>JAWWES010000006.1:16872521-16945119 GCA_035583135.1 Lophotriccus pileatus
AGCGCCCCTGCCCCGCCATTGGCCGGGCCCGCCCCGGGGGCGGGGCCCGCGCGGGACACGCGCCCTCCGCGCGCGCGGAGCCCGGGGCGCGAGGGGACGGGCGGGGAACGGCGGCGGGACGGGCCGGGACGGGACGGGACGAGACGAGGCGAGGCGCCCTCGGGATCCCGCCCCGGCGGCCTCTCCGTCCGCCGGCAGCGGCCCCGCCAGCAGCGCCCGCCCGGCCCGCGCCTCCCGCGAGGAGCGGAGACCGACCGCGCCTTTGGCGTGTGGGCAAAGCTCAGGGAAAGGAGCTGCGCAGGAGCAACTGGTGTACACAAAACAAGCTTCAGAAGCGAGGAAAAGCCCAAACTCGGGCTACGTGGTGTTTGGCAGAACAGGATTTACTTTTAAGTGATTTGCCCAACAAGAAACAAAAACACCGTGGCAAAGAAAATGTGTTTCTCATGCTCAACCTCCCACGCTTTCTACTCCTGAATCCAGTTTATCCTTCGTTGTACAGCTTCCAGCATTCTTATGAGTGAGAAATGTGTGCGTGCACTGACACACACTTTGCTTTCTACTATACTCAGCCTGCTTTTGTTCCTGGACAAACTGTGTTGGCTATTTAAGAAAATATAAGCAGTAACAAAATCGAAATATAACAACATCAGTCTATGCCTGCAGGATGAGAGTGGATTCAACTATCCAGACAGCCCAGATTTTGGCATAATGCAGATACATGCACAGTTTTCTGCTTAAGGAGAATTTGGAAAAGCAGATATTTGCATCATCATCATGCAGAAATTCAAATAGTTCCCAGCAACACAAGGACCTTTAGACTCCAGTGCAGACTTCTCTTACGTCATTTCACAGTGACTGATGGCAGCAGTAGTTTTTCTATCTTCTAGAGGCAGGGACTACAGACCCACAATTTCTTCCTCAATATTAAAAGGCCATTTAAATTCAGCAACCTTAGATCCAATGCCCAAGCTCTGGAATGGGACATACTTTCCATAAAGTATCAAAGCTCTCAGTATCTAATTCTTAGCCCAGTTCCTCTACTCTACCAGTTTCAGGCTTTACATCTGGAATTTCCCCATCCTTTCATCCTTTCCCCAGCCATACCAGCACACTACCCATGCCAGATTTCGTGTTAGAGCACCAATGTTCTCCTCGGTTCATCCTTCCTCTCCATATTTGCCGTAATTTATTCTTTTGGAAGAATTTTATTCAATTTCTTTTGGAATTTATGAAGCCTGAAACTAAGCAACCAAACTAAAACAAGTTGTGACATTTCTAGTTTCAATGCTAAGCACCGTTCAATACCTTTTCGTCACCTTGAAAAAATCTTAAATAAAGTGTGATGTAAATTCAGAAACTTACAGTGTTATAAATTCTTTAAGTTTCTAAAAAAAGCAAACTAAGAAAACAATACCCTGAGCTTCAAAAAGATTTTGATCATTCAGGTAATTGATCCTGCAGATGTCAAATTCAGGCCAGAGTAAACAATTGTAAACTAATTAAATGTGAAAGCAAGGAATTATGGCAGGGAATGCGAGTTAAATAGTACAATCAGCAATCATATCATCAGAAGAAGCATTAAACGTTTATTGTGGGAAAAGTCACTGAAACCATTAGATAAGTGTTCAACAGCAACAAAAAAGGTAAACAAGAAATTCCACCTATACTTATCAATACATAGAATACAAAGCAATGGATACTATTTGGTCTGCCAAATCTTTGTTCAAAAGAAAGCATGTAGCTACAGCTGACTGTCTTGTCCTCACAGACACTCTTCTTGAAAATAGAAGGGACTTCATCTTGCCATAACTACACCATCCCCAGGCACATTTTAGAAAATGCTAGGAAGAATGACTGAGCTCTTCCAAGTACATACCCAGCTCTAGTCTTTTCACTGTTTCTGAATTAGACATACACTTCATTACGCTTCAGCCCCTCCATGTGTTAGTCTTGCCTCTCTCATCTCAGCTCCCACATAAGCTAACCTGTGTCCATACAAGAATTGTTTATTTGCAAAAAACAAAACCAAAAAACCCCACCCACCAGTCCCAGATGTCAAACTGAAAGTGACAAAGAAATAGAAATACTAGGATTACATATTTTTGTGCTTTTGAAATATTTTTTCAGTTACTTTTGATTTGAAACATGAAAGTGTTCGTCATTGTGGGAGGCCTAGCTTCAAATGTCTTTTGAAAAAAGGACTTGAGCCCACATCTGCCACATTATGGGAATGTTAAATGAAGTTTTGGGTTTTCCTCAAAGTAAAACAACAAACAATTGTCCTTTTGCATTTTTGTTGTTCAGAGCTTTTTTTCCTCCCCATTTTCAGTGTGGCTGCCAAATTGAATTCAGAGTCCTCTGCATTCCTCGTGAATCAAATCTAGCACAAAACAGCTGCAACCATCTCCCAGACAGTATAGGGTTGATTACCTCCTAAACTGCTTTGGAAAATATCACATGAAAGAGAAATGGAACTTACAGATCTACCTTCAAGAAAATATGGCTTGTATAAAAGGCCCTGTGTACATCACAGGTTGCAACTTTTGCTGCAGCAGGTGAACTGGAAGGAGGATTAAGGGTCTGACAGCTGCTGTTGGTCATCCTTTACTAGTTTACAGGGCTAATGCCCCTTTTTGAGCCAAGTATTATCTACAGCATCCCTATTGCGGGCTTCAGGGCATTAACAGAAGCTGAGCAGGTGAAAGGTTGCTTAAAGTCACCTTTTTCTGCACTTTATCCAACTATCATAGTTTGCTTGAAACAAACAATTAGTTTTTTCACTGAATAATCAGTTGTTAGGGAACTAGGGAAGACTAGGGCAATATAAATAGTACAGTCTCAAGAAGAGACTGTAGTCTCCAAGAAGATACACTAAAATTGAATTTGTTTTCATTAAAAATGATGATTTTTCCTGAGAGCAGCCACTGCAATCTCTAACTCATTAAGAGTTACTTATATGATTCTTTCAGCATGTTTTTTTTCCTGATAGAGCATGTGTACACAGTGAAATAAAAGCAATAGCATATCTCTTTTACAATAAAAAAGACAAACCAAAAAAAAACCAAACTCCAAGTACATATTCCTTCCTTCTTAGTGCTGAACAGTACTTTACTCACACAAAAAGTCAGTTTGAAATCCAAAGTACCTGCATGATGAAAACTGCTCTACATTGCAGCTTCCAATCACTGTTAAAAAAAAGAAACATTTCTAGGTTGCAGCATTAATGTAACTAGAACTGAGAAGGTGACTGTAGTTGAGGAATGAGTTTCAAAATACTGTCTGTATTCTATATATTTGCAGAAGTGCCAGATATTCTAGACTAGTTGGAAGACATAAATTATGAGTATATAGCTTACTGTGAGCCACAAGCATTCCATACAGAGCTGGATTTTTGTCACTGTTGTTAACAGCCAAGTCTGCAAGGGGAGTAGCAGCAAGGACCCCGACCCTGGCCACACACTGAGCATGACTTTCAATAATTTTTAACAAACTACTAAGAGAGGTACCTTGGTAGAAATTTCCATCCTCTGGTTGCATTCCAGTGAGCAGAATTCTGCTCTCAAGAAATATTTCCATAAACCATTTCTTTTTAAGAATTTATAAACAGGCTCCTGCAAAAGGCTGACATAATCTGTATATCAGAAAACCACTGAAGACTCAGCTTCTGTTAAAGGAAATAATGTGATATTTTTGCTAAAACAAAACTTTGCCCACTGCTATAGTTAAAATTTTAATGAATAGTCTAAAAATTATTTGTATAAAGTCTGAGAAAACTCAGAAAATTGATCCCCCAGCCCCACTGCATCTACCGATGATTTATGAAAGATTTATTTTTTTTCTCACAAGATCTTCGTTCTGGCTGTAGTAAATGCCACCCACATACCTGAGAAACCATCAAGATACAAGATTCATGCACCCTTCTTAGAACATCCTACATTTCAGTCAGTGCACCAAATGCCCGTAGGGGAGCTACGTGGGTGAAACTGCAGCAGCCACTGTGCACTGGAATGAACCTGCAGAGGCAACTGATAGAAAACAGGAGCACTCCATGTCCTGCAGACGTGCCTCTCACACCATCTCTCTTCTCACAGCTGTCTCTCTCTCCTCAATCCTAATCTTCAAGACAGACCAAAAAACACTTCAAAAGATGAGCAAGGGAAATGAAATTCATAGCTTTAGCAGGTATTATAAAATGTACTTTTTGTTTAATGGCTCATTACAATTCACCCCCAACATAAAACCCTCCATGCTTTTTAATATGATGAAAGAGGCCTCTTTTCTATGGGAGATAATCACTCAATCACCTCTCCCCTTGCCAGTAGTCCTCTTATCTACTGATCTCTCCTCTATTTTACAATTATTGCCTGGTTTCTGTCTCAGATGATCTAGCTGCTTTTTAGCTTAATGCAGAGCCGTTATTCTCAAACCTGATGCCCCCAAATTGTTGACTTTTTCTTTTCAGTTATTTCAACTGACCTAATTTAAAACTCATTCCCTGGTCTTCCCTATTTTTACATGGCATCCTGCCCTGCTCAGGGTGAGCTACATAACATCCTAAATTATTCCTCAAAAATTATGCAAGGCTGGAAGCATGATGTGAGAAATGCAACTGGACACAGAACAACTCCATTTGCTAATCCTCCAGGGAAAAGGATTGCCACTGGCATGGGCAGCACCCCATTTCCTAACTTTTAACAAGCAGTTTCTTAAAAAACTTCCACCTTAACTAGCAATTGCCAAGGAGAACAGTGGGTGGTGAGGAATGAGAGGAAAGACTGCATGAAGGAAACAACTTCCAGAACGTTCGCAGCTTGCCAAACACACTATTAACCAACAGTAATTACGGCACAGCGACCTGCTGCTCTGGGAGCCGGGAGGCCTGAAGCTAACCACCCTGGCTCGATTAGCCCCACCTGCCCTACCGGTACCAGCAGGATTTAAGGGAGAGAAAGCCCAGCAATTAAGGGTTAGCAGAGAAACAGCCTGTTTCTGCAGGGAACAGGAGGTTTGGCTGGGAACTCCTTGTCGGTGGTATCTTGCCAAAGGCTGTCAGCCGGGCGGCTGTTGGTCTGATGTGCTCTGGGCAGCCAGGCTACCGCCTGCCAGCTAGCTGAGAGAGGTGGTAAGGAAAACTGTCGTGCTGGGTTTGCCTTGCAGGAGAAGGGGGTTGCGATGAAGCTTCTCTTGGCTTTGTGATTTGAATTAGGGGTTGGAAGTAGATTATACGCTACAGAGACAGTGTCACCCAGTTTCTGAAAGCCCTTGTGGTGCTGGGCCTGCAGGGTGCTGGGGAGGGCTCTTGCTGTTGGCTGGGTTTCTGTCTCACTGCTCTGAAGCATAGGAAGTCCTTCTGAGAGCACTGAATGTTGCTGCTCTCAGCCTTAAAGCAAAAAGTTCATTTGTATGTTCTTGACAGGTTTTAGTAGTTACAGTGTTTGATAAATAATGTTAAAAAAATAGCGTGACTAGAAACTTTTCCTTCCCCCAAAATTTGACTAATTATTAACACAACAGTTAAGTAAATTCAAATGTAGCAAATAAACCCGTAATCCTCCATAGTTTCAGAACTATTTAACATACACTGTTCCCTCTGCCAAAGAACAATTGTTAGAGGGAAAATGAAGTGTACTTCAGCTTGGGAGAGCAGGTAAGGTCCTTAAGTAAGTAACCAAATGTACTACGTGTGATTAAGTGGTTTCTATTCCCAGATCTATGCTTTTGCCTCTTCCTTCCTTCTCCTGCCACTAAGGTTGTGTCATAATTGTTCAAATCCAGACCTGACAAAATGATCTGGGTTAAAAGAACTCTTATGGTTAAAGGTCTTGCGTTTCATTGGGATCATTTTGCCAACACAGCGAGCATGGTTTGCCTTGATGCTGGCAAACTCAAGTGTATTAGTTTGTGATGGGGTAGGGAACTGTAACCTCACAACCTGCTTTAGGGGAAGCTGGAATAGTTTTTCTCATTGTGGCTTAGGGTTTTCTATGCTAGTCTCATGGACTCTACTTGGCTTCCATATGCACTTTTGTTGCCAGGGTTCATATTTTTATGTTGGAGCCTAGACAAAAAAAGCGAGATTCAGCTAAAGATCAGCACTGTTGATACCTCAGCTGTTATGCAGTTTGTGCAGGAAGAAACTGTTTCATATTCAGTTTTTATGTCAATTTAACTGTTTCAGGTACAATTATGTATGTTTTCTGGGCCTTTTTTTCCCAGCTTGGTGGCAGCGGGGGAAGAAAACACATACAAGAAGAGTTAAACCAAAGCTATTTCTAGCTGCTTTTAATTATATAAGAAAAAACTCTGTCTTTTACTGCAATAAGATATTCTCAGTACATGTATCCTCATAATAAAGTAAGTGAACCTTATTTAATGAGTGTAATTAAAGCACAAAGCTGGCCGATTTTGGCTGCTAGGGACAACTGAGCTAATCACAGTGAAACTGAAGTGTCCTCACTCTGTGTGTTGTTACAACAGATATATCTGAACTGCGCTAGGGGAGTGCTCAGATACTGCAAGGGAAAGGTGATGTGTGTAACTCCTGTGTGTAACTAATGGCCACTATTTGGTATTTCAGGACCAAAAAGGACTGGAAAATAAAGGTTATTCTCATCAGTACAGAGCAAGGTATACTTTACCCTTACTAAAGCTTATAGATAATTAAGCTCTGTGCCAAAGTAGAGCTATGTGATTACTCTTCTTCTAACTACAGAGGCAGCATCTGACCATAATATTAGGAAGGCTAGGAAAACATAATCCAACTATAATGTATGGCTGAACTAAAGCTTTGCTGAATTTCATGTTCTGATCACATTACCCGAGGAAGTAATTTTTGCACAAATAGCTCATTCTGTAGTTTTCATCCTGGACTTTAGAACCTGAATATCTCGGTCAAGTTCTTTCTAACATCTTCTTTCCAAATTAGGTATTACAGTCTGCTTTGTGATACAGTAGTTTTAATCATCTGTATTAACTGAGGCCTTTAAAGTGACATCACACTTTACTGAGCACTAGGCTAGTGTGCATATATATGCTAGAGGGTATAATATTGTTCAATGAAATTGCTACAGTGATTATGATGTGTTCATAGGTTTTGAAAGTACAGTGCTATTGCCTGTGTCTTTTGTGTCAGTGAATGCAGATCAATTTCCTGAGGCAATATTGTCATGAGAATTTTGTAGCATGTCTCTAGACTAGCATCAGGAGAGGGCTCTGCTCCTAGTCCTGCATAACAATTTACATAACTCATTGGTGGTATTTCTCATCTAAAAAAATCTGCTCGCTGTGTCACTGACAATTATGAATGCTTCTTGATCATCAATATGAGTTTCAGACAACGCTTTTAGGAGAGGACTCACTACTCTAACTGAGCTTTTGTACCCATCAGTATTTAGTTTCTCTGAAAATATTGGATCTTCACTCAGGTGATATAATTACAAACAGAGGAAAGAAACATCTGCCACGCAGTTGTGAGACTTGACGATGTGAACAGATCTCATACAAATAAGTGCGAATAGAAAGCATACAGGTATGAGCCCTTTAAAGGTGAGCAAGTTACTGAACACCTCTGACATGTCTTTGAGTATGCCAATGCCTGAACTGCTCTACAGAAACTTCAGTAAAAATAGTATACTCTGTACAGTTTCTGATAGAACAGTTGTAGATGCTTGATCCCAAGAACAGTTCCTGAGTGGCTCTCATCCTTGGTGCAGCACCTGAATTCCTGACGGGGATTTCCTACTGACCTTAACTGCTCTTTGCTCAGGGCACAGGTTGTTCAGCTGTCTCATAATGAGGCTCTTAAATCTTCTCATTCACAATACAGGGAGTGTAGGTGCCTAAGGCAGAATTCCCTGCAGGCCATGGGCTGGGACAAGTGTTATAGCCCATAAGTCTCTCACTGGACTTGGCCCAAAAATTCCTAATCCAACACCAACAGTGGTTTGTCTGTTTTGTTTCCTGTTTTTGCTTTAAATAGTAATGATGAATCTGATTAGCTGCAAGAGAGCAGATGCTATGTCAATATGATATTTGAATAACAGATGTGAGAACAGACTCTGGCCTTGTTTTAAATGACATTATTTTATATTATTTACCATTTTTTTGTGTAATGTCAGCCAGGTTTTCTGCTCTTCCAGAAACTCTTTACTGAATATTGTGTACAAAATCAGGACCATTATTATTTTATGCATACATACAAACCTGAGAAAATATAATTGTTGTATCTAAAAGAGCAGTATATATTTTGAAATATGATACTAATCACAGAAGGCTTAAAGTAATAGAACTGATCTATTTCTGTCCCCTTGCCTAGGTAAAAGTAATAGAACTGATCTATTTCTGTCCCCTTGCCTAGGTAAAAGTAATAGAACTGATCTATTTCTGTCCCCTTGCCTAGGTAAAATAATCCAACATGATACTTGGGGTTATAAGTCAACAACAAGTAAAAAGACTCAAAAACTGAGTCTTAGAGGTTTCTTTCAAGAGCCAATTTTAGGCAACAGGCACACATGGGGATTCCCAGAGAGTACTCCAGCTTGCCCCATGTGTCACAAAGATGGGATGCCTCTGGGAGGAGGCTTAGGCCTCACGTCAGGTCAAGGTGACTGCAGGTAGTCCTTTTGCTTTGGTAGACATTGCTGGTGGCTGCTCTGGGAAGAGCAGTCTAGGTAGGTACAAGTCTACAGAGATGAAAATTCCATTCTTCTTGAACCAGAGGTCTCTACCAAAGGCAGGTCACAAATCTGGGGTGGTTCCTTCCTTGTCACCCTCCTACTGTTTTGTGGAGCAGCTTTGGAGACCATCCCCTTCAGACAGATAGCCTCCAGTTCAAGATGCAGTCATGAAGCAGCATATAATCAAGAAAGCCACACTGGCAATCTTCTTCAGCATAGGAATGTGACTCCAGTGTTGCTGGAGCATTTGCCATCTAATTTCACTAACTTCTTCCAAGCAGCAGAAAAATCTGAGACAGGCTTGACTGCCAAGCATTACAGGCTTTGAAGTCCTCTGGCAGGTAAAAGCTGTATGTCAGTGACCTACAAAAACATCAAAAGGTATGTCAGAGAACGCTTTTGCAAGGGCTGGAAGCTGAAAATCTAAAAACAAATCCTCAGAGATAATGCTAAAAGACTTCAAAGGTAGGAGATATGCAGAAAATCAGCAACACTGGTCACAATCAGAGAAACAAAAATTTTTTCTGATAAGTAGAAATTGGAAAGGAAATAAAAGGGAGAAATATGTACTGCTTTTTATGGTCACATGTGTACATGTACTTTATAAACAAGAGCGATCTTGTCTTCAAAGTATATTTATTGCTATGCTCAGAATATAGACATAGTTAATGCCTCAAAAGGAAACTAATAATTGACATCCATATTTATCTTTTTACTCACATGTCTAAAGGTATTATAGAATGATTTCTTTTTAATAACATAGTTTATCACAGTGTAGCAAGTATGTAAAAGTGAAAGACACCACCATTAAAGATCAGGTCCTTCACATAACCTGCCAGTATCCACGTGTGACTGAAAATACTCAAAATGAAGGCATTACTGGAGGAAATTTATTCAGCTATTCATTAAACTCAATAGTATAAGGGGTTTTTAAAATAATCTCTGATTCTTTATCTCTTAAGCAAGGATTTTTCATCAATAAAATCCTGAGAACATAGAATTTACACAGAAGGAACTCTGGGACTGGAAACAGGTAAGGCTTCAAAATAAGAATCTTACTCTGGGTAAGACCAAGAGTCCAGTAGAACCAGTATTCTGCTTCTCTTAATAGCCATGAATGGATGTTTAAAAGAGATATGAAACACTGGGCAGGAATATATTCCTGAGCTTGCAGCCATTTGCAGCTGAGAAACTTCCTGAGCCAAGCATGACTTCTGTATAGCTAGTCATTCTCAGTGAATTCCTCTCCCATGTGCTTGTGTCATCCTCTCCTGATACCAAACTTTTAGCAAACACAAGATCCTGTAGCAGGGAGAGTTCCCAGCTTTACAAACAGACACTGCAAATAATTACTCCTTTTTTTCTTTTTTTACCTCTCTCACTACTTTTGATATCTGAGAGTCACATCTACTGTACTGAGATTCATTCTGGGTTTCTCAATCTAACTCCTGCCACAAAACCTGTTCTGTGAAGACAGGCTCTATTGGAACAAGCTGCAGGAATGGGTCTTCCATCAATGCCACTGTGTAACAAGTGGAATGAATTGGAAAAGAGAAGGAAATAGCAGCAGCATATGGTCTTGAACATCAAAATGACCACAGGAAGACGTGTTCAAAATGCATTATAGCATACTTGTGTGTGCTCTGTGTGGTTTATCCTGGTGCCAGAGTGCACAGGGCTGTAGTTAAAATTCCATTGATTTTTTTTTTTTTCCATTTTGTGAAGTTCTGTTTTCAATTTTCAATGTGCAGTAGCAGTGTTACCAAATATGGGAGAATCTGCAACCACTCTGGACCTGTATCTCTGCACTGGGAATGCATAACATAAACGGGTCTCTTTTTAATTTACTTTTTTTTTTTGTTATTCCAATGGTAAAGCACTGATTTCCTGTAGCCTCCAATATGGACAGAGAACCTTACAGGCAAATGATAAGGTAGACCAGATTTTTCCTGCTTTTGCATCCATGGAATTTAAAAAGAGAATGAAGCTGTGAAAAGGAATGCTGTTGAATATATAGGATACAGTAAGAAGGGTTAAAAGGGTTAAGCTGTTCAGATCACCTGCTTCACATCCAACATAAAACCTTTATTTTTTTTTTTCCCCTCCCTCCAGGAGGAAAATAAACAGTTCCCTTTTCCCTAGGGTGGTAGCAAGCCCTAACAAGGAAAAGCAGGACACATTCCTTCCTTCCTTCCTTTATAACCAGTCACTGAATTGCTCCCAACACATTCCAGATCTGGTAGGATAACTTAATTGTCTTACACCTGGAGGCTACTGCCTGAATTCCTGTCAGTTAATACAGCACCTCTGGAGTGAGACACTACCATTTCTTTCTGATGAAAGTGGGTTAAGCACCCAGCCCCATGGTCATGAGCAGTTTCATAGGTTCATTTACATATGAAGATTTATGAGTTTCTTGGGTGTAACTGTGCCTATAAAAGTTTGAGTATGTAAGTGTCAAACATAATTACTCCCTAAAGACTTAGAACAGATATGAGAAAGTTGAAGAACTGTTTATTGTAATAAGTTGTGGTTATGAGTGAAATCTTTAATTGCTTCCTTACAATGGAAGGTCTGCATGGAGAAGGGAGTGTTGCTGGTTTGCTTTCACTAATGGTGAAAAAGATAAATTTCTGTAACAATTCATGATCAGGTGTGCAGTGTTATTCCACAAGGCAGCTGAAATTTTGCACAGCTATTCAGAAAATAAATAATTCTTATCACAAAACATTGTCAACCATTACTCTGGGTCATAATTTCTCATTTCTGTAGGTACCATTATTCACACAGAATGTCAAGAGGAGTCTCAACATTCGAGTCCTAAATTAGTAATAAACCAACAAATGTATACCTTTTTCCAGTTAGACAATTAGACTAGAAACATTAAAATATATAAGGGTATGGACTCAAAACAAATAGTTTGTCCTTCTTATGCACTTGCTCTATTCCTACCATATTTTATGAAGTATTTTGTAATAAGATTTAAAAGCTCACTTGTGTTGCCTGGTTCTGTTCCAAGTGAAGGGAAACATTAATGTTGTTATAGATAAAAACTCTGGAATAGAATTGAAAACAGTTGTTTCCCTGAAAATATTTTTACTTTGTGTAAAGAACATTATTATAGCACAGGAAATGAATGGAATACCTGTTTCTCAGGTGTCTTGTACCAATATGCTTCTTCATTAATCCCAAAACTACTGAAACATTACACAAAGTAGACCAACATTAGACTGGTTTACTACTATGATAGCAGAAGGAATATACTCATTTAATTAATCTTTGAAAAATTAAACGAAAAGAGATCTGTAGATTATTAGCTCCATAGTTGGACTACTAAAATTATTTCTGCACAATGTGTTTTACAGGTATTCCAGAAAATCAAAGCTATGAAGGCAAAGAGGGATATGTTGTTTCATCAGCAATAAGCCCCTCCTGTACAGATGTTCATTTTGGCTGTAATTAGTCCAGATAGTCACCCCTAACACATATATGAGATTTGAGAATGAAGATCAGATGAGTAGAGATAAACAAAATGGGAAACCCACCGGTAGATTTAAATTATCTGTGAAATGCTGATATTGCCGGCCATTAATTGTACACCAGAATTCCCTGTAGCATTTGGGTTTTTAACTTAACTCAAGCAGCGGCTGAGTCATGCACAAATCTAACCCTGTGGCACCATCCTGTGGCACACCTGGCACTTGCACGGCTCTCCACTGCTTTTCCAGCTGCTGTTACCTCCCTGTGACTATTCCAACACTGGCGGAGCAGAGGATGGTCTGGAGCTTAAGTTTCACGTCTCTTTCTGTGGCTAAGTATCACATTGGCTACTCTAGCACAGTTTCACCTTGCCCTTGGGAAAGTGGTTTGAAGGGAAGGGAGTTCCCCCTACTCTCCTAAAGTTGATTCAAATATACTAGTATATAAATACAAATTTATAGTATGATAAATACAAATAAAATATACAATTGGGAGATATGTATTTGAAGAAGAAATACTCAGATAGGCTGCAAATGTTTGTTCAATAATTCTGAAAACAAAATTAGAATACGATGTCTGTGGGATTGGCTCTGTGAGAAATATTTCCAGTAGAGTCAGAGTGGTACATAACTGGAGAACTGGCAATACAGCATCTGACTGTAAAAGGGAGGGAGAGGACAGATGTGATTCCTGTCTCCGAAGTCCCTGAATTTGAGTTGTCTGCAATAATTTAAACAAATAGTGAAGTGGTGAATAATCCAAATACATAAGATTATATCTGACTTAGCTGGACTTTCCTCAAAAATAAGTTGAGGAAATTGATTGATTTTGTAGGCAAAGACCATGGGACACACTTTATGGAAGTGAACCTTAATAAAACACATTATATGGTGCCACCCAGAAATTTATTAAGTTGGGAAAGCTGATAATTTTAATGGTGAATCCAATATAGTTATTAGTGACCTTACATAAATGGTACCAGTGCTCTGTTGACAAAAAAAAAAAAAAAAAATAATTAGAAGATATCATTAATATCCCACAATAAAAAATGGTTGATTCCAAGAAGTGGAAGTATTGCATGATGTTGGAGGAGCCTATGTAGCTTTAAGGCAAATCTTAGACCACTGTAATCCTTATTCTCATGTTTGTTCCACTCTTCTAATAGCTCTCTTGCAACTTGTTGCTGTTTTACTGAAATACAGCAAATTCCAAGAGCAAAAAAAGCAAAAATATCCTTAAAATATTAGCACTATGTTCACAGTGGAATTGTATTTTGCATTCAAAAAAATGATGATGAATTTTGAATTTTTGGAGAAGAACCTTAAGGTTAATTTGGATCATTATGCGAAGGTTTGGAAGATGAATTAAAGTTTATTGAACCAGTGAGGTACTGCTTATGTGATCACAACTGAATCAAATAAATTTGGAGTCTAAGACTTGCTACTGTGAATGAGAAGTTCCATTATCCACCTCTAGAAATTCTCAGAAACAATCACTAGGACTTTAAATTACATTTGTAAAAACCTCCTGCTTTTCTCTTTCCTCCTTCCCTAGATTGCTAGTTCTTCCTTTCCTCCTTCCCTAGTTGCTCATTTCAACCTTCTTTTCTGAGATTTCAATTACTACTTTGCTTTTCTCCTTCATCCAGTGTAGGAGTCAGTGCTCTCCTTTCCCTAAGGTCGTACGTTATTCAGGCATGTCATCTTTTCCTCACAGATATTCCCCTCTCTACATTGCTACACAAGTCTTATTTCTGCTAGGAATAAAAGCTTCAGTTTTTTCTTACTGAGGTAATGTTGAAAGTAGAGACTTAAGTTTCTTAACATGTGAAGGTCCTGCTGTAATTGGAACAATTGCTTTAAGGCTGTGAGATGGCACAGAAGAGGAGCCTGCTGAGCACCCACCTGAGAAATGGCAATTTTAACAGTGCCTGAATTAAACTTGCAAAATGTGCCTGCAAGAACTACTCAGTACTTGCATGTCTTGATCTCTTGCCTGCTTTTGGCAATTCATCCTTCTCTTCTGCCAGACTGCAGGCCTTCTTGGACAGAAAGGTATTTCAAAAACACAATCCAGACAACACAACTGCTCTGCTTTTCGTTTACCTTGATAGTTATGTGAGTCAAGCCATATGATTTACAATTTCACATTACAAAAAGAAGTATATAATAAAATTAAAAATTACAATACAGGTGTTTCTGAAGTCAAAATATCTGGCACAACTAATTGGGGAAATAATTAGGATTATTAAGTTATTATATTTAATAATATTATATATTATTAAGTTAATATTTTTTCCCTTAGTTATATACAGCTATTAGAGTTTTGGTCCATAGTTAGTATTTGGTTACTTCTGCTGCCTGTTTATGCTATTCCCATCAAGTTAGTTTGAAATAAATTAGCATGTGAACATGCAGTGCATTAACTAAGCTGTGATGATAACATGGAAACATGTCTTTACTTGTGATAAAAACTCACTCTCATTTCAGATAGCAGGGCAATTGGCAGCTGAGTTTTGACTTGGAATGATGTAATTTGGACAATTATTTACTTAATAGTTAAACTGTGTATCTTCTATTTATATGTTCTGCATTAAGATGGACTGTGTGGGTTCAGCCTTGATGAGCTGGAGCAAAGAATCCTGCTCTACCTTATAAACTGTGCCTTAGCTGGCAGGCAGAAGGATGAGCTTTCATCTGTGGCTTAGGGTGTAACTCTATGTAGGAAGGAACAGAGAATTTTCTCACGTTGGTTAGAGACAGGCAACTTTACCCCTTAAGGCTGAAGAGTAATATTTTTCTTCCTTCTGCTAGAACATGATAAAACTTCACTATTTATTTTTTCCTATGAAAGAAACATTACCTTTTTTTTTTTTTTTTTTGTATCAAATAAGGAAAAAGTGTGCCTATGAATCTGTGTATTTATGTATAATACACACAGACACACATATGTCTATCTATATAACTACAGAAACTTTCACCACTTTTTTCTACAACATGTACAACACTGGCCTGTATAGCACAAAGGCAACTACCCCAATGGGTATCACGTTGTACAGCTATGCCCATTAGATCCCCTGATAAATTCAGTTTAAAATTTTAATTTCCAGTCAACATGAGCTAGACTAAGAAGCCCTGTAAGCAGCAAGGTGTAATATTAATAAATTAGTAGCAAAAATTATTAACATATATTAATAGCAATACGTAATATTAGTAAGTAGTAGTAATAATGATAACATGTAGCAGTAACATCCTTTCTTTAAAAACAACAAAAAAGAGAAGTAGAACACCAGCAGCCTCTTTCTATGTATATTCATGGAGAGGAGCTTCATATTTCCTTAAAACTTTACTATTTTCTTAACATTCTTTGGAGATCTATTTTTTTGCCTTCTCCTCTACTGCTTTGATTCTATGCTTATTTAACAAAAGCCCTTTTCTTCACATTTCTGAATTTTACTCCTTCAATGACACATTTTGTTACCTATTCTACAATACACTAGGATTGTATCTCTCCCTGCTTGTTCCGTACAACTAAAAGGTTCACTGTGTTTCCCTGGCCTCCTTCATTCCTCTCGTTCTATCTTTGCTAAAGACCATCTGGATGATCATGGAGGTATCCAGCCTTGTTTTTTATGATTCTGTGATCTTTAATCAACAAAAAGATTTAAAGAGTCTCTTTGTTTCCTTTTCCTTCAAACTTTTAACATGTTAGATAACTTAGGGGCAGCATCCTACAGTGATTCTGTGACAGAGTTAAAGTGGTAGTTCAGATAATTTTATCAGCATTTATCTGCCTCAGCCATAGAACTGTCATTCTTTTTTTCACCTGCCTCATATGCTGTTGTCTCAAAATTGTTGTAATATATGACAGAGCAGACCTGTAGGCAACAGCCTACTTACCTGTACAATCAGGATCCAGTACAGGTTCATGCAAGAAGGGAACTGGGGGTGTTTAGTCTGGAGAAAAGAAGGCTGAGAAGAGACCTTATCACTCTCTACAGCTACCTGAAAGGAGGTTGTAGCCAGGTGTTTGTTGGTCTCTTCTCCCAAGTAACAATTGGTAGGAAGAGAGGAAATCGCCTCAAGATGTACCTACCAGGGCAGGTTTAGATGGGATATTAGGAAAAAATTCTTCACCAAAAGAGCTGTCAAGCATTGGAACAGGCTACCCAGAGAAGCAGTTGAGTCACCGTCCTTGGATGTGTATAAAAGACATGCAGATGTGGCACTTAGGGACATGGTTTAGTGGTGGACTTGGCAGTGCTGGTTTAACAGTTGGACTCAATGATCATAAAGGTCTTTTCCAACCTAAATGGTTCTATGATTCTAAGAACTGAAATCAAACTCCTACCATGATTCCCCCATTAGGCCTTCTCTCAGCCCTTTTTAGCTCCAGTCAGTTAGCTCTAAATGTTTTGCTCATAGCCCTCTTGTTTTGCAATACATATCCACTCTGCTTTTCCTGTCTAATGATTTAACTCCCTCCTAATACCAGAATCATTGTACAGCCAATGTAATCTCCATGTTCAACTGGTCTCTAGGTCCTCCTTCCACTGCCTTCCTGACCCAAGGTGGCTTAGACTCCTTTTCTAAATACTGTCTTGCTAAGTCACTTCAGTTTCTGTAGCCCTTCTTCACTGATTTCTTGTCAAGCCATTTATTTCTCTTCCAGTCTCAGTCTTGCCTCATCCTAATGCATTCCTTTCACACCTAATCTGGTTTTATCTGCTTGCATTCAAATCAGTGGGATAATTCTTAAAGTCAAGAACTGTTACCTACGTTCAGTCTCTATTGTGAACTGCATTTTGGTGTAAAACACCCATTGCAGGAAAAGCCTTTAAGCCTGCACAGTATTTGATCAACAGCTGACTGCTCAGTCTGTATGGAGGAAGGTTGCAGAGACTTGGATAACATGATCTGTAAGGCTGGATAACAGGATCTGTAAGGAAATGGATGCTGCGTGGTTGCTCTACAGAGTGATGCAGTTCGCTCAGCAGCAGGAGCTGTGAGGGATGTGAACGTACTGAAGCATAGAATCTCCAGCTCTGTTGGTAGCCTAAAGCCAAGTGTTGTTACAGAAGGCGTATGAATCTATTTTTGAAAAGTCAGTAATGTGAAGGAAGGCAGTGTGAAGGAATAAGTGAAAAACTTATTCAATAATGCTACATGGATATCATATGCGACCTGTTCCTAGTGTATACGAGCAGACCATTAGACTCCTGGAATGTTCAGTGTCTCTGACATGGTTAATCAGAAAGGTTCCTATAATAATCACCAACTTGTGAAACAAAGGGTGGAGACAGGACTTTGATTTTAGAAATCCACTTCAAGTTACGACATT
Organism: Lophotriccus pileatus; assembly: GCA_035583135.1. Lineage (NCBI taxonomy): Eukaryota > Metazoa > Chordata > Aves > Passeriformes > Tyrannidae > Lophotriccus > Lophotriccus pileatus. The sequence goes on from JAWWES010000006.1 coordinate 16,890,020, forward strand.
CCTCCTCCATCTTCTATCTTTCTTCAGCTGGTGAGTGTGCAGCAAAATGGTAATTGAAGCTGTGTGTTAATAAATGCAAAGTATTGCATACAGAGGAGAAATTCTAATTCTACTTTAATTCTCAAAAAAAAAAAGATTTGAACTATATTGACTCAAAACAATGATTATCACTTGCCAAGGATAGGAGTTTAGTGTGTAACATGCACTTTATACAAAATAGTTTGAAAGTCCCTGCAGTGAGAGGAAGCAGGAGATATCAGTTTCCAGGAATATGCCAATAGGGAGAAGAGTTCTGAGGAGTTAAAAATTGGACCCTCACTACTGATCTTGACAGTGATTAACTAAGCAAATAGATCTGCACATGGAATGTTCTAAAAGCCTTGCTCTGTTACGTTAGCATCCTTTCTACATTACCAATGTTAAACCCAAATTGTATTTGTTTAAAGAACATATCACCATGATATGTATTTGTGGGCATAGCTCCTGGAAAACAGAAAGATGGGTCTGATGAAGTTATTATGGCTTAAACCTAATGCCTGATATCTCTTGACCAAATATGAGCAATATAGTTCCTTTTTTGAACAGTTTGAACAATTCAAGCTTCATCACCTGAAATAAGGATGAACCATAGCATTAACAGTGATGACAGCATAGCTTTTCAAAAGTTGTATCTTTCATATAAGCTACTGTCTGCCAAATTCAACTCTGCATTGCAAAGCATGGGGATAAAATACAAGTACCTAAAAGCTTTTTACATTTTACTAATATACTGAAAGTAATTTATTTTTCTGTTGCTTCATTCTGGGAAATAATTGAACAGTACTGGCATGGCATCTTTTATTAAATAAATGAATATCTAAGCTGAGACAGAAAATGTATGCACACTTTCAGTTTGCATCATTATAAATCAGCAAATACATTAATCAACAAAGATATAAGCAGCTGAAAAACACTACTTATAAGGCAATCTCAATAAAAGAATTAGAGCTCTACCTAGGAAATAGATATTAGTTGTAAATCTATTTTAAATGCCTGTTTAAATTATTGAATTCAGATATCAAGCTTGATAACTTGACTTTGCAAAGATCCCTGATGCTGTTCATGAATTCCTTTTCTGTAAAATGTCCCTTAAAAATTTCTTTCGGTTTTCTCACTTTTTGATGAAAAATTGAACATGTTTTAAACCATAAATTATTCTATGTACAATAAAGTTTCTGGTCTCCTATTCATTATGTATCTAATAAAACAATACTTGAGATAAGCTAGAAATGAATGTTGAGCAGTGAAATACCTTGGCTTTCAGATCACCAAAAGCTATCAAGATCAAACTGAGCTCTAATCCACTTCAAGAAAAAAACTGAACAAGCTAAACAGGAACATCTAGTTTCAGTTACCATTTTTCTACCCACTCACCAAACAAGGTAGGTAAGAGAAGCTCAAAATGCCAATTGACACTATCTGTTCAGAAATGCAGAGTGCTGCGTTTTGGAAGAAAATCTAGTTCTGTATTTTACACAGACTGTCCAACGAAATTGACTCACAAAAGGAGTATCAGCATTCTAAGCATCAATGTGAACAGCTCAGTTGAGACATCTTTCTGTCAGAAAGAAAAGTCAGAACCAGAGGCCAACTAACAAGGAAAACAAATGAAAACTGAATTCTTAGTACAAATCAGTTGTTTTCTCTCATCTGAAATACCGGTGTGTTTTCTGAACTAATCAGTGTGTAAATGTTTGAAATTAGAGTAAAATCTCCTAGGAAAACAGATATGTGGAATCTATACTGTCTCTAAGAGTATCTGATACTATCCAGGTACAGCAAGAAGACCACACAATGCCAGTAATGGCACAGAAAGTCTGCAAGCACCAATATATTTAAAAGACAATGCTCTGTACATCCTAAGATCTCTAAGTACTTTTTTGCTATACACCACTTATCCTCTTTTGCCCACACTATCCCCCTATTTTCCTTACTGATCAGAAAGACTACTTTCTCACATCGTAAGTTCCTGTAACACCCTGATCATCTGAGGGCAAGCAGGAGGTAAGAAAAGGGCAAGAACAAGAAGCAAAAACAGGAGGTACAAAGAAATGGAAGCATGTCTTCTCTCTGTGTGCTTTAGATCAAAGAAAGTTTATATCCATTTCAGTTTCACCCTGTAGGCCCCGCTCTGAAGATCAAACCTGTGTTATAATCAGCATATGTTTCACGGAGGTGGAGGCTTATGGGTGTCGAGTGGCTGATACCACATCCACACTACTTCACCCACACTGGAGTTTGAAGCGCTATGAAGTGACTATACACATAATGATACCATTTTGCAGATATAAGTTGCATTAATGAGGATGTCATTGGGGATAATCTGTATCATTATTCATATGCCCACATTTGCACATATATGAACTGATACCTGATAAAATGTAGCTCAACTTCAGATGTATAACCTCCTTCTGTTAAAAATCAACCAACAAACTTAATACTCCGATACAGCACTTCAGTAGAATGACAAAACCTTATCACTTGATGCTGATGACTGCATTAATAGAGAAGTTCATTAATTTCCCTGCAAACCATGCCAGATTCTACAACTAAGAGATATAACTAGGAGATAACACAGATTTCACAAAAGAGACCACATCAATTCCTGGAACTTTCCTTCTTGCTCCACTAGTTATTAAGTTTTCAATATCATAGTATTTTACTTAACAAATGAGTAATCCTACCAAATTGATATGGACTTAAAAATTAAGCAAATCTAAGTCTACAGAATGGAGTCCAGCACTACACAAATCACCTTCAAACATAACTAACATACATGATACACAGTTTGCATCTGCAGTTTACCTCAACTTTCATAAATTAATCTCATTCTTCTGCCACCTTTCACGACATTTGGAATTTGCTCTCCATGATATTTATATATGTTACATTGGACCAACAATAAACAACAGGATTTTTCATTTAGTTATTAGATGGCATGTTGTTCTCAGAATATAGTTGGGTGTTGTGTGCCAAGTGCCAACAGCAAACAATACAGGTTCTTCCTGTTCTGGGAGAAACCAAATCAGAGCATCTTCTTATTTGGTAACCTAGACTCCATTTAAAAAATGTATTCACATAACTATTAGTAGGACAAAATATTTGCTCCATAACAATTTCTTATATTTCCGACTTTGACTCAAGAGTCTATAATCAAGATTGGCTGAGGACATGAACTGAGAATCTAAACTGTTTAGGAATTCTATTACTGCTTTTTATTAATCAGACTGTTTTTTTTTTAATTGGGATATGAAAGAACTGCTTACGAAGATAACACTGCTTAACACTTCAGACACAGGACCACAGCCTAACCTTTGATGTTATGAGGCCTCATGATGTCCATTAGGGGATTTAAGGCTTTAATAGTAAATATGCATCTCTCTTCCTACAGGCTTCAGTCTTCCAGAGTGCACTTTCTCATTTAAATAGCTTGCTTTCTATGGATGTTCCTACATAGCTAGTAAGAAGTTTTAAAAGGACAGTTGTCAATTTGACCTTGCTTTTTCAGAGAAACTACACACAGTATTACTAATACAGGTGACAGAGATGCTACTTTTTTTTCTTCCAAGCTACCGTTTCACCTCTAGCTTTTACATTGGAGATACATTTGAATTAATGTCTCTCTTATCTGCTACCTTGAAAAGCCTCACAATTGACTTGTACCAAGAATACCAAGAAAGCAAGATGGCTGTAATGTATAAAGTATGGAAATGCAGCAGATCTCAAATTCAAGAAAAAAAAAAGGGGCTTGTATCACAAAAGCATTTGGTCAGTGTGTGTCATTTTATCAAGGATATGCTTAGCCATGAGTGCTGTTGGAAACTGATGAAATAATGGATCAATAAAAACCTCATGTTTTGGACTAAGTGCCCATTTATCAATCATGCTAACAAAGTTGTTCTGAAAAAAAGTCAACTTTACTGGAGGCAGTAGCAGACACAGTGGAGGGTTGGATGCATGAGACAAGTTTCTTAGAAGATGATATGTGAAACTATTTACTGACAAGTTAGAAGAGAAATAAAATATGTAGTAAGACATGGTATGGGCTAGTGTCAAAAAGTGGGATAAGGACACTGAAGCAGACAAATAGCAGAAGGCGAGTCCTGCAGACATGCAAACAACAAAGGTCAGCATGGCCCAAAGTGATGGACATTTCATGTAAACAAGTTAGACTGTATGAGATAGCAAGTTCTGTGGAAGGGTACAATCAACCTAACCTTAAAGAGGAAAGAGAACATGAAAAGCGTATCAATATCATAATGCTCTTATCTCTGTGCTGATGTTGAGATTAAAAGTAGAAGTTAAACTGTATGACAAAGATTCATATGCCTGAAAACTTGCAGAAACCTTAATGTTTTTGTAATGATTTTAGTATAAGAAGTTTATTTTGATAAAGAAACTACCTCTTGCTTAGGTTCTCCCATTTACCTACTGCCAAAGTATCTAATTTTTTAAAAATCAAGATATTTTCACAAACATTCATCTTATAAAATGAAATTAATTTATTAATGCTGTGTGATTTTAATATATATTTTCCTGAGGATCTGAAACACTTCAAATAGTTTAGCATCCCTTCCCCCCCCCCCCCAACCACCAATGTACAGCAACATTATAAAGCAGGGAGATTACTGATTTGTCAAAGATCACAGAAAAAGTGCCAGAGTCCTGCCAGCAGTCCTGACCCTATTGCTCTAGAAAATGCTAACAATTAGGGTTGAGACTAAGCTGGTTGAGAAAAGATGGTTTGAGACTCCAGTTTTTATATCAAAACATAAACTTGCCCCAAAGTGTCTGATGGGGACTCACCAAGGATGGAAAAGGGCAGCAAGTAAGAAAAGTGTATGCGGTGATTCAGGATGCAGATCCAGGGATTACTTCTCATACTGCAGCTTCAGCCCTGCTACTCTAGGCAGACATACTTGGAAAAAATCAGAATATTTGATAAATGGACTGACCTATACGCACACTCTTATACTACAGTAACAAAAGCACAGCATTCAAAGGCATTCAAATGTTTTTAAAAGCCTGTATGAAAACATTTTTGAGACCAAAACCATTGGTCTCAAATGATACATTGATTCTAACTGCATTTTGATCTGCATTTAAGTTTGATCAGATAAATTGTTTTGTCATTTCAGTGTTAAGCATTACATCAATACAGGTTTTCAATATATGACTGACCAGTTCCTATGGAAAGTATACCCACTTCATACACATCATCAGGTGTCTGAGGGATATGATCACAAGGGAAGATCCAATGTAAATACAGTTATGCTGGCATGGGTGTTTTTGCTAGTATAGCTTGACTTGGCAACCTGTTATTAATTCTGCTGGAAAAAGCACCTGTGCAAGTATAACTGGTTTTGTGTGAGAAGGCTGGTTGGTACCTCCTGCTGTACCTAGCGTGGTTCTGCCCTTACAGGGATTGTTTTCCTGCACTTACATGACTGACAACTCATTCCACCCTCTGACAACCAGTCTTAGCAGCTCCTCTCATGGCACCAACAAAAAACTCCCAACCAAACAAGAAAACAAGGCAGTGTGGCAAAACTTACATTAAAGTTTCTCTGAAATAAATAAAAAAAAAAAAATTTAAAAATTTTATTTCGTATGGTCACCACATTTACAAGTCATTCCTAATCCACACTCGGGAATCACCCCGTACCCCTGTACAAAGACCCCCGTGGCAGTGAATGTGCGGAGCCCGGGCGGCCGGAGGTGCCCAGGCGGAGGTGCCCGGGAAGGTGAACCCGCGGGCTGCGGGGGTACGCCCGGCCCCAGGCTGCTCCGCCCGACCGCGGGCCAGGGCAGCCGGCGGCAGGCCCGGCCCCTTCCCTTCCCTCCCCTGCCCTCCCCTTCCCTGCGGCCGGCGGGGGCGCGCCCCGTGCCAGGGCACGGCGAGGGGGCGGTAATTACCGCGGGCCCCTTGCACAACCCGCACCCGGCGCGGCGCGGCCCGTCCTGCCGGCGGAGCGGGGCCGGGCGGCACCGCCCCCTCCCGGCATCCCCCGCTCGCCTGCTCGGTCGGCTGCGCTGCTGGGCTCGGCGGCTCCGCGCTGCGCTCGCCATGGCCGCCTACAGCAAGTTCCTGACCGCGCGGCACTCCGCCATCGCCGGGGCCGCCGCCGCCTGCGCGCTGCTCTGCCTGCTCGGCAAGCGGCGGGCGGCGGCGCAGCACGGGTGAGCGGGGCCGGGGAGCGGGGCGGGCCGGGACGCGCGGGGCCGGCGCCGGGAGGCCGGAGCGGGGAGAGCTGTGCTCGCCCTCCCCGGCCCTGGGCCCGGCGGAGGGGCGGCCGCGTCCCTGTGCCGCGCAAGGGGCGCTGCCGCTGCCGCCGCCCTCTGCCCCGGGAGGCTCCCGGGCACAGCGCGCAGGCTGCTCCCCCGCCGCTTTCCCCGGCGTGAGGTCGGTGCCCCTCTTGCGAGGGTCCAGCCACCGCCACCTTGTTACCCACATTATGTTCGCTATTTCTGTTCTTCTGGCTGTGAACAAGTGTTCACAGCTGACTTACAGGGATGTCCATGTCTGCATAGGCAGCTGGTGGACCTCAGGTGTTGTTTCAGTGCAGCCGTGTAACCATAAGGGACACAGACAATAGTTTCAAAGAGGCCGAATCTGGTGATGTTCCCTGTGAGGTTGCTTTACAGGTGTATGCTGCCTGGGTGTGTATTCGTTAATATCCTACAAAGCACTGGTGCCATAAAGCGTGGTGGATGAAGAACATATCTCAGACTCAATGCTTTCTCAATTCTACGCTATTTTTGGCTGTAGGATGATGATCATATGCTAAAGACCTGGTATGTTACAATATTACAGTTAGGTATCTTGTAGTGATACTCGTGGGGGACTTACTCAACAGACTTTTGTAATAACATACCTGTGATTAAACAACAATCCAGTCTTATTTTACCTAAATCGTTTCATCCACGATATCTGTAAGAGTTTCACGAAGTTGGGTAATGTCATACAACGTGTCAGACATTGATGCGCTGCTGACAATTCATGCATTTGCTTGAGATCCCAAACTGTGGCTGAGAGTTACTCTTCTGTCAAACTCACAGGGATGGATGATTCTTTTCAGATATCTTTGCCTAATTTAGTGAAATGCTGTTACGAAAAAGGAGAAAAGCTGAGTGGAAAGGCACAAAAATAATGGGCTGGGACAGTTACACTGTGGTGTGAGATTTTCCCACCTGATGTAGTGCTATTTGTAAGAAAGACTAGGCCATGCAGATGTTCTGGGAGCATCTGTGTGTTCCACTTGTGTGTGTATGTGTTGCTTTATGCTTTTGAGTCCCTCCACAGCTTAGGTCTTACTTACTGGTGGTACTCGATTATGGCCATGGATTCCAAACTCTAACATCCAACATTCAGTTGTTTCAATAATAGCTGTGCTGCTGCTTGAATGATATTTTGAGGACGGTTTTTGCCCACTGGTCTTCATTCTTTTCTCCGTGTTTCCCTGTGAGGCAAACCTTGCCAGGAGCCTTACAGAATGCTACCTATCAAGACTAGGCAGTAGGTAAGCTACTTTGCCTATATCACCAGCCTAGACAAAACCATCTGGTTATTACCGTTGCCTCATCCTCCTTTAGTCTCGTTAGTTCATGTATCATTCATTTCTTCATGCTTTGTTGCTAATGTAAATTATAGCATACTTTTGCAAATGATTGTCATCATGCCAAATCTTTATATATTTCAGCATTCTTATGCTGGTATATGATGCTGACATATAATAACGAGCACACAACCTTTTTGCAAGGATGATAAAAATGTCCAGGGCCTAGTGTACCCTTTCATTTATGTGTTGTATTTCCCTGTCTCTTTGGGAAGAGTGAGAAGTTGGGAGGGTATGGCTGTCCTCAATTTTTGTACTTATTCCTATGGAGAAGAATTTCATTTGGCAATCCAGATAGCCTGGAAGAGAGGACTGGAAGTCTGCTTGAGGTTAACTGACTAAAAGATGTGAGGAATAGTGGTGATTCAGTTTTATATTTATATATTTATATCTAGTTTTATATTTATATTCAGTTTTATATTTATATTTATATAGTGTGAATTCCTTTATTAACCTTGGTATATAATGCCTGGAAACATTGTATCATGTTAGTGTGAGGTGAATTTCAGCTTCTTGCATTCTGGAAGGTGAAAGTCTAGTTTTGAGCTTCATAAAGGCAAAGGTGAATGTTACAGACTAGAATATAAACAGGCAAACACTGTTTGGCCTTAACATGGAAGTGTTCTAGTGCAACTGTCAACTTTACCTGCAAAACTTCTTCCTTCCTTGCACAGTTTCAGAATACAGACTTCAGTGTTTATACTTATACATACTTTATGTTCAGAATAAGATGTGCTATTATTTCATGTTTTCCTGGAGTAGCTGTCTGTTTTCTGTTTTATTTTGTGTGCTTTTTTAAAGTTTTGCTGGAATGTTAGCAGTAGGTCTGCTGCTTGTCAAAGCTGAAAAGTAAAATTATGTACAAATTGAAAAAAATAGAAGGAAAGTCGTCTTTTAGCAAATCAAATGTGTTTGAATGTGTAACAAGAAAGTTATCTGACAGGTTCTTCATAGGGTGTTAATTTTCATTTAGAATTACCAGTTATAGAAATGATAGCAGGAAGGAGAGGTAGCAACTTTTACCTACTTTTCTGCTGTCAAACAGTAGGGGCAAGGTCCAGTGCAACTCGTATCAAGTAGTAATGTATGAATAATTAAGCTGTATATGTTATGCCAATGTGCCTTAGTAGGTCAAAGATCACTTAATTAGTACTAGGTGGATTAGTCACAGATGTTCTTCTGTAAGAGCTATTACATTGCTTATTAGTTTTGCAGAACTGAGAGGCCGTGTCACAGTTTACAATACTTTTTAACCAAAACTTTCTGAAATCTTCCAGAGTAGAACTATATAGAATTGTTTACTTATACTAAGTTGTTAGTTTTCCGTGTTACTTCCTTGGAGTAAAGCATGGAGAAAAATGTGTCTTTATTCAGGTTGCTCTCCTCAAAAAGTCCGTTTCCTTAGAAAAGCTTCATGTCTTCTTGGGAGGGTGGAATTTGTTATATCTAAATGGAAGGATGACTTCAGCTGTAGTATTTGGGTTTTTTAGAGTCATAAGAAGTTCTCTGAGAAACTACATTATTGTGGGTATATTCCACTTTCTTTATTCCCTTTCCCTAATCCTGCCTCAAACAAGAAGCAACAGAATATTTGCTTAAGATTTGATTGCTTCAGAATTAAAACCTTGAGGGGTGTTACATAAAAGAGCTGGATATTTTTCGTTATCCCTCTAATGAGAATTTTTCCCACATATCCATGTAGTTTAAAATAAAGTACTTACACAAGCAGAGAACGAACTTGGATTACTTTCAAAAAGAAGGTATTTCACTCATATAGCTTTCTGCTTCAAGGAGGGACTGAAAGAAGTAATAGAAGGTAATTAGGGTAAAAAGTTTGGAATTGCAAGATTAGGGAAAGGTAATAAACAGAATGGAATTAATAAGAAGGAGTTTGTAATATATGGAAAGATGATAAAATATTTTGAAATCTGTTCCTAGACACGCTGGCTTTCCCTATCACTTACCTGTGTCCATTAGGATCCAAGAGGATGCTAGGACATGGACTCAATTTTGTAAAAGTTGAACTTCTGAAACTCAAGTGTTTGGCATCCCTCCTGTAAGGGGAAAAAATGCATAAAGCAAGAATAATAAAAAAGAATAAAGCGTGCTTGGGGCCTTAGAGGTTAGACATTGCTAAAGCAAGGGGAAAGGCTCACTTGAGTGGAGAGAGGTCAACAGAGCTGTAGACAGTGTATATCAAATAGGTTTTACACATTTCATCTTGCCTGTCACTGGGCTCCTCAGCCATTCTTGTCTGACAGAGGGGCAGCAGATGTTACTCAGTGGATGTCGCACTGCTTAGGTCATCGGATGCACAGCCTGTGAACCTGCCGTTGGGCAGTGATTGATACAAGTGTATGGAGGTAATAGACACGTGTTCAAACATTTGGGGGAGTTATAACACAGGAGTTCAAGCATAGCAAGTGGTATTTGTAGATTGAAACAAATGGTGCATTTTTATTCCATTTTTGTATATTTAGGATGTTGTTCTCACTTCTTAGCTTGCATAATTTCCTTAGGTTCTGAAGGTGCTTGGGTGAGCCTTGTTAGTGTACTTCACATGAAGGGACCTGTTCTAGTTGAGTCATGACTGTTTGACAGAAATGGTGAAATTATATTGTTGTGGATTAATAGACTTCTATCATGTATGTAAATCATTAAAGGGAACCTGTGTTACTTGGGTAAAAGGTGACAGGTGTCAAAACCAGAAACAACTCTATGCTAACTACATTTAAGTGAGTTTATCCAGGATGTGAATTTGACTATTCAGTCTACTACTAGTATTAAAGAAAAAAAAAAAAGGCAAAGCATATAGATATGATTACTAGAAAATGCATCTAAAATCCAGTCTTGTAGAAAAACCTGCCTGGGGCTCAGAAAACTGGTCTTCAGCTGGAGGGTATGGAGACAGGAGAAAACAGATGACTCAGCCCTGCTCCTAGCATTTAGACTGCCTTTGTTTTGGGCCTAGGTAGCTAATTAGTGGTTTTTCTCTTATTAAGGTGCATAAAATGCTTGCTATCTAAGGCAAGTGTGTGTAACAGCGTAAAACTATTCTTTTTTTTTTTCATTTCTCAAGAAGCTGGCTAGAACTCTTTTTCCACTGTTATCCATGAAGGAGGGCTACAGCCACAGCTTAAGGCCAGAGCACAGCTTATGGCAAAATTATTAGTGCTAAGGTTTTTCTTTCATGTAAAGTTTGTTACTGAGATGCATTCTTCTGCTGAAACTTAGAATGTCCTCCACAACAGTTCTGCTTTGTTGCCTTCTCAAAGGAAACCTTTGAGCTTTAGCAATGCAGAGCAACTCAGAGCTCCTGCTTGCAGTGAGATAAATGTCTGTGACCTTCTCAGAGTCCACTTCTTGGTTGCCTGAATACATTCCCCTCACATTATTTTTGGTTATGCTGCAACTAGGCACTGACCTAGAGCCAAGAAAATTGTGCTCTTGGTTTCTGGGTGTTCTCAGGGTGTCCTGTGCAAACGGGCATGCTTTTGGACAGTGCCCAGGCTTCCGAGTAAGGTTGCTGCCCTTGACCTGAAATAACTGTGCTGTTGCTCTGCACTCCTCTGTGTGGGGTATGCAGTGTGAGGCTGTGCCTGCCAGTGAGTGTGATGTGAGCAATAACACACTTTTTTATCAGTATAGCTGTTATTTCTTCACATGGTTGCATTCTCTCTTTAGTAATTTGAGTTTTTATTCTGTCTTTACAATGTCTCAGCAGCTATCTTGTCTGCAAAACTAACCTGAAACTGCAGAAATAATCACGAACTATTACAAAATGGTTTACCTTGTATGGTTTTCTTAAAGCTGCGGAAAGTGCCCAGTGCCATTCCAGAATGTAAGATCTGAAGAACACAAAGGTTGCCTATAGGTAATAAGTCTCTGAAATGCGAAATGCTACACTTAATCCTAAAATGGATATTCTTCCTTTGCACTGTGTTGAGCAGAAGCTAGTCATCCTACTCTACAGAAGGAAGGTAGCAAGACCTGAAATTTGTAGGTTTTTTTCAGTTAAGGACAACATTTTTAAGCCCTTATTTCCTCTTCACATGTCATTAAACTGGAAGTCTTGCTTATCACTCTCATCTCAGTTCCATGTTAGGCTTAGCTCAGTGTAGATTGCTTCCTCTGAACTTTGTTCTGGATGGAGACATATATTTCTAAAGACAGTAATCCTTTAACTTTTTGCTGTTTGCTAATAAATACCACAGAACTAGTATGCCTGAGGCCTTTCAGTAAGTAGACTCAGTGGCCTCTTTAAGACTTTTTGTGGTTTCTTCTTCAGTGGTATTGAGAATGATCCTTTTTGAGTAACCAGTACTCTTGCATGTATCTTTGGAGAGGATAGCCTCCCTGTATGTAAATAAAGTCGAAAGACTGACTGCTGTGACCAATACTTATTTGGAGACTGAAATTTCATGGTATTAGCAAGTTTTCTGCCTCCCCCCTGTGCTACACTGCTGTCCTTGAAGTTGGATCAGCTGCCAAACGCCAGTACAGACTCCTGAAACTCTTTATTAGTTTCTTTGAAACATCTCACTGGTTTGGGCTGATCATGTTTCTTAGTGTTGGAGAAAGGTGATTTGTTGTATTGCCTACTGTCTATTGGGTAATTACTTGTCTATTTACTTCTCTTTAGTGAGTTGCTGTTCATTTAGCATGCATGTATGAGTGACAAGTTTGGTCTAGTTGTGTCAGCTCAGTACTGCTGATATCTTTCTCTGCTTTTACACTGTTTGCTGTAAAAGCTGTGTGCAGTTAAATAATGGATAGGTTACATCTGAGATGCTGCTTTTCCTTAAACTTCTTCAGCTGATACATGTTCCATTATCCCTCTAGCCTCTTCATGTTCTTAAAAAAATTTTACTTTTTAATTCTTTTTTAAAAGTCACTTAGGATAGAAGGTGCCTCAAGAAGCCACTTAATGTGTCTGCTCAAAGCAGGATCCACACAGAATTCAGACTGTTTTTTTGAGGGCTTTATGCAGTTGTATCTTGAAAATATCTGATGACAAATTCTAGAGTTTTTGACTCAGTGTTAGAAATGTTTTAGTACTGTGTTTTTTTTTCTTCTTTTTTTCTATGTATTGTCTGGGTAACCCTTTTTAAGAACCTCTTCATCACTACCTGTTCTTGTCTGTGAGGGCGTAAAGGAACAATGGCCCTTATACCAGAGGAGTTATTTGCAATAGAGAATTTGGCCAGCAAGTAGCACTTACCTTCCTCCACCAATAAGACTTGTGATACTCCAGCATTAAGTAAATGAGAGGTCTGGAATAATAGAGCTTGAGCGTATTCCAAATGTTAGAGCTCTCTGCTGTAACCAGATAGTCTTGCTGTATTCTTGCTGAGTAATTGAGGGTGTTATTTAGTCTTTAAATTCAATGAGAATGCAACCACAGTCCTCACGAAAAAGTTCTACAATAGTGTAATGGAGTCTGGAGTAGTGCCAGTAGGTATCAGACTGAAAAATTGAGACTCTGGAGAAGGAAGAGTTCTGTAGTTATCAGCTGGTAGAAGTTTTATTCCAGACAGAACTATGGCACAGTCTTTTATTGCAAGTAAAATGTTTTTACCTATTAAAATAACAATGGCTTATTATTTCTTCTTAATAGCAAGAGCCACATTAGAGCTATTTAGACACTTTTTTGTTTTTGGTTCTAGACTTCATGAGTAAGATTGTTTCCTTTGCTTTTGAAGTATCAGTCTCGTTTTGAGGCTTGCACAAATTTTTTGTAGGAAAAGAGAACAAAACTCTGTTAAAGCTCTTTTTTCATGAGGTTTTAAATTTACAAACACTTTGGTTTTATCTTTAACTGTATAAATATAAATTATAATTAAATGTGAGTTCACAGTGAAATGTGAGATGATGATTTCTGAACAATCCTTCTTTCTCTTTAATGGATGATCAGTTCCAGCTCAGTAGTTTCAGCTGCTCAATTTCTCTCAACAGCTACTGTAGGAAAAAGATATCAATAAATAGATCAAAGATATTCAACTAACTGCCAGAATAATTGAGTCTTATCTTCTTAATAGCTTAATATATTAATATATTCCCTTCTGATCCTTTTTAAGCTGAAGTAGTTGTGTATTACGAGTGTTGTGACTTCAAACATTGGCAGGGCTCGAAGCAACAAAGCTTGTAGGAGTTATTATAGCATATCTGGAAGAGCATCGTGCTTTCATTTTACATTATGGCAAGTCATGAATCATCTAGTGAAATAACCACATAATTTGATAACTACTTATTCATGCTTAAGAATGCTGCTTTTCTCCTAGTGCCAATCCAGATATGATTGGAATGATTCATATTCAAGGACACTTTTAAAAATATGGGAAATTTTTCTACTTTGAAAAATTACAAGATGTATTGAGAAGTTACTTGTTACAGCAACACATTGCTCTTCTGTCAGCAGGATGCAGTCTCTTACTAGATTGTTTCTTGGACTTTGCACACCGTTACCATTTCCACAGTTGTTACTTCCATCCCAGACTGATTAAATGTTATATCTCTTCTGAACTTTCATTAAGCTATTTCTCCCCCAAACTGCCCTCTGCTGCCCTTCATGTTCTTTATTTTGTCTTTTATACAAGGATTTTTATCTTCTCTCAGGCTTCTGTCTCTGTTACCTTTAATTTAAGTTCTTGCTAAACTGGCATCTCTCCCTACTTGCTTTCATGGTCTCCTCCTTCCCTTCTTTTCTCATATTCCTCTACTACCTTGCCTCTTCCTTTCATAGTAATTATTTCTATTCGTTGGTCAGACATTCATAGATCTTTCTAATCATAAATTAGAATAGGCATGGGTTCATTCTAGATATTTTCTTCATAGCTTTAAAGCACAAATGTGAAGTGATGCTGTTGATGAAGTTGTGGGATAGCAGGTTGTGTGGCAGTCAGCAGTTGTTTTGATGTTGTAGGCAGGAGGGAGCAGTGCCTTTCATAGTTTCTGCTTCCTTGTGATTTGAGGTGCTGCCTTGAAGGTGAATGCATATTGTAGTTTTGAGGCAGCCTGCTCTCAGTGTTTTAGTATCATGGTTGAGAAATGGTAAGTTACAATTTATATGGTTAGCTATCACTTTTAAACTACATAAACACATCCCAACAACTTCATATGTTTGTCTGATGCTTCGATGTTCCAAAAGGGAAAAGAACCAGCTGTAACTGTCTTATGTGCCAGCTTGTCTTTCTTAAAAGTAGAGGAAAAAAATATCATTGTGCTTTTGAATTTTTGTTTAGCATTAGTTGGTAAATATTTTTCTCCTAACTGTTCTGTAAAATGCAGGGGAAGGAACATGGACAGAATAAAAACTCGCTTCCCTTCCAATGCACACCTTTGCAGGAACTTGGTTTCACAGGTCTGACTTTTTTCCCCTTCAGCATATGTTTACAACAAATAATCTCAATATATAGTAAAATGCGTCATTTGAAAGTCAAATACAGTGCAGACAAATCTGTTTGGCTTATGTAGATAATGTGGAAACATCAAAGTTGAGTTGCTTGGATTGCTGAATCTGCATTCCTGTAGTTTTTATTTGTGGTCAGTGGAACCACATAGCCATGCTTGTAAAGTATATGTGAGAAACATAAAAACACTTGGAATTCATGATACAGAGCCAAGGTAAAGCAACTCTGAGATGAAGGGTTGAGGCTTAGTTTCCCTGCATGAAACTGGTTGCTGAAAGGAGTAAGGTTTCATTGAAATTGTAAAAAAGCAGCACATAGGTTTGACATAAAAGGTAGCCCTGCTGAAGACACTGTATTGCTTTGCAAGAAATAGAGATATAATTTTTCTTTTCTGTGTCGAGATGAAGGCAAAGAAAAGTGTGTTAGTAACAAGTAAAATACTTTTTTTTGTCCCTTTACAGTAAAAGAAGTGGAAAACAAGCACTGCAGAACAATGAGGTAATTCTTTTTTCGTGTCATATATTGTTAACCCATCTTTGATACAATTATACTGAATGAGGAATTAATAGTCTAAGGGAAAAAACAAACTTCTGGGAAAGGAGATACTGGAATGAATATAAGTGCAACAGAGAAATAGAAATGGGGAAGAGCTGAGTACAGAGGAAGGAAGAACAGGTTCAAGTTATGCATCCAGTATATTTAGTTAGGTACTCTCTTGAAGTGTAGTGCATCAGACATTGTGTTTATCGTTTGTGTTATGGAAAAGCAATAACATGTAGGATCATCCTTCCTTAGGCCTGGACAGTAGTCATTAGTTGTTTGGATTGCTTGGATGTTTGTGTAAATAACTTTTAATTAAAATGTTTTAATCTTCTACCACATAGCATCCTATCTGGCTAGAAATTTTATTTGTAGTTGCTGTTCGCATAGTTTTTTGATAAGGGTGGGACTAGAGTTGACTTCACCCTGTGAAAAAAAAGTGTAGGCTTATTCACAAGGCATTCAGAGTGAATTTTTTTCTTTCAGGTTTCCTGTCTGTCTTGTAGTATTGATATAGGCATTGATAACATGTTACACTGGAGCCTTGGGTAGCAAAGATAGCAGGATTGGGTTGATTAGACGGGATTTGTTTGAAGTACATGTGTGTCCTTTTGATCAGTTTCTCAGGACTGAAATCTTTTGTCACATCCTTATATGAAAGAACAGAAAGAAAACAAATGAAAAAAAGAAGAAATATTCACACCATTAGCTTTAGAAAGTATTTGGGTTAGTCAGGATAGAAGATGGGTTATATGGAGGGAACAAGTGCAATTGACACAAATAAAAGGTGCTTGAGTGCAGGAGGGTTTTAAAGTCCGGCAGATTTAGCTCACTAGGAGTGTGTTGCACTATTTTGTAGAAGTAAAGGAATAAGAAATTCTGTTTTCCCTTGGTGGATATTTGAGCTGTTCAGTCAAGGAGTTTAAAACATTGATTGTCTAGACAGATGTTGGAAGGCATCTTTAAAAATACTGGCTGATGGTGTCTTTTAGAGACAAGCAATGTTAAGAGATAGTAGATTGCATGACAACTTGTAGTTAGATGTTTTAGTGCTGTGCTGTGGTGTGTGTTGTTTGTATGTCACCCTTAGTATAGATTTGAAATAAAAAGTATTTTGTATGATCATGACAGCTACTTCCTTTTGATGTTTGTCTTTATATATCCCAGTTCTTACATTTTATTTAATTTGTCGGAGGGAGTTGGATGGAAATATTTCAAGTGCTCCAGAAGGAAGGTAGCAGTAAAGAACTTGGATAGAGAAAATATCACATCAACAGTTAAATAGTACTTATTACCAAAAAAAATCTCACCTTTCTTATTTTGCTTGTTCTATGTGCAGCAGAAAGAGGGAAAGAAGGAGCGAGCAATGGTGGACAGAGTGTTTATTGCAAGAATATGTCGAATCCTGAAAATAATGGTCCCTAGAACACTTTGCAAAGAGGTAAGAATTGCCTGCAGTGCATGAATAGGGACCTTCAACTGCTCATTTATAAAAAGTACATGGAAGGCAGAAGCATGGATGGGAATGCCCGTGAGAGTACTCACAGAGCTGGCCTTGGTCAACTCCAGAAGCTCATGGCCTTCAGAAGAGGTTACTGATAATCCCCCTCCAAAAACCAAATATGGCTCCCATATTTGAAAACAAGTGTAATGGAAGCTACAGGCTGCTCAGCCTTGCTGTATTCATAGAAAGGCTGTGAGCAAATTCTCCTGGAAGCTAACTCTGGCCACACAAAGGACAAAAAAGTGGTTGCAAACAGCCAGCCTGGATTTACCAATGGCAGATCATGCCTTACTCGCCTGTTTGCTCTCAGTGATGAGAAAAATGGCTGTGTGGATAAGGGAAGAACAGAAAGTGTTGAGTACTTTGATTTTGGTGAGACCTTGACTCTAAGGTCTCCCTTAGTACCCTGATAGCCAAACTGAATTGGCTGGATGAGTTGACAAGGAAGTGGATGGAAAATTGGCTGGACTGTTGGGCTGAAAGATTTTCTGATCAATGCTACAAGGTCTGACTGGTGACTGGTTACTAGTGGCTCTGTTTTGAGTAGGGAGTTGGAGTAGGTAATTTTTCAGAGGTCTTTTGCAACCTTATGGCAGAACGTTGTCAGAATAGCAGTAACTTCCTTATCCCTGGAATCCGTCATCTTAAAGGGTGTGTCCAGTATAGGTATCAACCAAGTATAGCTTTTTAAAGGACAAACTTTCTCCATAAAAATGTATTCAGTTCTTTATTAAAAACATTGTATGCTAATGTGTTTCCTGCAAAGTAAACAAATATTATATTGGGTGGGGTCAGCAGGGGAATACATTTCTGCTGGTATTGTAGGAGTACTTACTAGAAAAAAATGTTAAATTCTATCCATTGTTTAACTGTTACACTTCTGTGGTTGTACTAGACAGGTTATTTGCTGCTTATTGCTGTGATGCTGGTGGTCCGCACTTACTGTGATATTTGGATGATTCAGAATGGAACAGTCATTGAAAGGTACCTCTATGTTTGTTAACTTTAAACATTCTTATGTTTAACAGGGAAGGTAGTCTGTCAGAATGTGTATTCAGACATTTTACGACTTGCTTGTTTAAAACAGAAAATTATACCATTTTAAAAAATAAAATGATTTTATTAAATGATTCTTTTTAAAGGGTTTATTAAATATTCTTTTGGTCACATTTTGTACACTGAAGACTTTAAATCTTGTTAATATGAACGTCTAAGAAGGCACTTCAGAATGGTGGCGTAGTGGTTTTATGTCATGGACTTAGACATGTTGTGTGGATATTAGGACTGGTATTTCTTCCTACTGAGCTGTTTGCATTTTAGATTGATAAAAAAAAAATGCTTTCAGTCTTTCTGTGTTAGAAAGTGTTTTTTACGCCTCTGATTATTTTTGTTGGTCTTGTTACTAATTGAAGCAAGCCAAAATGTGTTTTGAAGTGTGAATTCAAAATGATACTGTGTTTCAGGACAGACATTTAGTGCTCTGTAGACTGGAAGGACTGCTTTGTTTCTTGTTTCTCTGAAAGCAGAGAAGGGAAGGAACTGGTATTCTGTGACCGTGAATTTCTGAGCCCTTAATGTGGGCAGTTATGGCAGGAGCAGAAGGGACAGAACTGCTGAGTCTGTCACTTGCCAGGCAACTTGCACAAGTGTGTCAGACTGGATCCTACAGCTGATACTACAGTTTTCCATGATGATTTTCTGTGTAGTCCTCTGAGAACTTATCCACTTCAGAGTGTTGTTTCTCTTGTAACTAACTCTTAGCTGGTGGTCATTTACAGTGCTATCATTGGCCGCAGCAGGAAAGATTTCAAGAAATACTTGTTCAACTTCATTGCCGCAATGCCCGCTGTAAGTGCTCTACTTCTGCTGACCTTTTAGCAGAACACATTTTATATGTAAATGAAGAATTTGAGTTAAAAATCTCACAGGAGTGCCTTAAAGCTTATGGAAATGAGTTGTTTTACATGCATGTCTGTATTAAGATGCGTTTAATTTTCTGGCTCCGGTGTGTGGGAGACTTTATCAGCATATTTCCTTATTGGTCACAACCATTTTTCTAACAGATCTGTTTAGGTTTTCAGGTTGGTTTTGTTGATGGCAATTTTGACTGTAACTTAATTTGCCATGCATAACATCTTATGAATTGGGTTATGTTTCAGTATTGTAGATTTGCGATTCTTTTGTCATGATTGAAGATGAAGATTTCTTTTTAGTCTTTAATTTTTTGTAATTCTTACATTTTTCACAGATTTGTTATATTTTTTTCCCCACCTTTTAACTGTACTTCAGCTTGTTGACATCTCTGACCTGCGCCAGATAGAAATAATTGTTACTGTCCAATAGATAATGTACCTGGTTTGCAATAGATTTAAAAAGGAATTAATAAATTTAAGGGAATGGTTTTCAAATGGTAGCTCTTTCCTAGATCTTATCAGAAGAGCTGAAAATATGCTATATGAACATAATTTTATCTTTTTAAATGGTGAGAGCCACTGGGAACCGGAGACAGAAACCTAAGTAGTAGCATCCTGCAGATGCTGTGTGGTTGGTCTTGGGTGTATTAGTGTTATTACTGACTTTAGGAGAAGAATTTATCTGTTTTGAAGTGTTTACACAACTTATGCTGCAAACTGATATAACTATATTGAATTGTGTTAGCTAAATATTGAAATACTGTCTCTCATTTTAGATCTCTTTAGTGAATAACTTCCTGAAGTATGGTCTGAATGAATTGAAACTTTGTTTCCGAGTAAGACTTACCAGATACCTCTATGAGGAATATCTCAAGTAAGTAACACCTTGTTAACCTCTAGTATAAAGTTTTTTAAAATTGATTCAAATAATTCTAATAATATTATATTCTTTTCCTGATGCTTAGCTATTGTTTTGTTTCAGAGCTTATACATACTACAAAATGGGAAATCTGGACAACAGAATAGCTAATCCAGATCAACTCCTTACACAGGATGTGGAAAAATTCTGTAACAGTGTAGTGGACCTGTACTCAAACCTTAGCAAGGTAAGTCTTCCAGGAGAGAACTTTGAGTAATAGCTGCATCTTTTAGGATGTGGTGTCAGCTCAAAACAATTGTGTGCGTTTTTATGTGGGTTGCTTGGAATATGGTATGAAAAAAATTTGTTTATTGTATTATTTCATGCTGTGGTTTTCATGACCAAAGCACTGTTTGTGAGTTGTTAGCATTTGTATTAAATTTTCTTTTAAAGAGTTTGTGGCATTCTTTTACAGTTGAAGAGTAATGAATTTCCTTTCTCAGTTAGTTAGCTTTTGGACGAAAACCAAGGAAAAGTCATATGGCTGAGATTGCTCTTGTTTTAGCTTTTAGTTTGTGTAATAGGTTAACCAGTATTGTGCTTTTAATGCAGAGCTGTAGCTGTTCTTGGAGTGGTGTGTGGTTTCTGTACCATTTTATATTAGTTTTGTGTTCTAAGGCTTTTTTCCCTCTGCTTCTCTTACAGCCTTTCTTGGATATAGTTTTGTATATCTTCAAGCTAACAAGTGCAATAGGAGCACAGGTAAATTCAATGGGTTTTTTAGAATTACATTTTCTCTTCTTTGCTTGTATAGACCTGTTTGGACTCCGAGGAAAACTCTATGGGGTAATTATAGATTCATCCATTATTTGAAGGGATATATTGAAAATAGGCATTTACACTTAATGTTTTGTATGCTTTAGTGTGCTCTATTTTGAGGCAAGGAAAATAAACCCTAGAATTTGTAGGCATTTGATCAAGAACTTGAAGAAACAAGAAAGTTCTTTATTTTCTTCTAGCAGGTATTTGAGAATCCCATTTAGTACACTACTCTTATGTCTTACTGCTTTATGTCTTGTGTGAATTCCATTTACGGGCAAAAACAAGTTTTCTCTTTCTGTGTGACCTCTATACAGGGGAACCATTTCTTGCATTGAGCTGTATGACCATTATATTCTAGCCTCCCTCCCATCAATGAGCTGAATCATTTCAGAAATAGTTCTTCAGCTTAGTGTAATGATGCATTATCAGAAACGTTTGGGATGTAGCAGCTCTGGGATGCATCATGCATATATTTTGACACAGTCTTGCAGTAAGACTTAGCTGAACCTACATAACTTTTCCAGTCTCAGATGTCTTTGCATTGCTATCTGTAGTAGTTACTGCAGGCAGTTTATGCCATGCCACACTTAAGTGATCTGTAAGCATGCTGTTTGGGAACCCTGGTCTATGGAAGCTTAGGATCCAGAAGAGTAAGAGGCTCCTACCAGGACTGCTGGAGAGAACCAGGAAACGTGTTGGAGATGTACAGATCAAAGAAGAGAATGGGGCTGAAATATTGACTGCTATGACAACGTAGATAGAAAGGAGAGGAAATGAGAGAGGGCCAGGAAATTATTAATGAAAAAGGCTAGGGTGGTAGAACAGAGATCACACTGGATGATAATAAAAACTTGAGTAGAGGGCTGGGATAGGAAGGAATTCTAGGGACAGAGAATTAGTAAAATTCATAAAGCAGTATCACAACACAAAAGATGGGAATATGATGGGAATTGCAAATGGAGTTGAGCTGGTAACATAGGTACATAGGAGGTAAGAATGAAGGGATTCACGCTTTCTGGGTGTATGTGTTGCCATTTGAGACCATCTAGATGGTAAGCTTTTATTCTCTTTTGCTGTTCACAGGGCCCAGCCAGCATGATGGCCTACTTGATTATTTCAGGGTTTTTCCTTACACGTTTAAGGAGACCAATTGGCAAGATGACTATTATAGAACAAAAATATGAAGGAGAGTACAGATATGTCAACTCACGTCTCATTACAAACAGGTATAGATTTACTTGGATGGCAAGATATGAGTGATGACAATGTGGAGTAAATAGAAGCTGTGCATTAAAATATATTTGGGGAAGCCTGCTGCTATCAGTTCTGAGCCAACTGTTTGCATCTTTATGCAGAATATTATCAAGTAATTTGTATGTGCATTATATTCCATAATCAAGACTAATTACTCTGGGGTGTAATAAGCTTATGTTCTACTGTTACAAAAAGATACAAACTCTTATTTCATAAGGTAACTGAAAGTGGTCTGTTCCTGTGTTTCATGGCTTTTTTTTAAAGACTGTCTTTAACAAAAGGAAGTAACTTTCTTTTCATTTGTTTCTTTTTAGTGAAGAAATTGCTTTTTATAATGGAAACTTGAGAGAAAAACAGACTATTCACAGAACTTTCCGTAAACTGGTAATTCTTCTTTTATCTGCTCATTGAAGTTTTGCTTAAAATGCTTTAATTCTATTGTGGTGATTCTTGGCATGTATTCATAGACATGGAATTATAGTGACTTGGTGTTTTTGCTGCTGCAGTGATTAGATTAAAAAATAGACTAGAAGGCTATAAGGAGAACACATGATCTTGGTAGAGTGGTCTTTCTCTTGCCACTTACCTCCTTTTCACCCACCACAATTACTGTTCTCACTATTTAGTTTCGTGTGTAGGTTGTTTTGATGTCAATGCAAGTCTTTACCAGCAGGGACTCTTGTGCAGTGCTTGTCAGAGTTAGAGGAGTGTTGAGGTATCTGACATACTGAAAAATAACTGTTTGCAATCAAATGTCTGTGAAATAATAGAAGATAGTAAAACAAGTACTGATATAGTTTGAACTTCTTCTGTACCTTACTAGGTGGAACACTTGCATAATTTTATCCTGTTCCGGTTCTCTATGGGTTTCATTGATACAATCATTGCCAAATGTAAGTGTTTATCCAGTGCTAATGATTGCTATAAATAACAAAACAAATTTTGTACATGAAAATTGTCTTTTTTCTTATTGTGTAGCTTAATATTTATTCTTAAACTGCAGACCTTGCCACTGTGGTTGGTTACCTGGTTGTTAGTCGTCCATTTCTGAACCTGTCTGATCCTCGTCATCAGAACAGTACTCATGCAGAACTTTTGGAGGTAAATAGACCAGAATTAAAACAATCTCCTGATTTTTAAGTTTTGTTAGTCCACATAAAGAAACTTTCTTCTCTTCTAGGATTACTACCAAAGTGGAAGAATGTTATTGAGAATGTCTCAAGCTTTGGGCAGAATAGTCCTAGCAGGCCGTGAAATGACAAGATTGGCTGGGTAAGCTTAATAGTAGTTCTGTAAAAGAATCTTTCTTAAACTTTTGTTGCTGTTTCTCATCTCATTTTGAGAAACTGCCTGTAGAAGGAAAATAAAATTATGTGCTTTGTTCCTTGCAGCACCCTAAAAATCTAGAAATTAAAAACATTTTATGCTGAAAACGTATCTGAAGATGTGCTAATTATGTCTACTATTTCACATCTGAATAGTAGCAGCCAACAGTTTGAATGTTTAATTGAAAAGACATTGTCAGATGCTCCTAAATCAATTATGTAATGTTTATTTACCAAACTTTTTAAAAAATACCCTAAGAAGAAAAATCTGGCTGTTACACTAAAAGGATCTTGTAAATATTGTGAATATTGGACAACCTGGTACAGCTCTAAAATGTAAATATTCTGTTTCCATGCTGGGTTGAATAACTTTGTCATTTGACATTTTAACAGTGCTACAGTGCTCATTAGAGCTTCTTTGGATTTCTTTTTTCTTTTTTTATAGATTTACAGCTCGAATTACAGAATTAATGCAGGTTCTGAAGGACTTGAATAGTGGCAAATATCAGCGTACTATGATATCACAGGAAAAAGGTAGGTGTGACATAATATGCAATATGTGCATGTCTGTGTAGTGTTCCAGTCTCTAATACTTTATTTCTTAATTTAAGATGCAGATAAAAAGCAAGCTTTGTCCTTGATACCTGGATCTGGAGAAATCATCAACACTGATAACCTTATCAAGTACGTTTACAAAATTTTCACAAGTTCAGTGTTTTTCATGTAGACTGGCTTTTAAGTCTTCCCCTCTATGGCTCTTAAGGGAGGTTTTAATACTCATTATTACAATTTGCAATTCCTGTTGTACTTTAGTTTGTTTACAAGTAATTCCACATCATGCCCACTCAGCATTTCTATTCTCTAAGACAATCCTTATCCACTCATGTTAGCAGAAGACATAAACTGCTCTGTTGACTTAGGCTTTTTGGTAACATTTGCTGCTGTCCTTTGGAGTGTGACTTCCCAGACCATTTTATTTACTCTTAGAAATAAGCTAGTTATGGATTTTATTCCATTATATAATTCAGCTGTAAAAATCAAGGGCAAATCTGTATTCATTTTCAAAACATTTGCTTGTAATTCTGCGTGCTCAGAGACAGCATTGATGTACTTGTGTAGGGATCAGTTCCTTCATTCTTTGCACTCTGAGGAACGTGGCATTGACACAGTATTACTGCTTAAAGGCATAAAATACAGCCAGTTAAGAGATTAAGTAACCTCAATCTGGGCAGTGTGGAAAGCGGATAGGGAAGTAGAAGCGAAGGAGGGGGGGAAGGAGGAAGGAGATGATACAACTATTTTCATTATTTTCATTTAAAAAAAAAGGCAAGGGGAGCAGAGAAGTCATTCATTGTGTGTCCTAGAAGTAATGAAATACGCTTCGCTAATAGGTGTAAAATGATGTGCATCCTTAATTGGAGACCAAAGACTTAGAAGATTTGGCAAACAAATATATGAAGGGGATAAAAAGAAACCTGTAGATGTTTAGGTGCTAAGGTACCATTTTGGTTGAAGAATTTCCTCAGCTGTTAATAGTGGGAAAGTGGGAGAGTGAGTGAAGTTGTGCAGAAATCTTGCCCTGTTCTGTGAATCTCTGAAGTAAGCATGCAGTATTAACTTCTTTTAGGCAACTGTTCTGTTTTATTTTTCCCCCAATGTTGCGATACATACAGGTTTGATCATGTTCCATTGGTGACACCTAATGGAGATGTTTTGATTGAAGACCTTAACTTTGAGGTAATGTTTTTAATATCATAGAAAATTATATTAATATAAAATTTTCAAGTGGAGATGACAACTTCAAAGGTCAGCAGGTTTATAAAAAAGAGTGCAAACATCGTGTTTGTTTTTAACAGAAAGGCAATGAGCTATTTCCCCAAAGAGAGTTTTTAATATTACAAGTGCGTTATCTTCCAGCAGTTGGTGCTAAACTGGTTGGGGGAGAAATTAATTATTGCTGGAAATTACTCATTGTAATATCAGAAAGTACATGTGTACAAGCCCATGATGATACTGGATAGTCTTACTAGCTTGCAGAAGCTCTGAACAGTACATCCTCACTGTGTTTTTAATGTGTTGGATTTGCATTTTTAGGTTCGATCTGGTGCAAATGTTCTGATCTGTGGGCCAAATGGGTGTGGGAAGAGCTCACTGTTCCGTGTTCTTGGTGAGGTAAGGGAACTTTTTAAAACAAGTGAGGGAGAATGCAAAGCACTGTTGTAGTTGGACTTTCTTTGTCAAATTTTAACCTTTTTCCTTTTGCAGTTGTGGCCTTTGTTTGGTGGGCGTTTAACAAAACCTGTAAGAGGAAAGTTGTTCTATGTTCCCCAGGTGAGACCAAGCACTTTACTTGACAATAGCATTCTCTTTCTACTTTCACTATGTTTGGAAATGTTTGACACATCTCTTTGGTTCTAACTGTATCTCAGAGACCATATATGACTCTTGGAACACTCCGAGATCAAGTTATATATCCAGATACTTTGGAAGATCAGAGAAGGAAGGGAATTTCTGACCAGGTAATGATAATTAGTTCATTAACTCTTTGTCTTGCTTAGGATGATTAATGCTTCAGATTTAGAAATACTGAAAGTGCTATTAAAAACGCTGCATTTAATGGGATTTTAATCTTTACCAGGGTTGATAACATGGTGGTGTAATCCTTTATAACCTTTTCCAACCATTTCTTTGTTAAGTTCATGTAAGCTTTATTTGTGATTCCTCTTTCCATAAAAGGTGCTGAAGGAGTACTTGGATAATGTCCAGCTGGGTCAAATCTTGGAACGTGAAGGAGGCTGGGATAGTGTTCAGGATTGGATGGATGTGCTCAGCGGGGGAGAAAAACAGAGAATGGCAGTATGTCTCAAAAGCATAAATGTTTAACAACTGCAGAACATAAGTAAAAAATATAGTCTGAATTGCAAGCTAGTTTTGTTTACTAAATTTTAAGATTTTACTTATGTGAAATAAGTAAATAAGTAATGAAATGTGAAATACCTGAATACTGAGAAAACAACTGAAAATAGTGTTTATTGCACTCAAAATTTAAAAGGAAATGTTGACCTTATACCACCCTTTTACCATGCCTTATGCTTTCGTTGTATAAACAGAAATTCCAAAACAGTTATCTTCAATAAAAAAGTAAAGGTAATATACAACTCTTGGATTTTCTGGTTTCAGTGGGTAGCAACTTAATCGCTTGCCATAGTACATTTTTGGACAGTAATTTTTAGTTTAACTTCCAACACTGTTGGTTGTAGTTCTGTATCCACAGTAGCTTTTTTTGGTTTGCTCTCCAGATGGCAAGGTTATTCTATCATAAACCCCAGTTTGCAATCCTGGATGAGTGCACCAGTGCTGTTAGTGTTGATGTAGAGGGCTACATCTACAGCCACTGCCGGAAGGTAAGCTCTTTGTTTCTGTAATTATATCTCTTTGTGTTAAGAGGGAACTTAAAGTAATACAAGGTTCACTCTTCCTTATGCCTAGTGCAGACCAAAAATTAAAAAAAAAACCAACCAAAAACAAACCCCAGAAACAAACTAAAAAAAAGCTTAGAGTCCTATAAAACTTTATGCACCCTAGATTTCAGTGATTGTTTTGTAGTCTTAGGATAATGTCGATATAAATGTAGCCTCTGTGATATAGAGAGAACTCTTACTAACTGCTAAGTAAGCTTACTTTTCCAGATAGTCTTAGAATGTCAAGTTAAAATCAAATAATCTAAGATTTTAGACTTTTCTGTTGTTCATAAGCTTTCTGTTGGCCAGGGCAACAGAAGTGAGAAGCTGGAAATTAACATTTCCATCTATTTTGAGATCTGAAAAACCAAGCACTCTAGAAAAGCATGATGTTATTAAACATAGTTTTGTTTTTCCTTTTCCTCTAAAACTCACCATTTCAGATTCTATACAGTACCATGTGAAATATCAGCATGATTCAACTTCACACCCCTAGTCTGGGAAAGAATGGGCTTGAAATAACAGCATTAGTTATTGAAATAACATTAGCTATTGAGTAGCAGCATTCTCAGGACAGTGATGGAGCAAGGCTGTGCATCCACTGAAATTCATGCTTGAAACCCCAAGTGGAAACATAAGGAGCCTTCTGTAGCAGTGAAGGGACACTAGGTGAGGACTCTGCAGAAGGGACAGTATTTCATGAACTAATTTCACCACATTGATATCAATACCCTGACAGTTTCTATTTTCCATTTACTTATTATTCTGTTGACTTGATTTGTACTTTCCAAGTGGCTAATGCATGTTACTGAAAAATAGAATTCATTGTTAAGTTGTCCTTGCAGAAAGCAAAAATGTTACCTTGTTTTATCATCAGAGCCATTTTGTTCTTGCTGTTACTGTTAGGCATGAATAGTTAACTGAGTTGCAAGGAAAAAAGGAATATTATTCACCTCTAAATTGTCCCTTTAAAGTTTATAGTTCATTATAGCTTTTGTGGGTTTAGGGATTTTTCTGTTGTTAGGCTTTCTTTATTCACAGGTTTATTGTTTTACCTGTCTCATACCCTATCTCTTTTGCCCCATTCATTGTTTGACAAATCATTAGGAGCAAAAGAATGAAGAAATCAATTAAAAAAGATAAATCCCTCCTTTGCTTTTTTTTTCCCCTGCAAAGTATTGTATTAAGGCTATATATGTCTAGTGTTAATAATAGTCTGGAAGGTTGTGGCTATGAATTTAAGATTTTCATCTGATATCGATATCATGCTGAAAAATAAGTAACACCTAACCCATGAGAAAAAAATAACTTTTTTGGGTATTTTCATCATATAGGTTGGCATCACTCTCTTCACTGTTTCCCACAGGAAGTCACTCTGGAAACATCATGATGTATGTAGTCTTATGTAGTCTTTGCTTTACTCAGAATATGTGTGTGTGGGGAGTTTCACTATTTGAAATAATCTTACACTTCTAGTTATGAAGAACACTATCCAAAAATCCCTCTATGTATCTGTAAAAGTAGCCACAAAAATATGAAAGGCTCACTAGATGCTTAAGTCTTTTTTCTTAGACTCAAAAAACCTCTTGAAGTAGAATCCATGGAGTTTTTTTGCTTTCTCTATACCTAATATATCTATGCCTTAAAGAAAAGTTCATCTGGACTTCTTTTCTCGCAAACTGAAGATTTTAATACCCTTTTTATGCAGACAGACTGTATGTGTGGGTTAAGATACTGAATGAATACACAGGGATTAATGTATAACTCAAAGTATATTGTCACAAAACCCAAGAGAGCAGTGTTTTCTAGCTGTGGCTGTTAGGAGACTGACGTATGATATGCAAAAAAACCCAGTTTAACAGTTTTACAGAGGCAGTTGAATGTAATGAAATGTGAAGTAGAAGCAGCTTACCCTCTGGTTAGCTGAGTTTAAGGTTTTACTAAAACTTTTTAAAGTTTTTTTTTTATTTTTAAAGCTACTTCAAAATACAATTTATTTAGGGCTTTATAGACCTAGTAATTTTTTGAAGGTTAATAGCATATGTTCTTTGTTTTTCAGTTCTACTTGCATATGGATGGCAGAGGAAACTATGAGTTCAAGAAAATAACTGAAGACACAGTTGAATTTGGATCTTAAAGTCATAAAGTCATAAACTGAACTGCTACAGAGACTGATGATTACAGGAAGTGTGTAGAATGTCAGAAAATGTACCATAAAATTACTCAGCTTGTTAAGCATTTACTATTATGTAGGATATTGCTAATTGTGTATATGTTGGTTTAATTATTGATATGTACTAAGAATGTCCTTATTCTTGTGGTTTAAAAACCTGCCTAAATTAAATTGGGCTTAAATTGGTGTAACCTGATTCATCCTGGGATGCAAACCATTTGAAATCGGCTGATTTGACTTTTGTAGACCTTCTTTCCCTTCACTGAAAAGCCCTGTTAAAATTAGGGTTGCTACCTCTCTTGTTCCTGCAAAGCAGTCTTGGATTTTTGCTCTGTTCTATGCATATTTCAGAGTGATCTTATGCAGTGCAGGACATTGTCCCATCTTCAGATCTGTGCCCTGTTAAATGAAAGAGCCTTTTCATTGTCCAAGCCTTGTGATGTAGCCAATGTGCCCTTGCTGAAAAAGGATGAACTGAAACTAAAAGACAAAACTAATTCCTTCTGGTGTTTAAAAAAACAAAAAGAAAAGCTTGTTCTTTGCTAGGTTCTGGATTCTCTTTAGCATCTGTCTGTGCATGCAGTTCTCTCTGCAGCTCAGCAATCCCGTTGTCTCCCGGTTTAGCAAGAACTTCATCCATCCCCTACTCTAAATGCCCTTTTTCTCTCAGAAATACTGTAGTAATGAATAGTGGAGAGGAGACTGAGGGAGGAAAGGACTGATGCACAAAAGAAAGGAGGGGAAGAAAACAGATCATATTTGTATCAAACAATCTTGTGAATGTTTTTAGCCCTGAAAAAATGAATGACTCCCACAAGAAGAAACAGAGAAAAGAGTGTGGGTTCAGTCATTCCTCTCCTTAAATCAGGAGAGGTTAGAATGGGCTCAAACATGTTAATCTGTGAAATGGCTGACTCTTTTGTGTGTTGTATTCCAAGTTACTCCTTTTCTCCCTCTTCCAAATGTCAGATCTACTTATGATCTGAATTTGAAAGTAAAGATACTGGTACTCCCTGTTTCGCCTTCTAGGCTGTGAAGCCAGAAGCAATGCTTTCATTTTTATGTTTATTCTCTTATTTGTCATGATGTTTCTTGATTTCTGATACAAATTATTTACTAGTGATTCTCTCTGCTGTCTAAAGATCTCTAGTCTTTGCTGGTTTTCTTGTTCCAGCTGCCAAATCCCCATGAAGAAACCAAACTCTTGAGATGGTTTACTGTGACAGTTTTTTCCATAGAAATGATTACTGTGGTTGTCATTTGACCTCGACAAACATAAATGCAGCAAGGTGTTTTTTGTGATCAGGGAATAAGAAGGTATAATTCAAACTGAATTGCTGTTTAGGCTTTAAAACAAAAATGTACAATACCTGTTGTACAGTGAAGGTCTAGTAGTTTTTTAGTGTTCCATGTAGGATACAATATAGGAATGCACTACATGAAGGCATGCATAAAATATGCAATACATCAGTTCTCTGTGCATCTTTTATCAGGGGTTTAGGTTAAAAAAACACCCCAAGTTTTTATAAAATGAATATGTACTTGGATGCACTGCTGATTGTTAATTTTTACCCAGTTTGATTAGTCATTATCTTTGATACTGAATTTGCTGTTATGTTTTTCTTTTTATCATGTTTCTTGCCCCTGCCTGCCACTATTCTTTCAAAGTACTCAAATGCTGGTATAAGAATCTAGTGACCACAGTAGATTCAGAGTATAATGCATCAGTGAAAATCAGAAAAAGCTGCTCTCTGAGGTATAGCATATTCAAGAGAATAAGGTACCAGAATAATTTTTTGTGCTTGTTTAACAAGAAGGCAAATAGATTCCTGATTTAACTAATCTCTTTTTCCTGTTAATTCGGATTCTCACATCAGCCGTATCGTAGCAGGTAGCAGCATGCTGAATGTGAGGTCGTAGTCTTTTTTTAATTGTAACCATGAAAATAGGGATGCCAGGTAGGTTGTTGTGTCAGGAGGTTTTTTGGTTTGGGTTTTATTTTGTGGAAGTTCTCAGCACAGATGCAACTGCTTCTCTTGGAAGGGCTGTTTCATAAGGCTTTTGGAGAGACAAAGGAAAAATTAATCTCTAAAATGAGAAAATTGCTATGATCTTTGTGATTAGGGCAGTCTTTTGCAGTGGAGTAGTAAACTTGGGATACTCTAATGTGTTTTTTAATGCTGACAAGCAAAACCACACACAGCACACTTATACAGCCCCGCAGCAGCCAATCCCAGTTGTACTTTACAATTTAACTGGTCGTAACAGAATGTTGTGTAATCTCTTATTTATTTTTAAAACTAACAACAAACGAACAAACTAAAATCCACCTCCAAAACCAAGGAGGAATAGGTTTGCCTTTAGATGCCATGAAGTTTGTTGAAACTGAGGATGCTGGTATCTCCTTAGGGCCAGAACTTAGAACTTATGTTTCTAAATATACTGGAAGGAAAGAAAAATATTCTTCTGTGCTTGATTGTAAGAAAGACTTATAAAGAAAGTATAAAAAAGAATGATGTTTTAGAATTATGTTCTTAAAAGGCCTTACACTAAAGTGTTTGAGATAGACTTGATCTAATGGAAGATTGTAAAAACTCTAATGAAAATGATCCAAGTCTCAGTTCTGTTGCAGAATTGCACTGTGATACTGTATTTTAGTTGTTATGTTTCTTTAATAGCACAAGCTGGAAGTTTGTAAATTGGAATTCTGCACTACCTTGGTAAGACAAAGTACTGATGAATACTTTCAGTCTCAAACTGTTGGTGCTTTGAAGACGGTACTGGCCGTAGTCGGATGGCTGCATTTCAACAGTGGTGGGAAACATTCCTGTGTGTAAATACTGTAAAGTGTTTTGGAGGGGGAACCGGCGCTATATAAATGTAAGACATTAAGTGCCTCTGAAATAATAAATCTAAAGATAAAATATATCTAGGCTTTTTATGTTTCTTAATTATGTGTTTAGGAATTTTGTAATAATTCAATGAATGCATATTCAACAAATGTTGTGTTACTCAGCCAATTGACTTGTGTTCCACTTATAAAACATCTGCAGTACTGCCTGAAATCTAACCTGGAATCAGCCAGGTGATGCTATCCAGTTGTAGGCTTAACCAAGTACATGAGCTCAGTACTTGAAGATACGTACTTAGAGCAAGTGGATTATAGGTGCATTAATCTGTTTTAAGCCTGCACTGAGATAAACTAAGTTGATTACAGCCTGGTGCTCGTACTGCTGAGGTCATGGATTCAGTTCCAGTATGAGCCATTCACTTAAGAGCTGGACTCAAAGATCCTTGTGAGTCCCTTCTAGCTCAGAATATTCTGTGATTCTGACTTCTCTCTCCTTTTTCTGTGGGCCACTTCTTTTCCCTTTATTATTTTAGAGTAGTGTGGGCCTGAACAATATTAACTTAATAGCACTACATACATTTTGAGTGCTCCTTTATCTTTGTACTTTGAGGAAAATAAGATAATCACTTTCCATTTTTACCGTAGTTTCTATTTATGTATTGAATTTTAATTGTTTTCCTTTGTTGTGGTAAACATACTAGCTATCAGGATATTTGAAACACAATAGTGTAAAAGTGCAACCAAGATATGCTTGAATTAACTGATTCTAAAGTGATCATTGTTTTCTAATACTAATTAGCACTGATTTTTCCGTCACTTAACTGAGATTAGTTGTGCAACAAGCGTATTGTGTAGCATTCTTAAAGGGTAGAGCTCCCTTAGAAAGGACATGTCTCAATCAAGGATGCAGTCTCAAAAAATCAAAGTGTCATTCAATTTAGCTGATGAGCTGGAGAGATAAAAAAGGAACTTCTGTGTTGTGGATGGCATGTTTAATATTTAAATTTATTTTTTAGATTAGTGTGAAGTCTGTTACTTGTTCAACTCTGGGCTTTCAGCTATCCAGTTCTTTCCAAATGCTTGGTTTGTATGTCTCAACACTTAATTTTTTCTTATATAGAGGGAAGATTCTAGGTCCTTGAACAGTAGAACTGAAACCATGGAGCAAAAAATTCAAACTCCTTTACAAATCCCCCATATTTTGAGCATATTCAATAGCCTTGGTCCAGTATTTCTGAATGTTTACTAAAGCTCCAGGCAGCTATCCCCTCTCAGCAAAATTTAGGCTTTCTTGACAAAGACTGTTTGGGAGATGATGGTGCTTTCTGCAGGACTAGCACGACAGTGGAACAGGCTGCAAGGTGAACAGAACATCACAGTGCACCTTATCTTCCATGTCAAGTGCAAGGCATGCTTTACTGCATCATGGATTTATTTTTCTTACAAAAACAAAACAAACCACCCCCCACCCCCCCCAGCAGGAAATGTTTGCAAAAATCCAACCTACCTCTGACCCTTTCCATTTTTCTGGGGAAAGCTGTCAATGTAAGCTGTGTCCTAACCAGTATGTGTGTTGCAGGGGTGTTTCTTGCCCAAATGTGGCACAGATAAAGCAGGTTAGACACACTTGACAGCCCAAATTCAAGATTGCTTTAGCACCTTTTGAAAGTGACTTGTACTATAAAAAAATTCTGGATGAATTGCCCATGCATTAGTGCTGTGCTGTGTGCTAGAGAAGATGATTAGTGAGAAACAAAGCATCATGGGATGCTTCCATGACACTTGACACACTTTTTAATTAAACCTCATCCAGTACTGACAAGTTAAACAACTTGAGCTCTGCAGAATAGGGAATTCAATCTTCATATTTCTTAATTCTGTAAAGACACCATATCCTATGGTTTAGGATGGGAGAGAAAGAACTAATTTGGTGGTTCTTCTATCGAATTAACCTCTGTACACTCAACAGTCTGTCACCTAATCCTTGGTGTTCTGAAATGATCTAGAAATGTGAAAAAATACTAAGATGGCCTATTATTGAGGTAGGAGTTAAAAATCCATTATTAAAATTTAAACATAACTGTCATAGGTACCATGAGATGTCCAGAGAAGTGTCCAGGATAATGATCATCTGAAATCCCACTGTGAGAAATAGTACAGGGAAAAAAGGTTGTCTTGATTTTAAAGAGAAAATAAACCACAACTTTAATCTGTCAAGAAAACCAACAGTATGCAAACTGAAATTTCTGATTATAAAGCTGCTGTTCAAAACAGGTGTTTCTATATATAATGTATTTGCTTCTATATTAGGTGTAGATAACCAGATGGTTTGTGCCAGTCCCTTTTGTGAGCATGGAAAGAGGTTTCTTGGTTTTACTAACCAGTGACATGCAGCTGTGGCAGGAGGAGGTTTGTTGGGTTTTTTCCCTTCACGTGTTGAAGGTTTTTATTATGATGCTTTAAGCTGCACCTGGAAGTTTAGAGTGGCTGTGCACATTACAGGTTCCTATCATATGTTTGTTTTATATCTTCTGGTGAAACCTGTCCTGTCATGTGTATTTAAACATTAGATGAAACTGGTTTCATTCAACTCGAACCATTCTGTGATTCATCTTGAAACAGAAATACAGCCTAGCTAGGTTACTATGAAAGCAACTTGTCTTTCGTATTAAAACCTTAGAAAAAGTTAAAGCAGTCTTTGAACTGCTGCATCATTTTCTCTCCTTGTATTCAAAAGCAGATCCAGGTGACAAGCATCTTGGAACTTCACAAACAGAAGCTGTTTCAAGGGAGTAATTTAAAAAATATGATAAATTTGGGGATTAAATAGGAGTAATACTCCTAAGCATCTGGTGACATTCCACAGGGATTGACTTGGGAAACTAAAGGCATTTTGCGAGTAATCCTGAAATGAATGCAACAGTGCAAGAATAATCATCCAACTGGCATTTTAAAAGGGGAGAGAAGAGAAACTTGGACACTCCACTTACGTGGAATGTATCTTTCACAAACCTTAATAATCCTAGGCTTAGTAATGCCAAACTCTCTTAGACTGGTTAGAAACCTCCCTCTTAGTGACGTTTGACGAGCGTGAACCATAAAGATTGAACACATTTATTGGTGAAAGGAGCAGTTTTGCTGTAGCACCCAGTCCCATTCCCTGCTCTGTCCACAAACCAACATCCTTATTCCCCACCTATCCCTTGTCTTGGGAGACAAGTGGCATCTACACATGAGGCTGCACCAAAATAGAACAGAACTGGAAAAACTGAGGTCAATTCTGTCTAGACGAAACTAAAACTGCTGGGATTGATTTCCTTGGTTAGAAATAGGGAACTCCACCTACATGACTGAGCAAGTTTTCTGTATTAAAATAACTTCAAAGCATGGCACAAATTGAAGCGAAGTTTTTGAGCTTGATTATAGAAGTTTTGGGGAATGATGCTCTGAAAAATACACTCCATGTGTGCAATTGAAGAGACATCTTCTATATAACCAACTATACCTTTAATCTTCCTAGACTAAGTAGTTTAGTGGAAGCAGGTGCTAAAAAAAATTTGATTAATTTTGTTGTGAATCATGACAATGTAAGTAGTGTGAAGGTGCTCCCCAAAATAACCTACCCTTTATTTCTATACTTTATTGTAGCACCCTACTGCGGGAATTTGTTGTCACAAAAGCAGCAGAGCTAAACAGCTGTGTCAGAAGCTACTAATGTGACAGACTTGGTAAGCACACTGAAAGGTGAAGTATCTATAGAGGAGCTAATAAGCTGATATGTTTAGGGGAAATAATGGTTAAAAAGCAAGGCTTGTGTGCTGGAGGCTTCTTAAAATTTGGATCCAATCATATTGCAACAGAACTTCTCTGAAAAGCCAGGAACCCTTTGCAAAATTTTTTTGGAGCTTAGTAGGGAATTAAGGGCCAAGGTCAAATCTACACATTGATACGCTTTTCTTTTTTAACCCACAAATGCTAATTAGATTTTAAAAAAACACTGGGTTTCTTTATTATTATTAGAATACTTTTATTTATAATAGTCCTAAGTAGAGAGTTTGGGAAAGGCCACTTGAGGTTAGTTCACAAAATTCTCTTCATGCTGAGGGTGTTACCTCTATAAACTTCCTCAAAAGGCCCTGGGGTGCATCATGCTGGTGGGATAGAAGGTACTCAAGTAGGTGTGTCTGAGGGACAGTGGTAGTTCCTGTGCACACCATCTATTTTATTGTCCCCAAGTTTGTCCTATAGTGTAGTGACCTGTTTGAGACATTGGGCATAGAAGAGCAGCCCCTCAGCAGGGACCTGTTTTGACTTCTTGTGCCTGTCACTGCCTTTAGAGTGGAAGGTTATTTCCCTCAAAAGATGTTTTTGGGATTGCTCCTTCAAGACAAGCTCAGCAGAAGTCAAAGCACATATAGCCCAAAATAGCCCTGGTTACAAACGCAGCTGCCTTCCAGCTATTCCTACCCATGCCTTTCTTTTCCTTGCTGCTGGACAGATAGCATGTTATCACAGTTCCAAACATAGCTTGTACTTCAATGTAACTTACAGGGCTTCTGAATTTATGATGTACAGCATTTTTCATTGCTTCTAGAAGACTTCAGTCCCTTCTCTGAGCTTCTCAGTCCATTCCTCTGAGAGTTAAAAGGGCAGCAAGAGGAATCTGTTTTCTGTTTGAAGCACACTGAGGAAAAAAAGTCTGGTAAGAAGCTTAACAGTCAGCATGAAAATCTCCTAATTCTGAGCTACTCCTGAGTTTTCTGAGACTAAAGGAGAAGTTTGTCAGGAGAAGAGAGTATGGTTTTTGTGTGGGCTTCAGCACTCAAGTGCAAACAATGGGTAAGTAAGTACTGATGGATTGTTTACTGGGGCCTGGCTTCCAGCAGTGCTTGAAAATTGACTAACACAGGGTATGTTACAACCCAAGATTCCTGGAAAACCTGTCATAGGGAAGCATTGAATGGAAGATGGGAGGTGTTTGGGAGGAGAGAGCTGCTCTAGCCCTTAGTGTGTTTGAACAGTGCAATGATATCTACCAGTTACTCTTCATTACTAGAAAACAGAAGATCTAAAAAATGTCATGTGCCCTTTTCCTTCAAATTTTGGTGAAATCTGGATTCAAAGTTGGTCTCAGCCTGCTAGTCATTTAGGAATATTTAGATTGCTAATGTGCTGATTATGCCTTTTT
Organism: Lophotriccus pileatus; assembly: GCA_035583135.1. NCBI lineage: Eukaryota > Metazoa > Chordata > Aves > Passeriformes > Tyrannidae > Lophotriccus > Lophotriccus pileatus. The sequence continues at coordinate 16,926,974 of JAWWES010000006.1, forward strand.
CTGCCACTTGGGGTCAGCTTTTCTAGGCACATGAAGCTTAATAACCTGACACAGACTGCAGAATTAATGTTGTAGAGATTGCTCGCAGAGTACAAGTTGTGTTTGCAGGGCCACTGTTCCTATGTAAGGAGCCTGCAGTGTGAAGGGCAGAGGAGGAACAGATCTGTGTGTTCGCAGTCCCACTGCTGTAGTGACTGTGGCAGTGGGGACATACAATGGTGTTCTTGCACCCTTGAGAGCCTTATGGAAGCAAGTGATCATGGTAAAAGTAAAGGGGAAGGATGGGGAATCAGACTGAGCATCATGTCTGTGGATGGTGTGAGTTGGTGTGAGTGGAAGGTAAAGTATGAAGGCAGCAGAGGGAAAAAAAACACCACCAAAACCACACACAACAAAAAACACACACACACACAAAACCCAAAACCCAAACCAACAAACCAAAAAAATCCCCAGCAACACAACCCAACCACAAAAATCCACAAACTCCAAGGAAAAAAAACCAACCCCCCATTTCTACCTGGAATAATGAGTCCTTCTTACTAGCATAGGTTTTAAAATCTTGCTTGTCATTCTAGCTCTTTTATTACACTAGCTTTTTAATTGAGTTATGTGACTACTGAGTAACTAAAAATTACCATGTGATCTCATTGGGAAAATATTCCTCTGTTCAGAGGAAGGCGAGTTTTAATTAAACCTCTTTTGATGAAGTAGTTTTGTGAATGTAACAGTGACAGTACTTTGCTACTTTAATATTTCCTGAAGTAATAATGTGGAAAATCTGAAAATAAAAATAGAAGAAAATCCATCAGGGATAGTAAATGAGATATGAAAGTTTGAATATTCTTTGAGTTCAGATTAATAAGTTCATTGCTATTTTAAACAAGCCACTAAAAAGAGTAGATGCAATAAGAAGGTACTCAAAGCAGTGCTAGCAAATGTTCTGGAAGTTATTAATGGCTTAATAACAGTGAGCAAGTGAAGCTGTAGAGTGTAAAACCAATAAAATGCTTCCATGATATTAGTATGTTCTTGATTGTGATTAAGGGATATAGATTTATTCAGGTGCTATATTTTGATTTAAATGAGATCCTGCCCAGTTGTTGGCAGAAATGAGGCAGTGGGTTTGTCTGTGGCAAAGAACAGGTAATGGAAGTGAGTAGGAGAGGTAGAGAGGAATGGAAACATCACCAAGGCAGCCAGGGGAAGTCAGGAGCAGAAACACTGTGAGCTTCTTACAGAAGCCAGTCACTGATGTGCGTCACTAACAGGGCTCATTTTTGACAAGAGGTGAAATGGGCACAATGTTGGTAACTGGGCATATGAGACAGGACCTGGCTGTGAAAGCCTGGAGGCAGTCAACGTGGCTGTGTGTTTATAACCAGGTTTTACTGGAAGAAATCATCCTGAGGGAAATCTTCCTATGAACTTGACTAATTCAGCTACAGTTAGAGGCTGAGGATTTATAGGGAAAGATGTTCCTTCTGGTCTTTTAGGGGGATGCTGAAAGAGGCTCTGTGGGCTGAATGAGAACCCGTGCCAGAAGCAGCAGAAGGATCTTACTGGTGGGAAGATTTTTCATCATATGGTGTAAGGAAGAGATTTTCAGCACACGTCATGGTCTTTACACCTTGAGCTTTTTCAACAGTCCTGCCGTAGAGCACTGAAGGGCACACACCACCAAATAAGGGAAGAGCAGCCTTTGTGGCAGTTTCTTTTTAAGGGAATGGGCGTACTGTGTCAGGGAGCGTATGCTATGGTGAGTAACACCACACCTAAGGGTTGGGAAAAGATTTTCAGCCACCCAGTTCCTGCTTCTGTCCTCTCTAGAAGGTTGTTCTTTTCATGTCATTCTCAAACGTGAACACCAGGACAAACATAGACTATGAAAGCATAGTCAGTTGTATGTGGATAAATTCTGTGTAATTTGAAGATTATTCAGTTGACTCTTGGATCTGATACTGTGTATTACAAGATTCTGAAACTGTGTGGCAATCACTACTAACCTGCAAAATAATCAGCTTTGCGAAACGGAACCAAGAGGGTAATCTATCACAGCTGTTTATTCTCACAGTGCAGAAACTCTTTGTCCCGAGTTGTCACATAACTAGTGATACAAGTTAAGCTTATAGTCACGTTCTTCTCTCACATGCCTCTCAGCAGCAGCCTTCTCACAGTGGAAAGCTGAGTCGGCCAGAAATAGATTAGCTAAGCTGTTTGCTGCCACATCTATCATAGATACATTTGTGAAGTCCTGTACCATTGTTTATTTTAAGTAATGGCAGTAATTTTATTGTCTGTAATGCTGTTAGAGCTGACAGAAAAGCAGCAGAACAGGATCAGCCTTTATTCACTTATGCGAAGAAGAATGTGGTTTTAAAGCAGTACTATAAAATCAAAGTGGCTTGTTATAGTATGCAATGTTACACATTCACTTGTAGAAGGAGAGGACACAAATACTGTGTCATGGAATGATGCAAATGTATTTATCCACTTGAAATAGCTGGAAAGCTTTTCCGGTTGACAAGGAGCAAAGCAGAGCGGGAACTGGGAGCATTAGTAGGAACATGCTTGCTTACAGAAACCTGCTTAGAAGATGAGCCAGGAACTTTAGTTGCACAGGAAGTCTTTCCTAAATCCCATCATTTCCCTGGATGTCTGGCTCCATCTTAAATCCGTACAGTGCTGAAGTGGCCACATGTGTGTTGTGGATAGGAGCTAGTCCTTCTCCCTACTAACAATACCTCTACTGGTACAACAAGGACTTCTGCCCACCCTGATACTCTGAGAAAAATCTCTGCATGAGACATTTTGCATGGGCTCAGCCCAAGGGATTGTACTTGCGGAAGTTTGCAATTAAAAAGCCCGTTTCTCAACTGTCTCCACAAAAAGCAAAAAAGTTGAAATAGGATCTGTGAGCCCCGTGACTCCGGTTACGCCGCATTGTTGGATGATAACATTCTGCAGCTAGGAAACAAGTGCTGCAGATTTCCACGACTTGTGCCGTCACGGGGCACTCTTTTGCCATTTAAGGCACTTGTTTGCAAGTGAGTATTCTCTTCCCTCCTCCTTCCCCACCTTCTTCCCCCTTTCTTACCCCTTCCTTCTCCCCTCCTTCCCCCCCTTTATATTCAGAACAAAAATCTCTTTCAGAATGCAGTATGATTTATAGCACCATTCTATGTAGTTTGTAACAAGCAGCTGCAGGGTCTAGTTTAATAAATATTAGGCTGTAATCTTCAGGCTTTCTTTTTCCTATTAGCTTCCTCTTCCCTTTTCTGAGCTGGGTACTGAATGAAGCTGAGGAAGCAGAACACCACAGGGAAGGGAAGTAATGATGATATCTCTGGAATGTTTTTGAATTTACTCCCACAAGCTCTCGTGTTTTTGATTGCTGTTGTAAGATTATTTTTCCATACAAGGCTTATGCATCAGCAGAAAATGCATTAAGCATTTATTGCACAACATTAAGTATTAAGTAAATGGGATTTTTTGGGGGTAATGGTAGTGTTTGTATTCTTCCCTCTATAAAAAGAGGAATTCAAGAACAAAGAAAACCCCCATAAAACACACTCACATATTCACCAGAGTCTTAATCCATACATAGATTGTATCTGTAACACAGGGATAAAAAATATAAAATACAATTCTGTACAAATTGATAGATTGGGCTATTAATTTTGTAAGATAATCCTTCTCATGAATACAGTGGAATACACACCACTGTGGGAATCCCTTTGTGATATGTCCAGAGATGTCTGGTATGCTTTCCATTAGAATAAGAAGCTCTGAATGCAAACACTAATTGCTCACACAAGTGGGCAGCCAAGAAGTGACTCAGGACTTTCCAAAACCTTTCATCAGCTTGTGAACTGTGGCTTCTCATAGTTTTATCCTTACAGGCAGTAGGTGCCCTGGCAGTCTGTTTTACAGAGTCCTGGTTAGACTTCTGGCAGCTTGCCTACACTGCTGTCACAAAATAACTTTCCTAAACATATTTTTAATTTAGTTCTGGAATGAAAGCTGTACATTGTTTTGAAAATGAAAAGGAAGTCTTATTTTTCCAGTCACCTTTATTTCACTAGAAAAGTATAAATTATCACCATAAATACAGACATCACCAGTATAAAAGTTAGATTCTTGTTTATAAAATAAATATTAAAAGACAAAGCAACATGTACCTTCAAATCCCAATACCAAGATAATTTGAATCTATGCCACAGAAACTATTCATTCATCACCTGTTTAGTTAAAAATGATGTTCAAAATGTAGGAAATACTGCTACCTATTCAGTGCTTGCATGAAGTGAGTAATTACTGACTCAAAGCCTGCAAAGTATTTGTTCTAACACTTACTTGGATCTATCAGACTACCCTGGCTCTACAACTCTCAATGTAGTGTAATCTGGATATACCTTCCAGATGGATAGCAGGTACCTGCTTCAAGAGAGTTCCTTACAAGTCACTAGTAGAGTAGTTTCAGTTTGTTTACCCTCAATTGTCTATATTCAAAGAGAAATAGACCAAGTTAATTTTATCCAAGAAGTGCAGAAATAATAGTAGCAATTTTGTCACATCTGAACTAACAGATCATTTCACCAGTTAATAATATTAAAAGGCAGATAAATACAGATTTTGTTTCACAGAAACAGAATGATGTTCCTTTAGTTAGATAAAGGACATGTATTTTTCCAAAGTAGTGTTCTTTCCCCTCACAAGTACCATAAAGCTGTACCATAAATCTTCTGGCTCAATAAGGTCATACTGACCAAGTCAAAAGTACCTTTAGTTCAGAATCCTATTTCAGACAGGACAATAGAAGGGGCTTAGGATCAGTCTATGAGAAGGGTTAAGCTCTCTGCAGAGAGAGCTTAAATTGGAGATATGGGTGATCACCAACCATATGATGTATAACAAGGGCAAGTGCTGGATTCTGCACCTGGGACAGGGCAACCCTGGCTTTGTTTGTAGACTGGGGAATGAGAGGTTGGAGAGCAGCATGGTGGAAAGGGACTTGGGGGTTCTGGTCGATGGCAAGTTGAGTATGAGTCAGCAGTGCCCTGGCCAGGAGGGCCAACCCTGTCCGGGGGGGCATCAGGCAAAGCATCGCCAGCCGGCTGAGGGAGGGGATTGTCCAGCTCTGCTCTGCACTGGGGTGGCCTCACCTGGAACGTTGTGTGCAGTCCGAAGGAGGACGATGAAGATGGTGAAGAGCCTCGAGGGAAAGACATATGAGGAGCAGCTGAGGTCACTTGTTCTGTTCAGCCTGGATAAGAAGAGACGGAGGGGAGACTTCTGCCATCTTCAACATCCTCATGAGGGGAAGCAGAGGACAGACACTGACTCTTCACTCTCATGACCAGTGACAGAACTCAGGAAAACGGCATGAAACCAAGTCAGGGGAGGTTTAGGTTGGATATCAGGAGGTGGTTTTTCACACAGAGGGTGATTGGGCACTGGAACAGCCTCCCCAAGGAAGTGGTCACAGCATTAAACCTGTCTGAGTTCAAGAAGCGTTTGGACAACATTCTTAGACACACTATGTGTGCCTTGGGGTATCCTAGACAGGGCCAGGAATTGGACTTGATGATGCTTGTGGGTCACTTCCAACTCAGCATATTCTACGATTCTATGGTTGTAACAGATCACCACAATACTCCTCCAGCCACTAATGATACAGGGGCTTCCTGATATCTGGATTTTTTCATCTGTGACTGCCTAATGGCTTAAAAATTGCTGTTTCAGAGAGCCTAAAAAGCTCCACCCAATTATCCAATTTATGTTTTTTTGTTGTGGTGGGTTTTTTGCCTTGGTGCTGCCACTAGTGTCCACAAAACTTTTCCTTAGACACCATTAAGTGGTTCCTTTTCTCTCGCAGCTCTTGCTTTCTTGCGTTTACACAGGATCACTGGTAGGACGATGGCAAGTGTGATGACTGCAATTGCAATCACTGCTATGATGATAAAGACTTCTGCTCCATATTCTGTAGGGGAGGAAAAAAGTGCAAGATTGAGAATCCATAACGACACAGTGCTACAAACTCTTAGCACTCGTTCCACTGAATGAAAAATTGCTTTCTATATTTTACAGTACCACAGAATTCAGTGAACTAAATACATTTTAACATGAATTTGCTGAAATGAGGTAAAGCTTTATTTCACCTGGTTCACACTAGGTTTTAATCTAGTTAGTGCACTAAAATACCACGCTAACACCACAAGAATAAGTCAAACCATTCCTCCTGCCCCTACATTATTTCTCTGCAAGTAGGAATTTATTCTAAGTTACAAGCTAGAAGACACCAAGAGAAGAGTTTTCTATTTAAGTTGTAATTAAATTGTAATTTATCACTATTGTGATAAACAAAAATACATATTTAGATAGGGAAGTTAATTTGAGTTCATTTGCCAGTTTTAGAAGAAATTTTCTAGAGTCCAAATATTCTTATCTGGGGGAGAAAAAAGACACAGTACAGCGATGTGATATTATTTAAATAATATTGATGACTTTATATTGAAGGAAGTGTTACCCAGATGGTTTGTCTAAAGTTCAACTGGCTGATTCACTGACCGCTCCTTAACTCACCTACCAGTAAAGAAGTCAATCTGCCAACCTCTGACCTTGTAATAGTAAAGAAAGTCTTAGTCTCACCATCTGCTTAAGGGGTAACTAAAGGTCAGTTCAAACTACAAGTCAGGGGATAGGTTTCCAGCACTCGTATGTTTTAGAGCTAATCCTTCAAGCACTTACTATGGGACCTCCTATTGGAAGGATCTGAGAGAAACAATGGGGAAAAAACCCCTAAAGATGAAGGCTAGTGATGAGATCTGAAGCCTCAGTGACCAATCATCAATTCAGACAATGTAATCAACACAGTTGAGCAAAACCCTAAAACCAACTCTAACTAGCTGAAGATGGTGGACTCTTACTTAAAGTGAGTTCTTCGATTGAGTTTCCATGTTCTGACTGTGTCTTCTAACTTACACAGTAAATGGTTTATAACAGGCATCCCAGTTTAAAGACATGTCTTTTTGTTAGAGTGATAAAGCCTGTGTGACAAACGTCCCTTGGTACCCACCGTCGAAGATCCCCCTTTCTCCAGTGGTACATTGCATCGCGCTGGTTTGGCCATTACGATTTTCTCTGCGGGACGGAACGAATCCCTGGACATAGAAGCAATAGTTTTTTGTGCTCTCAACATTTACTTCAAATGTATGGCTTTTTGTTGTTGTATCTTTCTAAAAAGGGAAAACAAAAAAAATATTTCAAGTGTCAACTCTTAAGGTAGCACAGAAATTGTGTAACTATAATACAGCTACAGAATATGAAAATTATTACAGAATGAAAGCTAGAGTTAGACCTTACCTTTCCAGAACTTTGATCTTTCCAATAGTAGAGTTTGTATTCCAGGTCATGCTGGAAAATATCTCGAATACTTTGAAAGCTTCCATTAGGAAATGTATATGGTGTAAGTGGATCTTTGATCACAACATTCAGTTTGGAACCTTTTTGTGTATAATTCTTTATCTCTGGTTTTCCAATAACAGCTAAACAAAGATTTTTAGAGTTAAAAAAATGACATCATCTTTTCTACATGACATGCTCTTCTTTCTTCCACTATCTATTAACTTCCCACTTCAAATCTATTCTAAGTTTACAAAGCCAAAGTAATAGGGTTAAGTCCTGGATTGTAAACAAGTATCTTCATCTAGTACACAATGTTAACAAAAGCTTTATGCCTGAATGTCTTCTCCAATATCAGCACAACTACTGTAAGAATCTATAGAAAAAACCTTTAAGCTCAATCTTAACCTTGTTAAAGTCAATTGAACTAGTCTCGAAAAGAAGCTTATATTAAGATTTAATTGGCAATCCCACTTACTCTGACTATAAGGAGTAAATTTTTCAGAAAGTGCGTAAGGTGGTTCTTCAAAGTTATCCATCCCCGCGGGCATTACAGACAGTATGTGGGCTACGTAGGTCTCTTTTACATCCTTTAGTGCATCAGTAACATCACACTCTGTTTCTGTTGTCATTATGCATTTTTTTTTAATGTCAGATATTTGTCTGAAAAGAGCAAGAAAGAAGGGTCAACAGCTTCCAAGCAGACACTTACATATTTAGATAAGTTGAAAAACATTTTCCCCTTAAACTGTATAGATTTCCCTCATCCGGTAGAACAGTCTTGCAGGGGTATTAGGCTGAAAAGGAGAAGAGAAAACTTCAGAAAAACCTGTTTTGTACAGCTATATTTCACAATCCAATGTAGAATCAAGCAAAGTAAGTATTATCCATATGACAGAAATATGTTACTGGACCCATATATGAATTAAAATTCAATTTTTATATTAATTGATAGAAACAGTAAGTAATTCTGATTTTGCTTTTTTTTTTGCAATTGCAGAATTTATTTTTAAAAATATAAGATGCATAAATTACTTTGAATGTGTTATCCTTGATGCATGTGAAAACTATTGCCTTAAGAAACATCAGCTGCTATAGGAAGCTCTATTGACAGAGTTTAATGTGACAACATCTCTGCATATATGTCACTTGGTTTTGCATCTGTGCAGTGGCAAATGTCACTAAGAACCAGGCAGTAGCAGCAAATGTAATTGCAGAATTATGATTTAAAAAATATTGACAACAAATGCTTATCTTGATTTTTAAAGAATAGAAAGCAGGTCCAGTTACTTGAGAACCCTATTTTACTTCCTAACAAGATGGATTAAAAATAAAAGTTATTACTCCATTTTTAAAATTATTTTTTTTTTGGGTGGTAAATTAAGGAAAAGAAAAGTTGTGTGATCTCAGCTGAAAGAGCAAGAGTGCTGGCTTTTGAAATTAACAAATGGGTTTTCCTCAAAACAGATCAAGTTTTATTTTTAAGAGTCACCTAAACTCCTTTCTCACTTTACCAGATTTCTTATGTCACAGATCAGTTATTGATAGTATCACAAGAGATGCTTCGAAAAGGGACAGAGATTTGATCTTTGTGATGAAACAAATGTAGTCTGTAAATGTACGGACATGAGAAAGCATACATTTAAGCACATTTACTCTGGAACAGCAACTTGTCTAAAGAGGTGCCTCTGTTGCAGAACTACACCTGATTCTACACTGAATCTTGGGCAAACAGATTTCAATTTTTTGCAAGCAAAATCACTGGAAAGAAATGCCAGGTTCATGAATTCAATAAACTTTGTTCTGCTAAGTGTGTGCTTTTAAGTCTACTAATCTAATCACTCCCTTAAAGAATGAAAGAACACGTTAGGCCATTGCACTGGTATTTCATCCATTAGTCATGAGAGAGCTCTCATGCCACTTTTAGAGACAGAAGAGACTACAGTACCACTTTTTCATTAATATGTAGGAGGTTTGATGATGCATTTTCCCTTTGGGACATATTTAATAATGCTCTATGTATTAAAATGGGAGCTAAGAACAACACAGAATTATTACTGAACTTCATGGAAGTTCTTGTGCGGTTCTGAAAGATGTGTTAGACAGTTTACATAAGCTGGCTACCTTTTATGTCCACAACAGTTTACATAAAACATGATGACACAGGAAGTGTTGACAGAGGTAGACAAAGGTGATTTTTAGTATTATCCAGCAAGACAAATTATTCATTTATCATGATTCACCAATTAGAATAAAATGCAGACTCATTTATTAGACATCTCCCAAGACTGAAGACAAAAGACCAGACACTTTGAAAACATAAAAAAGGTGAAATTCTAATATGTAGTATATGAGATTGAGCATCAACTTCTTCAAAGTATCCTGGCCTAGATCTCTCATGCAATTGGCCTGCAGCAAACCCCAGAACTGAAATACTGATTTCTAGCTCAACTCTGCATTTTTTAGAGTGGGCAAAACCAGAAGCCTGAACCACATATCCTTATAGTTGGATACAAAGAACTATTAACAACTGGGTTGGCATTTCTCCTAAATCCTAATGTTTGGGCTCTTTTCCTGTTACATTTACTCTCAGAAATATTCAAACACGCTCTATTTGCATCTTCTTCAATTGCCATTAATGGATATACCTTGGTGTTATCTACTTACCCGTGTATTTCTACAGTATAGAAGTAACCTGATGGTTTTGGCTGCCACTGTAGTATAGTTTTAAAATTGATTGAAGACCAAGTTATATTGACTGCTGTCGGTAGTGCTGCATAGTCTTTAAATACAGAAAAGAGAAAAATATCAGTCATATTATATGTAATTCCTGTTTCCCTCAAGTTGCTATATAGTCAAATGAAACAGTTGTTGATTGCTACTTGTAAAAGTTGTTTTGAGGGAATAGGCTCAGTCCTACCCTCTGGGCTCATGCTTGCCTTACTAAAGGAATGCGTCCTGGCAGAAGTGAGAAATACGAGAAGAATATTATTTTCTGTCTTACCACTCTGAAATCGATGAGTTAACTTTTTTGTAATTCTGTTTAATTAGCCCTTTTTTATTCAAGACCTCTGAAGACAATACAAAAGCTTGAAGATAGACATGAGAATGTTCAAGCACCAAATAAATGTGGTGCACTTCACCAGGACTCGTGGCCCCCACAAGCAGATGTGAGGACGCCGCGGTGACCCACGACAGCCACAGCTGCTTCGGGGAACTGTCTGGGAGGAAGCCGGATGGGAAAACCCCTCGCGCCCCTGTAAACTCTGGAAATCCAGGGTTTAACTGAGCGATATCCTACTTGATTTCAAATTACCCCCTTCTCTACCTCTTCGGCAAGCTCGGAGCTGGGGACAAGGGCAGGAAATCTTGCAACCTTACGGCAACTGCCGGCCCCCAAGGCTGTCCCCGCTCCCCAGCACCGCCCCGGCTGTGGACAGCGAGGAACCCCCCAGAAGCAGCCAGTCCTTGGTGGCCCGAGTAGGGGCCGCCGCGGTTCCAGGGCGAGTGCCCGAGTGCCGAGAGCCGCTGTCCCGCCGTGGCCCCGGGGCCAGTGCCACTGCCCCTCTTCGCGGGGCTCTTCTCGGGCTCCCTCGGGGACACCCTGTCCGAGGGGTCCGACGGACCGAGTCCCAGCTCCGATGCCCCCGCGTCCCCCCGTCCCCCCGCCCCGCGGTCCGTCACCCACCGGCGGCGGCCAGGCGGCACAGCAGGGCGCTCAGCAGCAGGGCCTGGCCCGGGGCGGCGGAGCGCAGCATCCTCGGCGAGCGGATCTGGCGGGTCCCGGCGGGTCTGAGGGCGATGATTGCGGTGCGGAGGGGCGGGAAGCGCTGTCTTATACCGTCGGGGAGAGGCGGGGACCGCGGCGCCTCCCGCGGGGCAGCCGGCGCGGCCGGCGGTGGGAGCGGCGGTGGGAGCGGCGGGGGCCGGCGGGACCAAGGGGCAGGGAGTGTGGGCGGCGGAAGAGCCCGGGTTGAGCAAGCGGAGAGGGGAATCTTCAAGGAAAGCCGTGAGGAGAGGGGCAGGGAGAGACGGGCCCCTTGGCCCCCGGGCTCTAGCCCTGGAACCGCATCTCCGGGCACACCTGGACGTGCCTGCAGTCCGTGTCCCCCTGCCCCTCCAGGTGTCCCCATACGTTTGTACCGCCCCTCGCTTCCCCTCTTGGAATAGCGGTGAAACTGGACACCACTGGATAACCAGCTTCATCCCCTGCCAACCTTTGGTTTGCTTGGCTGTCAAGGGGCAAACAGCACCCCAGCTCGTAAATGGCTACTCCATGGGGCAGCTGGTCATGCAGAAGTGATGTTGGGTTAATTAGCTTTGATCCTGTACATTCTGAAGGGCTAAATATGTCCATCCTTGCCTCTCCACACAGAATGTCTGACACGAGTGCTCAGGTAGATGGCAATCTCTGTTCCCGCACGCCGTGAGAAGGCGCACCCTGTCAAGGCTCACCTGTCACACCAGACACCAAGTAAGTTTCAAGTGTCAGGGCTTAGTACCTCACCCCTCCCATAAACCAGGGGCCTGTTAACCCTTTTGCTACAAGGTCACATTGGAAAGGTATGCAATTGTAACTAGTAACAGGGAATCTGCCTCTGACAGAGGGTTTTCTGAATCTCAGCCTTTGTGCCAGGCTCCCTGGCCCCTCTGGGATGTGTGTGGCTCTCACGGTGCTCCCTCTCTAGGCAGTTTAACCAAGCTTCGGAGCCGGAGCCGTGCGTGCGGTAGTTCTGTCTAATACTCAAGCTCTAGAGGGAGCTCTGTTCGTGCTGAGATCAGGGATCTGTCTCAGGAAGGTGGGAAACAGACTATGCGGTAGAACCTGTGCCATAGTTCAGGGAGATATATACATTTACAGTCTTAAATTGATTCTTCTTTTTATTTTGATGCTGCTTTGTACAGTGTATCTGGAAAATATAGGTAAGAGACTAATTGGGAAGTTTCATATTTAATTGCCTTTAATTTTCATGATTGATGCATACTTAGATGCAAGCAATCAGTTCTGTCTCATAATGCAGAGTAAATGCATATAAACTACATAATCCATTTGTACATATACATAAACTACAAAATCCATTTCAACCAGAGCCTGCAATTCATATAGTGTGTTCCAAGGCACACCTAAACCCTGGAATTTTAAATTACTGGCATACTTTCATTAAAATCTAGCCATACACCTTCTCATTTTTCCGCCTTGTTTTTGATCAAATTGCAGCCATGACTCTATGTAGTTGTATGCCAGCATTACATCAGCCAAAATATTGCATGCTTTTAACTTGTAGAATACAGATCTTGTGTGTCTAGCTTTTCAAGATTGTGACCTTATAAGATCACAGTTGATTTTCAGAGGACTTTACAAGGAGAAACAGGAGTCACTCTTTTAAGCAGAAGAGATGCTTATATGAAACTTTAAAATCACCTTTAGGCTTTAATTCCACCTAATTTCCTTGTAATTCAGTCACAAAAGATGGAAAGTGGGTCAGTGGGGTTTTCAGTTCTTATGTAGGTAATCTCAGGATCCCCTTCTCTTTCTCATCCTTCTCATTCCCACCTCTCCTGTCATGAACTCCCATACCTGAGATAGGTGAGGAACCACCCAGACCCTGTCCAGACTAACAGTGTGATCACTGTTACCTTATTCCAGTTTCCAGCAAGATATTTCAGTGTTCACTAACACTAAGCTTTTAGATACTGTGGAATGAGGGGGGCCACCAGTTTGCCAAAGTAAACAGTTTAAATCTTCTTCCCTACCAGCTGAGGGGAGTTGTGTGGTTATAGGAAATAGGATAACTTTACCAAGGTAGCCATTCTGAGGGAATGAAGTTGAAGGGAACATATGAAAGATGGGGGAAAGACAGCATGCCAAGGGGGCAGTGTAGTTAGATCAGGCTGGCATGGGAAGGGCATGACGGAAAAGGGAGAAGCACTGAGATGAGGAGCTGCTGCAGCCTCTGCTCTTCTTGCTTCTCTTGGACCAAGTGCAGATTTGACCACAGAATGAGAACCGCTCGGCACTGCCTGGCTGCAGTGAGAGGAACCTTGCAGTACCTGACATGGGCTGATGCCCCTGCATGGATATCTGCTCAGCAACTGCTAACATTACTGTGACATTCTGGTCACATTTCCTGCCCACTTCATGGTATTTTACAGCTCATTTAACACAGAAAAATTGTACCTTATTTCAAACATATGTTGCTACATGCAGGCAACCATTCTGCTGACACAGAGTTTTGGCAATTTGTTGAGAAACTTAATATTTGGCTCCCATAGTGGAATGTCAAAATGTAGGCATCACCTCTGTACATGTCTCTGATCACTTTAGTCATTCTCTGCTCATTTTACAATCTACAGAGAAAAAAATTACTCCTAAGCTGAAATCCACATTTTCCTAGTATAGTCATCTAAAGCAAGTAAAATTAATTTATTTAAATGTTGAAATAAATGGAACATTTCTATTGGTGGAGGATCTTGCTGTGACTTTTTAGAATATGAGGGAGACATGCAAGAGCACAAGCCTGGCCCCATGTTTTAGGTTAGATGACTTCTTCCACCCCGGTGAACGGAATGGAATCAAAGTTGTTCACCATTAGGAAGGTTTGCCAGATTACAAGCAGATTCTACAGATTTTCTTCCCTTGATATATATGTTACAGAACCAATTCACATACTGATTATGGGAAAAGTGATAAGAAAAACAAAACTAAATCTGTTCAAATCCCTTTTTTTAAAAGAAATACATGTAGTTATTTTTACTGTGTGACCTGCCAGGTCTTTAAACTGGTTCTCTTAGAAAGAGCTACAAAATAGTTCCTTGCTTAGTAAAGCAATTGCAACACTGTGTTTTCTGTGCTGCCATATATAATTGTTGAAGTGTAATGCCTCAGGTGACATCAGTGACAAACAGGTTTCTTTACGTTGATAGTTTTGCAAGATTGTAAGTAAAATTTTGTAATACTTATTAGGGTTTTGAAATTTTGTAGTGTTATAAAACATTCATCATTCCCTGCTAACATAAAAGTCAGCAATATTGTCATGCTCAGTAGTGTAAAATTTCTTATGAGTAAGATCTGAAACCCCTGGGAGCTTTTTCCAAAATGAAATTGCTCCTAAAAAAACCTACAAGTAGCTGTGCTTATTCCTGAAGACTCCACACCAATGAAGGCCCCAATATGGTGAATTCCTTGCACATCCCTGATTTTCTTTTTTTCTAAATTATTAGAAATAGTTCTGTGATTCTAAAACTACCTTGTGATTTTAGAAAATCATATGTAGCTTAAATGAAGATAGCAGAGTTGCACTGGGATAGAACTAGCTTAAAATTTAAATCCAGTTCTGACATTAATGGAACTTCCTTTCACTTTTTGAAAAAAACTAATAAATAAGCAAAGTTCACATAAAAATTGAAATCAACAGAAAAAATTTCTTACAGGGGAGGCATATGGACAATATGAATTTCCTGTTGGTAGTAGAAATCATGAACCAAATATTTGTATATTTTTTCTGACATTCTGCTTTCAAAATTGGTGTTGTTACCACATTAGTCATACACATATCTCCTCACTTATCATATCAATACTTTAAAAAGAGACACTAGCAAAAGAGCAAATCTTATGGGATTTTTTGGGTTTGGATGGGCTTTGGGATCCTGTGCGGAAATGATGCCTGCTTGGGGGAGAAGCATCCCAGGGAGGGAGGCTTTGAGCCTTTCCCACACCGAAAATTTTTGTCATCATCACTTCGGTGTTAACTCCAAGTTTCTATTTCTTACTCATAGAACGATGTGTGATGCTTTTATTACCCCTTTCAAAAGTTTGTTTTGCAGCATTATTTCCTAACAAGGAATTTGACCAGCAGATTTGCGTGCATTGAATTTCTGTGACCTTCAGGAACACCTCGGGGTAAATACAATTGTGCAAATGAAAATTTAAACTACGCCTTGGTTAGTGTGATGCACACAAGACTTCAGAAAGTGGGTGTCGATAGCAATACCACAGCTGTGTTGTGAGGAGTGGTGGGGCACTGCTGCAGTGCTGTGCACAGCTGTGTTTGTTTACCAGTGACGCTCTCCTACTAGAGGGCAAGCAATTACAAAAGTAGTAATAAATGTCATTGAAACACAACAGAAACTATGGAGATGGAGACACTAAACTGTATCGATTCCCTCTGTGCCAAGATGCTTTTAGCTGGCCAAATCAAGCTGTTCCCAGGTTGAATTTATTGTTTGACACTGTGATTCTGTCTTCCCTTTGTTCCAGGTGTTCCACCCCAGCTGTGAAGTAGCCTCTTGGGGTATTTAGTTTGCCCCATAATATCTTAATGACATAAACTGATCTTGCAGTTCTTATGCATCTCTCTCGTAAGATTTATTTTTCCCAAATGACATTAGACACAAGTGCAACTACCAGACCTTATTTACTTAGGTTTTTTTCTTGTGCATCAAGTTTGCGAGGAAGAGACTAAACTGAAAAAAAAGGCAACATAAACGTTAAGTGACAATAAAACCTGTATAAAAGGAGGCAAGTACATTAACAGTAGCATCTTTTTTCATATTGAGTCTCAGCTCATGACTCTTTACATTTGAGGACTGAAATAAATGCATTTTACTAGGCAGTTATTTATAACTGTTAGAAAAACTTATTTCTCTTTCTTACCAACTGTTAAAAAAACATTGATTTTTTTAGTATTAGATATGGCATACATAACTTCTCAGTGAAGGTAGAGCTAATCAAATTCACTGTTCTTTAAAAATATTTGGTGTGAGCATGCCTTGAAGGTTAGGCAATTACATAAATAAAATAAACAAAGCTTAAATTTGAACAAATATGGTCTCTAGGCTGTCATTAAGCTTAGGAACTGTGAGAGAGAAAAAAGTAAACAGCACTCTGTTTGACTTTTCTATTATAACGTTTAATCCTCTTGTAAAATAGCTTTCTCTTTTGGAGTAATCTGATACAACAAAAAAACATTCTGCACTAACCAGAACTTCTTTAATATCCTGCATCTCTTTGTTTGCTGCCTTTATTGTCGACTTGGGGGTGAGTAGATTAAAGATAACTGCAAAGTGGGTCAGCTTAACTGTAGGGGAATAATTCTGGATTGATAATCAGACATAATAACCCTGCTATACCAATGCAGTTCATCTGTTGAACAGTCCAGGAGATTTCATTCTGAAATTATTTTTCAAAAATCCGTTTATATGTGTCACACCCAAAGAGAGTCAATGAGCTTATCAAAAATAGATTTGACTTTTAAAAAAATATCGGAAGTTCCCAGTTATAACTGGTGTATGCAGGAAACGTTTTCACTGTCATGCATTTTGAGTTACAGTCTGTGCAGCAGTTAGGACATCAGGTAGATATGGCTTTGACTCTCCAGCTTCAGGCAGTAGATTGCTGTGTCCTTTCTGTCACCCTACTATTCCATCACAGTACCCCATTGTTCTCCTTCCTGGGGAACATTAACTGAGTAGTGTGCACACTGCAGTTTGTATGTTGCCGTACGTTACTACAAGAGTCAGCATTGATTCCCTTCTTAGTTGGAGGCAGCTTTAGAATTCTGGAAGTTTTCTGTATGATGGGAAATGGCTGATTTCTAATGATTGTCAGTACAGTACAGTCTGTATTCTGAGCTTTCTAAGTTTCTATTGCAATTAATTAAGTGAAAAAAAGATGATTATAATCACTGGAATTTAATATACTTGTGCTTCTGTTTTTCTCAGAAAATGAAGCATGTCAATGATAGCTGGAATATAATATTGAATATAAATTCATAATATATTTGTTACTGTGTGTGATTAAAAAAAGGCTTTTGTTTAGAGATTTTGAAAATAAATAGTGGTATGTTGCTCAGAAGAATATATCTAAAGTTGTATCTTATTCTTTAGTAAAATCATAATGGAAAGAATACTATCCAAACACTGGGTGTATTATCTATTTAACTTGACATAATTGCTCATGGCTTACTGAATAATTATATATCACTGTAAAGTGACATTATTTTTTTAAAAAATGAAACAACAGTGTAAATAAGACATAAAATTTACTAAGATTAGTATACTTGTGCTCCCAGTGTCAGACTTTTTGTTTTCAAGGAACAAAGAAAATAAAAAAGTACATAAAAGGCTAATGCAGCACCACTGATTTGAGCATTACATTCCTGTGTGTGGGGAGCAGCAGCCAGCACACAAATGCATTTTTTCACCATATCAGGGGGTGAACAAAGTGCACATCTAGTGACTGTGTGCATCCTCTCAGGAGTTAGTAAAGAGGGGATGAGAGGAAACATCCAGTAACGAGTATTCAGCTAGAAAAGCTGTGTGATTTGTAGCAAAGAGCTGAATGTTGAACCCTGAAAGTCTCAAGGATTTTAAAACAACGGTGTCATTGTATTTTGTATCTTAATGTCTTAGCAGTCAAGTTAAGGTCGCTTGTAAAGCCTGAATGCTGGCATTCCAAACTGTTACCTTTGAACATTTAGCTGTTTGATTAGCTCTGTTTAGAGCTTTGTGAATGTATTTGAAAGGAATGTAAAGTACGTAGAGGAAATATGTTCTTAAGTTGAGTGTTTTCCTTAGAAAAAAAAAATAAAAAATGAATGACATTGATAAGTCTGAATTTCCAATTCTTTTGTCCATAAAGAATGCATACTTTCAGATTAATCTACTAACAGCTAGGGAGCCCCCGGTGGTCTAGTGGTTAAGACGCAGGGCTGGTACCCTTGAGACCGCGGGTTCGATTCCCGGTC
>JAWWES010000006.1:16945219-16996462 GCA_035583135.1 Lophotriccus pileatus
AAGGCCTTATCTGCATATGCGGGTAAGGACCTTCCCCGGCTCTTCGTTCGCGAAGACGGGCCATTATTATTATACTAACAGCTAGATAGGCTAGGATTTTAAGTTTGAAAAACTGATTTTATTTTAGTCCAGATACCTTGTTCTTTCCCCATGATATTTAACTTCAAAATAACATCAGCCTAGTTTTTGTTTCCTGGTATCAGCCTCCATCATCTAAACCACACTGACTCCTGCTGAGACCCACAGGAACATGTTGGACTATGTGCCTCTTCTTTTCATAAACTCAAAACCAACTTGCGTTTAGACAAACATCAGAACTGTTCGCTTTTTAAATACGATAATGTAGCGTAAGACAGAAGAGAAATATAAGTACTTATTAAATTAAAGTTCTTTACTCATTCTTTCCTACAAAACACAGTCCTGCCCACTAGGTTTGCTCTTTTCTCCACAGTCATTCATGGGTTGCAATAAACTTGAAGAGTCCCTTTAGGTCCCTAAAAGAAGCTTCTTTTTAAACTCAGGAGAGTTGGCTTTGTATTCATTGATACTTGTTCCCTGATCTTCTCAGCAATCTCACATTCTCTGCTTTTACTGCCGGCTCCTTCTTGCTGTGCCTCTCATTCACTCTTTTTCTCCATTTCTTTTTAGGAGAACGAAACACACAAGTCATAATAAACTGAAACATCTAATGAGATAGCATCTATTGCACCATTAAGACAGATTGTAATTCAGCAATAAAAATTCCTTTGTAAGAAGAATTCTAAAATTATCTCAAATGCTACAGGCCCTGAATTTTGTGGCTAATCATTACTTTACATGCTTTTGCTTGTTTTTCACTGTGGCCACTGGAACCAGACTTGTCAGTTCTTAAATATGTAAGTACCAGAATAAAAAGATGTTAATTGTCACCTAGTAACTCACAAGACCTGGCAAAAGACTTCCAGAGTTTTACAAGTTTATAAAGCAGGGTCTTAGGACTTATTCTAATACTGGCACAAATACATCTAAATTCCCATTAAGATGTTAGGGACAAAGATTTGAAGACAAACTACTTTTCATCTTCAGAATGTAGTAACCTGAGGGCATGCTACATTATCTGTAGTATCCTCATAAGCAGTTGTCCATCTTGGGCACTGGTGAATGATAAAAGACACTAATGAAATCAACTGAGGTGTAGGCAATGCTTGTCTGAAGTTTAGATTTCCACAGAACCACTTTTATTTCACATTCAGTGAAATAAATGACACCAGTCAGCTAAACCTACTTCGACAGAGAGCACTGTGATGTGGAATAAGAGCATGCAGAAGGGGAAAATCACTGATTTTCCAGGTCCTCCTTATGAAGAAACAGCCCCTAAACATTTTCTACATCTGGGATGATGACCTAGAAGAATTAGAGTTTGAGAATTGCCTCAAACTGTTAATTGAGAACCAGATTCTCCTGAATAGGATACACAGAAGACATCCCTTCAGAAGAAAGGCCTAATCTTCACCACAACCTAGAAGTTAGAGGGAGTAGGATGAATTATTCTCCTAAGGCCTCTAACCTACAATTGATGTTGTTATGCAGTACTTACATCTGCATTTCCAAAAAGAGTTTCTAAATCACTATATAGAAATTTATATATTAGATTTGGTTTAAAAAAAAACTAAAAACAAACCCAGCATTTTCTGTCATCACATTTGAACTTAAGTGGTATTTCATATTCTTTCGTGTAACAAAAGTGCAATTTAATTCAAAATGCATGACAAAGACATACAAATTTCAGAAACATGAAGTTTATCAGCTTGAGAAATGACCAATTTATACGTCTTTGAGTTGTGCTCATGAAAATAAAAGTCATACTTATATAAAGAAGTTCAGTTTAATAAAGTAGAAGCAGCAGTTCAAGCATATACAGGGTGCACTGCCTGAAAAGAGAGTTCCAAACAGGATGGCTAGATTTGTATGTCTCCTCTTCTGATTCCTCAGAAAACTAATAAACCTCACGTTCAAAAAGTATGCAAAGCAAGTATAGTCTTCCCTGTTAATCAATGCAATTGCTACTTCTTTTTCACTTTGTCTTTTGGCAAGAGGATGTAAGAAGGTAGAAGTAAATAGAATAAGGTTGGGTCTGATAACAATGCAGAAGCATATTTACATTCCCATGGGTACACAGATACAGCACAGTATAGCTCATGCTGAATCACCTACAGGTATGTCCAACAGTTAGTCTTGTTGGAAGTATTTCCCATTTTCTCGTGCAAGTCCTATATGTAGGGGGAAATATGACTGTACAGCTTGCATAATTTCTGCATATGTGCCTTTGTGCCAATAAAGGTCATTGAGTATCAACTTAAAAACAACTCCCTGTGCTAGCAGCATATTAGTTTTGGAAAGATATGGAAAGATTTGGAAAGATTTAGCTGGATATGTGTAGCTTTGCCCTTCCTTGTGAATAATTGTAACATTTGATTAGCTGATGCTAATCTTTTTCTTTATCGAATATAATGTTGTGCAATATTGCAAGACACTAAAGGCAGATGGCAGCGGGTTGATCAGTTAGCAGTCCCAAGAAGAGTAAAATGGACCGTGGACCTGGTGTTGCAGTCCTTGATAGTGTTTCCATTTTCCTGCCTTTTTTTTTTCATGATCAGCCCTGATAAATTTTCCTGAAATGCTTTAGAAAAAAGAAGCCTGTATCAATATTTAGATTACCTAATTCCAATCTTAAATATTGCTTTATTTTGTTAATAACTTCATTGGAGTTTTAAGATCTTCAAAGGATTTCAATTAAACATAAAATCTGGCTAGGCAAACAAAATCTTGAACTGCATTTTTCAAATGTTTCACAGAATCCTTTTCTCCCTCTCACCTCCTATTCTGAGAAGCATGATTGACATAGGCACCTCTTGACAAACAGCAGAAGCTTGAGCTGACACTGTATCACCTTGGAATTTTAAAATCTCAGGAGGAATTTGAACCCTTGGTGCTGCCTTTTCAAACACTTAGTACTGCCAGGCAGAGACAGACATTCAATGGGGGAGGTGAAATTCCATTAAGAGAGGCTAGAATTGGTTGGATTTCAGTTTCCCAACTCTTTTGATATACTATTTAAACTGTTATGGTGTAATTCTGCTTATATCCACACTTGCTATCTTGTGTTGAGTCCAAAGCTATGACCTCCGAATCTGAAAGATTGCATCCACCCCTTCTGTTTGTGAATATTTTATAGATTCTCAAACTCATTCAAAGTTCAGTAAGTGTTTTTTCTCTGTTACTTGTTGGAAAGACTGACTGAATTAATTGGGAAATTGTGTAGTGGTGTGCAAAACACACAACTAAAAGTTTTGATTCTTAATTAGGTTTTTGAATTAAGCATGCACTAAGAATTTTCTTTTTCATTGACTGTGCTAATTTTGAAACCTTCTTATGATAAAGATTATGATACTCCCATTTTCTAGGAAAGAAAGGGTGCAGCACTAGGAACTGGAACTCAGACAGTTTCTGAATATTAATATGGCCTGTTTTTCCCATGAACTGACTAAAGCATTGCTCAGTGATTCATTTGAAGCAGGAATCTGAGAAACAAAAAATACTAGACTCACAAAAGCTTTTATGGGGTACTTGAAAGAAAGGACGGAATCGGACATTTTCTTGGACTTAGACTTGACGGCACAAAAGAAATTTGAAGTCAAAAGAAACTAAGTGCATAGGGAGGCACATTTTCTTGCTGCCAGAAAAGAAAGAGGGGAGTTTTGTTCTGCTTCTTTGGATATTTTGCCAGTGATCAGCAGTGTAGACTCCCGTTTGATAAAAGCAGGCAAGGAAGCAGCTTTTATTAGTCTCTTTTGCCATCTCCCCTTTCTCTGTCTTCTCTAGCTTACATTCATAACTTGATCTAATTTAATTCTGAAAGAAAACTGTTCTTCAAAAATGAATGTTGCAGCTAAAAATGCTGTTAAGTTAAACTGGCCGTCGGGTTAGTGTCTGTAATAGCGCTACACTTCGCCTTGATCACTTGGACAATACAGCTTGAGTTCCATGTTCTGTAGTTGTTGCTCAGCAACTAATTCCTCTATTAGTTGTGCTCAGCAACTAATTCCTCTATTAGTTGTGAGGTTTAATTGCCTTTACCTGCTGAGTTCTCCATCTCCTTTCAGGTCTGTTCCACCAACTCTTCCAGTTCTCTCTCTGTCAGTAGAGAAGTCACAAGTAACGCAGACTGTAAAGTGCAATGGAGATCTAATTGACATTAGATAATTTTGTATCCTTAACTTTATTTGTTCTTCAGAACAGTAGTTCTGGTGAAATGTTTTACAATCATTTGCTTTCAGAGATAGGGGTAATTAATATAAGAAAAAAAACATATTCATTACATCTGTTCTTAACTTCTTTTTTTCCTGGATAGCTTACTTGCTCCAGATAAGTGAACTGTAACAGCAAGGCTGGAATATGCGAATAACTATACAGAAACCCTTTGCCCAAGAAAGTTGCACAGGTTTAACTATATTAGCAAACATTTTCAGCTTAAATTCAGATTTACAATAAAAATATTTATCTGTCCAGAGACTTCGTTTTCTCTTAATGACATTTTTTAATTCCAAAAAATACCTTTGAGACTGACATAGAAACCCTATTCCAGCTTCATAAATATTTTTGTCATTAGTCTTGGAATTATTCCCCAATGTGTAATGACTCTTCTGGTTTTGTCTTCTTTCAAGTGTCTTTGATTGAAGATGAGTGACTCAACTCTTTACTGATTTTGCTTCAACAGTGTTTTCAGAAGAAAGACAGCAAATAAAAGTCAAGTGCTTGTGTCCTACTTTAAGGTCAGAGATTTTCCTTCTAATCTGCTAGCTGAATGCTAAAATGTGTACTACTGAGGAAGATCAAAAACTACCTTCCATTACCAAAGAGGCATAAATTCTCTCTAGATCTGAGAGAAGTTGTCAGAAGATTGTTCGATTACAACTTAGATTTATAATTTGAAGGTATGTAGTTCATAATAAGTTTGAACCCGTCAAACCTGGAGCTGAGTTTTAGATCACCTAACTCTAATTTATTTGCATTTATTTGTAAACTTTATATAGCTGTGCAACTCTGTTAAAAGGATAGATATTCTAATCTTGTTTACACATAACACTGAGCTGTTGCTAAGTGTGATTCTCAGCTTGACAGATGAGCTTAGTACAAAACACCTTTTTAAATGTTTTGATATTGGTGCTCTGAAATTCTACAGAACATAATGTATTTGAAGAACCAAATCATGCTGCCTTATTGTTCTCAGACTCTAGCCAACATCAGAACAGTAGTTTCAGGTGAAATGTTTTACAATCATTTGCTTTCAGAGATAGGGGTAATTAATATAAGAAAAAAAACCCATATTAATTACAACTATTTTTAACTTGTTTTTTTTTCCTGGATAGCTTACTTGCTCCAGATAAGTGAACTGTAACAGCAAGGTTGGAATATGTGAATAACTATACAGAAATCCTTTGCCCAAGAAAGTTGCACAGGTTTAACTATATTAGAAAACATTTTCAGCATAAATCCAGCCTCACCAGTAATCAGCACCAGAACCATGTGCTAGGTTTTTTTTCCAAACTCTGATCTTTCTTGCTTTTCATTTGGTCTCTTTATTTGAGGCCAAGTGAACTTTTCGTTTTTGTGCCTTTTTTTTTTTTTTTTTAACAGAAGTGTTCCTCGATGTGTTTCCTCTCATGCAGCACCAGGCAAAAAGTGTATGAAAGACAGACATGAGATTTCTGAAGAATAGGATGTGGCATCAGAAATAGGGAAGTTTGGAGATTAGGACACTTTGCAGTGCCCTAATGCAATGCTGGATCCTAATCCAATTCTATGCTGAATGCCTCTTACCATTCCCTCTTCTAATCAACATGCTCTCAGAAACTCTACTGTTTATGCAACCTACCTATTACAAAGTTTTGAATATGAAATTTACAACTCCGTAGTGTCATCACACACTTTTTAATGTGTAAATGGCTATACAAGCTGCAAGGCTTAGAAGAAACGGGCCTGGTTTTATTAGTGCCTGTGACATTTAGTAAAAAAGTGTATCTAGCTGATTCAGTTTGGACTGCTTTATTTTTTGCTCTTCTATGAGGAGGAACAGAAGAAGGCCATAAAGTCATATGAATGTTATTATATTTGTTGTGTTGGTGACAGTTACTTATTTGCTTCATGATTTTATTGCTTCCTTATTTTTACTTCTGTTTACAACTACTAGTCCTTGTTCTCTTTTCTTAGGCAATTTTTAGAAGACAAAAAAGACAACTCCCCATAAATAACATCTTGATTTATGTGGGTATTTCCAGACAGAAAAATAAACTGATATAATTTGAAGGAATAAATTACCAGGAATATCTCCAAAAGTTATATTGTCCACATGTGGAATCAATATTATTTAGCTGAAGACTATCAAGACCAAGCTAGTCATTCTCCTTTTAGCAGCCCCGTGTATTAAAAAGAAGAGCTCCCACCCCCATTGCATGGATTCTGATTTGATAAAAACTAAGAAAATGCTTTTAGCTATACAGTTCATCTCATTGTATTTATCTCACTGCTTGTGCTCTTGCACTCTTCTCCAGACTTTTGCTCAAGTAACAGTATTATTAGCATGGTGCCTTCAAAACCTGGGAGCTGAACTCATGGCTGAGTAGGTCTGCACCTACAGTACAAGGGATATTTCCAAAGTTCTTTTGCCAAGAATTCTTGGGTTTGAGACAAATTTTGCTTTTAAATCACTGAGCCAAGTCTATCAGTTCATAAGGACTTGAGAATCTTTATGTACTAGGACTTGCAACACTCAATCCATTAATTCACCTCTTATAGCATATAGCTTTGAAGAACAAACTGAGAATATACAAAAGGGGACATAGATAATACCATCACTGATGATTTTCACTAAGGAATTTGCCCCTTCCCTTATAAAAACAAAACATTAAACCAAGAAACATGGAAGTAATTGCAGCTTGCATATAAACAACTCAAATAATTGTTTTTATATGTTTTTAATATTAACTAATTTTAATGTGATATGAAAACAGCAGGGACACTTTTTTCCCATTATAGGAAGCTTTTACAAGCAGGTAGACTCTTGTTAAAATGAGCATAATGTCTTCCCTTGCTGCCAAGTGTTTGGCCTCATAGATTTTTCTAGTAATCTGAAGTCATGACATTCAAACTGCAGAAGCAATTAAGGGAGCACCATGTTTGCTACTGGAATGGCGAATCTGGTCCACCTGTTGCTGACTGCTCACTTTCAGGGCTCTGTGATTTCCTGAAATCTCTATCTACAATCTTACTTTTATTTAGAATACATAGGCTAGACAAAGAGGAAAAACAAAAAAAGCAAGGGTTGAGGTCGCCAAGCCCACTCAGGTGTCCACCATGTACAGGAGAGCAGGGACTGGGCTCCTGCTGCCCAGGATGACATCTGTTGTTTTCTGCAGCCTGATGGAAGGTTGTCTCAGCTGTAAATTCACAGGTTCCTCCAGTTAGCAGCCTGATTACCTGAACTGTGCTTAAAGGTTATACCAAATTTTCTCACTGCATTACTTTGACCCACGTGAGGCTGGACACCTACATTGAAACCATGATGTATGTACCCTTTTTTATCTTTTTTTTTTTTTCTTATTCAATATGTTCTACAATGTTTCAGTCTGCTTTTGCTTCAAACAGCTTTTATTTTCATGCTGATACACTTCTTGACTCCAAATCTTTCTTTAGAGGACCCACCAAAGAAAGTTTTCAAAATGTCTTCTAAACCTTTGTTTATAAAACCCTGTATCTCCAAAACTCAATTAATGGTTGTCAGCCATTGATGGGAAAATATCTCACATGTATCGCTCTAATTGTCAAAGGAGATTTTATGTAGCAGAAATCAAGATCACTTGGGAAAGGACTAAATCTCATTAACTTTGCCAATTAAGAATGAGAACAAGCATAGTTCCCTTCCACAGCTCAGCAGTAGTTTATAAAGAAGGGGGGAACAGTGAGGGGAAAAGAAGGCATCTTCCCTTCCAAAAGGTTTGAGTCTCAGCTTGAAATTTGCATTCTTTTCTTCTTCTACACTTCTTATCTCTTGTGTGGTGACCAGACTGAAGGTTTGTAGCAATTTACTGTACATGTGTTTATATTTTGGGGGATGTTACTAATTAGAATTTTGTAGCTACTTGTGCCTGTATGTATGTTGTTTGTGGCATGCTCCATGGCAGTATTTAGAACATGTTATTTCTGCACTCGGTTTTGATATGTTAAAGTTTCTGGTAGTAGGCAAGTGGTTAGGGGGGTTTTCTGAACTAAAATCAGGTATTGAGAAAGGTTTCTGTGTGAAAAAGCTATAAAAAAGACCTTGTTATTAATTAGGAATTTAACCATGATTTCCCAATTCCAGTATTTTTTTTTTGAGCAGAAAATTCATGCAGCAGCTAGTGAATACCTTAACATTTTAGAGCTTTTTATCCTTAAAGAAATAAGTAAGTGGTGAAAGTGGTGATACAGAATCTCCCATATTAAAGATGAGTCTATAATTCATGTTACAAAAGGCACATATTGCACTGTCTGACACTGCTTATATGAAGATTGCAGTGCAGAATGTGTCTTGGCCTAGTTAAAGATGCACTGGCATCTCCCAATTTTCCACACCTTTTGGAATTAAGTTAGTTGCTTGCACAGTACACTTAAGTGGATTTGGAGCCATAAATAGCATTTTCAGTTTCCTGTAAGCTTCCACATAATGGGATAAACCACAGTGTCCTCTTGACCTCTTCCAAGCATTTTATACATGTCAGACAGAAAGAAGTGAAACTACTTTCTGTAAGAGATCAGATATCTGAAATTTTCAGAATGGAAAAGGGACAATGAAAATGGAGAGTACAAAAGGAGTGCAAAAGATATTTAAATCAGTGGGATGTTACTTCATTATAAAGAAGGATGTTTTCCAAAATACTTTTTTGTCTAGTATAATGCTAGAATTCTGTATGTCTTTGCATCAGTATAGTTCCCTGTGATTGAAGTTTTTTAGTATCATCTAAAAAGTGGTTTATTCTGAAAGTTAGTAAAGCTCACAGAAAGCTTTTGTGACCTTGCAAAGGAAAATGAAATTCTTCCAGAACATAAATATGTGGTTTGAAATAACAAGTCACAGTCATATGAAGATCTGTAAAACAGGGCTTCCCTCCCCCATAGTGGTCAGGAGAGAACTTATACTGTGGACAAGAGGTGAATGAGCTACACATCAGTACTTTAGTAAGTGCTTTTAAAGTAAGTGCTTCACCTTCAATCCTAATTGTCAGCCAAGATTTCTAATTCTTCCATCTTTGCAGACAGGTAGTGCAGTGGTGAGAGGGGCCTTATGATTCTTCATACATTAGTAGGATTCCTAAGATGTACCACAAGCAGCAAAGAAGATACTAAAAGCAGTACAGTAAGTTAGTAAAAGAAAATAATAATCTAATCTGCTAATGGACAATAACTGTTCCAATGACTGAAGATTTTAACAGAACAGCCAATATAAATTGTACGTTATGGCTGTTACTAGATCAAGATCAAGTCCACCATTAAACTGTGCCCCTAAGCACCACATCCACATCTACTTTGGTGAACCACGAGGGAAAAAAAGCCTGTAAAAAGGTGCTCAGACACTTGATTTGAATGTTTTCTCCTTAGTAAATAATCTTTAAAAGGACACTTGTATCAACGACTCTTTGCTTTGAAATGAGTTCATTTAGGTGTTATAATTCAGGTCTTATCTACTCTACTGAAAGTAAAGTATATTGCATCTATAAACCACTCATCATTTTCTTTTGCTTTCCTTTTTTTTTTTTTCCTGACAGTGTAACTGACAACTATAATTCTGGTTTGCATGTTTTGATGCATATATTTCTGATATTTCTTTATTGTCTGTGGTAGCCAGAGGATAAAACTTTTTTTTGGTCCTTTATCTTTGCTCCATGCTGATATTCTATGAAATGGTTTCTCTGATTCCTACCAGAATAACAAATGGTATTTTTAATTTAAAGATTTCTAACAATGCAAATGTCTTCCTGCAAAAAAATGTAGTGAAGATTGTTCCAGTTATGTGTATGAGAGCCACAGAATTGTGTTGAAGCCTTTAGAGGTAGGGTTTTGTTTGTGGCAGGGGTGAGGCTGTGTGGTGGCAAATAAGAAACTAGTGAAATAAGTGGAGTTTACACTGCAGCTACCTTACATTTATAAGTGGCTCTATCTAATCCATACATAACTTAAAAATTTTCTATTGTATCAACAATTATATTTTTAATGGCCCACTGTAAGGACAGAGAAATTAAGCAATGGGCATGCAAAATACAAAAAGACAAACTTTAAGGTCCCTTCCTATACAAACCATTTAAGATTTTGAGACTCTAAGATTTTTACTGACAGTGTAAAGAAGACAGAGTAAAGGCACTGATTAAAATGAAAATAAGTTTTTAATCAGATGAATTTTACTTACCACTGTCATCCATCAAGTAATTTTTAGTGCAATCAAAGCTTGAGATTTGTTTCCTCTACAAAACATATTAATTGCATTTACAATATTCTTCAGACTTTGTTTATCTGCACCATAACAAGAAAATCTGTATTGCCATGACTTGCAATATGAGAATGAAGGCATAGCCTGTGGCTCCCATTTCATTTTCTGTCCCTGCAGGATGTGCACAATGATTGTACAACATTCTTGGCTGTGTCCTAAATGATCCCCGGACACTGGGCCAAAACCTCACCATACTGTAAATATGTTCAGATCAGCAGAACGTAATCAAAAGAGGATGAGCTGATCTTCTGCCAAGACAGCTAGCCAAGTAGGAAAGGATTTTAAGAAGTATTAATTAATCTTTGTCTAGGAACATTAAAGATCTGCTAATTGTTCGGGGAATTGGAAGAAGAGATAGTTGTAGCCAGCCAAGGTTGTTCTTCTCAACAAAACATTCCCCCCATTCCAGCTTTTACACCAAGGCTCCCTGTTGTTTGTAAAGAAGTTTGTTATTTATGAACGGAAAGGAGATGACCAGTCAAAGGTACATAGTACGTTCCAATTCTAGATTGTAGGCTTATATTATAGATCTATCACACTTATTTCAGTTTTATGTTGTATTTTAATATGACCACTGTCATAGAATTATTTTACTTACCTAAAGCAGGAATTCTTGGTAGATGTGCAGTGGGAATTTCAGAGTATTGTGATTTTATTTTTTTTAATAGATTAAGTTGTGCAACAATGTGTACTAGGTTATAGCCAGCCCCAGCATTTCTTATGGTGAATAATTAATTATTTGTTACATAATATATTATTTGTCAAACCCAGTTTACTTCTTTGAGAAGTATTATCTTTAGCAGAGACTGCAATGTCACCAGACAGACAAGATACTGAAGTGACGTTGTCTTTTTTTTTTTTTTTTGGTTAGGATTTTACTAGTAAAAGTTGAGCCTCTGTAAGGCCGTGGAGACCAGGTTAGATATACACCTGAGCAGCAAAATTTTACAGGGTTTTGAGCTTTCAGGTTGGAGGAAAGATAATGGCATTGTAGGAAAAGAACCATCCATGTCAGCAGCTTAGGTCAGCTGCTGCTCCAAGAGCTCCTCATCTTCAATTTACAGTTAAAAAGTTAGGGCTCAGTCATGTCAGTTTTCCTGCTTCACTGAGCAAAATGTCACAAACTTAAATTCAGTGATATCTTTAAGCATTTCACCGTATTAGGAAATAGCTTCAACCAGTTATAGGGCTTTTGATGACTTCTGATAAATCTAAATATTTTCTAGGTTAACTTGCGTGATGAGTGACACTTGAAGTCCTAATCTCAGCGTGCTGATAAAATTGAAAAGAAAAGCTTTCATCAGTCTAACAGAAATTATGTATTTGTAGTCAGTAAATTGGAGCCATTTGATCCGTGTGATCAAAGTAGGCTGGAGCCCAAGGATTTGCTGATCACCCAAAATAAAATACTAAAGCAGCGTGACAAAAGAATGAGCTTGTGTCTCACTGCTCCCAGGAGACAAATAGACCAATAGGAAATGTTTCACCTTAGTAAGATAAGAGAAATTTTATTTACTGATTGTAATGCTGATTGGGATTCATAACCTGAGTGAGACACTTCTGGGTGTGTGCTGTTATACTAAATACACGTTTCACTGAAGACATTTAAAGCTCTTTGCACTAAATAGGGAAATTATCAAGGCAGTATTTATTGCTTAATGACATGTGTGTGCTGCATCTGCTCATAAGGTACCACCTTGCCCTTCAGTAAAAACTGCAACAGACCATTTTAGAGATAAGTATGGGTGGGTACAGAGAGCGAGTTTCTTGCTCAAGGACGTGTTGCAAAGCGTAATGGCGGGACTTGAGAACTTTCTTTTTTTCCAGTAAGCTAATAATAATGTGCTCCAGACAGACTCGGGCTTGTCAAATCCATGTACCCCACCTTTCCTCACCTTGGGGGACAGGATGAGAAATAAGGACTAGTTTCAGAGCCGCAAAAAGACTGTGTAACTATAATAGATGGTGTGGTGACAATTGCTGGATAAAATGTGAGTGAGTCACACCCTCAACACAGACCTCTATGTAGATTGTGCAGTCTAGCCCAAAATGTCTGGCTGGAGTTTGCTGACTTGGGTTCATTCTAGGTTTTATTCCTTGGCGGATTGTTTGTTACGCAGCTCTCTCACCATGTCTTTCCCTCACATTCAGAAATGTGTTCTGTTGCCATTTTTTTTTTTTTTTGGTTTGGTTTGGGGTTTTTTGTGTGTTTTGTGTTTTTGGTTTTTTTGTTTGGTTTTTTTTTTTTTTTTTATTGATTGGTTGGGTTTTGTTTGGTTTTTTGTTTATTTTGGTGTGGGGGGTTTTGTTTTGTTTTGTGTGTGTGTGTCTGTTTGTTTGTTTGGGGTTTTTTTGTAAGTATTGCAGTTGCTATAGCTGGTCATGTGTGTGCCCTTCCTCAGAATTATTTTTCCATTGCAGGGGGTTGCAGGAGCAGCAGATAAGGCCATATTATGACTTTAAAAGCCTATCTTCTGTTTGGTTTTTTATAGATTAACAACAGTAGATATGTCTAGCTAGCTTCATAGTGGTATGGAAACATAAGCAGCCATACCTGCTTATATACCAAATAATTACAGAGATTTTTGTTGTCCTCAGCCTTTTATAGTCATAGAATTAATATGATTTTGTTTTCAATATAGCTTTCAGATTAGTCAAGCAGAAAGGAAAAAATGGATTATCTAAGTATCACACCTCTCTTTAGGGTACTTGAAAGAGTCTGGTAGATAAAGAGATAAAGAGGAAACAAATGAATCAGATGACTGGAATGAATCACTGGAAGGACAACAAAGGCTGGTAAAAGGAGTTAATCGGAACTTGTCCTGGAATAGACTTCCGTGCAGCAATCCCACACTTAACCAGACTAATTGTCACTGGAAAGGACTTAATGTAATCATACTGCTGATTTAATTCCTAATGTACATGCTTGCCTTTGTCTGCAGTATCTAGGGAATCACCTTTAATCTTCAAGTATCTTCCTTTCAAATGATTCTTCAGCATGGCCATTCAACTATGACCACAGCCACTGAACTTTACTGATGGTAATAACTTGAAGGCATCTGTTGGAAGCAGTCTAACAAATAAGATTTTGTTATAATACTATTTTCTCCTTGATTTGTATTTTCATTTTAATCCTATGTGTACTTTCCCTAAAAGCTTTGACAGAAAATCAACAATAAGTATACTTGCTATGACTGTAAGCTACATGTTGTTATACAACATTACTAGCTGGGATGGATATAAAAAAAAGTTTGGAACACGGAGCTGTGGGAATTTAAGACTATTGCAGATACCAAATCATGTAATCTTTCACAAAATGCTCAATTTCATGAGGAACATTTGATTTGGGGGTTGATTTTTTTTTTCTTCATTATAGGACTGTTCTAAAGTATTACTACTCTAATAGTAACCTAATTCCTTTGAGAATCAGCCTAAAAGTACTTATAGTCACTATGCACTCATTTGTTCTTGTGCTTAAATTTGAGTTTAACCTGAATAGTTTTTTTGCCCCTTAATTTTAATGGTTGCACAGGAAGAGAGTAACCTCGTAGTTTAGGCTGAAGTTGAATGCTAATTAATCTAAACACACATATCTGTGTGTTCAATCCATTTGTTTGTACTGCAATATTGACTTTGTAATGTAAGGCAGGGCAGACCAGGGAGTGAGGTATGATTTCTATTCTTTGTGTGCAGTTCCACCAACTTGGATAGACTTGGGAGGCATATAAAAAAGACTTTGATAAGAATTCAGAAGTTTGGTCTGAAGCTTTCAATGTCAAAATTCAAGTACATGTGTCCTTTATGAAACAGCTGAATTTTATCTACAGCCAAGAAAGAATTTATTTAGGTAAAAAATAAAAAGATGTTATCACTACTTTTCTAATCTTCATAAATTCCTGAAACTTTCCCAGAGTTACAGGTATCTTAGAGAAGTTCTTATCCTTACCTTCTTAGGTATGCTAGGGAATGTCCATAGGAATTACCTGGAGAGTAGATAGAACATAATATGAAAGCATTTGAAACCAAAATGGATTGGTTCTTCAGTCCTAAATTTTGCAGTTGGCAGTCTGCCATCACTGTGAAAATTACATAACTTCTGAAATGAAGGTTAGAGAACAACTGCAAGAAGTTTCAGGAAGTTTGCAGGGTGCACGGGAAACAGCTCTTTCATTGCTTGTGATGACGTGACACTGTGAGTGGGGTCCTTTTTCAGTGGAAATTTGTTTAACTCTGAAGTTTTTTCGTTCATTGATGCTGGAAGACCATTGGTTTACTAATGCTGTCAACTGAATCTAGTTACTATTACGAAAAGCACTGTGGAAACACTTACTGAAATTATTTTGTGAGCAGTGTAGGTAGACTACTTCTGCAGATGCAATCTGCTATAAGGGCACTTGTTACACATGGAATACTCTGCTGTAACCGATGTGTTTCATTTCCTAATGGCAAGAAGAGAACATGCAGAGAAGATAAAGTTTCACTGACTCCTCAGTCTTGGAATATAGTAAGAAAAGGGGTGTAGTGCTAAAAAGTGAAGTGAAATAGAAATGTGGCTGTGGATATGACCACATGGGTTAAGCGGAGTTTCTAACACTGGCTGGGGTTAAGTGTGGCAGGTCACATGCAGCTGCTGTCTATTGAGCACAGTGTGCTCAAAACCAGAGAACTTAGCAACTCTACAAAACAGTCCTTGCCTACTGAATCTGTGGCCCTGCAGCTTACATTGGACAATGTTATTTTAGTGATTAAGTATGGCAAAAAGTAAAAGCTGTTCAAATATTTAAATTAAAAATGCCAAGATATCTTTTTTTAAAGTCTCCACTGATACTGGGAGGATGAAGGCTCACTTCTACAGGTTAGTATGCCTGTAATGCTCATCAAATTTTCCTCTATTTAAAAATTTTGAAGCATAGAGGTTCTTTTCTAAACTGTTTTTCAGAATACCTGAGCAAATAAATATAGCAACTTCATGATTTTTCCAGATGAAAATACAGTACTACTGTGGAAGTTACATGCTGATCCTCAGATTCCAATGTTTAGAATTAGAAAATTAATTCTTACACGAAATGCAAATAGTGCAACTGCATACGTAAATACAAAGGCAATAATGATATTGCATGTGAGCACTGAGAACACTTTCTTTGTGGTTAGCTTTCCAAGACCAAACTGAAGAGAATAATTTGCTCTCCTGGACTGGTCGCTCCTGAGAATGGTGTCCCAGGGAAGGCCAGGTCAGTGGAGTCCTGTCTCTGAATAGCAGAACTTTCAGTTTGACACTTGGCTCTCTAAATGCGGAAATTTCCACAATTTCTTCAGAAATGTGCAAACATGTTTTCATTTAAATATTGCTCTTCTGCTTTCAGTATTCTGTCATATAAAATCAATGCATACAAAAATATTTTGAGATTGGGGAAAGTTTCACAGTTTCAAAATACGACCAGATTCAAAACCCAACATAAAATCTAAAGTCATAGGTGGTTATGTGCCTGTATCATTATCATCTTGATCCTCAGATTAACTAAATTCATGTAAGTTGCATTGTCTCCAGAAGTTTTACAACTTTTTAGGAGTTGAAAATTTAATTCAGTATTTTAAATTTAAAATGGCTCTAAAATTTTGAAATTGCTCTGCAGCTGTGTAGGCCTTTGAAGTTCTTGTTCCCGAAACATTCACTTTTTGGCCAATTTTTATCCCTTCCAACTGTCTCAAACACTTGTAATAAGTATTGCTAATATATAAGATATTATGTATTAACATGATGCATAATATAAGCATATAAGGAAAAACACTAAAAAATGTTTAAATTCAAAAGCCCTGAGAATTTTGGTAAAAGGAGTAGGTTTATTTACCTGAGAGTGAACAAGTGGATATTAAATGGAGCAGCTGAAAACTAACTGTGTTAAAAACTTGTAGCATTCTACTACATAGATCTGTTCTATAAATATTTTGGAGTAAGGATGTATGATGTACAAACACTGTGCAACAAATGTTTTGTTTAGTCGATAGTTTGGGTTGAAGCCCAGTCTGACATGACACAAAAATTCCGTGCAGAAAGATTTCATGGTATTTTCTTTAGTGGATAGTTTGGGCAGAAACCCAAACTGGGTCAGTAAAAAGCTAATGCCAGCCAAGCCTGGCTTCATTTTTTCCCCTGTTTTTCTGTAATTTGTGTTGAGGCTATCATCTCTATGTCAAGCTTGAAAAGGTTCTTTTTGGCTACAAGAATTCCCCTGACTCAGGCACCCACAGCTTTTAGAAACTAGAACAGAACGCTGTAAACACAACAGCACTAAACCCAGTTGTAACAGCTCTGTTTTCCGTCCCCAGGTCTTTCACGGGGCTAAGCAGCTGCTGCTGTGTGGCACATGGGCAGGAGGCCTCTGATAGGGTGTGGGAGAGTCTTCTGATGGGTTCTGGGGAGGCAGCACTAAAGTGGGACCCCAGGGCCTGTGCCCTCCTGTGCACACGGGGTGTGACACCTCTCTGAGCTGGTTGCACTGTTCTGGTTGCACTGGTTGCATAAAGAGCCATCTCGAATATAATCACAAGCCTTAGCACTGTTGGAAGTGATCCTTGCTTCCCATGGTGTCTCACATGCTGTTAGTGGTCTCTTAGCCTACCTCTTAGCCTGCCAACTCCTAGCACGCTCCAAAGACCCCACTGACTGCACCAAGACTGTTCAACTTGACTAGCCCTCACCTATTCATTCTTGGAATCTTCTTTGCTGCCACAGCAAAGCTGAATGTTGCCTTCATCCCTGAAACCATTAAAAATAATTTTGATGTAGCTTTTTTCCTTAAGTTTGGAACTTTCCCGCTATGTTATGTTTCTTTAGTTTCTATAACATCACTGCTACATTCACACCAAGAAGCAAGGTTAGAGCTAACTCACACATCTCTAGCTGTTTGTTGGCTTTGTCTTGCTGGAAAGAACTTAGAAATCTGAGCACAAATCATTGTCATCTGCAAGGGCATTCTTGTTGCACAAAGTAAATAGATTCATAAGAGATGCTTTCATTTGCAGATGTTAGAATCAGATCAGTCCCGCTGAAAGTGCAGCTCCAGAATTACTTCAGCCAAGGTAATTTAGTTTTAGCACAACCTTATTTCCTTATATGTTTTGGCATAAGCATTTGGCATAACAATGTTGTCAGCTAAACTGCCAGAAAACTGATCATGTAAAATAATAGTTTTCTACTAGCTTAGCTCCCAGAGTTGACTCACCAGAGATCAGATCATGGCAGCACCAACTCACATTTAAAATGTTTGGGTGCTGCATTAGAGGCACAATTAATGCTAGGGATTACAAGAGAAATAATTGCAGTCCTTCCTTCCAGCTGAAGAGTAAAAGGAAAAAGAACAAAGCATTGTGTTTTGTAATCCCTTCAGTCTCTTTCCTGGCTAGACACACAAACTGATTTGACTCATAGAATCAGAAAAATTATGATCTCTTCCAATTGTTTTACTTTCTCTAAT
Organism: Lophotriccus pileatus; assembly: GCA_035583135.1. Classification (NCBI taxonomy): domain Eukaryota; kingdom Metazoa; phylum Chordata; class Aves; order Passeriformes; family Tyrannidae; genus Lophotriccus; species Lophotriccus pileatus. Next base: position 16,963,253 of record JAWWES010000006.1, read on the forward strand.
TACTCAACTATCCCATTTGGTTTTAGTCACTATCCAGTGTCACTTTTAGAAACAATAAGGAATAAATGGAGAGTCTACTGTTTCTTTTTAGTGGAGTAACAGAATAATTTCAGAATAGAAAAACATGCCTTCCTCAGTTCAATAATAAACTAGTTCTACCTGTTGACTTGTGGATGTTAGGACCAAGAAACAACTCCTGCTAGCCTAAAAGAAACTTCCTGCAGAAGAGGTGACTCTGTTAAGTCTACTTAGGGTGCCAGATAGTGCTTGGCAATTGAAACTAGACAATCTAGAGATCAGTAATAAGATGTAAATTTTCAAAAGTCACTGCAAAGCAGAAAATTAAATGTAAATATTATTATAGGTTTTATAATGCTTGAGGTTATTCACAATGGCAAAATGTCTTTATGAGGCAGATGCTATTACTCAGATACTTTTTTAAGCTGGAAGTTTAAAACCTCTAGGACTGGTCTGGGCTGTTTCCTTTGCAGAAAATGCTTTAGTGACACCTCTCATGTAAATTAATCTCAGATGAAAGAAAAAAAATTCCAGTCATGCATTTTTGCATCCTCTCTTTGCATCTAATGAAACTTGTGTCATTTGGACAAAGGTACTGTAAGCAAATAAAAAAGTTTCACCATTTATGGGCAAACCCATAATGTTGTAGACATGTTGTAAAAAGGCAGATTGTAAAAAGAAGTTGTGTTGTTGAAAACTTCATGATAAGTACTGAAATCCCGGAAGTGTAACTTAGTTTATTTTAGGCAGGAAGACTAAGTAAGAAAGGCTTAGTTCTGAGGTAATAAGGCTCAACAAGTTAGTGAATTAGAATTGTAATGCCCTATGGCATCCCAGCTCTCTGTGGAAAATATGGTGTTGGTCTAGGCTTTATTAAAACCTCTTTTTCCTCATAGCTTACTTGTCACTATTCTCTAAAGGCAGTCACTTGTTCACCCTTGGGCAGCCTGAATCCCATCAAGAAAAGAGGAAGGACACACCATTAGAAATCTTTTCTTTGCACCATCCTAGAGAGGTTAAGGCCTGATTATGCTTTACTGTCTTTTCTCTGCTCAGTTTTCCCCTACACTTTGGCAAATGTCCCCATCTGTCTTTCTGTGCTTGCTCATAGGTGGGTACAATTTGTTCCTTTTGCATAACTGCTTCTGTGGAATGCTCCTTGACCTCTGATGGTTTGGTTTACCCATACAGATGAGCTCATATCAGTTTATTTTTCAAGGGATTATGAAGTCCAGCTGCATTTGAATTTGTTTGCTATATCATGTTCCTATACTGATGACTGATCTATGTATTGACATAGTAAATGCCATTCCTCTTGGCGTAGTCAAGTTTCTTGTCCTCAGTCAAATGAATTCTTTGTGTAACTCTGCTTTTGAAAATCTCTAGAGTGAATGTATCAGAACATGTCCTGTTCACAAGGAACTCTTTTAATGGCTTAATTTCTGCTAAAATTGCTTATTCTGGCTTTAATTGTTATTTGTGCTAGTATATCTCTGCTAAGATCAAGTGTGCTCATTAGAGTAAGCAGAAATAGATCTAATTAGTTTCATCTTCCTGTAGCCACAGTGCAATGACAAAGCAGAAAAAAGAGAAAAGAATCAACTATAACTAAACTCCCAAACTATCAATATATTATCAGCAAGTTTTTCCATATCTGTTGATACTATTAAATAGCAACACAAACTCAGAATTAACTGCAGGACTCTGAAAGGTCACAAAGTGAAACATCTGGAGCACAATATTATGACAGAAGGGTGAACTGGTTAGAAAAATAAAATGGTTGTTCTTTAAATTTTCAGAAAATTAATATTTCTAGACAACTAATTATGCATTTTTCAAGACTGTGTTACAAGGTTTCATGGAAGAAAAATAATTTAACTGCTAAAGGATAGTTGTATGAAGAACTTTTTTTTAATGAAATAGAAACTTGGTGCATGTCCTGATTTTTTTTTTTTTTTTTTTTTTAATAAGCATTGTTTCTAAAAATTTTTGCTCTGTCAGAAGTATATCTTACTGGGGTTTTTTGGTGTGGTTTTTTTTTTTTTTTTTTTTTTTTTTTTTTTCTGTTTGTTTTCTTGTTTTGGGTTTTTCCCTTTTCCTCTTTTTCCCCATGAACATCTAAAAGCAGGAGCTGAGTACTGCTGTCTTGTGCATTACCAGAAACTTTTATCCTCTTGACTTACATCTGTGACAGTACAATCCCAATAATAGGTTGAGCAGAAGTATCTAATGTCTGTAGCATTCTCAATTATTGACTCTTTGCTCAAGAACAAGTAAATTAACAAATGTATCCTGGAAACCACTGAGCAGGGGATCTCACAAGCCATTCCTATAGGGACTCTAAAAAATTATTTACTGGCCAAAGCTCTATGTGGGATATGGAAAATCCATACTTGTTAATTTAATGGGAAATAGGCATTTATATCCTTTGGGAAAACTGCAGAATTTTAGCTTATGGGTGTATTTAGGTATCCTATCAATCTTTTTGTGTTGTTTTGCTGAATATTGTATGGCATGCCATACAATTGCTGAGAGAGCATTCTATTTCTGTACATGTTAAATTCATGCCAAAATATACAGTCTACTGTGCAGCCAAACCACAAGGGACTTGATAATTTGAAATTCTTTTTGCTGATGTGCTATTCCATCATACAGTCTTTGCCAAAAGAAAATCACAAAAAAGGCAAAAATATCTGACAGTTGTATTACCTAAAACATTTGCTGGCCTGAGAAGTCTAATTTTACCTAACATGCCTTGCCATGGGTGAGTGTATTTGCATTCTTAAGAAATGGCAATGTACAGGTACCAGAGAGAAGAACGTTTCTGCAAAGTTTAGAAGAACAGTTAGCTGCAAATTCTCCTCACACTTCTCAGTAGACTCCCATGTTGTTTTGTCCACCTTAATGACAAGCTGCTGTTCGTTATCAGAGACCTTGTGACAGAGGTTATGAGTTCTGCTTTGAATAGACCTCACAAAGGTAAAACTTGTTGTGATTGTGTCTAGAAATAAGCAGAAAGAAAATAGTTCTACTGCTGGTTAGAAATGTGGTTTCCTGTCAGGTGAAAGGTGAACTCACAGACTTCAGCTTTTACTGTCCTGGAAGCACTGGTAGCTTTTTGGCAGTGGATGAAGTTTATGAGCATGGTCAGCAGATACTGCAGTGTTGAGAGGGAAAGTCTGATTTTGCATGCACCTGTTTCCAGGCACGGCTGGAACGGGAATAATGAAGCACTCTGTGCAAAAACACTATAGGATGAAGAGGGTGTTGGGATCTGTACAGCTGTCTTCCATAATATGGCATTACTACAAGCTAGCTTGGCAACACCCTGGAGCAGAGCAGTGGGAAGCAATGAGTAACATCTCTGCCTGTAAAGAAAGGGACTGGAAAATAGTCAGCCTTTTAGGCTGACTACAAGCTTCCATAAAATAACATTATATCAGAGGAACTTATTGAGTATTTCACTGTATCTGAGGAAATGAGTGAGCAGCTGAGAAGAGCACATCTGAAGAAACAGAGGAGCACATATTTGGATCCTCTAATGCAAGGGCCCAAACTGTAGTGCTTGAGTTATATGGTTCTTCTATGAAGTTCCGCTCGGCTAGTGGGAAGTGACTGATCAAAAGTAGAACTGGTATAGAGACTTTAATTTGGATCAATAGCAAGGAAATAAATAAAGTTAGGAGACTCCATTGGGTCCTTTTGACTCACTTGCATCCTCATCCAGTAACTACTTATGTGTGTATCTGTAGAACAGGTAATTTAAGGATCTTAATTGTTCTATAGGTACAGTACAAACTGGAAATAAAATATTATCTGCCCAGAAGAACTTATCATCTGAGCAAGCAAGCTAGAGAGAATTGGGGCTGGGAGAAGGGAGAGGTTGCTCACGAATGCTTAGGAGCAGAGATGAAATTCTCCTCTACTGTCACCCCTGCTCAAAAGAGGTGACAGTAGAGGAGAAGAAACATGGAATTGAATGGCCAAGACAGCCTGGAGGGCAGGAGGAATGATCCCAGAACCCAGAGACTAGAGGGGAGAAGATGAACAGGAATTCAACTAAACAGCCCTAATCAGCAAAAGGGCAAGAGCATTCAGAGTGTAAATGTGAAAAGTGAAGGGGGTTAGGCATTGAAGGGCATTTCTAAACTCGGGCACATTTCTGTGTTCCACATAAGCTATACCCAAGTCCAAAAAAACAAGGCTGCCATTGTCTTGCATCTCATTTTCCTGTGTATTGCTGTGGAAGCAGTATTGCTTTTCTCCACACTGTCTCATCTGTACAGCTCTTTACAACTAAGGCTTCTTCTTACTGCTTGTATGAAGGCATCATGCTGAGTTCTTAGTGTTCACTAGGACACTGAGACATTATGATAAAATAATAATAATGTAGAAATTATATAGAGCAAGGTCCTCTTCTATAGGCTGAACCTGTGATTCTGTTTTTTCTCTGAAATCTTTATTATTTTCATTAAGTGAAAAGATAAAGACGCAAGAATCCCTTATAAGGAGGCATTTAAGCCGTGTTACTGGAGACTATTGATAGCTATTTTTGTAGTATATCTGTTTAAAACCCCACATCATTGTCCATCTGCAGGTTTTGGATTACTTAACTTTTTATTTCATATAAATCATGCAAAAACATTTCAGAATAATATGCTGAAGGCCAAGCCAGGGCAACACCTTATAAGGCATTTCATACCAGTTCCAACATGTGTCTCAGAAAACATCTGTGAGCACACGGAGTGCTTTCCGCTGATCAGCACAGTACGTGAGTCAAGCCTGCAATGCCTAGGGAGAGGAGTTACTTCTTAAAATCTGTGTGAAACTCAAATGCAGTTGAGAGAAACTGCCCTCTAAAAATTGAATTATTTCTCTGTCACTGTGAAGATTATTTAACTAGTATCTCTTAGTAAATGAAAACAAACAAAGATACAAACAAACACGGAAAATTCAAACAAAACATTCTCAGATATTTTATTATGTTACCTGCCTAGGAAAATATTTCTTATTTAAAGCGGAAGGAAGGAAGAGTTGTCTGAATTTGCCTAAAACTGAGAGTTTCATGTAAACAAACTAATACCAAATAATGTTTAGTTCTGTAATAAAAACTTTTGGTTTAGGAAACCAAAACTGAAATGTTACTGACTTGAATTTTCTGCTTCTAATTTCAGGCAAACCACCGGTTAAACTTTGTAATTTACAAGTGGCTTTCCCTGTCCCCCACCCTGGTGCATTATATTTATGGCATTCAAATAAGTTAATTTTTTAAAAAGGCACAAATAACCCATGCCCTTAAGGTGCCTGCAAATGAGGTGTTTGATTCAGCCATTAGCGTGGGGTCAGCAGCACAATTCAGGCTTCAGTGAGTATATCCTCAAAATATGTGAAGAATTTGGAACTGGAATTTAGGTTTGAGTCCCTTTCAAATTCACCATTTTTTAGAAAAGAGAGGAAGGAGTCACACACTTCAGACTGAAAAGAGCCCTGCAAAAGTTAACATTAGTCTTTTTCCAAATATTTCCACAATTAGTTTTAGACCAAACTGTCTCATAGTCTTTGGAATTTCTTTATGGTTTTCTGGTAAAAGCACAATATAACACAAGTGTGATATCATGGGTGACATGCCGAGAATAATGCAGTGAGCACAGGGTTAAGAGAGGCTCCTTTCTGCTGTGTAAAGAACTGTTCCCAGCAGAAACCATGGGAATCTGATATGATTACCAGGTTGCTTTCTGCAGAACTGTGCCATTATTGTTAACAGATTTTGCAGTAAAGAATACAGTGGCAAGTTCCAGAAGAAGACAGACAAGGCAAAGGGCTGAAACTCTGACTAGTAATTGTTATCAGCTCCTTCCTACCATTGCTTCCACACCAACCACTAAAAGCTAAACTTCTTTGTGGGAGCTCAGGGCAGCAATTCCAAGAAATGTTTGTTTTGGGGTGTTTTTTTTGGTTGTTTTTTCTTCCCCCCCCCCCCGAAACTACCTGATACATTTTTCTAAATTTTAACAAGTACTATTTCAACCAGCCATGTGTTCAAGCTGTTGTTAATCCTTTAAGAACGATCTTCCTGTGAAAGTGGCTCATGAATCTTGCTGCTTAAAAAAAATAGTAGGAATTAGACTATTTATAGCTCTAATGACTAAGCATATAGACTGCAATAGTCATACATGAGAGGAATCTCATGATGTGAGACCATCTGGTAGTCTATGAAGGAGGCCAAAGGCAGTTTTCAGTGCACATCTGTAGGCCATCAGGTTGTGCATATCCCTTCCAGAAAGAAGAGCTGCTTTTATAATAATTGCATGCAGCTTCTTTTCAGAAATTAACATTTAGTTATTAGACTGTTATCCACATAGGATGTTTTGTCTATCTGACAGCCCAGAGTTTAAGGATGGGATTTACTTCTTTGAAAAAAGGTTTAGAAGTGAGTGAATTTGTGTATGCTCTTAAGATAGAACACAAAGCAATATTAGAGGTTTATTCCTTGTGTGATTTCTTTAAAATCAATAGATGCTGCAGGTCTTGAATTGTGTCTGTTAGAGATAACCTGTAAGAGATTAACAGAGTCTTAAAAAAAGAAAAAATCAATGATTTTTCATAACACTGAAGAAAGATGTGCAATGTGAGTTTTTCATTCCTTTCCCTTTATCTGACTAGGTTTTTATTGCTTTAGCCTTTTAGTTTTAGCTGGATCTGCTAGATCTTATTTTGAATGGCCAAATGGAACAAATTAAGTAAGAAACAGTTGTGAATTCCAGTTTCATTCCAATTGTGAATAAAAGCCTTTAAAAATGTTGTAGTAGGAATTATCATCAATTTTCTACCAAATAAATTTTCACTAGTAAAATGCGATTAGTTTGAATGAGTTATTGGCAAAGAATATTTCATTAATTTATTTTTTAAAGAGCTTCTGATACTATGCAGTACCTTGTTAGAGTGGTTTGGCTGCCTCCTTTCTAACTCATTCAGCTTGCTTCTGTGGAGTGCTGGCTTTCAGGATTCATATCTGGGGAATATCTGCAACATAATCTGTTTCAGAGCTCAAGATTGCTAAACTGCTAAGAATGGTCTTAATGTCTTTAGTTCCCAAGGATGAACTTCCTCCTCAGGTGTGCTTCTAAGGATGTCCTGGTCCCTGGGACTCAACTTCTCAGTTGGTCATGTCTTTCATAGGGGTGAAAGACCGCAGGTAACCCTGCACTGTAGTTTGCTCTGTCATAAAAGCAGCATGCACTCCCCAGTACTTCTGGTATTCAGTTTTTCTTTGGTTCTTTTAGATGTGCAATAGAAATGGCAGAAGCATCCATCAAGTGGCAGTGCTTAGCCCTCTCAAAATTAGCAGGAAAGGAAGTTTTTTTCCACTGAATTTCTTTTCTCTTATTTTGGAATTCTAGGTAGTGTAGATGGAATTATAGTAAAATTCCTTCATTTTTGTATTGTGAAATGGATTAGAACAACAAGGTGGAGTTTGTTTTTTAGCATGAGTATAATTCTGTGTCTTGAAGGGCGAGTTTGCTTTGTATGTATTCCTTTGAAGGGTTGAAAAGGGCCTCCACTTTATGTAATATGTTTGTTTCTGCACTGAGAAGGCCACAGTCTTTTGTCCTAAGCCCTCTGGGAACTTTAGGCAGCTCTACTAGATAGACAGCAGTCTTAGATGAAGTTAAAATCAACTGTATGTGTATTTCTGTAACACAGATCTTTTATACAAACCCGTATTCTTTTCCTTCTTATCACATGAAACGGTGGAGAGTTTCTGACCAGCAGTCATCATCTAGCAGTTTGCAAGCAGTATGCTGAACAAAAGTGCACAACCCTTAGCAAAAGTATGCCAAGGTTTCATACCAATGCTGTTTCTGGCCTGTGAGCACTATTCCAAGCAAAATACTGTCAGACAACCCAGTTCTATTATGAATTCATTGGAATAAGGAATAAGTTATTTTAGCACTGAACTCCACAGCCTATTCAAAACCTTTTACTAGTAAATTTAAAAGCAATAGAATACTAAGAAATACCAGAAATTAAGTAACTTTTACCTGTAGCAAAGCAATTATATGCATCTCTTGAAAGATTTATGTGCAAATTTTTTCAGTGAGTTTATACTGACCTCATTACACACATATGGTAAAATAGTAATTAATTGTGTCATCCACTGAGTAGCAAGAAAATCCCCCAGATGTAATAACAGCATTCAGAAGCACCCATCTACAGAGTAAAATCTAGAATACTATACATTTGGCTTTGTATCTTGCCAAATGCATCTATACATGTCTTCTCTACCTTGTGGTGTACTTTCTGTTTTCCTGTTCCAAGTAAATCAGCTAATGGTTTCATGTTCATTGAAACTATCTCAAAAGTTTCCTTTGTTGCTAGATGGAATAGGAGATTCCAGTGAAAATCTTACCTTACTAAAACCAGCTTATCTTAGTTCTTGATGAAAGGCAGTTTAATTCTTCAGGCTTCCTCATACCTCATGTGTTTTGTCTATTCATGCCTGACTCAACGTTTAGCTGAATTGACATGAAGACTCCTGGGCAGTTTGTACATTCTGCAAGAGCTATCTCTGCTTTGCCCATTAAGTGGTTGTAGAGACCACCAAGGTGTATCACCTACCTGGAAATCAATTTCTGAAGTATTATTGGGACTCTGTCTAAACAGGAGGCTCTGAACCTCTCAGGGCCCGGAACACGCAGCGAGGTGCTCTGAGTTCTGTGATCTGTGCTGTTTGCCTGTGTCATATCAGGTGTGGCTATATAAATATCACGCCTTCCTGGACCCTTCTAGTGTTTCATTAGTCCAAGACATTGAGTAAACATTAGATTTGGATGCTGCACTTACTACCAAAAACAAAAGAACAAACAGGCCCTCTGATCGTATTCCCGGAAGAACTCCAGTATTTTGTTGGGCTGCCTTCCACATAGTCATTCAAATGGTGAAAAGCCCAAAGAACATATTGTTTCTTTTTGGGTGATTTCTATTCCCTGTCCTGCCACTGTGTTGGGGATTATCATCCCCAGGAAACCTTAGAATAAAGGAAGCTGATCAACCATCTGCTGAACAGTGTGTACAAAACACAAGGTTCTCTGACCTTGGACAAAATCTGTCTTGATACTGGAGAATTTTGGTCAGTCACAGAGGGTTTGTGCGAGCGGTGTGCTTCCCAAATATTTCCCCAGAGCTTTGATACTACACTGCACTCCAAGGCGCTTTCTTTCCCCCTCAGGTTCCTTTGGGTTACAGACATCTCCCTGCTGTCTCAACACTGTTTTCAGCAGGATATTGGCTGGTGATCAACAAGTGAGTGTCAGAAGGACAGTATTTTTCCATTAAATGTTCCAAGACTCTTTCAGGAGCCTGGCCCCTGCAGCACAAACTTAGGTCTATATTACTAGGTACCACAGTTGCTTAGTAACAGTTAACATCTTACTTGTCTTCCTGTGCATAGGCTAGAAATGTACATCACCACAGAGGCAGCCAAATACATACCTGGACATGACAAACAGCACTGTCTGGTGGATCTTCCCTGGGTTCTGAATACAGACTGAGGCACCACACAAACTGGCAGCCTCTGCTCTTGTTACCTCCTGAACACAAGACAAGATAAGAAAAGACCTCTCTGCTCATCCATGTGTCTCTTGAAACTGCTGAGTCTTCATGTTTTCTGACAACACATAGAATAACCTAAGCCAAGCTGTGCCAGAAAGGGTTCGACATTTGGGTTTGACCCTTAAAAGATGCATTGCTCTCCCCACTCTCAGCTCATAGCCCAGTACCATAATGGGGTTATTCATAGGATTTGTTATTAATTGTTGCAGTTGTTGCTTCAGCAGAATGTGCTATAGAGTTGGTTTTGCTGCTCCTTCCGCTTTTACCACATCTTCAGGATCCATGGTTTCCCACAGTTGTCTGTGTTGTTCATGTTTTCCATTACATACAGGTAACCCAGCCCAAACGATGTTTGTCACACCTCCAACTGAAAACTTTTCTGCCCCTATTACTAATCAAATCAGAAACAATGAAGTGTTTTAGCCCATTGCATGAAAAAAGGAAAAATCTTAAGCACCTAAGGCCTCTAGCCAATCTGAGGTCTAATATGGAGGGAACAAGCCTCAGTGTCTGTCCCCCTGTCCAGCATCCCTTGCACTGCTACTGCTACAGGTGAAGTGGCTGTTCCTGAGGGCTGGACCTTAACCAGCACTTGGCAGTGTCTGCTGCTCCTGTCTCCATCAGGCCTCTCCAATTCACCGTGTTTGGAGACATCCCCTTTGCCCTGCTGAATTCTCACAGTTACAGTGCCCTGGTTACTTAACTTTTCATGTGCAAAGGAAATATTTTGAAGTCTCAACTGTTGATGTATTTAATAGAGAACGTCACTGTATAAACTTCTGCTCATTAAAAACAGACCTCCCACGTATACAATAAAGGCAAATAAGCAGTAAAAGGTATCTAGTAATAAAAGAAAAGATGATAGCTGGCTTAAGTCACATGGATAACTTTAGTCTACTATAACAGATCAAAGAGGAGTTTCTTCTTTTGCAAAACAGAATTGTCTTTGAGCAGAGACTTTAATTAAAACAATTGATTGCATCACTTCTTAGCATAAAAATGGATTTTTAGCCAGAACAAAACTTCTGTTTTCCTTACGTAATTATCACTTATTAATATTTACACATATACACACAATTTAATATATAAATATCCAAACTATTCTTTCAAACACAGAGACGCCCCCGTAAGTTTGCATTTAGTTTAACTGATTTCATTAATTCAGTCATTACTTGTGTCAGTGTCTCTTACATTTATTTTAAATGAGTGTAGGTAGATACATGTTCACAGCAGTACACCAAATACAGATTCACACAGACCTATTGAACACAGTTGGCGTTTCTTGTTTCCAACAGCTAGTTTTCATTTTTCCCAGGACATTGCAGCTCCTCCTTGCAGAGTGGTTTGGCCATGATTTCTAATTGTGTGAGTCAGATGTTCTTCCTTTTCCATAGCCTCCCACTTTTGTATCAATCTTTTCCAGATTCATGGAGCAGAGAAATATAAAGCGTTTGAGAACTGAGCAATGCGATGAAAGATTCTAAATTTAAAAAATAATAGTCTTTTAATCTCTGCAAACAAACTGTCTGGTCTGTGAACTGAAAATGCATAACTAGCAAAAACCGAACACCAGATATTTTTTGATACGAAGGGATCTTCTTTCTGTAGAATATGAATTTTAATTTATTAACTTCCCAGTCATCTTCTTGGCATAGATTTTAAGCCGCAGATGAGACATTTAATAACTTTTTCTATTCCCTAGCACACAAAATTCAGTCGTTTTTTTTTTTTAAAAAGTAAATCTAATGACTTCCTTATATCAAATAGTCACACTCATGAATAGTCAGACTTGGTCTCCAGTCAGGCCAGCTGAATATGTTTCTTTTCTCACACTGGTGAAAAGAAAAACTTAATTATGGACAAATTATTATGGCAAAATATGTTTCCCCTAATATGTGCAGTTAAGTGTCTCGTTAAAAGAAAGCTGACCAAAGCAATTTGATCCCTTCTTTTGCCAGCTATAGGGCCAGCACTTCAGCCTGTTAGTTTCTTAGAAACCCAGCTTTCCTAACCACTGTTGGTCCGACCATAACTGTGAGTAGGTAGACCCAGTCAATACCAGGAATGTGCTGATTTATTGCAGGCTTATTGCAAACAGGAATCAGATAAGTAATGAGGAGACAGTGCCCTAGTAGAAACTATTTTGAAAAATGAGGGGTTTGGCATCCAGTGATGGTGTTTTTTTTCAGTTTCTTAAAATATTCTATCCGAATACAGACTTGGAAATATGTAGGTGGACTGATAAATTCTACTGCTCTAAAAAATGGTCTGGCTTCTGACCTGGTATGCTTGTGTCTGTTCTAATGAGGAAGTCATAAAGCTCTTCATTCAGAAACTGAAAAAGCAACAGCCAGCAGTGGAGAGCACGACACTGCCTCAGGGGAAAAAGCCCCACCAACAGGCTAATGGGAGTCATCTGTCTCAAATTAAATAAACATGCTGGAAATGGATGAAGACAGATGTTTTTAAAGTCAAATATATGGATGAAATCTTTCCAAACTCAAAGGAACTTTGCTCTTAATGTGTTATTCCTGTGTACCCAGAACTCTGCCAGAGGCCTCCCACTCCAGCAGTCTGTTCCAAGACCCTACAGGAAGACGTTAAATACTGAATTTCTGGTTCTTCCAGACTATTTGGAAATAGCAAATTTCAAAACAAAATCTATTGGAAATGTTGCGAAGTATTTATACAGAAAGATCTCTTCTTTATTTATTTGGAAACAGGTATGAAACACCCTCTAACCCTCTTTTCTTAGGCAGTCTACCTTTATTCTGCCAAAGGAAATACGAGTCCCAAGACCAGGCGAGCTGTGAGCCTGATGTGCTCCAGATACCTGCTCTAGATAGGCTTGGTAACATCCATTTCTGGTAAGGCACTTCTACTGAACCTTTAAGTCATGGAACAGAATAGCAACCTGGCTGGCACCTGATATTGCTGCAAAGTGGGATGGGCTGTGCAGTGGCAGACTTGGGGTGACCAGGCACAGCTATGTCTGTGTCTCTTACCCACACTACCAGTAGTCCTGTGTGACAAGGGAGGATGCACACAAGTAGTCCCTTTCCAATGCTAGCGTGTTCACCCAGGGCCCATGTGTGTTCAGAGAGTCTGGATACACAGTTGAATTATAAAAACACACTTATGTTTAAACCATTATATAAGCAGAGCTGTCAAAGTGCAGTCTGAACATGTGGATAAACGTTTGAACTTAACAGATGCCACTTCAGTGGCAGTCAACATAATTCCCACCAGCAAACCCTATGCAAAAAACCCTCTAAAAAGTCAACAAGACCAAGTTTTCTCAGAGAAAATCTCTGAGCTGAGAGTTCTCTAAATCTATGACATTTTCATTGGCAAAAATATGCTGGATGAGTCTGAATGTCACAATACTGCATAAAGACATACATCCTGTAAACAGGCTCCAAAATGTCTAGCACATGGACAGCCTGAAACACCACCTGAAAGAATGCTCAGAAATTAACAAAGAGAATGAATCCCATGCATTCTTTATGATTTGCATCATCAGGCAAACAGACACACATCTTACACTATCATTACTAAATCACATAGCTTAAGAATTATTTAGTAGCTTAGAAAATGAGTCCATGAAAAATTACAATCTTAATTTTAAGAGGCCAAGACTGTGCAAAATGTGTGCCCATATTTGTAGTGTTGTTGGCCAAACTGAGTACAAGGTAATTGCATTAAGTATTCTCTATCTTATTGCTTGCAAGTTCTGGGCACTATATTATTTGCTAAACACAAATGTTCTTCCTGTGTTAAATTGAAAACTGATTGTGTATGCAATCCAAGCCAGACTTTAATCAAGTTCCCGAAGGTGAAAATCTTGATCACAATATTATTTAAGTTGGACTATTTCATACCATATTTGCATATGCCACAAAAATGATCAGTCTCCTAATCCAGAGACTTAAGACTTCTGTCCAGCATCAAAAACAAAGACATTGAAATTCCTTGACAAATACTGTGCTTATGTTATTTCTATCACAAGTAGAAGCAAATAGTCAGAAATGCTTTGAGGAGGATAATCACTTTTCACAAAGTCACCATCATGATTTTGAAATCTTGGTAGGTTCACAGAGTTTAAAGATACAGTTAAATACATACTATTCATTTAAAACCAACCCCAAGTTTTAAGTTTTTTAGCTGTCTCTGAACCCAAAACAATTACCTTCAAGTAGTGTTAGTGTTTACTGATCATATTCTGTAAAGTATTACATCACTGTAGTAGTGTATAATAGGGAACAATGAGATATAAGAGTATTTAGTATTCTTTCCCTACTTGTAAACCACTATCAAGGAGCATGTGTTTATATTTGTTCTTACATTTCAAGGTATTTTGGAGAAAGCAAACCAAAGTACTAATACTAACAACAATGTCTTTTTTTAGTCTGAAAAACACCACAAAAGGAAAGTGGACGTCTAGGTGATACTGTCTTTCACTCTCAGAAAAAGGAACTGGGCCATGGGGAATTAAGTGCCTTGGTCAAAGCCACATGCAAACTTTATCTGTCAGTTCTGCTGAACTGAGCTATGGTGTATTCATTTGTATTTATAAATACATATATATTTATATTTGCTGTAAGAGTAGGGCATATCTTTTCAATGTAAGCTCTGCTGAAATGCAGTTGTGAGAATCATGATCTTTTCTGAAAGTTTTGTAAAATAAACATCCCATGAAGTGGTAATAGTGTTTGATTGACTGTAGCAACACATCAAAGCAAGTGGCGTAAAGTAATGTGCATAATAAGCAAAACTCCTGGGTCAGTGGAGAAAGGCCTTTGGCAAAGGGATTGAAATCAACAAATATATGTAGAGATTAGACAAAATTTCTCTCATGTAAGAGACAATGGCTAAAGGTTATGTGACTTCAAAAGGTACTTTATTAAAATAGAAAAGTGCATTCTCTTATTGTCATACCTGAAGACATCCCACTTTAGCTGCTGTTTTATATTTTAATACCGTATATTTCACTGCATTTTCTGATAAATGGTAGAAAATTAAGTTCAGATTTTTATAAAACCATCTCCAATGTATTTAGATGTTATATACTAGACAGTATACTATCATAGCTTCCGCATCTCACTGTGTTTCTGGACACCTTTAGTCATGGAACTGTTTAACCAGCAAAAGAAATAAGACCTGGGGGATCACCTGGTTGTACAAATTCTTATTGTTACACTAAGATCTTTTTCTGAGGTAAACAAACTCTCATTTCTCCATTCCTGTGTCCTGAAATAACTTCTGTGTCAATGTTTGTTCATAAATATGTGTGAGCAGATTTTTAAAACCCCAACTTTCACTTTATTTTTCTTTATCAACTTTTATAGGAATTTAGGGTTCACACTGAATGCAGGATTAAGATATGGTAAGCTTTTAGTAAGGTAGATAAGAGAGCAGCTCCTCCCTTTTGATTTTCTTGTTTTTTTCTGTATTAAGTTTTCTATGACACAAAATCAACTATTTTGGTATTTATTTCTGCCTTATTACCAGTAGGCATTAAACTCTAAAATGTGTCTCTAAAGCAGCTTGGTTGTACCATTTTTACACATAATGTAATCTATTTGTATTGTAGGACATGTGAGCTGTAAATTCAGAAATGCTGTATTTTGTCTCCCAGTGTGTATATGTGTTAGCAGTATGTATATGTATTGCTATATACATATGTGCACATATGCTTGTCACATACATACACATATGTGTAAATATATACACACCACACAGGGGGAAAAAGCTCATATTCAAACTATGCCTCTTCTTTCTAAAGGCAGATTACTGCTCATTGCTAAGGAATGTAACAGTTCTATTCATAGCAATTTCTGACACAGCATTTAGTATAACCATACAGAGACATAACAAGCAAGAGAACTGGAAAATATTTGTATAGTTATTAAGTGCTAATAAAGCTGATAAAGAGCATGACTGCCACAGGCATTATGCAACATGGACTAGTAAGATCTGTTTCTAAAGGATGTGGTTTGAAAGAATAGCGAATAGTTTACAAGAGTTAGAGCAGATTTTTTTTAAGGGGAAGCATTACTCAGCAAATTTTACATGTAGGAGTCAAGTTTCTTCATTTCTTTGGGGTTTTCAGATGTCCAGTTTCAGCTGGCCAGGGGGAGTATATCATTCATGTTTGTTTTTTGAATTGGGGAAAGGACACATTAAGGAGAAGGAAAAGCATAATAGCAACAACAATAATAACTATGCCATGAACTATTTCACTTCTGAAGTTTAAAATAATCTAGAAAAGTGATTTGTCCCATTTCAGAGGAGATATTAAAGGTAACTCTTCAGCTAAGTAAATGGAGAGGGGGGAAAAGGAAAGAATGACAAACTGTTCAATCAACTCTGCCACAAAGAAAAATATATCATCAGGCTGCAGTCTCCTGCCTTGCAGAGTGGTGCACTGAAGAGAGTTTTTGGCCTCTCAGGCACGTTGCTGCCACTTGACACAAATCACTCCAGACAGCAACCCATTTCTTGCCAAGTGTTTCCAGGGCGGATCATGGGACAGAGCATGTTGCCACTTGCTGTATGTGATTTCTTTTTCTCCCTCCTCATTATGGTTGTCTGGGCACAGAACCAAGGTCTGGGGATTTTGACACTCCACAGCCTCTCTGCTGTGCTGTCCCTGTTCTCACGGCACCCTGGTTGCCACACCTGTGCCTGCCCTGTCCCAGGCCATCAGCATCTCTGGGGCCTGGCAGCCGTCCCCTGGGACCCCCGGGCTCAGCAGGCACCCATGAGACAGAAGCTGTGTTGGAGACTGTCTTCTCTGTAGCTATGCCAGGGACTCACTGTATTTCTGGCCCATCCTTAGCCTGGTCCATTGGTGGCCCTCCTCAGCCCCAAGCCTCACACCTCTGTGTGTCTCACACCTGCTACATATCTGAAGTGGTGCCGTGAGCTGCACCTCCTCATTATGCTCAAGGTTCATTCTCATGTTCCTCCCTTGCCCCAGGTCTTGCTCCTTCTCGCCTGCCTTGCCCCTGGAACCCTGCTTTGCCAGCTGCCTTCTCACCACACCTGGTCCCAGTCATCCTCCCAGCCCCTGAGCTTGACTCCACCATGTTTACTTTGCTTTCAAAACATCAGGAGGCCACAGCTCCTCAATGCTGCCCTGCCTGTCTTACCACCTCTCAGCCCAGGTCCCTGAAGCTCTGTGCCACCTGCCCCCCGGCACCACACTTCGTCCCAGTGCTCCAGATTCTGTGCCTCCTGTCTCCCTTTCCACTTTGAGCTCAGTCCTACTGTCCTATGTCATGATTGCACGGTGGCACATATAAAATTGAACACAGGCAATGCCCAAACCTCACTAATTTGTGGTTTATGATCTTTGGATGAACACTGGGTTTTTGCTTTACCAGGCGTAGTAATCTGTTTGTTCTGCCATGTAGGCATGAAATGAAATACAGGACAAGATTTCAGGTATCAGATGGTTCCTGGGATGACAGGTCTCTGCACGGACCTGTTGTGGCTCACTCTCTACCTTCTGTAGCTGACTTGACATGATTCAGTGCTTTCTATATTGTACTTTTTATGGCCTGACCTTCTTAGCCTTAGACTGAGTCCACTGAGTACTGTGGTTATCATTACTCCTAAACTACAAGTACTCTAAAACTACAAGAAATTTCTCTCTTAGAATTTCTTCTTGTCATTATGTCATTAAGTAAATTTTACATATTTATACCTAATTTTGTTCCCTTTTCTTTCTGTCTGATTATTAAGTGGAAGTGTGAAGCATGAAATCCTTTCCAGTTTCAGATCTGACATTATAACCAAGAGAGATCTTGTACACTATCTAAGAATTATTTTTGATCATCAGAAGAAAACAAACCACATTTTATTTCACGTGGGAGGGTCTCTGACATATACTAGAAAAGCAAACACCTTTTCTTCTCATCTTGCTTTGACATGTCCCTTTGTTACTTTAAATTACTACTGAGGATTGGCAAATCAACTATTAGGCTCTGAAAGGCAGTTCCAGTGGTGTCTGGATACTTCTTAATAAATACCTACAGTTAGAATCTTAAACTCAAATGCAACACCAAATTTCAAACTCTGAGACTCATTTGTCAGAGGGGAATTTCAGTAAAGTTTCAGACTACACAGACTTTGAGAGAGAGTAAATAATATAGTTTTATTTACAGAAAAACATCTAGAGTGAAAATCTCAATTTTACTTAAAATGTTTCATTAGTGCATTGAGAACATTTTTGTATTAACAAAATATACATTGACCACAGACTTACTGAAACAATGTAGATCCATGTCAACTCATCTAGTAATGCAAAATTCAGAATGGAGGACACTATCACTAAAATGTATCCTGTATTTTTATTACAAGTGAAATATTGACATCTTCATAGAGTTCTGAAAAAAAAAAAAAAAAAAGAACCAGAATGCCAAAATGCCTCATTTTATCATCATCACAAAAAAACCCCTCACAATGAAATATTAATGATTCTAAAACATTTAATATCCGTTTGCTTACATTTCAAATTGGTTCAGAATGAAACAGTGTTCCCTTGAGTGTCTTCAGGGAGATGGAGTTAGAGGAATTCCATGTCCCCGTTCTCTGCACTGTTTAGTAAAACATTTCTAGTAAACAAAATTTTAAAATTTTTCACCCAAGAATGTCAAAGGGGATCATAATTCGCAAGTTTTACCAGCTGCATGCTGTAGAAAACAGCACTGGCTCCGACACCAGAGATAAATTGGCATTGCATATTCCACAGCATCTGCAGTGAGCTGAGTGCCATCAGGACCGACTTAAAAAAATGTCTTGCTACTTTGGAAAGACTTTTTGTCTTTGCAGGACAAATAAAATTTCTGAGAAGGCAGCATTACTTACATATGGTTCCTCAAGCCTCACTTCCCACAGTGTATTCAGACAGCAATGTCCTGCAAATGGCAAAGCAGATAATGGTTGTGATAATCCTCAGTGTATGTCTGAAGAGAGGCTGCATCTTATTTTATCTTTTCCACAGCACCACCTCCTCCATCTGAGACATATTCTATGTTTGTTTAAGTCAGTCAAGTCAACGACTCAATATTGTCATGACTTCTTCAGGGCTCCATACATAACATTAGATAAACATTTTGTATTTACTTCTAATCATCATTCATCAAGTTGTTATTCTTGGCAGTTATGCCAAGTCCATCTTTCCAGAGGAATAAACACTTGCATTAAATTGAACAAGGCTGGACCCTGTACAGCATAAATGCAGGAGAGTTAATGACATGTCTTGTTTCCACTGTTATGGTTTTACTTTGTTTTGTTTTAATTTTAAGCCATGACTAGGGAAGGCTGTTTGGAATAGCTGTTTCCTAAAGAATACACTTTCAAGAGGATTGTTAAGTAAATATTTTTTAATGTGAAGATACTGCATAGCTGATTCCTGCATTATTTACAGATTTTCAGCCCCATTCACTTCAGGCATTTTTACACCACTTCCTAAATCAGTCAGTAACTAACTGACAGAGGGATTAAGATGTTTACTGACAATTTTGGGAATAGAATAGCACTGTAACAGTAAATAGTAGAATGGGAAAGAAAAAGATTACTAGGCTAATTCTACGGACAATGAATAATCCCAAGGATAATGACAGGAAACATTTTGGCTGTCAAACACATATCCTGCAAAAGTGCCGAAACCTTAATCAGAACACCTGGGCCAAAATTGGTCCAGACTCAACTGTTCATATTTGGCATTCCCTTAAAGTCTTAGAGCAGAACAAGTAGCACAGCAGATTAATTTCATGCACTTTGTGAATGTATGCTCAGTTAGAATATTCAAGGTTACTAGATTTTGGACCAGATGCTGTATTTTCAAAGCCGTAGGCTTAAAGGAGCTGGAGCATGCGGAACCTTTCTGTTCCATTCCAGAGGGGAAAAGTGAGGTCCTGGAATATATTCTGGGGCCCCTTCTCTGTCTCATAAGGATCTTTGCAGCATGGAAATCATTTGTGTTAATTCTGTGCCCTATCATTTCATGGATGAACATATTATTTAGTCTAGAGTGGTGTTTGCTGCCTTTTCTGGTAAGGTGGCTGCTTGACTGCATTGAGGAAAAGCCATTATGTAAACCACCACTATTTGGTATTTCAAGGGAAGATAAGTAAGTTGTAATTGTTTGGGTAAGCACAGTTTATTTATTGCTTTACAGTATTACAGCTTAGTTGTTCTACACATACTAATGAAAATACAGAGGCTGTAGATATAATGTGACTGTTGAACCTGTAGGAGCCTGCAGGTGGTCTGTGTTTGCTAGGAAGCACTGGCAACTCTGCTAACTGCATGCATTGCTGTGCATATGTGAAGTGGACAGGGGAATAATATTTTTTTCAGTCATTTACTTATTGCCTCCTGATGTCCTGCTGTCCTGCAGTGGTGCCTTTCAGTAACAGGCTGATTCCTGCCAGCCTAGAGTTCAACTGGAAGTATAAGCATAGACACAAGGTTTGTTTTTAATAGACTTTACTGAGTATATTTGTCCACTTCATCTCTTATTATAACAATAATTTTAATTCTTGTAAAAAATCCAGCCTGGCAGTTCCAGAGGCATTTTCTGCCTGTCCAATAGGCTGTAACTATAGAGCTACCCCAATTCAGACCACCTGAACTGTGCAATCCCCATTTGATGAGGCTATGAATCTGAGTGAGTCAGTTTCTATCAATCATTCCACCTTTATCTATTTTTTCATTTGTTTTCTCTTTTCCAACTTTGGTGTAACAGGCTAAAAAAAAAAAGATGAAGTAAACCACAGAAGGAGTACATTAGGGACAAAAAAAAGAATGTGTTGCATATTCTATTTTCTGTCCTCATTATATTGCTTCCTTTGAGAAGAATGAAATGAAGTCATGACTCTGCCCATCTCTCATTGTGCCTGGCCCACTCTTTTCTATGAATCAAACCATAGACAGATAGTTTTGCATTGTCTACTCATCTGTCTGTTGTCTGCTCATGAATCCACCCCTCCTTACTGCCCTTTCCACTGTTCACATTCATACTGAAAGTTCACAATTTACTTGTCAATTTAGAGAATTATACATAGTGAATGTGGCCATGTAGCCAACTGGTTACCAGCTGGTTTCTTCTGTTTGCTTTCAGGAATGCCCTGAAACTAAAAATATCTGGTCACCTGTATCTTCACAGTGCTATTACTCTCTGGTTAAATGTGTGGTCTCAACACACTGGTAAACAGGCCTATATATCCCTGGAAAAGATGCTGGCAAGCTGGTAGATCTGAGTCAAAATAGATTAGGCATCAATGGTTAGGTTTAATGTAGTTTTAACTATCAGTTATTCAACTATAATTTTTTAACTATTAATATAGTTTTATTTAATAGGCTCTGATATAATTTTGTCACCACTGTTTAAACAATTCAGGCAATTATCTCCTCCATATTATTAACTATATGCAGTATATTGACAATTACATGCTAAGTTGTGATGCTACCCATATATCAATTATATTTAAAAAAGCACAGGACAAGTAATCCATATACTTTTTTTTTTTTTTCCAGCAAGCTGAGATTATAAATTAACCCATTTTTTGCATCCATTCTGCATCCAAGAACACTTGAGCATTTCAGTTTACCAGTATGGAATGTCTGTTATGAAACTGTCCATCTGGTATTTGTTCCATAAAAGTTTTCAGACTCTTATCATCAGTAAATAACAGCCACTGCTGAACAGACAAATTGGGTTTAGACCTGGTCATCAACAAAGGGGAAAAAAAGTTAAAAAAAAAAATATTGGTTGAAAAATAGAACATTTAAAAAAAAAAATCAGTCATTATCATTTCATAAACAGAACAAAGGCTGAATCAGTCACAAAAATCATTATTCAATCAGTTTTGTTTTAGGAGTAAAATGTATACACAGTAACTACTGTAACAGAGGGTATCTCAGCAGCTGTTATTATGTGGTCTGTACTCTGAGAACAAAGGTTGGATGGCACTGGTAGCTAACAGTATGGCTAACTCAAAATCCCTGAGTCAACATGCACAAACCACAGAAAACAGGGGCAGTCTGACAAAGGTGTTTCCATCCCTGGAGAGGTTCAGGCATGAGATGTGACAGCTACAGAATTAATTGGTTGAGCCATCAGGAAGGACAGCAAATATTAGCAACCAGTGCGTGTTCTTCCTCACATCTCTTTCCCCTTTACTACAGTGAGCAATGACAGATGAGAATCATATTGAATACCTGCCTTCAGATTTGTCTCCAAACCTTACTGTTCTGTTGTTTAATATTTTATAATCTTTCTGAATTGTCTTAATAGACAATTTCTTAATAGACAGAAAGGATTTAATCTATTTCTATATTTTGCCATTGAAATAATGACTGGGAGCGAGACTCATGAGATTTTTTGATTCATTCTGTCTATAATATTCATTCTTACTTATAAACAAGAACACAGAAAAAATAGCAATAGATTGTCTGAGAAACTTTGCTATCCACACTTCTAATGTCTGTTTTCTCCCTGATGACCCAATCACTTAATATCATTGTCCTGAGGCACATCTTTCCCCTCTCTCCTTCTCCTTAGCTTTTCTGTTGCAGAAGCTTTTGCTTCTGATCTTGGAACTTTGGAGGCATCAGTCATTTTGTTTTCTCTGTCCCACCAAATTTTCTGTATTATACCCAGCACTGATTGCCTCATAATATATATCCATGGAATCTAAAGCAGAATGGACAACTGCCTGAAAAATAAAACTCTCCAGCCAATGTTAAAAACCTACTTCACAGATCTCTAGAGGGAAGGAAGTGAGATTTGCACATGAGGATTTCTACATTATAAAAACTTCCACCAGATGTGAGTTTGAGCAATACAGAAGTTCCTTCCAGTTACCAAAATTACAGATACTTCCGGAAATCTGAAGTGTTGTAGAACACTAAAGTACCAGCATTGAGTTCTCATGGAAAAGCCTGAAAAGCAAGCTGCAACATGAAAGACTAGTGGCTTGATTTACAAATGTATCAACAGAGGAGTTTTAAGAACAAGGTATAAAAAACCACACTGCCTTGGCCACGCTGGCAGCATACCATGTTTGGAAATTAAATACCTTCACATTTTCAGTTTTAAACAAAGGAATTAGGACATTCCACAGCAACAAGAACTATAACACGGAGTACAGCTCATTAACACGGATAAAAAAATTTGCATCCACTTCCCACAGAACTGATCAGATGCCATATAACAGGCTACATCCACGACACATGCTGTTAAATGATGGCTAAAACACTGTTTACTTTGGCCCTCAGTATTGGTTTCATAACTGTCTCAAAAGAAGAATGATAAGTACTGCAGATCACACATATTAAAATTCCATGGCTTATGCCTACTGCTCTTTTTAAAGTATCAGATACACATTGAGTATATACTTCTCTGAGACTGTGTCTTAGTAAGAATGGAAGTTGCATTGTTCTGTGAAGAGATACAAAACTACTGTGTTTGTTAATGATTTTCAAAATAATTCAAGGAAATCTGGCTGCAGCTCTGGTGATGTGGATGTTGAAAGTTCTTTGCAAATAGCTGGTTCCTGGGGGAAACATATCACAGTTCAATGTTTTTATTCAGATTATATTATCTAAAATAAAAATATTTTGGGTTTAGTGATTATTATTCTAGTACAAAATTGAATGTTTGGAATCTTTAAAACTAATTAGCTGGAAATAGGAAAACTGACATAGAGTGGCCACTAGTTTTAAAGTTTCAGAAGTCTTGTTACATGAGTACTATCAAAGTTATAACATATATGCAGTTTACATTTTTTCTCCTTACCCTGAGTATGGTGCATAGCAGATATAATCAGATTAATGCAATAAACAAAGCAAAGATAGCATGTTTTTTATACATAGGTGACAGAGTGCTTTAGGGAGTAGAAGAACACGGCTGCTCCCAGTTTAGCAAGCAAGAGGCAGGACTGAAGCATGGAGGGTTGAAGATACGTGCTTGACAGCAGAAAGTGAGGCACAAAAGAAGGATATATCCCTCCATGTGACCCAAATATTATGCAAATTTTTCCCACAAGAATGAGAAACCAAATTACTACATATGAGTAATATCTGGGGGTACACTATGAGTGCAAGTTGCTGGTAAATCCTGTTGTGTTTCCAAATACTTCATTTTCATCCATAGCAGCCAGACCACTACCTGTCCCATGGGTTTCTACGGGTTCAAAGAGAAGTCAGAAACAGAGCAGAATCATCTTTTTGCCTCTAGCTGTCCTAGAACAGTTACATACACAAAACAATCAATTTCTAAATAGTTTTTTTAAGGGCATGTTATTTATTCTTGAGCCAAGTGTTGACAGAAAGCTGGATTACTACTGGCTGCATAATTGACTTTAAATAGGCAAACTTGAAGTGTAAAGTTCACAGGTCAGCAAGGTGAAGAGCAGTAAACTCCATGAATAAGACTTTGCATCATTAGCCCATAGATGTTTGTTTTGTTTTATTCCTACAAATACCCTTTACTGGTAGACAGGAAGGACCATGGGAATTCCCAGACACATGCACATCCTTTGGTTTATACACTTGACTAGTTATCGTTATCAGCAACATTATGTTGTGCAAATATGTTACGTGAACAGGAAATTATTATTCTGCCATTGCTCAGACAACTTCAAATTTTAGTCACTAAAAAGAGGGTCAACATCCTTTTTTTCAAAATATCTTTCCAGTGTTAAACACGCGATGATTGCTGCAAAATGTGGTTTCCTCAAATAGCTGCTCAAAGGTGATATTTTTATCTTCTATCAAATGCTTTGGTATTTTACATTACCTAATAGTTTTCTCCACTGCAATGATACACAGTTACTAAGACAAATGTAGCTCTTATTGGGAACAGCTAGTAGAATAACTCTTTTTTATTGTGTGAATGTTATCAAAGTACAGTAGTGATTCCATAACTTTACCCATAATGTGACAGACTAGGAATACTGTTGTTCTACTGTTTAATCCCAAAAGATGAGTAACAGTCCTTGGCTTATGTGCAAAGATTAAAATAACTCAAAACTGCAGAAATACCTAGATATTCACATACATTTTTGTTTATGTAGGTCTCAGTGTAATACTGCATCTCGTGTTACCTAACACCACAAAATATTTTGGACAAAGAGATTGCTTATAAAAAGCATTATGAACAGAGTGATGAGTTGTTATTGCAGTAGCAGCATTGTTACTTGACAAGAAGCCTCAGAAGAATGCAGTTCTTTAATCTTAGTAATGGAAGAAAATTAACTTTAGTGACAATACTACAAGATCAGTTAATATTGATCGTACTGCTATTTTAGGAAAACCTTTTTGTCTTTCACTTTATATGATCAATGGAAACATTGACACAAAGTGATTAAATACTGTATAAAAGTATATATTGATACTGGAAGTAGTGGGAGGCAAATAGATGGAGCCCTGAAGCAGAGTAGTGCTGGCCAGTGACATGAAGCTCTGCTTTTAGAATCCAGCTGCTCTGCTGAACTTCATGCATATGTGCAGGATAAAATCTTATGAGAAAGTTTGATATATAACATGTAACAATATAATGGGATAATGGGAAAAATTTAAGTATCGTGGAAAATACTTCAGACTTCATGATTTCTCTCTCTGAAACAGTAGCTTACAATGTTCAGTCCCAGGAATTTTTGATAGAGTATGAATTATTTCTCTAGATGTTCCACCTTTAATTAGTTTTGCAGAACTGGACCACTGTTCTTAGCAAATATTTCAGCTATTGAACTCTTACCCTATAAATAGCTGTGCCTATAAGGATGACTGCAGAAGTCCTGTGAGTTAGACCTACTCCTCTGAGAGAGGGGCCTTGATGCTGATTCAGTATAACTTTAATGAAGATGAATAAACTGTTTATGTAAGTCATGCCATCACGTATTCTGTAACATCACCACTGACTGCCGGTTCCATGACTGCATTCCACTCACTGTTGATTTTCTTCTCATGACTAATAAGGTGAAACATAAATTGAGCAGATAATTTATGATAAGTCTCTGTAAAAGCATGAAGGTGAACCAAAGGTAGTATAAAGAATAGGTCAGATAAAAAATATACATCTGTGGGCCACTATCTGACTCAACATGACTAGCCACATACAGATTTTTTAAACTTGCAGTTCAAGCATCAGTGTTTAGAGAGCAGATTGATGATTCTTTGACAAGGGAGGCTACTGGCACAAAGCAAATAGTTGTTTCATCCTACTATTAACAGGCTGAGCAAAGCACTGTGTTCAGTATTCCCCTTTCAAGCAATGAAGATGCCATGTCTTCAAGTCTTTTTAATGTGCATTGCAGTAAAACTTTGGATCCTCTGCAGTTTTATAAAAATGTGCAGAAACACATTATTACCCATGAAGACCCTTATTCTGGAACTCCTGATTAAAATAATGATTATTCTTATGTATAGTAATTGCAGTGATAGTCTGTGCTGAAGTCTACAGATGGACTGCTACTTTGCTGGCTGCCTGTGCTGTTGTTGGGAGCATTAGGTTTGATGGTATAATGCCTTCTCTATATAAAAACTGTTATTTTTAAGAAAAAAAAGCAGAATAATATATGCTGCTGTTCAAGCCTCCCTAGACATTAACAGGCTTTGTTTTAAAAAGACAGGAAATTAATACAGAGAAAATTGTACATGCTTTTAAACCTCCATACAGTAAACATCTAGACACAATAAAATGAAATTAGGCTGATGTTGTCACTATAGGAAGCAGTGAACAGCAGTGCTGGTAAAGTCCAAAACCAAAAGCAACAACAAAATTGTACTTAAGCCACTCAGAAGATACTGTATGAAAGCCATGCTCTTTATTTTGCCATTTGGAGCTGCTGTGGACAGGCTGACAGAACTGCCCGAGAGTGACATCAAGTGGGAAATGTGTGGGGCAGCCGCTCCTTCTGCAATCACAGCACTTTGAAAGGACCTAACACCAAGCCTACAGTCCCTGCTGCTTCTCTGGATTCAAGATGTTTATTTTTCATTGGCACTCAGTAGCCAAGTCCTTTAATGTAAATATCAATGAAGCATCTTGTGGTGGCAGAAAAGATGTCCCTCTAGTCCTTGTAATGATTCAGCTGCTTATCTTAGTGTTGACAAAAAACACTGCCCTGGTCTCTGCCAACTGATGCAAACCTCTCATCCTTTTCATTCAGAACTAGACCTGACTGTTTAGGTCACAGATAGTTCTACAGACTCCATGTGGTTTAACTTGATGCCTTCTGCAACCCTGTTTTATTTGGTTTTATCCTAGGGTATTCCATTTTCTTTGCTGCTCTCAAGAATGTCTTCCACCCTTTCTTCTATTTACACAGTTCAGAGAACAAGCTACCCTTCTCCAGCCTTACAAACCCACATCTTTTACTTTTCAGTTTCTCTGAAACTCAAGCAATTCCCTTCCCTGTTTTTTTGGGGGTGTTGTGTAGAGCAATATTACTTCTCTGTTCTCTATATTGAGGCACTCAGATATACTGGCATGTCTACTCTTTGGACCAGAGAGGGACATCACAGTCCTGAACCACAGAAATAGTTCCAGTTTAAGCTCTTTTATCTTATGCTGCCCATACCATTTCCCAGCCAGAACCCTAAGTACGTTGTAATCCTGGCATCCCACAAAGGTACAGCTCTAGTATTGTTTCTTGTCTAGCTTGGTATGTAAAGTAACATGTGATCCTGAAACATTTATCCTTTTGCTCTTTTCTAAAGGCTTGAAATAAGTCACCTCCAAAGTTTATTATTAGGTTCAACTTGGCAAACACTTTCCTAGGGTCAGGCTGTGCTCTAGCTTGTGTATTGACAGGGATGAAAGGGCTCTTTGTGCAGATCTCTGCTTGCTTGTGTGGAAAGTGGAACAATTAACTTTGTGGCATTATAGTCCTTCCTTGAATGATTCATATGTTTGGTAAATCACAGGAGGATGGTTGTTAGTAGTAGTAAGCTAAAACTATAGAGGTTGCCAATGGCATGTGCACACTCTATTCTTCTAGACCCCTGGATAACCTACTCAATAATCATTATCCTGAAATAAAAATGCACAGGAGACATCCAGAAGAATGTGGGATTATTGTTAATTAGAACCTGGAAATAAGTAGCTTATTAATTGGTTATTCATTTTTATCATTAAAGTTACTTTTAAGGCTGAGAAGCGGAGCATCTCAAAAATCATGAAATTGCTAGGGAAAAAATGGTTTATCTTTTGTGCAATTTCATCATTATGAAATATAACATAGTACTTAAACAGTATAACACAGTATAACACAGTACTTAAACATTCCAGCTGTAAATATATTATCAGGTGGGATTTTAATAGATAACCAAACAGAAAAGCTGACATGAACCATCATAAGGAAATTAACTCAAGTCATCAGAAGGATTAGATTCTCTGGATACACAGGACAGGTGTCTACCAGTGGGTCTAGTAGAATAATTCACAGTTAGCAGGCTGATCAGAAACCTGGCGGGTTGATTCGAGTTGTTAGTCAGGCCTGACTGGGCACTTTCAGGTCAACATTGCAGATATTTGCTAACAGAGGAAAGGTGATACTCTGCTTGTGAAAGGGAGTGGTAGGAGACCCAGATTCTTTTGATTGTTCCTGAGAGTCTTATGTACCATCAGGACTTGTGCTATTGCTTGTTTAATCTCCACATAGCTTTCATGCTTCTCTGATCTACCCTCTTCTTCCCATGCCAGTTGTATGCCTCCCTACACCAATTTTAGCTGCCCTTAGTTCTCAGGTTCCTTCTTTGTTCAGTCTCCCCCCATCTCTTCCTGGCTCTCAGTCTCATTCACATCCAGTCTCACCCTTCCCTCGAATCCTGCATGCTGACGCTCGCCAGCCAGTCCTCTCTCCACCTCCTCTCTCTGGTTGCCCCTCCCCTACAGTCCTAGTCTTCCATTTTACTTTAAGACCTCTGTTTCTGGGCTCTTTGCTGAGCCAATCCTGCCTTCCAGTCTGTTACTGTGGCTCAACAGAGGCAGAATGACCTACAGCATTATGGTAAATGCTTTTGTGATACTGGTCTTTATGAATCCCCTGATCCTTCTCGGAGCTGCTAGGCACTGCTTTCCTTATCAACTGAGGTATTCCTTATCAACTCCAGGAACCTGTTTAACAGCAATAGCCTTTTCTCCTTTTTCTTTACATTCACCTCAGGATCCTTCTTTGTCCATTGTGCCTGCTCACCACCAGAACAATCACTGAAGTCAAAGTATGTGGCAGGTGAGAGGCACATTTCAGGGCTGTCCAGACTGCCTCAGTCAGGCCTGGGAGTACACCATGCAGACACAGTCTACAGAGTCCTTAGCTGTGAAGCTCAGCAAGTTATCTGAGCATACACTGTGATTTATCAAAGCAATTTGGGTAAACGAGAACAAAGTTTCTCAGATATAAGGAAAAGCAGAAAGCATTTCTTTTTCCCTGTCTACTAAAAATCTCTGATCCAAGTAATGTGTAAGAATTTCTTCGCTACTATCCAAGAAGGGGTACCATAATGTCTGCTTCTCTAATTTCATTCTTAAAAAAGACTGAATAATTTGTGCTGATGTTTTCCAAAAATCTTCAGCACCTGCCATGAGAAATTTCAGACTTAATGGTTCGAGTGAGATGAGGTCATAAATAAATACCAGGTCTCAGAATGTAAACCTGACTAACAGCTTGAACATAATAGGCGGCATTATGTTCAGTTTCTGGGTGTTTCAGTTCAGGATATTCCAAGAACATGGCTACACATGGAGAGCAGTGCCTGCCTGCTAAGTTACTCTGCATAAGCAACATCATTTGAGAGTGATGGAAATTATGCTCATGCCTCTAATTAGGCAGAAAATGTTTGCTTTTAAGTCGAGTTTCTCAGTTGCTGTGTCCTGCTATTAAAGTAATTGGTCTCTGTTCCTTGTCTGATCCACAAGGGGATACAGATAGGGGCAGCCATCTCACTTAACCAGTCTAGCAAGGAGCTGTCATGCTTTCATTTAATACCTTCCTCTCCCAATCCACATTCCTGCCCCAGTTTTAACTAGGTAAGTTTCTTGGTAAGACAGTTGAGCCCTAAGTGCAGGCAGCACCAGAATTCATTCTTGCTGAACAAACACCACACTCATAAGAAATAATAAGAACTTTGTGATTAAAGCAGAGGCCTGGAGTCAGGAAGCTTGAGTTCATATTTGATTTTCTTCTACGTATTCTGTGTGACTTTATGAAAAACAAAGAATCAAAACCAGAGAAAAATGCCCATGAGCTTTCACTGCTGCAGTATTTCTGTTGTTGATGCTGATAGATGTCTGGAGATGGTTAACATGTAAAATATCTTCTAAAAACTATAACTAGTCTTGAATGTGTAAATGTTAATCTCTCTTGTTGTGGTTGCCTCAGCACAACACACCAAGCAGGTTGAATGGTTAATGTCTTAAAACACAATTAAATCACTGTGAGTTCCTGGGTACTCCAGGATTGTAAATATTTTTTTTTCCTTACAAGAAACATTACATAATTGAAAGGTCAGTAAAGACTTATGAGTTAACATGGACCCTCATCATATTTATCTCCCATGAAAGTGGCTGTAGTTGGATACAAGAACGAAATAAACCATATTAGTCGGCATCTTGTGCATGTAGACCAGGAGACTAAGACCAAAGACTCCAACACAAGCCAGTATACAACTCTCTTGCCAAGTAATTAGTTTTGTAATCCAGTACTCTTTTTTTCCAGAACTCATTTTAACCTCATTTCTATTTCAGATTAAACTGAATCAACTCTACAAAATGTCAGTTCTAAAACTCCCCGCTCCTCACCAATTGCTTGAACGACTCAGCTGCAGAACCGGTCTCCATCCTGTGACAGTGGTAAGACAGAAAATTTAAAATTGATCTTGGCAATTTGGGCAAAACTTTGAAGAACTGGGGAAAAAGAAAACAAACAAGAGTTTTTGGTATTACATTTTGGATGTGGATGTTTGAACCCCTTATCCGATCAGAGCCTTCTTCCTAGTATTTTCTTCAACTGGAGCACGGCCTCATTTGTGACTACTGGCTAACCACAGCGGCAGCCTCTGCACACCCACCCCAAGGGCCGTGTGTGCTGTGGCTCGAAACAGGGAGCGGAGCCCCACCTAGTGACCAAAAAAGTACTCATTTGCTACTGAGTGGATTAAATGTTTTATTTAATCATGTCTGAAATTCAGGGGGAAAAAACAAACAACAACCCAAACAAACAAAACCCTTACAACTATAATATTTAACTTAAATTTTTAAAAAAATCTTATTGCAATCGTGAGTTATTTTTTATCATTTATTAGACAACTAGGCCAGTTGAAGAAATACAAGAATTATGATTGATATTGCTTGGTAAAATCAGGTCTTACTGCTGATGCTGGTGTATTTACATGAACTTCATTTGCTTGGAATCCCGATTTTATTAAAAAGTATTTGTTCCACTTGCTCTTTTCCTTTATTCACAGTAGGAATGTAATGCAAAACTTAAGGAGCATCATTCAAAAAGCGCCAGATCAACAACAAAAGCTAATATTGGCATGTGATGACA
This sequence comes from Lophotriccus pileatus, assembly GCA_035583135.1. Classification (NCBI taxonomy): domain Eukaryota; kingdom Metazoa; phylum Chordata; class Aves; order Passeriformes; family Tyrannidae; genus Lophotriccus; species Lophotriccus pileatus. The sequence goes on from JAWWES010000006.1 coordinate 16,994,452, forward strand.
GCAAGTCATCAGATTCTAATATCTGCCTTCATCACTGACATTGTTCTTTTTAAATGATTTTTCTTAATCAGCTAGTGATTCTCTCTCAGAATACTCCTTGTATCTAGGTTAAAGATTATTAATAATTTTGGTTATTTTTCTTGATAAAATCAAAATATTGAACTTCTGTATATATAAAAAAAGGGTTAAATTTCACATGAAACTTCAGATCTGTATTTCAAGGGAAAATGGCTTTTTCCACATATTTTTAAAGGGCAACGGCAGCATGAAAGAAGAGTTACTTTCTCTATTTAGGCTCCAAAAGCACAGAACTACCTTTTCAGTTTTAGAATTTTATTCTAATTGTCACACAAAGTATGAAAACTCTGGACAAATTTATGAATAATGAGCACTAAAAGACACAATGCTGATACAGACAAAAACCACGAGCTGGCTGGAAAGTAAATGATTTAATAAATGATTTTAAGACATAGAGTTTTTAGAAATCTTTCCTGCCATTTTGTCAGAACCACTTCTTGGGAAGGGGGTGTGTGTAAATTTAAATCAGAATTGTACTGAGTTGTGTTAAGTCAGTTAAAATGTCAATTTCAGAAACATTGCGTGAGTTAACTTTTCCGGAAAATGTAGTTATTTCCAGTGAAACTAGAAGGACTCTCAAATGCTCTGGGGCAAAGATTCATTCTTCTTTTAAACCCAGCTTCTGATAGTATCAATTTACTTCCATCTATGCTAGTGTGTCACCAAGGTTTCATTCTGCATTTTCTCCGAAGGATTGAAATATATTTCCCTCCCAGGCAAAACCAGCCTAATGCTCTGTCTTCTATACAAGTTGGGCCAATTCTTAAATAGCTTTGCAAAATAGCTTCAATTTAATTCAATTTTAATGCAGTTGCAGATGTTGTGTTACTTCTTAAGGAGGACATTTTTTTCCACTGACTGTCAGCAAGAAGACAAAACCATACTTTTGATATCCTTTCAATTAGTATTTTTTTCTAGATTACTAAGCTGAATCTAGTGAAAATATAAATAAAAAGGCAACAGCACTGAGAAAACATGTTAGAAGTGGCTAATAATTTCTGCATTCCTTGGCCATTAAAGTTACAAGCATTGACCTAATTCAGTGTTATTCCTGTTCTTACAGGTAATTCCTGTGCATTTAAAATTCATATGGACATCGATGAGAGGTAATTATAGGCTAACACACCCTGTTAGTGTATTGTAACTGTACAAACAACAAACAAACAAAGAAGCTGAAAAGGGTCTATGACGGACTGGATATCGATAATGCAGCCAGAACAGCCAAGTGAGTATCAGCATCAGCGGGCTTTACACCACGAACAGCCCCTCGCAATTTTTGCTGGCAGTAACAAATCTTCAGTCATTCCCAGAAATCTAAGCTAACTAACAATGAAAGGTAAACTTCCCACCCTGGCCGGGGGCCGTGTGTAAACCTGCGGCTGTAGAGCATCTGCAGGCGAGCCCGTCCTTCTGGCCGGGACCCCCGGGGTGACGGGACCCCGAGCGCTGCCGGCCCCGGCCCGGCCGACTGTCCCGGGCGCTCGGCTGAGGGAGCGCCCGAGCCGCGGGGCGGGAATGCCGCTCCCTCCCGCCGGAGCAGCGGCCCCGCCGGGAGGAGCCGGGGCTGGCAGTGCCCGGCCACAGCGGCGGGTGGAGCCGCCGGAGGTGCCGCCGCCCGGCCCGGCCCGGCCCCGCGGCGCTGGTGCCGCTCTGGGCAGCGCCGGGCCCGCCCGGCCAGCGGGGCCATGGAGCGGCGCGGGGGCCGAGCGCAGGTGGGCGCGGGGCCGGAGCGGGGGCGGAGAGAGGCAGAGAGAGAGAGGCAGAGAGAGAGAGGCAGAGAGAGAGAGGCAGAGAGAGAGAGGCAGAGAGAGAGAGGCAGAGAGAGAGCGGCAGAGAGAGAGAGGCAGAGAGAGAGCGGCAGAGAGAGAGAGGCAGAGAGAGAGCGGGGCCCGCGGCGGGGGCCGCCCTGCCCGGGGCCGTGCGGGGCTGGGTG
>JAWWES010000006.1:16996562-17046427 GCA_035583135.1 Lophotriccus pileatus
GAGAGAGAGGCAGAGAGAGAGAGGCAGAGAGAGAGAGGCAGAGAGAGAGAGGCAGAGAGAGAGCGGCAGAGAGAGAGCGGCAGAGAGAGAGCGGCAGAGAGAGAGAGGCAGAGAGAGAGAGGCAGAGAGAGAGAGGCAGAGAGAGAGAGGCAGAGAGAGAGCGGGGCCCGCGGCGGGGGCCGCCCTGCCCGGGGCCGTGCGGGGCTGGGTGCGGGGCTGGGTGCGGGGCGGGGACGGCGCACCGCGCTATGGGCGAGCGGCACAGCGGCTGCGGGAGGAGAGCTGCCAGGTGTTCGGCGCTTAAAGTGCGAGGTTACGCTCTTTCTGAATTCTCCGCCCTTTGGAACTTGTTTTAATTTCGCAGGAAGTTTGTTTTGTACTTTTTTTTTTTCTTTTTACTTTTCTTTCATTTTAGGACTCTGGAGATAGTGCTTCTGAACTACAGGAATGGAGACCAGTCATTTACAGAAAGTGCACAGACACTCTCTGGCTGCTCTTCTTCTGTCTTTTCTGGGCTGGTTTGGTAAGCATGCTGTTTTCTGGAACAAAAAATCAGATCTAAAGTTCATGGGGTTCAGCACAGTGTTATACTAAATCTAACCTGAAATTGTGATGGGCACAGGTTGCAGGATTGCACTGGGACAGATCTGACCTTTGCAGTGGTGCAGTGCTTTATTGTGATGTCTTTCACACAGACAGTTTTAAGTGCTGCCCATATGCTTTAGATACCATGTATACATGGGGCTGGATTATTTAGAATTCGCTTTTTTGTAAATCAGTCTGGGCTCTGACTGGGCTCTTATGTCTACTTATTTCATACATTGTAGTCTTATTGTCTTGCAACATGTCCATCTGACACTACATTAAGTCACTATCTGACCTGTGCTTAGAGCAGCATGCAAGCTTTTGGGAACAGGCTTTGTGTTTCTCAAGTGTGAATGTTTGAGGGGGTTTTTTGTGCTGTGTCTGAGTTTAGTCAGAATTCTCATAAATACATTGTTTAATTCTATTCCTAGTAACTCTGTTAATGAAAGCTAATGCAGAATTATACCTTTATTTTACATTTTGAATGCTGCATAAATGGAGGCTGAACTTAGTGAGCAGGATAGGGTTTTTTAATACTTTGGTGCTTTGATCAGTGGAGGAAATGCCAAAAATGAAACCTGTCAAATGCTAAATATTTCCAATCTTTCTTTGTTTTCTCTCACTGTTTTTATTGCTCAGTTTCTGTGAAATAGCTTATTACGTGCATGGATTTGTTTTCTTGTGTTTGATCTTCTTTTCAAAACATTTTAAAAGATTTAATGATACTAATTTTTTCACACAATGAAAAAAATTGAAACTACAGTAGTGGCTCTATGGAAGTGCTTATACTGCCATATAGACACACCCCTCCAGCAATCTACAGATATCTATTACTTACTAGTGTTTTTGGCTTGTATCCAGCATTCTGCAGTTTTAAAAAAATTCACCTGTATCCACTGGACCTGTAACGCCCATCTTTAGAAGGAATACCAGAAGTTTTCTGAAAGCATATTTCAGTTGAGTTACAGTGCCAGCTCATTTCTCCTTTTCCTTCTGAGAACAATTTAATTATTAACAAATCCTTGCTATGTAAACAAAGTGGGTCTGGAAATATTTTGTTATTGTAAAAAATCACATCTAGAAGTAGCGTGTCAGCTTTAATTGTGGAGTCACTACAAAGATGTCCATGCTGAGACATTAACATGCTGTCATAATTTAAAAAAATTACTGAACTCGTTAGACTGTAAAATAAAGTCTACTATAAGCAAAAATGAGACTACCCTGGGGACTAAGGGAGTACATACTTACATGTTTGTGTATGAGACACAGTTTTTGCCCAGATCCCATCTTTAGTCATGAGTGTTACAAGTAGAAAAATAAATAAAGCTCTAAACCTCAGGGAAGAAAGCAGTTGTGCTGGATCTGATATGTGCAATCTGTCTCCAGCACAGCCAATATTCAACCATATCCATGCAAACTAGTAATAGTTAATGTGGGACTGAGAAGTTTTGCTGCTGCCAGCAGCTGGCACATAGCCCCAGAGCTCAGTGTATTGTCCTTGGTGTGTGTGAAATGTGGTTTGCACCCCATGGGACAGAGGAGAACCTTGAATCACTGAGTCCTTCAATAGCTACAGTGCTGTTAATAAGCCTTTGGGTAAAGTAGTGCTCAGGACTTCATCAGCTTCACAGAAGAATTGATGATTTTTGCCACTTGGAAAGGTTCCTTCCCAGAATTGTTTTGGCCCTCGTGGGATACAGGAGGGTTTAAGCTGCATTCCTAGACAAGGTGTTTCATATTGACTAAGGATTTCTGCTACTTGGCCAACAGAAGTGGTTAGTTGCCCCTGGGCTTTACGTGGGGCTGATCTACTGGAACTTTGATCTGACAGCAGAGCAACTAAAAGGTTAGGGCACTGTCACCCAAGTGCACAGTATGTCTCTCTCCAAGTTTTTCATGTATTAAAGATTGTCTCTTCCTGAAATTTCAGGTAACCTGCATTTTGATTATACTTTGTGTTTAAAAATACCTCTGATTAAATTCACTACCAGCTTCAAGGGTGCAACATTTCAGCAGATATATTGACCAGGTGTGTTCTGAAGGTCACCCTGTAAAATAAGACGCAGCGAGCACATGAAAAATCACCATTTGAGGAATCTTGCCTAGTGACATACATGAACTTAAGTAGAGATCATATCTAGCACCTTACTAATGCTTTCCTCTTATTTTAATCAGGACCCCTATCTTTCTTCTCCTGTGTTACTCTGCTTAATTTATATACTTGCAACAATAGATGAAGGAAAGCCCTAAGGAAGCAATAGGGCTAAACCTGTCCATCTGACTTGGTCTGGCCTTGTGCAGAGGCTGAATTTTAGATTGAACTGTTTGCGTCTACAAGACAAAAACGTATGGCTTAAAAGGAGGATTTATTGAATGGAAAGGAAAAGCTATCATAGCATGGTTTCATGTTCAAAAATATTTTAACAGATGTTTATAACTGGCTATGCTGTGATGGCTGGTGCTGCAGAAAGACTTGTGCTTGGATATGACAGCTTCGGGAACATATGTGGGAGGAAGAATGCTCCAGTAAAAGGGGCACCTCTTTCTGGACAGGACATGACTAATAAAAAGTAAGTACATCAGATAATGTCTAAATAAATCAAACATTTGAGAACTTAGTAAGATACACATCTTCTAGTTGTGAGGCACAGATACATGTGTACATTGTTATACTGAAAGACAAGAAAAAAGTGGGAATGGTGCAAAATGGTGATTGAAATAAAAAAGTTTAGATAGAATTTGAAAATGTGCCACATTGTTATACTTTATGCTGCCTTCTTCTGAAAGAGGATCTTAAATGGGACTTCAGCCAAGGAGGCAGTCATTCTATATCGCAAATCTTTGTACTTAAGGAAGTTGCATGTTTAAGGTCCCAGTCATTCCACTAACTCCTTTGAGTCCTTGTAGAATGGCACCCGGCTTGTCAGCTTCTGATCCTGTATAAGAACATACTATGAAGTACAAAAATGTAGCATATTCTCATATTGCTTCCTAATTTCTGACTTCGAGTTCCATTTTTATCATTAGACGTGGAAAAAGTTTCATTTGCTTTGTAACAGTTTAAAAAGATGGAAAGAAGACTGAGAATTTAAACCCATAAACCTCAGAAAGCCTGTGTTTTTGAAAAGAGGATCTTTTTTTCTTTCTAGGTATGTGTTCTTTCTGAATTCATGCAACCTGGAAATGCAAAGCCTCAAAATCAGTTCACTTTCCTTGTGCGTGTCTAGTTGTCCACAAGAGCAACTCAACTCTTTGGAAGATCTTCAGAGTTTTGCAAGGAATAATGGTGTGCCACAGGAAATATGAATACCTTAGTGTATTTGTAGAACAGTTGAACAGCTTTCACTTTGTTACTCTTATGTTTCCTACGCTAGGGAGTCATATCTTATCATTAATTTCCTGGAAAGTTCATGACAAGAGAAAATAAAATTTCTTGTTTCTCCTTTATTTCAAAGCCATAGTTTTATAAATATTACAGCTCTCTTATGCAAATTCAAAAGCTGTTGATTAATTCCTGCAGATTGCTGGGATTACAGAGCAGAAAACTGGCTGCTGAGAATGAACTAGTGAAGTTTGGTGGGGGTGCCAGTATGTGAACAGAGTTCACATGCTGTTTGAGAAATTTGTCCAATCAGTTCTTTTAAATATAATTAAAATTATGGTGGAATTATTAATTTCCAGGGGTTTAAAACAAGTAGTTTTATCCCTTTAGACATCATATCCCAAGGTTTGCTATTTCACCTTGTGGTTCAATCCCAGGTGGCAACTAAGTGCCATGCAGCCACTCACTTCCCAGCCAAAACCAAGACATGCCTAGGAATTTTATTTGATTCTGCTGTTCAAGGTGAATATGATGTCAGAAGTAGCTATTGTGCAAGAGAGGCATGTCCAACACGTAAATAAAATAATCTGTAGCCTAATCTTTATTTTGTGGGGTATGTGTAAACTGCAGACCATATGAATAATAGTGGCTATTTTTATTGGAGGTCAGTATTCCATTCCTTTTTGTTTTGTTTGGCAGGGATTGCTATTTCAATAGAAAAAACATTTGTTTTAATTTAACTTTGGAGTAGTTTGACGTCATGTGGTGTGTACAGAAAGCTATAAACACCTGTGATATTAGATAAGTATTTTCAGTTTAACTAAATATAACTACTGCTTGCATGTTTATTTCAAGGGAGAGGAAAATCTTGCATTTTGAATGGCTTGGATGTATCCAGCCTTTCTTACCCAGAAGTGTTGTGTAATGGAGCAGAGTATTTTTAGCAGACTATCTGGTAATATTTTCTGTAGAGCCCAGAACAAGTTTCTGCATATATATATATATTTTATTCTAATTTATGAGTGGCTTAGTTCTACTGTAGCTTCTGTCATTTTAGGTTTTTCTGTTACCTTGTCCTAATGAGCAAGAATTAATAGCCAAGTATGGCATTGTGGAATAAACAGTGTGTCTGCTCTCCAGGAAGATAAGTGGCAGCTATAGTTAAGTCTAGAAGGCAAAAGATTCTGCCGAGATTGCTTTAGATTTACCCAACTAATTTGTTATTTACATTCTCTCTGGAATATCCGGGGTGATTATGGCCTGCTAAGGGATCAAACCAGAAGCATAAAGAAAACTTCTTTGATAATGTGTTTTTCTCTAAAACTTTTAGTAATAATAAGTTACCTTTTTTCTTTTTCTTCCCTCCTCCCTTTTTTAGGTTCTTTTCTTTGCATTTACAACCTGAATGTTTCCAGTTACACACAACATTCAGAGGCAGCTCAACTGTGTCCCACACTGCCAGTTCCACCAAGGTAAGAATTACTGGGTACTTTACAACATCCTTGAGTCTTCTTACGGATTATTTCCCCACATTTTGTATTTGACTTGATGCTTTACAGTCAGAATGGTTTGGCTTTGTTCATTTATTTTTGTACTTGTTTCATATGTGCCTGTGAACATGTCAGTGTCCTGTCCCACAGAATAAATAGGGACTGCATTCCCTCCATTCCTCTATCCTTTAGAGGGTTTTCCTTTCCAAATCAGGAGTAAAGCACTCCATATGAAGAACAACTTACCTCCTGCGCAGAATTCACTCTCTTTTTCAATGCCAAGGAAGAGGGCCTGTGATCTTGGGCCTTGTTGCTTATCCTGAACCCAGAAATTTCCATTAGAATAATTTCATAGGCAGCTAGCTTGAAGCACCAGTCTGTGGATGGTGCTAGCTTTATAATTTGGCATTTGTGAGTCAACATTCTTAAATCCACAGTTTTAAATTCCATTGGGCCGTGAAAATACAGCAAAACATTGGAATCTCCATGTTTGCAGAGCTAAGTAATCTACGCTGAACAAGAGGAAATGGAAGAACAAAGAGAACAGAAGAGAGCAGGAGACACATAAAAACATTACATACTGTGGATCAAAGGAAAGCTTGTAAATTGATGAAAAAATATGGCATGTTTCACTTATTTCTTCAACTTTCTAGGCTATTTTGTGTTTGTCAGAAAACTCAGCAAAGTTATTCATCTTACACAGTAATGTTTCATTGGAGAAGCACAGCTAGTCAGGGAAGTTTTTAATTGTTTATGACTAAACCTCTCCTTTTTAGGTATGAATGTGTCTTTGACCATTGTAGTGCAGTATTGCCAAAGCGGGACAATAAATATGTACAAGAAGCTTGTCTGGGAGTGCCAAATAATTTCGTACATAAATATTTGGAGTGTTAGTTGTATCTTACAAACATTGTTTTGATGTGGCTCTTAGAATGCTTATATATCATAAAACCAATACAAAGTGTTTCTGATCTGGAATTATCTATAATAACATAGGTTATGGCTATATTAGCATGAATTTATGTTTTACATAAACACACAGGAGCAAAGGAGGTGAAGCCAGTTTGCAGATGAAACGTAAAACTACCATTTCTAACAGTGCTCTCTGTGGAGAATGTTGGAATGGATCTCTGTGAATTTGAAACTGTTTATCCAGTAATTAATATTTTGTGCCATTTTTGTTTTTTAACCTTCCAGTAAATCCTTTCCATTATTTAATCGATGTGTTCCACAAAATCCTGAATGCTATTCCAAATATGCATCTTTCTTAATAAGCATGGTTAATGAAATGGATGTTTTTCACCGCATTCTGAGTGGAATATTGGCAGGAAGAGATACTGTGGTAGGACTGAGTGTCCTTGCACTAGGTAAGGTTATGCATAGTGAATAATGATATTCAATTCAAAGGTGGGATTTCAGATGTTCCTATTAACTTTATATGCTTAATTTAAAAGTTTTTTCATGTTTTCTGGGCAGAGGTAAGAAAAAGTGATTGTGTTTTATCAGGAGGCATTTAATAGACTGGTGAAATTCAGCTTGATAAAATATCAGATTCTGTGTTCTGTGATATGGCTATATACCACATTTCAGGGCACTGTAAGAAATTGTTGATAGAAAAAATTATGTCAGCATGAACACTTGAACTTAAATCTTATGCAAAATATTATTGAAAAGCTAATTCCCATTGTTAAAGATATATTTATAAGTTCCTTATTAGTTTAGTTACAGGTAAATGTGTGTTTTAAATGTTAAAAGGGTTGCCAGCTTTACTATATGCTGTTGCTTTTGAGATCACTATTTAAAAATAAAAGCCCAAGTTCTGCAAGAACCTCAGATTTATATTTAAAGTGAAAAAGGGTTAAGTTAAATGGGTTGTAACACTCATATTAAACTTCTTTATATATTTTTCAGCCTTCTCTCTTATACTGGTTTTAGCCTTCAGATTCATTCGGACACTTCTGGTCCATACTTTGATTGCACTGGTTGTATTCGGGTTGTTGTGTAAGTATATCTTCTGTTTAGCACATGCTTAGTTAAATGGATCACCTCACTGAACTGAAGGAGAGGCAGCTGAACAAACAGCTACGCTTCTTCTCCATGGCCATCCTCAGTAAGCTTCAGCTTACCATAACCATTTCCAAGCTGAGGCCTGGCTACTTTTTGGTGCCAAGATCTGGCTGTGCAGTTCCAGCTGCTGAGTGTTGGGATGATGGTGATGTTTATTGTTTTTATAGATGTCTGAAAACACCATTTCTTTTGCAGATGAATGAAGCTATGAAAATGCTATCTAAGAATGTTTAGTGAGGCTTTATGCTGCCTGCTTTAGAAAGGGAGAATTATAGGAATGCATCCAGCTAAACCTTGTCGTTCCATGAAAGTTAGCTTTGTACCTCCACAATGAAATTACATGCCTGAGCTGTAGAATAACTGCAAAAACCCCAAATGTTCTGCTGCAGTTTTACCTCAGACTGACAGACCACCACATGAATTTTCTCTGTGATCACGGGTGCTGTGCCTCTCGTTGCTGAGAGACAGTATTGCAGAGCTGAGCTCGGTTAGGCAGAAGGGCGAGAGACTGAGGAGGGAGGCCAGGCAGGCACCAGCCGCCAGCAGCAACGTGCTGCAGCCTGGGGAGCACTGCCCACCTTCATGCTGCTCTTGTCTGCTCAGTTGTCTCAGGTGTTCTCTGGTGGCTCTATTATGACTACAGGAACGATCCCAGCACTGAATTGGAAACAGAAAAGGAAAATGTAAAGTTTCTACTTGGATATGCTATCTTCTCAACAATAGTTACCGTAAGTGGCATTTGATCCTAAGCAATGGCAGAGTCTGTAACTTGAAAACTTGAACTATGGTGGTTCTGCAGCAGTAAAAATAATTCCTCGTTCCTTTCAGGTTTGCAAGTGAGGCTAAATTCTAAGATCTGCTTACATACATTTAAATATAATCATGAAATCATAGAATGGTTTGGGTTGGGAGGGACCTTAAAGATTGTCTAGTTCCAACACCCCTGTCAAAACCATAAAAAAAATCTTTGCTGTGAAACTTGTCAGCACAAGGCTCTACCACACTCCAAACCTATACAACAGTGTTAGCACTGGTGGTGTAAAAATGCAAGAATTGTGTGCCATCCCTATTTTTCTCTGCATCAGCTCACTGGAGAAGCATATTGAGTGAACAGAAGAGGACTGGCTCAGTATGAATGTGAGATCTGTGGATTCAGCCTACCCTGTCAGTAGGAGAAAGGGATGGCAGCTCTTTTAGGCCATGAAAGGGGAAGTGAAGCACAGGCAGCAGTGTCTAGACCTCAAATTATGGGGTTAAATTCTGTTTTTCTCTCATTGACCTTGTTTTTCAACAGAAAATTTAAGTGTGGCTTGCAGCTTTTAAAGTGATTTTTTTTAACTCTGGTGTTGTAATGTTAAAGGAGTCGTTGCTCAATGTGAGGATACAGTAATTTGCACCTCATGAGATATTCGTCAAAATGATTGTTCTGTTTTCTTGAAGAAGAGTAGGATCCATAGACTGAAATTCACCAGATATGAATAGTATGACAATTTACAGTGAGAAATATAAATATGTCACAGATCAGATTTTTTTTATATATATCCTCTGTAAGTTATGACATTTCCATGAGATTAATTAAAGTTTTGAATATTATTTTGTTTAAAAAAAAACCCAAACCAACAAAAAACAGTTGCAAGTATTTCAGAAAAACAGATTTTAATCCACAGGCTCTTTGGGAATATAGGCTGTGTCTCAGGAGGATTTTCCAGTGTGCAGTAAGATTGTGTAAAATGCCTTGCTGTTGTGTCTCTGTGAAATCTGTATCCCCTAATCCCACATTTGGCTACTCTGATTCCACTCTGATAATTTTCTTAAGATAAAGCCCCCAACAATTTGTCTTTTTATTTCCTCCTACAGGTTGTTCTGCTTTCCCTTATATTTGTACTAAGAAAGAGACTTCGGTTCACTGTGCAGCTCTTTCGAATTGTTGGTAAAATCATTGGCAGAATTCCCTTCCTCCTGTTCCAACCACTCTGGACCTTTCTGATTCTTGTTGTGTTCTGGGTATTTTGGGTTGCTGTACTACTTAGCTTAGGAACTGCAGGTAAGTATATGCTTTCCATGGTTTTGACTGAGTGCTACACACTTCCTAAGTTCAATTCTTAAATGTGGGACCTCTGTGTGTTAGTGTACAAAATACATGCTAGCATTTACACAGCTGAGTTACTTGTTCATTTTATTTTATTTCCCACTTTTTGGAGTCTTCTACATTGCCATTTTGCTTCTGTAGGTGGACCTTAGTTTTGGTCTTTCTCGGTTATTTAATTTATTAATAAATTGTGGTAGATACGGTATATATTTGGTGTATTTAAATGGAGAAAGTAGCAGGAGGAAGGAGACAGATTTTAGTTCAGTTGTTATGAAAGGAGAATGTTTATAGTCAGAGGAGGTTCAGTGTTGAATTGTCACAGAGGTAGAATGTCACTTCTGAGCAGTAACAACTGCTATCATTATTTAGAGGAGTACAATAGAATTTGGATTAATCCAGAGGTTCTTGCAGTTGCAATGGAGGTATAAAGAGTCAATCACTGTGAAAGATCCACAAGAACAGATTTTTAGTATGGAAATTGTATTACTGAGACATATACCGCTTTGAGATCTGTCACTGATTGAACCAGGGTAATTTGGATGCTGCCTTGGCCCAGCATCATGCCACCCAAGTGAAGGAGAGGTTGTCCTTCTCTGCAACATCACCCAAAGACACTCTGTGTGGCTCTGGGGATAACTCCTCATGTAGACATCAGCCTTTGTACATGGAAAGCATTATGATTCGGGGGTTGGTATTTTTTCATTTTAAATTTCTAGGACCACTGTTAGGAGCCAATTTTTGTCCTTTGGGTTGGAGCTGATTGAAGAATTGTGTGGATAAAGACTATTGTTTATGGGTTTTCTCTTTTCTGAAACTTGGCAGTGATTTCTGTGTGGAAAACCAAATGCAGCATAACTGTTCAAATGCTTCTGTGTTTTTGTTTTGTTTCTACCACCCCTTGATACAGTGGCTGCAGTAACTCCTCTGTACATGGTTACAGATTCCTGCTGGGCCAGAAAAGCCCCCAGCCTTTCTATAGCTGAGCCCATTTGGCAAAGCTGGCTGTGCTCACTCTTATCCCAGCAGCTTCCATCTAAGTCTCACCCTGTTAATTCTGGCTCTATACAAGACCCAACTGACTTGTAACATGAGAATCTGAGTCCATGCTGACATTGCAAATTGCTCAACCATTGCTTAGGCTGGACTGGGATCTGTTTCCCTCCATCTTTCATTGGAGCCTGGTGCAGGTTTGCAAGTCTCTGTTTCTGCTGCTTTTTCCTGAGTAGCTCATGGCTGTCAGAAATGGCTGATTGAAGCAGTTGGCTGGCTGATCCTCTGCTTATCCTGCGAGAGAGTCAGACCTAGCATGGCCAAAAGTCTCTCTGTGAGTTGTTCCTCCTGACTAAATAGTCAAGCTAATGCACTTTGATTTAAGTGTCATGGATGCTCCTTCTCCACACTCTTTTGAGCTGGAGTTTCCCATTGCAGAAGCAGCACCGTGTGCTGGACATAGCTCTGTGTGGTTGTTAGCTTTTCTGCAAAATACCATTTATGCCTGGATTAGCCAGGCAGCAGCTATTTTGAAACCTTATCACTGCTTCAGACCAATCCTTTATAGAAAGGAGCATCTCCTGAGGTATCAACCAACTGTTCATTTCATGCACCTGCTTGGATCAGATATAATTTAAGAAAGACATTAACTATAGTAAATTTAGCAACAGGTAAATAAAATGAATTATGACACACAGATTTTCTAAATATATAATTAACAAGAACCATTAGAGGAAATATTACATCCTTGATGCTAAGTCAACCTGGCTTACTCTTAATATGCACACACAAGGATGTAAAGCTTGCCTTTATTATATCTAAATTTAGAAAACACCAGCTGTGTCTGTTGTACTCAAAAGCTTTTGGAAACACAGAAATCATTAGAAGAGTAGAAATATTTTAGCTCATGTGACTGAAATAGATTGATGATAAAAGCAGGGTTGGGAACCAGTTGGGTATTTCCTGGATGCTTTTACAGACTTTTCAGGAAAATAGGGACTTGCACATTATATTCCAAAAGCAAATTCCGCATGTATTCACAGGGAAATAAAACCCAATGAAAACTGCCTTTGAGAGGCTTTTTATGCTTTTTCCACGTTATGCCATTTTCCTTCATTGGTTGTATTCTCTGTTTCCTGCTAGGCATTTTCATTCAGCTTTTTTTTTTTTTCTTCTGCCTAATTGGAGAGTAGGATTTAAACAGTTTATGGCCTGTTGTTACGTTCACAGTGCAGCACACAACTCCTGACTCAAAGGTATTTTATTTTTTGACCTCTCCCTAGCTTAATGGGAGTGCTGATGTTTCTAGTGAGTGGTACAAACAGTACAGTACCGAAGGCAGCATAAACTTGCTGCACAGCAGAGTGATAGCAAAGTTTCAGTTTTTAAAGAATTCACTTTTTGCAGATTTAGAATAAGAAGAGAAGGTCATTTTCAGGCACTTAATTGTCAACATATTGCTTTTATGAGCAATTAGCAAACCATGTTTTGACTGAGATATTCTGGCAGGATACTTTTAGTGTAGTTGTTAGTCCTTATAAGATTTTTCTGTTAACAGCATGTTAATATTTAGAAAACAATGTGCATTTGATAAATAATCCAAATCAATTCTAAGTTACCACCTGAGTGTGAATGCAGATAGAAAAATGCCACTCTGTGTATTCGATTATATTTCTGGTTAAAACTGGATTCTATTTATTTCACCTTTTGTACTTATAGTTATTGCTTTTGTTAAGCTGTCTATGCTGAGTGGTGGCTGTTGTTACTCAAGTGCGCTCTGAGCTCCTGGCCAAGTCCGGGGCCGAAGGTGTTCCCGTGCCGTGGAACGAGCTGCAGGAGCGCCCGTGCCCGCCGGGTGCCGCTGGAGCAGTGCGAAAAGGGTGTTCCTCCCGCTGCTCGGCTCTTTACAGCGGCTCTGGTCACAGGGGTGGGAAGCTCTCCCGGCAAACAAAGGCCGTTTGAGCGTTTTAATAATCCGGGGAGGGAGTGATGGGGTGTTTGATCCAGCTCTCAGATTGAGAAGATTTATACAAGTGACAGAAGGTCGATGTCAGCAACATAGCTGTTGGGCTTTCCAATCCCATACTCTTACCTCAAATTTGTTTTGTAATTCAAAACTTGGACAAATGAACAGCAAAATAGATTCGGTATTGAGACTATTCTTTTAGATTGTTTTTCAAATTTTCAACCCAGATACGAGTCCTCTGAAATGCTGGCTGTTCTAGCTGCTCACAGTGAAATAGCTTGTTGGGGATTGTTCTACTCTTCTAGGATGACTGATATTTACGCATCCTGTAGCCATAAATACATACAGTACTGAATGCTTAATGCATTGACGGAACAGCTCTGCATTATTCGTTGTCTGCAATTGTCCTGTAAATGGGAGACATTTCTTTTTCTTTTGGGTTTTGGGGGCTTTTTGCACCAGTTGAGAGTACTTCTCTGAAGATCTCCAAAGATATGCTTTCTCTTATAGAGCAATTTGCTTTTTTCATTGACAAATAGTTGCTTATCCGGGATTCAGTTTGTAAAATACAGGTGGTGATTTTCTTGGTTTTGACACTTTGAGTTTTTCTTTTGACATACATATTTTCTGGGGCTATCCAGACTGTAGTTTAAATGCAAATATACCAAGAAAGCTGAAAAAATGAAATGTTTACAAAAGCACTAGTCTTTTTTGTAATACAGAGAGATGGATAAACTAAATTGGCTTGCTGCTGTGCTGCACCTGTTCTTAATATTTTCCTTGCATCTTCACCAGTGATATTATATTTATAGTGTCTCTACATCTTAACCATTCTGGAGCACTTGATGCTTGTTTCAGCTGTGGTACACCTGAGCATTATGGGACCACACAGCTACCTTATTTACATCCCCCCCAAAAGTTAGTGTTACTGTGAGAAAAAAAGCTAACTTCTTGGGTGCCATAGAAAACTGTAGCCTGCAATTGAAAGGTACTTATGCACATGACTCATTTGAAACACATGGATAATCCTATTAAAATCAGCGGGACTACTTATGTATTTTAAGATAGGCACCTGCCTAAGTACCTTGGTAATTCAGAATCTGTAAGAGCAGCAGAGACTGAGTAAATTCCAGACCTAGAAAACTAGGAGAAATGCCAAGACTTCATGAGACCTTAGGTAGCACAAGCAGTGGCACCAGTTAGAACGATTAGCTGGCTAGGAATGGAATTCAGCTGTGCTTTGGAAAAGCTGATATGTCTTAGGGTTATTGAGTTTTATTGTTTGTTAATTTGTGGGTATTTCACTGCAGAACTTGAAGTGGCCATGTGGCACAGGAGAGCATGTCTTTCAGCTTTGCAGGATGCAGAAGCTGTGAGGTCCATATGGCATAAATACTGTGTGTGTAATATCGGATGAGAAGGTGGTGTGAGATTGTTGTGTAATGAAGGTGCATTCTACAGGCAAGTGAGCAGTAAAACTGCCACATAAAGCTGTGCAGTAGCAAAACCAGCAATAAAAATGTATTTCCTGCAGGAGCCTTGACATTGCAATTACAACCAGCTAGCTTAGCTGTAAATATCTCTACATGGAAAAGTGCTAAATAAAATAATACAACAAATTCTGTTGTAGGAAGCATGAAGATTCAGAGTATGATGCCAGAACCTCTCCTCACTTAGCAGTGGGAGGGGCACATCATATTTTCATGTTAACAGGAACTGATAAACAGGCTCTCAGTATTTTCTTGTCAGTGGCTCTTTGTTTCTGATAAGGAAATTGCTAGACTAGACTTCCCAGGAATTTTTGTCTCTTACAACAGCCAACAGCCGCAGGAGTCAGCAAATCTTGCAGCAGCAGCAGTTGCTGAATAAGAACATCTGACATAAGTCTGGAGGTATCAAAATGTAGCTGATGGAACTGCATGTGCCACTGTTGTATCCTGGCATTGCTGTGCCGGCTGCCGTAGCAGCACAGTGCCGGCCTGTGGAGTCAGAGGAGAAACTCTCCTGAGTTCTGCTGCGAACACTTGTGCCTGTTTGCTTTGTTAACATCACTTCTTTTGAAGTATTTGCAGCAGACCAACACTTGTACTGATCAGAGGTTTCCAGATTTAGTGATTCAGCTGTAGGGACTTCAGTTCTTTGCTGACTTGTTAGTGTTATCACTAGGAGTGTATAGCAAGCACACCAGAAAGATTCGTGATTATGCAGCTGGAGAAAAATATTCTGTTGACAGATTAAACCATACTTCAAGGCTTGGTTGAAAAAGTTTAGTTTGTGTGAACAGATAGATCACAGTGCAGTGCTGAGGAAAATGGCATATCCTTTTCTCGACAGGGTATCTAGGATAGCTTTAAAGTTTATCTGAGCTTCTGACATACAAAAATAGCAAATATGCTATGTTGACAAAATTATGCATGTCTGGTTGGCCGAGAAGACAGGGAATGACCAGCCATACAGCACTGTAAAGAGCTTGCCTGTTCAGCTAAAATTGCTAACCTCTTGGAAAAGAAAATATCTAGAATATATGTCTGTATTTGTGCACCCATGTAGCTTTTTTTTTGATCCTTTCAAAGCACTTTAAAATAATGTTGCAGTGTTACTATGTAGTAGATTAATATTTTTCATTACTTACAGACAAACAGACTTTGATTCTGAAAACTTAAAAACTTGTCTAAACCTGATAGTATTGCTGAAACAAATCTTTATTGTTTCTACTTTTAGTTACTCTTGAATAAGAAGTCTGTGGCTGTAGAAAAATAAGCCAGAAGTGAACCATTTCATGGATAGCTTTGTACATTTAGTAGTTTTGAACTTGAGGGTGGTGTGTTGTCCTGTGAGAGAACACAGAATCATAGAATCATTTATGTTGGAAAAGACCTTTAAGATCATTGAGTCCAGCTGTACACCTAACACTGCCAAGTCTACCAAATGAATACATGAAGTATTAAAACTTAAGTTATATTGCTGTTCTAGCAGTAATAGCCAATTCTATGTCTCACTTTGTTATTTCTTTCGTGGAGTTTGAATAAGAAACTATTCACCTCCAGAGATTGTTTTATTTGGTGAACATGTTTCTCTTTCAGGTTAGTAGACTTAAGGCTTGCTAATAAAAAAAAAAAAGATCATTTTATAGACATAGAGAACTTTCATGAGAACCAAATATCCTAATACCATTTTCCCCTGACTAGCCTTCAGAGTCAAATGCCATAAAGGCACAGAGAAAGATCTGATTGCTGAGTAGTCTGAGTTGCCCCCACCTTTCATGAAAAGCCATCTACTGAATATGGAATAAATTCTTAGTTAGTAACAGAAGTGGAAGCAATGTTTTTTAGTTTGAATAAGTGAATTTGTCAATGTTCCTGGATACTGGAGTACCATTGGAGCATATACTATCACAGAGATGTCTGCTTTCCTTTTTCCCCCTCAGAACAGCCATCTCTATGTGCCTGTATTTTGCAAAAAGATTTCGAGGTATAGAGAACAGAAAACTAGTGGCCATGGTTCCATCTAGTAATAGCAATTAAAATAATTGTTTTGTTTTGTTGCGACAATCTGTTATGCATGGTTAATCCTTTTCTGCAGTCTTTGTCTTTTGCTTCCTACAGAAAAAAACTTAAAGCATTTCAAAACCATGAATTTATTTCAAATTTGAATGAAGAAAATTAGGATTTCATTTACTTCTGAACTGCTTGATTCCTCAAATCTTGAGTAATGTCTTCTCAAAAATCTTTACTGGTTTGTAGCTGTCCTCTTGACTTTAATGGTAGCTGTGTCTTAATCCCAATTTAAATGCAATCTTTTGCTTTTTGTAAGTTTTTTTACAAAAGTCAATTTGAATTACAAAATGTTATCTCTCTAAGTCTGTAATATCATCTGAATATTTTTTTTGGTAATTTTGTTGAAGAGAAGTTAAGAGAAAGGATGCAGAAACACATGTACTTTCCTCCAGTTGTCTGGTATGTTCTAATAATACGATGGTGTGATCCCAACTTCAGGTACTGCACAGTCTACTTCAGGAGGACAAGTAGAATACAGAGCTCTGTCTGGAATTTGCTACATGGCATGGTATCATTTGGTTGGCCTTATCTGGACTAGTGAATTCATTCTTGCCTGTCAGCAAATGGTGATTGCTGGGGCAGTGGTTACTTGTTATTTCAACAGGTGAGTGCAGAATTGCCCCTGGATAGTTTGGGGGGATTTTCCGGCATTTACTTTCAATCTTTTTCAATGAATAAATAGTCTCAAATAGATTACAATTTATGTCAATATCTGAAATCCAATTTACTATAAAATAATGTTGCTTGTTGCAAGATCTTGAGTTAGATTTTACAATATGCATGATAATAACGTGACTCACCCCTATCTCTGGAGATACTGGGACAAACTGAGCCTTCCTATAAGCCATTGCTTATAGCAAGCTGAGTTGACTCCAGTGGAATTACCATTCAGAAGGCATAGGCTGCGTTTGACCCTTTTCCAGGAGACTGCATTAGCTCCAAATGAGAAGCTATCTAGAGTTCCTCGGTAATTTCTTGTATTCATAGGCATTTGACCTTTTTGTAAGTGTTCATCCCTGCTCTGGGTTTTCCTTTATTTTAACTGCATAACTGCCTGGTCTGTTACTCTTTTTTTCATTCTCTGTAGTTATTTTCAGTAAACTGTAAAAGCTTTAACACCACTAAGTATTCAGAGATGTGTAAACCAGCTTCCTTGAATTTTATACTGCCCTGGAATGTAAATGTGGAGGAAATGAGGAAAAGTAGACAAAATTGGATTGGTTTCATGCACTCATTGCAGGGGAAGATTTAAATCTCACAATACATGGTTGAATTGTTTGACAATGAAGAGGGCAGTAGGCTGATAACATTTTTGCTCATAAATATTTTATGAGCTCTCTCATCCTCATTGCTCTGTACTTCTGTGCCCAGTGATGAGAATTTCTGATCTGTGAAAAACTCTGGCATTTAAGGCATTTCTTCATTTTGTACTAGAGGAATATGTCAATAACCTCAATTTGTTAAGAAATTAACCTTTGAGGAAGGTGATGCGAGAGTGGGGTGGGGAGCCTGGCGGGAGAGGGCGTGGGGACCTTGGAGCACTGGTGGCAGCTGCCCAGGACCATCTGTCTTGGCCAGTTGGGAAGGGAGGCTTTAGGCTTCTCTTAAACTTAGGAAGCAGCTTTCTGTCCATGGTCTCCAGAATGTATCCCTGGATGTTTCAGTGGCTGATCAAGATGCCTGCTGACTCCAAACAGTATGTTCCCCTAAGCCCAGCAGAGACACCAGTGCAGGCTCTGCCTGCAGGAGTAGCTCCTTAAAGTTTTCCTGCAGCAGCCAATAACCAAGGTAGCAGGGCTGGAAGACTGGTAAAAGCCAATGTCTACCACTGTTTTAAGCAATGTTTTACCGTCCCATCCAAAAAGCCAAGGCAGGACAATGTTTAACACGTGTTTTGGGAGCCTGTCCCTCACACAGTTCTCTGCACAGCCAACAACCATGCCATTGAATTGGTGCCTAGGTAAAAGAGCAAAACCTACAATGTTGCTTCTTGAAAATTTGAGGTCTGTAGAGTGACATAGGCTCACACTACTGTTTTACATGGCATGATAGGACCTGAAAAGGGAGGAACTTGCATTTCTGATGTCATCTCCTTTTTTTCTATTGGAGCTCTAAGTGCAAGGAACTGGCATGGCTGTGCTGCTGTGGATAGTGGGCTGCTCTTTTCTCGTAAGCACATGGAGGAACCTCAGCTTTAGCAGCTGAATGCTGAGGCACTAAAGGTTCATTTAAACTGGCTTGAGAAAGTGCAGTAAAGTCATGTAGTTCTGCTGAATTCCTGGGCTCTGGGCTGCAGTGCATTTTGGTACAATACACCGTATAAATCCCCAAGGCAAAGGCACTGTCCATATCTTATTCACACAGAGCGGGGAAGCACCTGTAGAAACTGCTGTGATGACATTTACTGCTCTGTTAGGGGCTTCCGCTTTCCAGCTATTTTTTACTGCTGCAGGAACTGGCTGTTGAGTACAGAAGGTTCTTGCTCCCAGTTGTATTGAAATCATTTTGTACCTCTACCATCAAGCTCTCATCTTGCTTGCCAGGTGACATGTACTGTGTTGAGAGAGTTGTGCTTGGAAGGGGAAATGCAGTTCTTCAGTGGTGGTAATCCCTTTTCCTGGCCTTTAGGCTGTCAGCACGGATCTGCGGAGATGCAGAGCAGCGCAGGAATGGGGAGAGGATGGTTAGCTGCAGGAGCACTCACACCATCAAGGGCAAGGGTTATCTCGAGCTGTTCCAGCAATTCTGAGCTTGTCTGCTGTGTGTTTTTTAATGTATTCCCTGGGGCAGCATCATAAAGACATGTCATGAGAGTTTGTTTATGGTATCTTACAAAGAGACTTTCTTCTTTGCTTGTAAGTGCTCCGAGGAAATGGCGAGGCCTTTCCCTGCGGAAATCTCCTTCCAAGCACACACAGCAATGTGCTGCAGGGCCAACAGCCACAGTACCATTGCAAATGGGGAGGGCTGGGGGTCCTTCTAGTTGGATTAGCTTTACAGGTTACTTATGTTTGACCTGTAATACCATGAATAAAAATGAATTCTGCCTTCTTTTATTTTAGATGAAACAGGAATACATGAAAGATTTTATTAATTTATTGAAATAAATAGAATTTTTTCTTAACAATTACTTTTTTACAACTTGTGAAAAGGGCTCAGTATTTTAAAAAACCGTCTTTGTTACTACTGGTGTTTTACATGAAGGTTTATTTTCACCTTGGTGTGCTTAGGTGTTTTGTGTGTAATTACCTTTTCAGGGAGATGAGGTTTTTTCCCTCCCTGGGATTAAAGGAAGGTGATATGGTAACTTGATCCATGTCACAGGCATCACTGTCCTGTCCATGTTTGAGCTTATTAGTAAGTCCAGTATGTCACTGCACAGCTTTGAAATTAAGGAAGTCTATAAGCATCTGCAGGATTCACATTCTAAAGTGTTCAGTACCACAACTTCCAACAGATGTGAAATACACACACCCCCCAGTAAGTCAGAAATGAAAGCTTAAGGACTTGCACCAAAGTCATTGAGAGATGAACTAGAACCAAATTTTTAAAGGCTTCCTCTTCCCTCTTCAGTTATATCTGCAGTATTTATGGACACCTTTTGCCCTACTTACATACTTGACCTAAAAGACCCATCTGCATGTATGTAGTCAGACCTGTCCCAGATGTTTTTCAGATCAGGTAAAAGGGCAGATGGACGTACAGTTTGTGTGTTCTCCATTATTCTGATAATATCTCTTTTATTACAAATCTTGTAATTTATTGTATTTGATTAAAAATTGAGCTTCATATTTACTTGAGGAAGATAAGATTCATTCCCTAACACTTTTAAAGTATTTTATACTAAAGCTTTTTTTAGGCAGTCTTTGAACCAGGTGAAGCACGAGCGAAGAGAACTGTAAACATAGCTCTGAAGAGGACAGGATTTTAAAGAAATTAAGAAATGACCTTCCCCCCCCATTCAAATGTCCGTGTCTGTTGGGTGTGTCAAGAGGATATTTTTTCTTCTCAAAAAACAATGTTTTTAAAATGAAAGCCAAGATGCATGTGTGATCATCTGATTCAAGGAACTTAACGTTAAAAAATAAATTGAGTGTCACAGAGGTCGCAAGAAAATAAGACAATTGGCAGTACTGAAGAAAGAAAATTATTAAAAGATAACATGGTATTGAATACAGGTCCACAGGAGGCTGAAATAGTAGTGTTCTATGTAAATCAAACAATCTCATGATAATATAAAATAGAAATATCAAAGAGGAAAAGAAAGCTGTGGCCCTACTCAGTCTTATAGTTTTCCCTGATAACTTGTGTGCATGCAGTGGATTTCACATGCACAGAATTCACAGCATAATATGAACTGCCTACAAAATTCATGCATATGGGGCTGACTATGCTTGTGCCGAAGTCACTTCAGGATTGCAGACATGTACAAAGGTGGGTGAAATTTCAGCCTTGAGGGTAACAGGAATAGGTGGATGACTGAACCAATCTTGAGCTTGTTTAGCGTCAGAAGCATCAGCAGTTGTGTTTTGCCAGTTTCCTATGTTTCCTACTCGGAGCCAGAATTATAAGGAAAATCTGTTCTTTTTTAATCTGTTTGGAAGCAAAGCAAGAAATCTTGACAGATCCTATTCTTGTGATAACTCCTTTACTAGGAAAAGAAGGTGTGTAAGAAAAAAAGAGAGTGTGTAAAAATTTATCAAAACTAAGTTTCATATTTTGACATTGCTGCTCTTTATTCAGTCCGGTTAAAAATAACAAAACCCTTTTTCGTTTTTCTCTTCAGTAGCAAGTACATTATTAACACGAGTAAACTTTCTCCTCTCTGTGTTTCTTATCACTTGTTAACCTTTAACTTGCAGAAACTTAATAATTTGTATTCCAAGATCAAACTGAGAGCGTCATATGTAAGGTGGGGGGAGAAAGAAGCAGTGGTTCCATATGAATAGAATAATTCATCCATATTGCAATGAATGTGTTCCTAACACAGAAACCTGATGACTTAAAAAAACCCCAACCAAACAGCCTTATTCAGTATAAAATTCCACTACCCCCAAAGCTGTTCCCCTAGTTGTAAGATCAAAAATAATAAACACAGCAACTGCTTTTCTGGAATTTCCTATTTAAAATAATGTGGTATATTCACATATTTAAATACAACTTCTCGGCTGCAAAGTATTTAGTGTTTTGAATGAACTGCAGTGATACCTTCAGGATTCTTGCAGAATTTTAATACCTATCATGATATAGTGTGTATAACATAAATCCTTACTGAGGTGATGATTTTTCATAGCTTTTTAACCCCAACCAGTCAGTCTCTTATTGGTGCCTTTTAATTTTTTAGTTTCTTATGAAAACCATTGATTTTTCAAGAAAACAAAGGTTTTGAAGGAATCACTTCTGAAAACAGGACTTCTTATTTGTGGTATGAGGTCTGATCTTTAGCCAAACTGCTGCTGGTTCTGATGCATAACTAAATTTTTCAGGGTTGGGCCAGTTGCTTAAGAGTTGCTTTATAGAAGGGCTAATTATGAATATGGATCAGTGTGGGTTTTTTTTTTAATCCTATGAAACAGGTTTTAAGGAGTGAGGGAGTGTCTTTAAGTTGATTTCCTAGGTTTTATGTAAATTCTTGAGATCTGTGTCATACTACTGTCTGTAAATGACTGACATTAAACTGAGCATTATAAAGGAACCAAGAATATAAAACTTGTATTTAGGCCATTTTTTTTGTCTTTGCTGTTTGATTTTGGCAGAGACATTATTTCTCAAAAACAAAGCAGGTTATTGTGCATTAGTACTACAAATTTTTAGTCTAAATTATAATTCTAACCATATAGTACAATATTCTTTTTTTGTGTGTGTGTGTATTCCCTTTTAAAAGAAATCCTGTTGAACAAGAACAAACAAAAAAACCTAATTATTTGAACAAAATGTAAACCAAAATTTGGCCAAATTGAAACTATAAAAGTAGAGAATAGCTCTCAATTTTACATTTGAGAACCTGTAATTTTTTTTCTAGTTTTAATTTTACCTCTAAGCAAGAAATAGTGGATTCATTCCCTCAGACAAAAATCTTGCAGAAAAAACAGTCAAATGAAAGATTGCAGCAAAGAGAAGTGACAGAAACTGGAGAGAGGTGTTCAAGGAGTATTCTCAGATATTATTCACTTGGATATTTTTCATTGTAGTTTTTTCCTAGATCTTTTTCTATTACAGGAAACAGTCATTCTGTAAGAACTAAACTAATCCAATGGAATCTATAAACTTGGCTGTTGGTTTTGTTTTGTTTTGTTTTGTTTTTTAACTAAGATGAACATTCAGATGAAGTCAGTAGAAAAAGCGGAGTAGTTCAAGTAGGAAAGAAGAGAATAGCTTAATCCTTAAAATTTTGACATACTGAAAAGACACAATGCTTATCTTCTTAAATAAGTTTCTAAACCATTTCTAAATTGTTTGCTTTTCTTTCTAGAAATAAAAATAGCCCACCACCTCACCCAGTCCTGTCTTCCATATCAGTTCTCTTTTGCTACCATCTAGGAACTGCTGCCAAGGGCTCATTTCTAATCACAGTACTGAGAATACCAAGGATTGTTCTTTTGTACCTTTATAATATCCTAAAACAAAAGGTAGGTATATACTTCTGAAAGAGTATAAAAATAGTAATTTTTATTTTATTATACCATTTTATTATAAATTTATTATAAAATTTTATTATAACAGGGGGAAAAAGTGAAGAATATATTTCTTGTTTAAAAATGGATGATATTACATGGATTTTATATTTTGTCCTGTTTTCCTCATTAAGGAAGCTTTTTTCTCTCATCTCAGATATCAGTGCTTCCTTTTTTCTCTCAATGCAGATAAAAAGCAGAAAATACCAATATAAGCCCCCCTCCCTTTATTTTGTTTTTATATGTAAGGTTTTTATGAAGGATAAAGGAAAAAAATTGGCAGAATGCTCTATTAAAAATATTTTGCATCATAAATTTTTAAAAAACAAAAGTAAGAGTATTGTTGGATATAAGATCTGTTATAGAAAATATTTCATCTACTTTGTAATATGAGTTTATAGAAAGAAGAACTATTCCTGAGATTTGTGTAGTATCCAAAACACATCTTTTAAGATTTATAAAACATATAGCTGGGCTGTTTTGAGTGTTTTTTCACCTTCTTTTTACCTTTCATACATTGCCACATCTGTTATCTTCTGCTGGAAACACATCATTGTAGTTAATTCTGGCACTTTGGCAAGGGTGAGAAGTCTCTCATGCTCCTTTTAATAAGATAGAAAGATGTGGATGTGGAAGTGTCTGGCTTTATGTTGCTTTCTTATGAAAGTTTTGGTTCTAAAACTTGGTAAGTTGTATCAGCTAAGAACTTTGTATAAAGATGATAGGTGGGATGACTTAGAATATTTTCTGCCCTTAGAGAAAGCGGGATAAGTGGACTTGCTGGATGTGCAGTTTGATAATCTGAACAGCTGTAGGTTTCATTAGCAAAGAAGGGTGATTTGAGGCTGCAGCGATAGCCTTGTGCTACAGGCTCCTTTTGGTCCAGTTCCCAAGCATTCAGCTGAGGATGTTACATGACCCATAGCTGTAACTGCTGCTAAAGAGGCTAGAAAGTGCTGTGGCCAGCTCTTGTCCTCAGACCACAGAAGGATCCCCCCAAGGGTAACCTTATTCCTTCTCATGGGAGAAAGGACAGACTATGGCCCCTTTCACTGAGGCTGTTTCCATAGGGAGCCAGAGCAGTGGACCTGAAGGATGGAGAAGTGATGCTGCATTCTTGTAGAACTCACCCAGACTTCACTACCCTTGCAAAGAAATGCCACTGTTCTCTGTGAACAGAGAAAAAGTTAGGGGTCTGCAAGCTTGCAGGTAAATTTACAGATGATTTCTACACAGCAGTCTTCAAGGAGAGTCAGAGAGGAGATTGTGGTTGGAGTCCCTTGCTCTAGGCTTTTGACAAACAGTACTTACTGAGATTAAACAGTTTTATTACAATCATTTGTCCAGCAATACATGACAAGAGTAAAGTATTTCTCTGTCAGGAGTTTGCATGTACCGTCACCACTTTAAAGGATTTATTCGTGGAGTATTTTCATGAACCTTCTTGGAAAACGTTGGAAGGTTCATGGTTTCTGCATGACCAATGGGAGTTGTTGGGATCTGAGTTTTCCTGTAGTGACTGGAAGATCTTTGCTTTCCAAAACATTCTGACCTCTTGAAAAAGAAGGCTGAAAAGGCTCAAATATCCTTGAATTGAATTTCCTTTTAAGAAAAATGGCCAGTAAATTTGTAATGTTCCCATGGCCATCAAGATGTCTTTTTATTATCTTGCATCATCTTTGTGATGAACAGTTCTTAGCTCATGATGTGATGGGGGTACAGGGACATGAAAAAACCAGTGAGCTTTATTGCTCTGTTTCTAGTATGAAATTAATATAGATCAGTGGTTTAAGATTAGTCTGTTCTACAAGCTTTTCCTTCCTGTCCTGAAAAATGAATGTATGCTCTGAGTTAAAAAACATATATGTGCATATAAGGCCTTCTGCCCATTCTTTTATTTTTGTTCATTGGGGTACCAGTCATTTCAGAACTGTGAGGGTTTTTTGATAAACAAAAAAGTTCAAAATCTGTCAGTGTACTCCCAGATCACTGCAAAGTACTGTGAGGGTTACTGACTTGCCTGCTGTTTTGTTCTCCAAGCAGCTGTTAGCTCACAAAGCTGCTTGCAGCACTTATTTTCTTTTCCCAGAGAAGAATCTTCCATCCACAGGAAGAAAAAAATGCATACAGCTCATCAGTCATTAATACTGAAGGGTCTGAATTAAAAACAATTCTTATAATCCTAATGGATATATCTGCTGCCTAAGTGAAAACTTTATTAGAAGAGTCAGACACTTGTAAAGCAAGTTTTTTCTAAAATGCCAGTTCTATATGAGCCTAATTATGTGTCCAGTAACCAATCATTTCATTTTATTGCAGAAGAATGCAAAGTGCCTGTTCAAGTGCTGTTTCTGCTGGTTTTGCTGCCAGGAAAGTTGCTTGAGATACTTTAACCAGGTATGATCTGTCATCTCTGTCACTCAGCCTAGTCTGGGTGCTGTGTGTGAGTGCCAGCCCCGTAACATGGCTAAAAAGCTACAGCCAGTGCATGCAGACCAGAGTTGCAAGCTGGCCACCTAAACTAAAGAAACAAAAAAGCCTTCAAGTGCAGATGGAACTTGTTGCAAAGAAACAGGGAGTTGACAAACATGCAAGGTGCAAGATTTTAGAGAACTTTTTAATACAGCTTGAGGGATGCATGGCAGCCCTTTCAGAGGGCCACTTGCTATGTCTGTAGGTAAGAAGACTTAATATTTTGTTGGGATGTGCCAGACAGACTACTGAAACACAGAGGGTCCAGGTGGAAGGAAGCAATGAAGAATTAAGAAAAACACCTGGAGATTGACATCAATTGTCATTGAACTAGATACAGTGTTTTCCACCTGGAAGTCTTGAATAAAGAAACTTGAACTCCTGACTGATTGCCATTATATCTGGGAATATGATCCCTGATATTAAAAGTCTTGTCTAAAAAGTATTTTTATTGGAAAAGGATGATTTCTGACATACAGCAATGTTTAAGGTACTGGACACTTATTTTTTCCTTTTCTCCAAATGTGTTCCAGCTTTATATACATAATTGTATATAATTAGTTTTTCTCTTTGTCATTCCCCTTTTTTATCTCTGGTGACTGTGATATTCTTAATGTGAAAGGGAATCAGATGTTCATGGCAATTCCTAACTCTCTGACTGCTGAGTTCTTTGTTCTCATTGCTGAAGGCAGTACTGAAGTAAACAAGATAATTCTCATAAAGGGTCTGACTTCTTAAGTACGTGCATAAGTTTGATCTTGGACAGCTATGAAGAGAAAGTTTTTAATTTAGTTCAGCCTAGATTAAATACTTGTGCAGTGAAATCTTTGATGAATTTTCCAGACTTGTGTTTTCTAGGTAGGTCTTATGGTCACTGACTTGGTGAGGAATATCAGAGTTCATTTTAACTCCAGGCTTTCCATTTGTAGTTACCCTTTCCCCTTGACCTGGCTTCCTGCCTTTCAAAGAGATATCCAGCATCCTAGTATTTACTTTCTCCAGCTGTTGTATGCTATGTGTTTGTTAAAACAATTAATTACTGTAATGTTCTTCCTTTTGTTTCACAAGGCTCTTGTTCCCTTAAAAGATTTCCTGTTTCCTAATCTATTGTAGGCAAATTTCTGTTTTCATATGAGTTATGGTTTTTAACCTAATTATCATAATACAGTGTTTGTTGTTAGATAGTTGTTTGAATACCTTTTTGGCAAAGATGATTGTGTTCCACGTGTTTCAAATCCAGGGCACTTTGGGCAACGGTTAGAGAAGAAGAAAAGCAAGAACAGATTTTAATAGAAATTTTATCTGTATGAAGGGCTAACATTGGTCTTAAGTTATTTCATTTCATGAAGTAATTAGTTGTATCTAATTAGTTTTTTCTGCCCCTCTGTAACAAATGTGTTCAAGCCTATTTCTTAAAAAGTATGTTTTGACTAAGATTGAAAATCTTAAGTTCAATCTTAAGTTCAAATTTTGCTATTTGTATGAGCTGAAATCACTGAAATGTGGAACAGCTGTTATAAAAGTTGGTCCAAAGATCATTGTGTACATTAGCATTCCTTACTATATTTTTGCCTTTTATTCTACTATTACTTTCTCTATAGTAATAAGCATATAATTAAGTGAAACTCTAAAAAAAAATAAAATCCCATCACTTCTGCACTATTTGCTTTTCAACCTGTTGTTACACTGCTTAGGTGATTTAAATTCTTTCTGCTCCTTCATTCACAAGTTTAATCAGGATTACACAGAGCCCCTTGTTTTCCCTCTGAGAAACTTGCAGATGAGAAACAGGTGCTGGAGGAGGTAACGCTGGTGATAGAGTGCAAGCTTCTTTCTTCCCATGCAGAACGAACCAAGAGCTCTGTTATGTTACCAGAGAGTATTTTGCAGGCTGAAGTGCCATCTTGCAGGTGGGATTTAACACTGACTTTGATAGTTGCATGCATCCCTGAAATGACTTATTCTCTGCAGGCTCAGCTAAGTTTCTGTTCAGCTCTCCCAAAAGTTAACTGAAACAGGCCAAAAAGTTACCCTGTCATCTTCCCACCATGACAGAGTGCTGAACTGGGTGCTGACAATTGCCATATTTCCAGTGGTGGTTGTTGGAGGAGGGGTAATGTAAGCCCAGTGTCCTGTGCAGATTGCAATACGGATAATTACTTTCTGCCTTCCTAAATTTCTCTTGGATTCGCAACTGGATCCTGTGCTAAACTGTGGTGTAGTGTTGCTATGTGCTGTTAAACAGTTCACTCCTTAAGCCGTTCCATTTCAGTCATGGGCAAAGTGATTCATGTGTGTGTATAATCCATTAGTAACAATTGTAAGGCACTCTGGGTTCTGTGGCTGAAAAGTGCTTTCTGAATATAAAGTCATTATCCTTACTTGACAATTCTGTTTGCCAACACTTGTCAGAATTACCACAGATTTTTCATCTTCTGGCTCTGATGGCTTCAGTATGTTCCAGATAAACATGTCCAATCATCTCAAGTAAATTTTGGGCTATTGAAATTTCTCTTCTGTAAAAAGAATATACCGGTTTTTTAATGCAGTTTCGGAACTACGAGGCCTGTGTCTCTCCTGCTTTCTGAAGTTGTAGTGGCAGTCTTAACTTTCAATACATCAAAGCACTCACATACTTTCCCTTTTCAGCTCTGTTGCAGGGATTTTTTAATTTTTTTTTAAACAATGCAACTATTTCAGGATAGTTTTACTTTTCTGTGTCTGCTTTGTGTTCATCTGCAGCCAGCTGGCAAAGGGGCTGCTCCAAAGTGCAGTGCCTGGGTTTCTGAAGGAGCTGCTGAGCAATGTGTGGTTTCTCTGTTTCTCTCAGCACAGTTCCTTGCAGTGCAGCCTTCCGGGCCCTGCGGCAGCCGTGTCTGAACTCGGCAGCGTGTAGCCTGCGTTTGCTGCTCCTGAGACCCTTCCCTGAGACTGAAAGCCAGCAACTGTCTAGTGTAATAAACGAGGAGCACGTCTGTCCAATGGTTGTATATCCATGGCAGTTGGTTGTCTGAAACTTTGGATGGCAGCCTATGAGGAGGCCGCAGTTAAGTGCCTTGTGGAGAATTCACCTAGATAAGACCAAAACTCGTGCTAATGTAAGCACAGTTCACCTCTGCATGCCAAACACACTGGGCCTCACCCCATCAAGTACTTCTTTTTCCTCCCCAAAACAATACTGCATTTTAATGTTACTGACAAAATTGCTTCTAGATATTGAGCTGAATTTATCTTAAAAATACAGCTGAATAACATGTTAATCTTTAGCGAAATTTTATTTTAAATATGTTTATTTTCCTTCTAGAGGCTTTATGCATGTGAAAATAAAATTCTTTAGGTCTTTACTTGCTCCAGGATGACCCATGTAGGGGATAGAGTTGAACAATGCTGACTGATTCTTGCTTTGATACCTCTCTCTTCTGCAAATATAATGTGGAATGGAAATAAATGAAAGCTGTGCTTTCTGGACTGCTTGGAAAAATTCAGGAGGTTATTGAAGGGTTTCTTACAGATGGTAATTAGCCCAAGAACCAAATATAACCATTTCTGTATTAGTTGTGTGCTTATTAGTTGGAAGTGGAGAAGGGGAATATTCTCCCTGTATTTGTCAGCCACAATAGCCTTTAGTTAACAAGACTGCAGAAAGCACAGAGTCGGTCCTGGAAGGTGTGAGATGAAATAATTGCACTGGAAAGAGGGGGATAAATGCTGTTGTACAAGTTGCTGGTTGTGACATCAGTCTTATCTTACAGGAGGGACTGGAATATCCTGCAAGAAATGAAGGGTAAGAGCAAGCCCATTAGCATCTCTGGGACAGTAGGGAGGGAGAAGAGATAGGAAAGGTCAGAAGACAAATGACTAGATGTAAGCTGTTCATGAGTAAATATTATCTGGAAGTTGGAAGAAGATTCCTAAGGATAGAGGGACAACTGTCTGGAGTAGCTCCAAATATAAGGGCTGGGAGAGGGAGAAGTCCTAAGTGGTTTAAAGAGGGAACTTTCCACTTAAGAGAAGATTTGTATAATGTGCTATTCTGAAATAGCCAGGGACTGGAAGTCCCTTCCAGTCTTATGTCCTCATCTCTTCGGTGGGGCCACACAGGGCTGTGTTGCTCTCATTTCCAACTCCTTGGAGGGTGATCCAACTTTCTCACCAGGTCAGTAACTGTTGCACAGCAGCCACAGAAATGTCATTGCCTCTTGCTTCCATTGGATTTTGTTTTCTGAGGGGCCGCCACTGGCAGCTGTGACACTTGGAAGGAAAGACACTTGAAAGGTCCAGCCTGAGCTGCACTGTGCTGCAGTGGGTGTAGCTAACCAGGGCAGCCCCCAGGAGAGATGGCAGCAACAAGATAAGATCAGGCTGAAAATACCAGCAGAGCAGAAAAAGCTGAACTGGGATGTGAGACCAGCATGTCTCCTGCTTCTTTTTTAAGAAGATTCTGTTGCTATGGCAATTCTCTCTTCCCCAAGCTCATTTTATGAAAGCAAGCCCTAGAATGGAGGACTGAATTCAGCTGTTACACAAAGTAGCAATTATTCTCAACAATTGGGGAACTTACGACCTGGATCTGAGCCACAGTGCCTTTCTCATGAAACTAGCAGGTCAGTTTTTCCAAGACCTTTGACATTCTGTGTTGCGAGGCACAGAAGGATATATTCTTTAAATAGTTTTTTTTGCATACTGTGGTATTTGGAAATATATAAACATTCACATTCCTTATTTATTAATCCTGACACTGAGAAATCAGTGTCTAGTTCCCAGGCCCCAGAAGAGGCTTGTGTTCTTCAGAGAGGTGGCGGTACAGGACCAATGTGCTGGTGCAAGGATAAAGACTGCTCCTGACCCACAATCTGCCATGCCTTCTTATCAATCATATGTTATCATTGCTCTTATTGCTTGCTTGTCACCGTGTCAGAGACTACAACTGTAAAATATCGATTCATAAACATAATAGCTATAATATGTAATAAGGATCAGACTTAATCTCTTTCTAGCTCAGTATCCCATCTCCAACAGTGGCTG
This sequence comes from Lophotriccus pileatus, assembly GCA_035583135.1. NCBI lineage: Eukaryota > Metazoa > Chordata > Aves > Passeriformes > Tyrannidae > Lophotriccus > Lophotriccus pileatus. The sequence continues at coordinate 17,026,800 of JAWWES010000006.1, forward strand.
TGAGGGAGTGCTAAGATGGAACAAGAGGACCTTGCCCTGCCCCTGTGCTGTTTCTGAATCTGTTTTCATCCTGAGTACTTCTTGAGCTGAGTGTTTTCCGTGTGTTTAATATCTCTCAGCTGATTCCTTTTCCCTGAACTTCCCAGTCTCCCTTGAGCTCATGTGAACTTTTAGCAGCTAAAGCATCCTTTGTCCAACAGTTCACAGATTTATAGTGAGAAGAAATACCATCTGTTTTCAAATTTGGCTTCTACTGCTTCATATGGTTCTCCCCCTGCCTGGGTTTTGTCTGGAAGAAACAGTGATCCATCTAACCCTACTTACCCTCTCTGCATTTCTCATGAGTTTGCAGCCCTCTTACTGCATCCTCCTTCAGTTATCTCTTTTCCAGACAGAAGAGCCTGGTGTTCCCCAGACAGAAGACATTCCATACCTTTTGGATCATTCCTGCTGACCTTCTCTCAAACATTTTCAAGTCCACTAAAGCTTTTTTGCATGGAAAAAGAATGCGTTCTGGAGAAAAACACAAATAACATGTTTCTAAATTTTAGCAGGTTCTTAACTGACCATGGTCTACCATCTTAACCTTCTCAACTATCTTTAATTTGAAAGGCATTAGATTGTTGCCCATACCCTGCAATTGCAAAATTAATAGGATATCTAAGCTTTTTATTCCAAAGTCCAAAATGATTTGCTAATATTGGTAATAGTTTGTATGTGTTGTGTATGTATGTATGTTCTCTGGTGAGTAAGGATGAGAAATCACTTCTGTGCCACACTGAGTTTTCATGGAAACATGTATTTGCTGAAATATTAGATGTGTTTTGTTGTTGAGAACATGTAGATTTCTGTGTGGCTGGATGGGTCCAGGTTATGGGGTCTGTATGACAAACTTGGGAATTGTGAGGAAAGTGTATGGAAAAGTATATGGAAGAAGATTCTGGCTGAAACAGAAGCCTTCCAAGTATTTTCTTTTTTTCTCAGAAATGTTGGAATGTTGTTGTGTTTTCTTTTTTTTTTTTTTGGTTTTTGCTAAAAGGTAGAGATGACTTGGCCAAGTCTTCAACTTGTGCTAGTAATATTCTTGCTTTGCCTATGTCTGACTAGTTTCGTAGCCTTCAGCAGTTCATTAATTTTTGTCTCTCTCTTATAATGTTGGATTATTATCTGGCTGCCTTTGTGACTTGAATATTATGATTTGTTAATGCTTACATGATTCATTTAAGTTGTAACTGTTATAAATGCCAGTTTTTATCAACTGGTTTGTAACACAACAAATCCCTGTGCAGGTACTATACAGTCTCCAGCATTATCTTCAGTCTTACCAAGAGAACTGTTCTAGTTAATAAATATCAGAAATTCTTTTCACTGCACATTCTTTGAATACCAAAGTGGCTACTTCAAGAGTGCAAACAAATGGGTATTTATTTTAAGTTTGGAAACAATGTTTGTACAAGTGCACATGCACTTTCAACTTTTTAATTTTTAAAACACTTTTTTTTTCAATTTATAAATTAATACAGAATCTTTGTTTAATTTATTGGCAGAATTTATACTGACCTCACCAAATGAGGATCTGCTCTGTGAATTTAGCTCTTAAGGGACAGAAACAAATTTAGAAAACACTTTTCCACTTCATGTCTCAGTTCCTGTCTGTGTAATGGGAATGATGAAACAGACTTAACTCACAGCATGTTATGAAGATAAGTCCACCCATGTCTGAAATATGCTGTGACAGTTACAGATGGCAGACAGAGGGAGCTTGAGGTGAGGCCACCTCCCCTGTGCCCATGTCCTGGGCCAGCGAGGCTGGCACTGACTGGTCTCTTCCTGCTGCCACATCCTGGGATGTTGAGGTGTGACAGGACTCTGCTGGGAAAGGAACTGCATCAGGATAAATGAAACTTAGCACAGAAAGCATTTTTTCCTTTTTAGGAATTAAGCAAACTTGCTTGTTTAAACAGACTTTTATGCAGATACTCTGTGTGTTTCCGTAGAGCTCATTGGCGTCTCTGATTCTGCTTAAAGTAGACAATAAATCCATGCCTTAATTTATATTTTTTCCATCTATTTGCTACCATGTCAGTCAATATTTACTGAATGTCACTGGTTTTTTGCTTACTATCAGAGAAAAATTGTCTTTTTCATATAAAATAACTAATATCCACAGTAAAGAGACAAAGAATCTTTGCATGTAATGTCTTCCTTTCTTTGTAACTTTTTAAGAAAATGTCAGTATAGCTTTGCCACACTACAGTATGTTACAGAAATTGCTCTGGGGACTGACTGGACTCTACAGAAATAAATTTTCTTTGCCTTCAGATATCTGAAATTGTTTTATATTTTGAATTGTAAGTAAGAAAAAACAGTTTTTGCACAGGAAGTGTTTTCAGTAGGCCTGTATAATTCACTTTCAGCAAATCAGTTATGGGCTGGCTTTTTTCACTTCCAGGTGAAGCAGAAAGCAATGTAAGCACCAAGCACATGATGGGGTGTATCAGTGCCTTCAGAACAGTAATGCCTTGCATGCTGTGGTTCTTACTGACCATACCAGATGTGACTAAAGGTTTTGTGGCATAATCTGCCTTCTAATATTTTGAGTAAAGGGAAACTACTCATAAGAATTGCTGGTAAAACCAGTGAGTTCTGCTTTTCTTAGCTGATACTAGGACATAGTTTTAAAACCTTGTTGAGGAGTTCCATAAATGGGACATATATGTCAATTTAGACACAAGTGTGAAAATAATCAAATCCATGAAGGTAAATATTCTATCCACCCCAGCTGTCCAGGCAAGTTTTCAAAAAGGGAAATGTGAAATGTTCAATACATTGAAAAACTGGGAGTGCCCCTACTGTCTGTTGAAGTTCAGAGTGGGGTGGGGCTTGTGACCTTACAGTTACTGGTCCAGTCCAGGATCCTTCAGCTGTTCTTTTCCAGTAATTTCCACAGTTGGTTTCACCTTTCACGAGAAGGTTTATTTTATGGCTATAACCATAAGCTTGAATTTCAGTACCATATAAATAGTTTGAAAGCACCATGTATAAAAGCTTTTTAATCATCAACTTTTAATGACTTGGTAAATACATAACTTCATTATTTCACTTTGCCAGCAGTCTTGGAGATAGATAGCAAATAAGTTTGGATAGTGTGACTCCAAGTGTTTTGTGGTAATTGTGTCATATTCATTCACAAAATTAGGATAAGGTACTTTAGTGTTTTAAAATAAAATCGATAAAGGTGGGTTCGGGAATTTATTTAGTCACGATTGTCACATTTGCTAATAGTGGAAATTATGTAGAAAAACCCTTGGAAGTTAGAAGCATAATTGGTATAGTAACTTTAAATAAAATTGACATATTATGCAACATAACTCTTTATATTCATAAAGTCAATATTTCCAAATAGAGTTTAAGGCTTTGCATCTTGCTGAAATAAAATGTAGATTATGAGTCTTTCCTCTCTCACTGCATTATTATCTTATCTCATTTCAGCATGCATACACAACTACAGCCATAAATGGGACAAACTTTTGTACATCAGCAAAGGATGCTGACTGTATTTTGGCAAGGAATTCTGCTAAACTTGCATCCATTAGCTGTTTTGGAGATTTTCTCATATTTCTAGGAAAGGTAAGAGTAAGAAAAGTACTGTTTTTTAAGAATTAAGTGAAAAATCAGGTTTGATTATCTTTTGATATACTTAAAGTCAATAGAGTTTATCTTTGTTAAAGTTAGTGTTGTAAATGCTATAAAATGAGTTCAGGAGAGAAGAATGTTTGAAGAATTTAAACCTTTTCATAATCTTTGGAGTGTCCTTGGAGCCACTACTGCAGTTTCCATTGCAACAAGTCTTTGGTAGATGCATAGCAAAAGATTGCCTCTGCCCTATGGAATTTACACATGGAATTGAAAAGTGTGACAACTATGTGATGCTGGAAACTGCTTGGCTCTCTCCCAGATGAGATGTGCTGCTTTAATCTATTGGCTGTAATCTATTGGCCTCAGGGTTTTTGGGGGGTTGTTTGGTTTTGTTTTTTTTTTTTTAAAGAAAGATTTCTACGTGATTAATGAGGTTTCCCTTCTCTCTCGCTGCCCTTTACAGGTGTTTGTTGTGTGTTTTACTGTTTTTGGAGGATTGATGGCATTTAACTACCACCGGGAGTTGCAAGCTTGGGTAGTTCCTCTGTTGCTGGTTGGATTTTTTGCCTACCTGATGTCCCACAGCTTTCTATCTGTGTTTGAAGTGACAGCAGATGCCATGTTTCTTTGCTTTGCTGTTGATATGGAAACAAATGATGGAACTGCAGAGAAGCCGTACTTCGTGGATCAGGAACTGCTGGTAAACCCCAGTGATAACAGCAAAAATATATGAGCCATTCTAAGCTTTTAAACACTTTTTCTTTGCCCAAGACCTAGTAATCTGAACCCACAAACCATGCTGTTTCCTTTCCAACACCTTAGAACAGGATGGACTCAGGGATACAAGTCGTACATTATTTTATAAACTGAAGTAAATGGGTTCCTTGACTCTGTGTGCTTAGCTATGATCTGCTGCCTTCTGTTAGATCATACTCTTATAGATATATACTTATTAGATATATCTTCAATATATTGTTGGTAATTAAAAAATACAAGGATAGATGCGCTAGCTGCAGCAAGTGATCCATGGGGTGCCCCAGGATTAATGTTTATGTTTATTGTGACTCACTGTACAATGAAAAAAGTAAACAACAAGGTGTTTCTTGTTGCAAGCAGCAGGTCAGGGATCCATTTCACATCCTATGGATGCTGTATTTCTGAAGAAACTTCATGCAAACTTGAGTTGCTCTGCTTCATACCTTTATAGATTCTTTTGCCAAAACGCTGTCTTCTGTCTCTTGATTAAATTCCTCTATCTCTGTACTGATTGTTCTGTGTCTTTACCCTTCTAATTACCACGTTGTATTACCATCAGTGTGTAGCTAATAGCAATGGAGAGCTGTATCTTAAGCATCTGAATATATATGTGCCATCCCTTTCTTGTTAAGAGAATATCTGAAGATCCAGATTTTTTTCCTTTCATGTTATTTTTGCCAGTTCTGTCTTTTCTTCCATAAACCATGCAACAAAGAAAATCTTAGTGATTCATGAAAAACAAACTCCGCAGCCAAAGTAGCTCACATGACATGAATGTTCTGGATGGATTTCTTCAGGACTGTGTCTGAAGAACTGTTTTATTTTATTTTTTTTAATACTGCTGTTAGAGTCTCTGTAATGTTCATAGAATTTTGTTGAGAACAAAGAAAAACCGAAACCCAAAACCAGCAAAAAGGCAGCCTAAAGATAGGCTTAACCCTTAGTACAGAAGAAAACAGATATATATTCTTTGGCCTTGGTTCAGAACAGAACTTACGCACATGTCCTGGATAGGAATATAACTGAATGGAAAACTCTGAAGCCTTGACCTTTGTTCTTCCCCCTCTGTTTTGCCAAATGCTAAAATACTTCTTAAGCCAATTCTCTTTCATGAAACAAAGAGAGGCTTTCCTTTCTCCACTTCCAAACTTTGTGGTAGTTTTTCCTTACCTCTGGTCTTAATTCCTTGGAATGAGCTATGCCCTAGGACCGTGGGTGAAGAGAGGATTTCCCACAGGGTTAAGGAGTTTTCCAAGCAGGACAGGCTGTGTACCCTTTTATGGAAAAACTGGGGGCAGCACATCCAAACTCCTCCTCACTGTATGATCAAGAGTGAGTTTGCTTACATAGCCAAGAATTTGGAGTTTCCCAACACATGAAGGCATTTGTCTGTGTTACAGTTGGGTTACAAACATGCTGGGGGTGGAAGGGAGGCTCTTGGCCCTCAGGACAATATGCAGCAGTGGGCGGAGAGCCGGGTGAGGGATTTCATTCAGCCAGAGTCCTCATTCGTGCAGTGGGAGGTGTAACAGAGATTCTTGGTTCATCCTTCTCGGTTGCATTCATCACTTTTGCTGCCTCTGCAGAGTCCCTCCCTGTATCACTTGATGCCATCCAGTCAGGAACCAGCTACAGTTTCTTAGCCCCAGGCTAATTATCTTCCTTTACCAGGTATTTTTATTTACATAATGGTTTCCTTTCCCAAATGATTTCACCCTGGTTTTTGCTTGTAGACCTTTGTGAGTCAGAGTAACAAGTTAACAGAAGGCCAAAAACACAGAAGCACAAGACCTTTCCATGATAATGAAGATGGAACAGAGCTCCAACCTATGGTGAGAGAGGAGTGTGGGATATGGACTTATCTGCCAGCTAGTGTGTTTGACTTTAAGTCCCAAGAAGAATGGATGTAGGTTGTCATGTATCTCCTGATGTCTCACAGCAACCAACATGCTGTACCCAGTATCCTGTTTTTTCTTCTATTTCTTTCCCTCCTCAGGAAACCCTCTGCTGGTGCATAATGGATGGATCAAATATTTTTTCTCATCCCTATTCCCCATTGTGCCCAGCAGAGGAGGAGAAAGTCTGGACAGTGGCAGGGGGGTGGGAGATGAAAGCTATTCAGATAGCCTTTCACATGCCTGCTGTAGCAAACTCAGAAGAGTGGTAGGCTGCTTAATGTCATGCCAGAACTGCTGAAGTTCCACAGCTGTAATATCAAGCCTAGAGGCCTTCCCTCTCCACCCCTACCCTTTTTCTTTCTCTTTTTATTAGTATATATATTTATTGACTATGTTTTATGTTGGGGTAACAAAGCTGAGGTGCCAGAAGGGAGTGTTTCCCCACACCCAGGCTTGGGAAAGTCCTGAGAGTAAACACTCACAAACTGACATCTCAAAAAATATTGCAGATTGCCCAACCTGAGAGGCTGCCCCAGCAAGTTCAGAATCAGGACTGATTTCCCCCAAGCATTGAGGGGCCAAGCTAGGGCTGCGAGAGGAAGATTCTGCAGCAACAGCACCTCTGACACCTACACGTGCTGGGCACTACTATGAGTGTTCTCTGCTGTAGGCAGAGCACTGCTCCCATTTATTGCTACAGTGGGGGATCATTGTGCTTAATTTGGGTCTGTTACTGCATTCTTCAGTAATTTTTTGCCAAGCACAGAAACCAGAGAGTGAGTGGGTGTTATTCTCTGCGAGAAGATTGTGGATTTGAGACACAAAAGAACCTTAATTGTTTTCCCAGTTTATCCTTTTGACATTTAAATGCAGAAACAGAACTAGTGTTACACATTATTTGACTCCTTTTTTCTCTCTTTGTAGACTTGAATGTGAAGCACATCAGAACTATGAAAGCAGAGCAGCAATAGCAGAAACAGTCATAGAAGAAAAGTAAAGGTTACCAATACCCCAGGACAAAGTATTCGTTCTCTAAATCTCTGTTGTACTTTCTGCACTGGTAAAATGACAGAGTCTGTTTGTACAAATAAAGTCTTTTGTGTGTCATCACATCTGATTTTTATTACTACACTTGTTATGATGGTCTGAAAGTTGTTAATAAACAAACTCCTTGTAAATTTCTTATGTTGTCAGACCAAAGTTACTAAGTCAGCAAGGTCATGGAGCTGTTCTTTTTAGCTTTTTGGTATCTCCACTAACTGGATTTTCTTCATGCTTCTCTGGAATGCTGCACCAGTCATCCCTGGATCAGTAAATGTAGAGGAGGCACTCTGAGATGACTGTTTCCTGATTTATTCTGCATATCCAAACAGCCAATTAAGGAACAAACTGAGCTCATTGATGGAAGTTACCCTTGATAGAAATTCTCTGTAGTCAAGATAATTAGCGGTTATGAGGTAGGTGTTTCTTTTAATTATACTCTTTTGGGAACGGTTTTTACAAGTTAGTATCATAAACTATCCACCAGCTTTTCAGCAAAGGGCAGCTGAAGAATAGTCCTTGGCCTTTCTGTAAGTAAAAATAAACTACCTTCCCTCTGCAATTGAAAACGTGAAGCAGAAAAATTTGTATCTGTATTTAGAGCTTGACAAAGTAGCAGATAACAGAGATAAAACAAGAGGACAGATGTTATAAATAATACTTTATAGAAATGTTAGCTGTAACATGGGTGTGAAATATGTCATGGAGGAATGTAGTGACTGTCAGGACTCCAGCAGAACAGAAACATGATTAGTGTAGACATTTCTAGAAAGGCTAACTTGGTAACAGTCTGTCAGCATTTTCTTGTAATTTTGAGGTTTGTTTAAACTTTTTACCTGGATCCTGATTATAGTACACGTCATGGGCTCCACCTCATTCTGAATATGGGATAGTTTTAGATTTTACTCAGTGGCACATTTTATTCTCTTTGTTTAAAAGCTCCTTTGTTTGAGGAGGGAAGATGACTCCAGGATTTCAGTAAAGTACTCATCAGTATAGGAAGTGAGACATCACTACAGGTAAGTGACTCAGAAGCTGCCTTAATGAATAGATTGATAAACCCTTGATTAGTCACAGCTTGGAAATAACACACAGAAAAGCTCATTGATGGCCTGAAAGAGAAATCTCTTTCAGCTAAATACTGGTCTCCTGCTGTTGAAAGGAGACTAGTTAGCTGTTAGGGAATGCTAAGAAATACTTTTTATTCATCAGTTAATTAACTTTAGTCTAATTTAATATGAGCCACTTCAAGAAGTTGTGGAATATGGGATAGATGATGAAAAGAGGGAAGAAATAGATTAATTACTTTCTGCCTGGCAGGTGAAGCTGATAATCTACTGTCTGTGACTCTCCACCTTTCATTATTTACAACTGTACACTTGGGTACTTCTAGTGTTTGGCTTGTGGATGCTGTGGGAACTGAAAATCCTGATGAATAAAGAACAGCTCTCTAACCCTGAGAAAGTGTGCAGATATGGTACTTACAAAGGGGCAAAACTTTTCCTCTGCCCTGGGTCCCACTAAGATTGCTTCCAAATAGTCATGTCTCCACAATGTAAACGTGTTGTTTACCAATTTACAAAGCATAAAAGGTTTGCTTGGAAGCTAAAAAAATCAGTTTATTACACATTGAGGATTTCTTCCTGTTTGTATTTGATGCTCACAGTGCATGTTTTGGCCTTTGACTCAGGAATTCTCTGGTGGAAAAAAAGGAGGGAAATTTTGATCTAAGTATGTCCTTGTTTTCAGACAATTCCTCTTTCAGATGTTCCTTCCTAATCTCAAAGACTCTGTGATTCTGCTCATTGCAATTATGATGCAGTGGCCTTGCCTGCAATGCAGCTCTGGAGTGAAGAAAGGACACAAATTTTGGGTTGACTTTTAAAGAATGAAGGTAGTAAAAAATGCCAATTAAGCTGTTTTTGAGTGTGTTCCATTTAAGCAATGCTGTACTGCCATTAGTCCAGAAATTACAACTGTAACAGTATGTTTTTGAGAGCCATGTATATTTTTACAGAAGACTTCCAAATATATGGCTTTTAATTGAATTTGTACACAAGCATAGCTTTATAGCTTTCAGGTAGAATACAAGATCTCCCAGTCTTACATACATTACACCAGCCACTGGAGTCAACAACCTCCAGCTGTAGCATTCCTGTGTGGCAGGAGTCCTCACCTGAGTTACAGGGATAAGGCACTGCTACAGAAGCTGATGCTATTTAGTGCTTGATTCAGACTGCTGTCTTCCCCTGCAGGATATTGTAGTCAGGCAACTACAAAGCAGGCTGTATGTAGGCACAGCTCTTGGGAATACAGTTAGTGCTAGTTCTGATGGTGGTCTAAGCCACTTTCAGTAATTTGATGCCTGCCCTGCAAAGCAGCCCAATACTGTGTGGACTCTTCTTTCCTGCAGCTATGGAAGATTCAGTGGAATGAAAGGTACTGTTATAGCTCTATTCTTTAAAAATAGGAGAAGGGGGCTATTGGTGTCTGTTTACCAGGAAATGGCTAAATATTGCAGCCTACTGTTTTAAGCAAGGCAGCTTGATTTTGGTCTTGCTTGGTGTCTACTTCAACCTCTCAATTCAGTTGTGATTCCATTGGATGCCTCTGTGGATGAAAGAAAACAGGCATACTGAGAAGAGTTTGTGTGTTCTTCTGTTTCTTCTGTTCAAATGCATGATAAAGGTGTGCAAGCAGTTTAAATCCTTGGTTTTGGATTCAGAAAGAGCAGGAAGCAGGGCACAGTCAGGCTTTAAAAAAAAAAGACACTGCTTTCATCCAAACTATAAAAACAACAAAGCTTTTGCTGTTGATCATAGAACTGCTTTTTAGCATTCAATACAACAGTTCTACATTGTTAGATGCTATTATTTTGAAGGGGGAGAAACAGTATCATTCAGGAAGAGCAGGTCTTAACAGACGTCTTACTAATAATTCTCTTGTCTCAGATGAAGGGCTTGGACCAGTGACCTCTAGAGATCCTTTCTAATTTAAATTCTGTGAAATAAATAAGCTTAAGACTTACACAACAACCAGGTCAGTTGAAAGTCAGATCACCACATCACACTCAATGATAAAAGAAACTAAGCACAAACAATTTCTAGTCTTGAGGGAAGAATCCTTCAGAAGTCCAGAACTTGCAAGTATAAAACATTTCATATGTGAACGCAGTAAGTTTAAACTGCAGTAAACACTTTTCAGATGCTTTTAATTTTTTTTACAGAAGTTAGAATCTGCAACACTGGCCCCCATTGATACATGCTCCTTTTTCCTTTTATAAACAGTGCAGGTAAATTAGTACAGCCTGTCTGCCCTCCATGGTGAGGAAGAAATCATCCTCCATTTAGGCATAAAGCTCTGCTATCAGTAACTGAATAACTCAGATCGCAGGCCAGCAGGAACAAAGAGTGGGTGTCTCTTTATGTAATCTAAAGCAAGGGTGTTGTGAGTTCTCCAAGTGATGGCACAAAGGGTATAGGCTGAAGCAGAGGCAGCGATAAGTGTGTGCAGATCCTCATTGGCCTTGAGAAAACGGCAGGGATTTAGTGAACAGCTAAGGATCTCTGGTCATAACCTCACAGTCATGAAGAAGGGAAGTGAACTCGGCTGTGAAGGAGCTACATTCCTTTCCTATTAAGTCAGTGTCACTCATTCCTGGGAGATTTTTACAAGGTTGTTAGATTAAATCCCATGGAAAAGAATGAACCAGAACTGCTCCAGACAGGAGCCCTACATTACCCTTAACAAAGGCAAAGGTGATGCTGATTTGGAAATTATTCTTCTAAAATCTAATCTTTAACAATGGTAGCACAACAAATGAGACAAGATCATCTACATACCTTTAAGAAAAAAATATTTATTTATAAAAATACACTGGGATCAGTTTGAGAAGTGTGGCAATAAATACAGTTGAAGGAAGAAAAAAAAAGCATTTCTACATGGATATATTATGGCACAATAAAAGGTAAATGCACCATCAATCATGATGAGACTTTTGTTGGCTCAAGACTTTGTACAAGCTCCCTTTTTAGTAAGACAACTATTTCTAAGTTTGGTCAGTGTTGATAATGGAATGAATACACAATCACAAATGCACGCTTATGTCTAATGCAGGACTTACCATTAGCAAACAATACCTTAGAAACATAGCAATGATATTTAAATCACTAATGGGATATCTTAAATTTAATTGGCAAAGACCACATGTAACTTTAAGCATGAAATTCTTTTATCTCCTCTGGAAAACAGAAAAGCTGTAAATATGTAAAATGAAGGCTTAACATGGTATGTAAATACCTACTTAAGTAGAGATTGTGAGAATGCATAGCTCCTTATTAAACAACCCGGCTGTACGAGAGCACTCCCCCTTTCACAGTATTCCTTTTACTTCATATGCAGTTATTGTTTATGCTGTAGACTACAACTGTTACAGCACTAAAGGCAACTAGACAGGGAAAGGGCAGAGAAAGGAAAAAGGAATGTATGTAAGGCAGTATTTCTTTAGGTACATTAAGCGTAGTGTGTAGGAAAGACAAGTAACAATTCCACAAGGCTAGTTTCGTTCTTACTGAATAAAATAATGGACTAATACTGGACTTTCAATGCAAAGCTAATAATCAATGCCCTGGTCACTGTACTGACCATGGTAATCTCTTTGATAGTCATCTTGGTACTCTCCGTGATAGTCATCTGGGTATTCTGCCTGATAATCGCTATCGCTGATTTCTGACCCATTAGTTCCTGTTCCTTGGCTGCCGTTATGAATGACGGGTTCTGTCGGTGCAGCACAGTACTTGGGGTCATACACTTGCCGTCCAAGCCCATACACACTCATTCCCTTCTGTGAAGCTACTTTGTTGGTACCCATTTGTAACGAAATAGTTGAGTTATCCACAGGTTGCAATATGTGCTTCTGATCGTAGATGTCTCTCCTGGTACCTGGTGCCAGCATACCAGCCTAACAAAACAGGATTGTAGAGGTTCAGTAAGAAGGTCAAGAGCTAGTAATCTAGATTACTAGATTTACAGTTTTAACTGGTACACCTTACTGGAAGTGCTAGGAAGAAGGAAGTGAAGTATAACAAAACAGCACAGCAGCATGTGCTCACTACTCGCTAACTCAGAAAAAAGTCCTTGCAGAAAGGTTCAACTTATGGTCCTCTTTGGAAAGAATATACTAAGTACTGTGATTAAGGTGGTGCCTGGAACCAATTTTTATTTTGCCTCTCTCTAGTTAGTAACTTGAAATGGTTACTGTTTTCTTCTGGTATAACACTGCCAGCCGGAAATTCTAGAAACACCAAGTCATTATTCTGCCTGAAGACATTCAGTACAGAACACGCTGGTTAATGATAAGAAATTCAAGTTCTTCAATTATTGCATAAAAGCACAGCTGAACTGTACCCACTTACTGCTGCCTGTTAGACTTTGCTGCTGTGTGCTACTGGCAGATTGTCCTGTGGCACTGGCTCTCCCTGGCTGAGACCTGTGTCCCTCTGCAAGGGCCGCACTGTCCTGCTTACCTGACTGGCTCCTTTGTTAGTGCCCATCTGTAGGCTGATCGTCGTCTGGTCAAATGGCTTATCAGTCTGCATTTTTGGGTCATAGAGATGTCTTCTAGTTCCATAAGCAGTCATGCCTGCCTGACTGGCACACTTGTTGGTGCCCATCTTTATTGGGGGAAGGAAGAGGTGGACAGAAAAAAATGATTTTTATTTGTACGTTAAGCACAATCTAAGGAAACAAATAAGGAAACAATATGGTAACTGTAAAATAATTTCAGTGCATGCTTTCCTCATGTAGTTTGACCACTACCCTAACAAATTACTCTTTCTCCTTGCTCAGTTTCAAAAGGAAAAATAAAAGCAGCTGTCATCCTAAGGCATTTCAATGACTGGCATGTGCCCAACTGCATTGCAATTGGAATGGATGTATTGCCTCAAAATGTAATAAGTAACTTTTACCTTGGATGGTAATGATTCCTTTATGCTGCCACAACTTCTATACCACAGGAATTTTAAGATTTTATTTTGTTTTTTATGACTACTAAGGAAAGTGGAGAGAAAAAAAGTTTCTACTGTACAAGGAGCTTTAGCTATCCAAAAACTCCTGCTTTAAAACCACTTTAAAAGACAGAGATGACGCTGCTAATATGAGCTTTCATTTCTTCCTTATCACTCTTATAGCAGATTTAAAACAAACCAACCAACCAATCTGCTAGGGAATCACTTGAACTTATAAAGCCAATCAACTGCTTACAAGAATTAAAACCTCATTCCTTCTTCCATGATAAGAATATATTGTAATTCTGCAGCTGGTTTTGCATAAACAATGTATCAGTTAATCAAAACAAGAAAGTTGTTCTCAAACGTAACAAATTAACTGCAAATCTGAATTTCCTACTTACCTGCAGGCCAATTACACTTTGACCAGCTTTTAGTTTTCCTGCATCAAAACTTCGTGCTTGTTTCTCTGCATATTTGACACCAATATCAATTGTAGTATGAAAACCTTTAGTTTTTGCCTATTTAGGGAGAGGGAAAATAGAGTATTCAGCATTTGAAGTATGTTTTCTATTACTGGAACACTGCCTTTACAGCCCTCACCCGGGGCTCTCAAATGATGCCAATAAGCAGGTCTGTCTCTATGACAGACTGAGTGTTTGGGCTGAGAGAAAGTAACACTTCCCCATGCCATCTGAGAGTGGCAATCCACCTGAAGCCAGAAGGATATTCTGCAGGGATTAGTGTTCTCCTGTGAGCCTCCCCTGTTTTGTGTATGCACATCACTTCCAGAGCAAGGTCACTTGCAGCCAGGAAGCTTCCCTCTGAACTCCAATCCTTCCCTGGGGCTGTGGTATCACACAGCCCACTGAAGTGCAACCTCTGTGCACCATCTCAGACACTCTGTACTGTCCATCCTCTCCGGACAGGCTGTATGCTGTTTTCTGTATTTACATTGGTTGTAAGGGTGCATATGGACTGGCATGTGGATTTGTGCCAACTGCAGGGGTACAAATACTTACCAGACCTGCTAGTGCCACTAGAGTGGTCTGTACTTGAGTCATATTTCCATTTTCAAAAAGATCATTTGCTTCAAAAATATCATGTGGCTTCATGCCGTAGACTTGGATAGCTTTGATAAAATTCCCAATGTTCTCCAGCTAAACAGAAACAAAAAAAGCCAGTTTTCTACTCAGCGTTTCAAATCAGAAACTAAGTAAATTTAAAGCTTTCTGACGTTGGTTTGTTTTACCCAAGTTCTTTGCTTTGTGCCAACTCGACAAAACAGTTGGCATGGTTAAAAGTGACTGGTGGGAAGTTTGGGATTATTTTTTGTTAGTTTTAATACTGATTTCAGAGATCAGACTAAAGGGTTATCCAGCCTGGCATCTCTCCATGAGTATCATATATTTTGTTAGAGTGGGCTTTGATAAGAAAACTTGTCTCAACTGTGTGTCCCTTCCAAGAGAAATTCTAATCTAAAACCTGCTTCAAATTGGAAAATTTGACATACTGGCCATGCTATTTGAGTGCAGCAACTGATAATTTTGAATAAAATAAAAACAGAACTATGTGGATAGTAAGAAGATTTAACTTGGACTGAAGGCATTATCTTGCTCAACTCCTGGGACAAATAAGCTTTGGGGTTTATTAGCACTATGTGCTGTAGAAATTGGAAAGCAATATGGAACACAAGGAATAAGGTCTGAATCTCATCTTTCCTTCTGAAGTCTTAAGAGGTATTAAATTTTTTTTAAAAAATAAAGATCCTCCACCAGATTTAGAAGTGTTCAATGCCAAGGAAACAAGGAGGCTCACATAGAAGTTTTAAGCTGGACCCAACAACAGCAAAGGCAGTCAGCTCTAGGCAGCAACCCTCCCAAGGCTGTTCTAAATGCATGTTGCATCCTGACCAGATGCTTTCTCAGTAGGACACTTCATACAGCGATGTCTAGGTACAAGCAAGCTGTTGACCTAACACCTTGCAGCACTGCCTGGATAGAAAACTCATTTGTGATTGAATAAAAAGTAAACAGGTTGTTTGTTTTTTTTTTTTACTTGGAAAAGGCCTTGCTATAGGACTCAAAGTTCTTCTTCCATCTGACAGCTCATCAAACAGCTAAAGCACTACTGTTAAATACTCAGCTAACACTGATGAGCCACCCCAGCTGTATCTGCTTTCTGTTAAACTCTTCATGAGTGCAGTATCCTCAACTGTTGGATATGTATCATATGCAAACCTGGTGCTACTAAGATTTAAGATGTACCATATTCACAGCAAATTTGTTAATACAGAACAAAAGAATTGTTTGGGGTTGAAGGGGTTAGAGGTGTTCTGGGTTTGGGGGTTTTTTTTTGTTTACCTGGTGCCAATTTAGTTTTGATTGATTAATTTTCTTCACTGATCCTGGCTGCAGCTTATTTATAAGCCTGGGGAGGTGAAAAAGAGGGAAATGCTTAAACAGTAAATCTCATCCTTATACCATCTGTGCAGGCATTATATAATACTTTCACTCATGCTTTATTAGTTGCATTAGTTTCACCAAAATGGTTAATTTTTTTGGTTTATACAGAGAGTCTAGCTCAGATCTCAGGTCTAACAAGTCTAATAGACCATAAGAATTTTTGTGTGCCATTTGATTACTATAGAAATGAGCTTCACCATTAAATTTAGAAACACTTAGAAATCTTTTGCTGAAATACAAAGGAGATTTAAGTTTTCATTTTTACCACAGTTTCAGAGAAGTCTCCCACCCTACAGTCAGCTATCTTTGACTGTCACTGTTGATGTGTTTTAAAGGGGAATCTTCAGAAAGTCCCTTCTTATTTCCTCAAAAGTAGAAAACTCCTAAAAATAAGTTACTTAATAAATGCTTACTCGCATAAGATTATGCCATCTTTTAATCCCAGTTGAAAATTTGGACCAATACTCAGCCCTGTAACCTCTTCTATCCAGTTACGCAGATCTTCTTCTATCTGGGGGTCATATTTCAGAGCAATCTGTAACACAAGCAATTATAAAATTACTTCAGGAGAGAAGTCTCCAACTCTTCCCCCCTCCCCAAATCCATTTCAGAGTGTGCTATAGCAGTTATCCAGTAGCTTTATTGCTGGATTTTTAAATTGTATTTTATGCATCAGAGTACAGATGTAAATACTTCAACTATAATGTCCATGGCTTTACTAATAGTCTATTTGCAAAAAGCACTTTGAAGCATGTGCCACTCTTTCTAGGGTAAGAACTGCTGGAGTTCATGAAGAGTCTTTTGACAGCTGCAGAGGAATGACCTTTTTTTAAAAAATATTTGACTCAAGTTGTACTTTGGCAGGAAGTAAGGAAGGGAAATAGTGTGTTATGAACACAAGAATTCTGAATTGCCATACCATCGGTACTACTGCTCACATGTAGGTTTCTACAGGGGAAATTTTATATAATAGATTTGAAGCTGAAGATAACAGTGGCTTTGGTTTTATAGCTAGTTTATGATTAATTGAGATGACCTAGTAAGTTTTTCCCTGTTGCTATAGCAGTAAGAGTTATCTTGCTATGGATTCTGGGGATTCTGTCTGTCTTTGTTTAACTTTAACCTTTATTATGCCTGCTATTTCTCTTTGACCTTACCGGAAGACTGATGGAATAAACTGTGATCTCGTATTTTAATTGCAAAGAAAGAAAACCTGCAATAGTCTTTGAAGTAAAAGTCATCAAGCAGAGGCCCAGAGTTGTTAGCAAGGTGACTTAAAAACTCCTTTTCCAGATGTTCAGACTTCACTACTCTGTGTCCATTTATGCTTCAGTCACTAGAAATCAGCCCACGTGAAATGAATGCTTAAAACCAGTGAACTTCAACAACACTGGCTGCCAACAGCGTCCGTGTTCCTCCACTCTGCCCTTTGTTCCCTTCTCCTGTACAAAGCAAAACGCAGCTCAAACTTCTTCAGCCTAAACCTGTCACCTTTGCAATACTTTTCAATATTGGTGAGTTGGGCAAAAGGGATTCTATCACTGGAAGCAACACAACTTGTTTTGTTTGCAGAAAGAGTAATCTGAGCACCAGATTGTGTGGGATAAACAACCTCCACCAGTGCAGAGGTTGGCAACACTTTCCCACCTTCATTAATGGTCCCGCATGGGTCAGTGAGCAAGGTGGGCATGAGGGAGCTACCGTGAGAAACCTGACAGGCAAGCACAGAATGTACTTGCAGTGTTTCTAACTCATGGAAAATCAGCTCAGCTACACCAGTTGCTTACAAATTCCTAACAAGAAACTCATGTAAAGCCATTCACATTCAGATCAAAATATAAATTTCAGACTTTTTACATATAGTCTTAAGACTTCAGCCCAGGAAGGACATCTATTAGTAGCTATATTTATACTGCAGGAGATTATAATTCCAACCTATCTGAATTCCTTGGAGAGAGGCAATTGCTACATTTTGGCTAGCATTTGTAATCCCTGACTCCAAACTGACCAAGCTAAAAATTACAGTACTCTGTTCTCTATTTTATTTCTAAAGGGAATGGAAAATTCCTGTATCTCTGGCTTTACTTCAAAAACTTGCCTGAGTAATACTTATTTTCCTTAGACTATTTGTAATGGTTGTGCTACGGTGCCTTAGTTACAGATCAGCATAGTGGACTAACCCACGCCTACATTCAGATCTTGATTAAGGTGTAAAATTTTGTGCAATATTCCGCACAAGATGACAAGGAAAATGTCATTACTTTTTTTTTTTTTTTAATCACACCTTTTGGATATTAGATAGCTAAATGAGAAGCAGACTAGAAAAGCTAACTGAAGTTCACAGCTTTATAGAGGACATCGCTGTTGGTTTTGCTCTTTTCAGCCAGTAAATATGGAAGCCAATAAGAGTAAGAACCCTGAAGACTTCTGCAAGTGTGGCTATTTTAATCTTTCTTGGCAAGCATATAAAAGAAAAGGAAAAATTTCCCTCATTTAATACTAAGTGCATTCCATATGCGAGATTACAACTGAACTGAATATTAAATTGCTGCCCCCATTGCTTGGGGAACTTAGAAGTAATCAGATGGAATTTTATCACTTCTGAAAAGTATTTACTCTACATTGGAGTACTTTACCATGTGTTCAAATCTTGAGTTTTTCAAGACGTTTTAAATTGTCTTGGGGTATCACTACAGTGGTTACCAAGAGATAGGAAGTAAAAATGCTTATATATGGGAGGAGACTTGCCTTTATTGCCACCAAAAGCATTACTATCAAATCTGCTAGTTTTCGGAATTGTCTTTGTCTACTGAATAGTTTGACTTAAACATGGTAACATTTTTGTTCTGTTTTGAGCTGGTGGGATACAAAATATGGTAGTAAAAGTAAAAAAGGGTGCTAGTTTATTTGCAAATTATACTCAATCTACCTGAAAAGCTAGAGATGTGAAAATTTTAGAATCAGGTTTCAAACATGTGAGAAGGGGTTAAACAGGGAGAGTGACAGGTCAGGTACTACCAGAAGCAAGGTATTATGCTTGCTCTGAATTCTTAGCTCTTCTTCTCCCAATGGCACAACCAGAAGTTATGTAACACTAAGTTAGTGAATATTTCATATTTTCCACATGTCTATATCAGAGTTGTTCCAGTTTTCCTTTGATTGCTATCTATGGGGTGGAGCTGGAAGCTTTGATATAAATGTAAAAAATGATGTCTTTTTCCACTACTACTAATCAACATGCCAACATTTGATCCTTTATAAATACTGAACTTTCGTGGAAGAGACTTAAGTTGTACAAGTCTACAGCAAAAGAAAACATTGTCTACTGAAGATGAAAGCAGTAGCTATGCAGCTTCAATCAAAGTATCATCAGTGCCATGAAAAAAAGCTACACTTTCAGAATACTGTAGAAATTATTCAATTGTAGCAACGGATATAAAGATTTTATAGAAGTTTAAAATAAGATAGCAGGAAGCCAACTATTAATTTTTTTACTTTCTTCTGACAAATGTTGAAAGATATATGAAGTTGTAAATGCTACTCTTTTTGTGGACGTTTCAGAGACACACATTAAATAGTCAGAAATATCTTTGAAAGGAAACTAATGTTTATACAAGTGGTCAAAATTATAGGTGATCCAAGGTTGTAGAAGGAAAAGCCTAGGTGTTACTTGCCTATTACAAAGCGACATACATACATTTATGCCAATGTTTGCCTCAGGCTAGAATCCTTGGGCTAAATTTGATTCCTCCAGAAAATTCACATCCGATTCTCACACCTAGTTCTGTTCAGGTAGGACTTTCCTGTTTGAGACCTCTTGAAGT
>JAWWES010000006.1:17046432-17060630 GCA_035583135.1 Lophotriccus pileatus
ACCCTCCTTCCCTCCGTAGTACAAGAACAGCAATCATCACTGCTTTTATCAAGCATAAGAATTCCTGGAAACAAGTAAAGTTATGCTGGCCAATTTTAATGATCTGTCTGTATCCCTTGAAGTTACTCAGTGTGTCTGTAGCATGTTAAGTCTGAGTGATGATGTTAAACAGTATTTCACACCATAACTGATAGCATATGGACTTTCAGTTGTCCTTTTATACTAATCTTTTCCAAATTACACAGTACACACTGTACACTAAGGGCTGCATGTATGCCAAATCTCCAGTTTAAGAGTTCAGCTGTCCATACTGCTGCTACTCTGGAAAAATAGTGTAACAGTATCTCAAGAAAGACTTTAAGAACACTGCACTGCTTTTTACACTGGGAATAACAAACAGAAAACTTAGTAAGTTAGAAAGCAGATATAAAAGATAAAACTTTCAAGGTTGCACACAGTGTCATAACAGCTTGCACTTCTTAGTTCTGATGAAATTTTTGACTACAGCTTCAGGCTTTCTCCACCCATCGGGGTGAAAAGTTTAAAGTGCAGCATGCTAAATTTAAAGTACTAGTAGGCATTTGAAAAAAACCTTCTCTCTAGTCATGAGTTTTAACAATAAAAGCATGTGCTTGTCAAAGTGCATCAACAACTCTATCATGGGAACTGTGTTTGTCAACAAAACCTAAGATTTATATACATAGAAAAGTGTAGCAAAGTAGGTTGTATGCTGTTGTTTTCCAAGGTAAATAAAGTACCAGACCATGTACAACAAGAGAAATAACCAGGACTTTGCTCCAAGATAGCATAGGAAGAGGTTACATATATACTTTTTCACCAAAGTGAACAGAAAAATAGATAAAGCTCTAAGTTTCAGCTGTTAACATTCTTCACAAGGAGAAATTTGGTATGGCCCATATTCTTGTTTAACATGACACAAAATTACTAACTTTTAAATTAAAAAAAAAAAAAAGTGGAGAAAGCTTACTGAATTTCTAATAAGTAGAGGAGTATATTCGTCTTGTACTGAATTTAATCCATGTTTAGCCAGGGGTTTTAATATTACACATTAGATCACAAACTACTGAAAGCAAACAAAGACAACGAATGGAAAACTCCAGGTTTTAAGACGTAAGGTTGTACAGTTTTAACTTTAAACGGCAATTTGTTCCTATATCAACTTTTCAGTGTTTATTAATTTGGAGCTCTCTGAGTGCAACTGAATTGCTGTGGTTTTAATGCTGTGTACAAACATCCTTTGCACTGAAATAAGTACTGTCTTGAGCAGTGGTTTGTCCTGCTGCAGCCAAAGATGCCAATGCTGATACTTCTTTATTGTTTGCTTGGCACTAGTTTGTGATGAGATCTTTTTGCTCCCCCTTTTAAGGCTTTATGACAGTATGGGGAAAGATGAAAGCATAATTCTCTCCTGGTATCAAGGCAGAAGCTTGTGGAAGCCCTTACTGCTCAGAAATGGGAGTTAGGCAGACCACAGCTAGTCTTAAATTATTCTCCAAAATTTGTGTTCCTCACCTGCTGTTCCAGAACACAGTTCTGAATCTCATATCTAAAATTTACATGGCAAAACATCTGGGACAAGAAAAGTGTTAAAAAATCTAGATATGTGAATGACCCAGAAAAAGTCACAGAACAGTAAGTTCTTCTCAAAAGCAGGGAGAAGGATTTTCTATTTTTTTTTTTTTTAATTATATAACCAAGTTAAAACTTCCTGGTTAAAATTCTATGGTATAAATAGATTACTGTACATATCTAATCTTCAGTTGCAGAGGTGACAGAGAGTGGCAAGGACACAATCACTGGATATTTAATCATAGAGTAAACAAATAGCATATGCTCTAAGTTGAGACAGAGAAACTAAGACAGTGGGAAAAGACAAGGTTTTGATTTTTACTGAAAGAGGGTAAGAAGTGAGAGTGACAGGGTACCAAGATGATTATTAGGTGAAGCTTTTTGCCACATGACCTACCAACCCAGTGACCTTTCACCGTAAGGACAAATTAAAATCCCCTGTTAATTTCATGTATGTTGTCCTGGACTGCATGCAAAACAAATGTCAGAGGAGGTATATTTGTGCACAAGAAACCCAAAGGTAAAGGGAATGTGAAAATCCAGATGAAAACCAAAGGCAACAGTACTTTAAAAACTGAAAGCCACCATTCAGTATTTGAACATGCATTTTTTTCTGTCATTATGGACTGTTGTACAAAAAGGCAGAGAACGGTCTGTGTTAACATTAATATTGAAAGATCTCACTGTATCCCACCATGCTACTTAGCACAAAAATTGTACAGTTGTATCCATTTTGCTTAATGTTCAACAGTATTTTTTTGTTATGTGTAGCATAACCAATACCTTGCCAACATCTCACTGTTCTCTCTGTGAATCAGAATTTAGGCTACAATCCTTAAAGGAGGGATGGATGAGCATCCCTCCAAAATTCCTGGCATTCTTCCCATAGGCACCAGTTTAAACTCTGTGAAGTAAGAACAAGTCATGCCTCAAAGTTTCCAAGTCATCTTACAAGTACAGATACCTGTAGTCATGCATGGTGTTTGCTGCCAGGTCAGCCAGCTGGAAAAACTAAGTGTTCTACTTCCTGGCTGTCCAGCTTGTGACAGCTTGCAAACTATTCAAGAAGCAAATGCTACCATCTCTTCCCCCAGAAGAACTCGGACGTACATCTGCCCTTGGCCTGAATGCTGGTTCCTTCTCGTTCTGGGCAGCTGCGCTACTGCAATGCCTTCACCCATTCAAACCTGTTCCCAGCTTTTCTTGCACTTCTTATTCTTGTCATGTCCTGTCATAGTCACAGACTTCTGGCTTGTAAGTCAAATACTCCTTAGTCATCACCTTCCACTGTCAACTCTAACACCTTCCAGTCATGCCACCATACATCATACTTCTTGGTATTGAGCTCTTTTGCACTATTTATTTAGTCTGTATATTGCTGAACTACTTAAATTCCTTCACAGAACATGGTTTCAGCAGTAGTCACTACCTACTATTTTAAGTCATTGTTGTTTTCATTCAAAAAAAACGCCGGGATATGAAATTTCTTCTCAGCTAAAATCTAACCTGATGCATAAAAGCCTGTTATTCCCTGATGGGAACTGAATTCTTGCTTTGAAACCTGCCCCTACTATGACTGATATGACACAGCAAATCTGGGCAGGCTCTGACATCACTCGCAGTGATGTCTTCTGAAACATGCTGAGTGCTGCATGGAAAATACTGGTAGTCTGCCATACTGACAGACATCAGTGATCTAGCTAATCTTGTTCTGGGGGGAAAGAAAAAAAATTCTTACAGAACAATCTGGTGCATAAACAGAAAAAAAATTCCAAAGCATCTGAAAACAATTTAGTTTTTCTAGCAGTAACCCAGGAAGCATCTCCTGAGACAACTATTGTAACTCTGGTGGAATAGTAGTTCTCAAAGCCTAGACAGAGCCTGCAAACAGAAACAGTACCATCAATGATCACTTGATCTTTCTCAGAATACTTTTCTAATCTATTGCTACTACAGAAATTCAGGAAATTATATATTCTTTCAAGTTTACTGAAAGCTGAGCAGGCTGGGAGATGCCTGGGATACATATTCATAAAGAAAACACAGATTTCTCTCATTCTTACCACCACTTCATCCTTGCACATAATGATTCAATCTGGCTTTTTTTTTTTTTTTCTTTTTTTTGTAATTTAGATGAAAGATGTGATTTCTTGAGAATTTCCTTAGTGGCTTCTAGATAGCAAAGTCTGCCTAAATTTATATTTCATAAAGGTAGTAGATAAAAATCTTTCAATTCACAAATAGCACATTTTTCTGGTTGAGGTAATTTCCCCCATAGCCAGTTTTCTTAGCAGAAGCACAAGAAATAAAGATTTTATAACCTAAGCTTTAGAAGACCTTGTCTATCAGCTGCTTCAGCTATTGTTTTGCTTTACTGCCAGCCAAAATATTGGAAGAATGAACTTGGCACAAAAAATAATAACCTGCTGCTCCTGGCCTTCCACCTTACCCTCTCCCTTCCCATGTGTATCTCTGACCTGCTAGAGTTCAGTAGGTGACACATGACGTTGATTATAAACCAGAAAACATCCAAAAATATTCTGATATAGCCACCCAGACAAGCTGGGCTTTAACCACATAGAAAGTGTAATAATAATATTTTAAAAAATAGGTGATGACCCTAAACATGTTAGAAAATGTTTACTTAATTTGCTAGTAATATCCATCTTTAAAGACCTACCATGGAATTGCAGAAAATTACTGAAGAAGGTCTAAGAAAAGTAAGACAGAGTGATAAGATTTATGATTAGATGAACTTGTAGCTCAACTTTTTATTCATGAAAATGCAGTTTTAGTAGTGTACAAATCAAGCCATAAGCCTGCTACACTGAAGTTTATGAGTACAGGAGAAAATACTACTGTGAAAGAAGGAAAGATAGTCAAACTCCTACGCAAGGGGTTCAGTTTCAACACCCTGTTGTTTTCAGCAATTAAGCATGAGCAGAAAGAACAGCTGGCACTGCTGGGGTGGGTAGGGCATCCAAAACTCAGGATGCCACAAGGCAAGTTGTAGTCTCATTATGCTGCACACCTGAACTGACAATAGGTTTGAAATATCCAAGCAACAGAAGGTGTGGGCAATGCTGTGCTGCAAATGACTGTGAGAGATCTCAAGCCTCAATTATTAAGGCTCCATTATTCTTCTGTAGAACAAAATGCTCAGTACCAGTACTTTACCTCTGATATTTAATCTCACAGCATTTTTTAAATTAAAACCTGCTAGATTCTTTCAAGTAGAAATAGCTTTACATATCACAAACATTTTCATACCATCGTTTATTAATAATAAAGGTTGCTGTTAAGATAGATCACAATAAAAAGACATGAGTCTTTATTTTCTAAGTTACTTGCACCTTTTTACTCGTATGAGTCGTGATTAATACAGCAACGTCAGCAAGGTAACGAAACAGCTTCTTGCAAAATTAAGCAAAGAACATTTAGTCTTAGAACACTAGATAAGTGCCTGAACTACATATGCCTTGTTGACTTAACACTGTTTTGACTTTTAGATACGATATACAGCAGAACTTCAAACTGATCCCCCACAGTGTTATGAAGTTAACCAAAGCAGTGGCAGCTCAGGCTGGTCAGGCAGTGGGAATCTCAACAGGAGCTGCAGTACAGGTCCTGCTCCAACACATCCTTCTGCTTGGTGTGTACGGGCCTGAGCTCTGACTCATGTTAGGCACGGGCAGAACACAGAAGGAAAATGTTCTGGGTCCATATTAGCAGAGAGGTAGGAGTTGCCTTTCACCATCAACATTTAAATATAACCATATCCCTTCCCAAATGCACATGCATGTTATGTTTAATTTTTTTATGTGAAGGCTTCTAGTACTTAGTCAACTGATTAGGGACAATAGAAAAATACTTTTCAATTAAATTAGTGTTCCTGATTTTGCTTGAATAAGATAATACTCGCTCTCTATAAATAAGAGGCTGTAGCAGTGGAAATATCAACAGGAAAGCACTGTAACAGGAGAACTTTCTTAGCAGAAAAGCAAAGTAAGGTTTTTTCAGTAGTAACGTCCAGTTTTATCATGGCAAGAGCTATAGCACAGATATGCAAAGCAGGGAGCAAGATTTCTTTAGAATTCATCTATAATTCAGCTAGCTAGGATTTGCAGTAGAAAAGATTCCACCTTCATGCAAGCATTTCAGAACAGCAAGAAAGTGCAGAAATATTTAGTTTTTGCCCAAATCTCGGAAAATACTCGTTGTTCAGGTTCTGCAGGGTGTATGCACAAGCCACATACAGTTTCACTTCACTATACCTCTTAAGGATTACCCTGTAATCAAAAGGTTGTCTGCCTAAATAAAATCCAAAAGAAATCTGTTGACTCCAGAAGGCAGGGTCAAGTCTTGGAAGGGAAGCAGCAAAGGTACTGAATGGTTAAAGTCTGGTTTCCAGGAGCGAGAGAGTATCAGTGCTCAGAGCAAGTTCAGCCTCCCAAGGCTTAAAGCATGCTTGGCCCTGCTGCTGGGACCAGGCACGGCACTTGGGGAGAGTCCAAACAGGGCACTAGACCGTGGCTGTGACAGCAGCACTTCATGCCTCATTGTAATGGCCTTCTCTCCCTGCCAGCTCCTCCAGTGCCACCAAACCTTCGAGTCTTTGTAATTTATACATCCAGAACAGCATCCGCTTCGGGTAAGAGCTGGTTTTATATAAGCAACCAGGACTTTAATTATGTCTCCCCTCCAAATATCTACTAAAATCTGCACTGGCCTAAGGAGGAGAAAGAAAAACAAACAAACAAACAAAAAAGCCAGAAGAGAGAAAGAGAAAAAAAGTTTGTTTTGTTAGGTTTTTTAACAGAAAAAATGCCCCAAACATAGAACCACCCACCTGAAGAAAGTCAAAACTGATTTTGAGATAAACACTGTACCTCAACCCCACTAAATAGAAAAAACAACATATATTACTACGAGGCATTACTGCAAAACCAAAAGTATTTGCTCAAAAGAGAGTGTTTGCTGCTGAATATAGCTACACAAGTCAACAGTTGTTTAGAATCAGATACTTATAAAAAGCATTTTTAAGCAAAAGAGTCCCTCTTAAAGAAAAGAAAAAGGATTTTCACATGATCTCACTTAGAAAAAATCTGTTTCAAATTGCCCTACGTGTCCTGGCCTCAAGCCCGTTTTCACTGAAGGCCTTTCCTGTACAGTTCCATAGGGGATGGGAATCTCTACAAAGTTTGCCTTAAAAGGATGTGTCAGATGCCCAGTCTATACGGTGTCAGGCAGCTACAGAAGCTAATAATTCTGAGTACAAAGAAGTTTCTATCTTTTATTCTCCAAGGCAAATTATAAATTATTTGGATACAAGAAAAATCCTCCAAATGAATGTTCTGTCAAAAAAAAGACAAGGAGAGACAAAAATCAATGATGTGCCCTTCTCCCCCCAAAAAAAATGTGTCCATCCAATTATCTTTTAAGGGTATTGACTCAGTAACAGGACTATAATAGTATTTTCCTCTAAATTTTAAACTAAAACTCTGAAACCACACAAGGAGTACATTCATTTGTAAATTTTAAACAAGTAAGCATTACTGTAATGCAAATCACTTTTTATTTTCTGAGACTGCTAATCCTATTTAATTGTCATGACTGTCAAACTCTATTTGCTCTCTTCAGAAGTGTTCTAACCATAGGAGGTATGAGCTTGCAAGAAAAGGATGCAAGACTTGATAGTTATACCCTTAAAAGTAACCTTAGCAAGTTTTATGGTTCTGTGTCACCAGTGTAAGTTTTACTCAAAGTTTACTAATCCACCACAAAAAAAAAGCTCACTATAATACATTAATACACTAGAACACATTTAAAGCACTTTCTGTGCATGTATTATATATTTGAAAGTGCAGACTAAGGTTGAACATAACCAAAGTTTTCAGCAAACATCCTTCCTCTTCATTTGCTTAGGCCCTGTGCTTTGCTGGTGCAGCACCAGCACCTTCTATCTGTGCTGTCCTCGTACACGCACAGGAGCAGACCGGTCTAGCGCTCCACCTCTGCTCTCATGTTCATGAGGCAGCAGTAGCTAATCCCAGCTAGGCCATACTATTCATCCCCTCCCTCCTAGAAAAAATGGTGTGAGCTGAGAGACAGACCTGGAAATTACATCCCTCACTCCGGGTTTTTCCCGGGGCAGCCACACATGCCTTGCAGTTCAAGCGCGGCTGTGCGCTGTTCCAAGTGACGGGTCTCAGACTCCAAAAGACAACCGCCAGCTTTGTATGATGTGTCCAAATTTACTGGGGATTTAAACCTTTGGGCAAAAGAAACTAACTCCTGTGTCAGCAGTTTACAGCAACAACTGCCAGATGTCACTGAGACAGCCACTTTCACAGATCTGTTTGATCTCACCTACTGAGGGCCACCGACCAGTGAAACTGAGTATGGGATTTGTCTGTCCTGTGGGGTTGTGCAAGGGCTCCTGAAGGCAAGTCTCCATGTTTGTGGACTTGGGCAAGTGCACAGAACAGGCAATGCTTGGCTACAAACACGAAGCTTTAAACAAGTGGCAGATCCAAGCTGCTGGCAAGAGTAGTGTTTCCGTGGCAAATTACTTGCTTCTGCTTATTGTCAAGAGGTGTATCATTGCTATGAAGTGGCAACCCAACGCTGCATACGTTCCATCACCATCAGTCTGTAACTGTTAGTTACTGCTGCTGTAGTGTTAATACTTCCACTGAAGTAGCCACAGAACTGGAAACCTGTACCTGATCATGCCTAAGAGAACAGACCTGTCCTGAGATGGTAACAGTGAAAGAGGAAAATCGATTAGACACATCAAGATAGAGCAGACACACTGAGATAGACAGTAAAGGATTAAGGTGAGTGGAAATACTGCAGTTAAGATTCTCCACTGCTAGAATATCTTCCTCCTTTAACAATAACAACAAAAGAATCTAATCAAAACATACAGCTCTTGATTAGTTATGTTAATTTGCATTAATACCACTTCTGAGTCAACATGAGAACTCTTTACACATGGCATCTTAAACTAGGAGAATAAAAATTAATGGGTTACTACAGCTCAATAAAGCCAGTGACTGGGTTTCTTTAAAAAAAAATCTTCTGCAAAATTTCCAGCAAGAGGCTCAACTCATGTTTCAGCAATTTCAGAAGTGCAAGAGGCTTCTGCCCAGAAAAGGAACATTCCATGATCTGGAAGTGGAGGGCACCATGCAGCAGGACCATTTTCTAGTACTTGTTGTTGAAGCCAAGTTACTGAAATTTAATACCGTCAGTCAGAGTAAAACTAAGTATCAAAAAGAAGTAACCAGCAGGGATATTGTAAATAAATTGAAATCTCATAAATTAGTTACTGATACATTACTGATACATCTTAAGACTAACAGACAAAATACAAGTTGTCATTGTTTACATCCCTAAAGTGTTTTTAAGTGATACATGTAGTTATTGTGCCAAACACTGATTGACTTTATGTTTAGCTATGGAATTATTCCACTGTCATATTTATGTTTTGTGGACAGTTTTGCTGTTGACTCAATTATCAAAACTGTACCATTAAGTACTTTTCTCTTGTGTTAAATGCATTCTATGCATCTAGTTGACAATTTCTTGACTAAAACTATAGCAGAAGTTTTGACTCAGCATCTCATCCATCTCTGTGTATCACAAAGGACGACTGGTAATAGCCATTAAAAAACAGGATGCTTGAAAATTAACACACTCAAGAGTTCTGGAAGTCAACAAATATAAAAGATAAAGCTATGAACTGCAGATCTGTTACCAAAGCCTGCATTCAGCTAGAAAAAAAATTTAAAGTTCTTTGGAAAAAATACAGGAATTGGACACCAAGAGAAAAGTTTTAGTGCTTTCCACAGTGAAACTGATGCTTACCTAGGAAGTGTTAACTTCAAGAGCTACAATGAGCTATCAGAAACCATGACTTAATTGGAGCAAGCTGGTAGTTCAATATTTTCTCTTATAAATTCTTCTGCCATTTCCTCTGAAATTCCCTCTTCAGTATGTATTTCTATTATATTTCTGACAGCACCAAAATATTACTTTTTCATTTATTCCCTATGCAACAAAACGAAGACTTATATAATGCAAATGGTTGTGCAGGCTGTTGTATTTTAAACTAAACACCTGAATTTAATTCAAAACTTGTACAAGAGAGATATTACTTCTTTAAAACTTAAAAAGTTATCTACACACAAGAGAATGGGAGGGGAATGAAGAGATCTTATACTGTCAGCTATGATGACAGAGGATCTCCTCTGCTCTCAAAGCCTAAGTTTTCACTGCCTTTATCAAATACAGTCTCAATTTTTATTATATCATTTCAGAAAATATTAATAGAAATAGACTTTAGCAGCAGCAAACATTCTTACCTAAGAGTCATAAAATTCAGTGAGCAAACCTAAAGGTTTGTGAATAGCCTGGAAGAGGTATGGAAGGGTGAAACAAGGTAGAAACACTTGCATTTTGAGATGGAAAAGGATACTATTTTGAAAGGAGGGGTGAGAAAGAGGAAGGAGAGGGCCTAACCATTCAACTACAGTCAGCCAAAACCTACCTCACTATTAAATCACTAATTAAAAAATCTAAAAGTTAATGATTCAAATGTGGTTCCCAGATAAAACATTTATAAAGGAAAGCAATTTCTGGACAAAGCAATTACATCTGTTTATTTGGTCTGTAGCAAGTAAAATACAGGAGCAGAATTTTCTCCTCAGCAGATTCAAGAGGAACACAATATTCATAAGTAGGACTGGTTAGCTTTATTCACCACAGACACTTCAATTCTTTTTCATTAATCTGTATTTGCCCTCGAGAAGGAAAGCAGGAAGTACTACTGCCCTCCTGCACACTTGCAAAATAGGCAGATATTTTGTTTACAGGCTTCATTTGTCTAACAGCCTTCTGTTTAAAATGTTTGTTTCCCTTCCTCTTCCATCTTGCTCGTGCTTGACCTTTAAGGGTGGCAGCTGCAGGGACAGGACAGCTCACCTCAGTTACTCTGCTGTCTTTAAAAAGTTTGGAAAGTGGTACTGACCGGTGACAGCTTCCTGACACAGGGGTGGTTTGGAAGAAAGGTCAGGGACACGGAATAATCAAACGCTATGCAAAATTTACCTCTCTGTACAAACCACATTTCTGCCCATCCTTACTTTCTTATGAAGATGAAACTGGCACTGTATCAAACATAAGTGGAGGGAGAAGATAAATGCCTGCCCAATACAAATAACATTTCCATGGGAAGGGTGGAGTGATTAGGAAGCAGCTGAATGAACTGGAACCTCTCCTTCTCCTGCCCAATGTTCCTGTTTGCTCCACACCTTATGCAGCAAGACAATGGAGCATAAATCAGACACAAATACAAAAAGTAGTTTGTAGCTTTATCTAACTGAATCCTCATCTCATGCCGTGCTAAACTCATGTACTGCAGAAACTCTCCCGTTGCTCAAGAAAATTATTTCTCGCTTGCAGAAGAAACCATCCATTTCAGTCAGCTTAAAGCGCTCCTCACTGAATATTTGTTTTGGATCAAATATCTTCTGTGATCTCAAGTAAACAGGGAATCAGCTTCAAAGGGATTACATTAGTTTGACTACCTACACATTTCTCATGCAGACAAGTTTCCTTACAGCTGGGAACTAGTACACAAATTCCATGCTTTCTTTGTAGGAACAGGGAAAACAGATCCATAACAGAGACCAGACACCATATTGGTGTGAACTAAGGTAAGGAGCAAAACAAGAGAAGGGTGGAGCCTCAAAGGGATTATTATTAAAACAAAAAAAAAAAAAGGGAAAAAAACCCCTAAACACTGAACTAAAAAAAAAAAATAATTTTAAGTTTAGAGTCAGAATCTTGAATTTATCAATTAAATAAAATTCTTTAGAAGTATTTTGATACGTTCTATTGATCTGCTAAAATGTCACAGTAAACAAAAGGTCTCTCTGAAAACTAATAAAATGTCAAATGAGAAAATAAAGAATAAAACCCAAAATCAAGTGATTTTTTTTTTTATCTAGCACAGCTGGATCCTCAGGCAGCATAGCTGTGAACATGCCTGTTTTCTGCAGAATACCATTGCTTGGGGATTAGCACTGAAAATTTCAAACAAGGGTATCTAACGTTAACTATCATTCAAGTAGGGAGGTACTATGGCTGCTTACAAACACTACCCCAACACCACAATAAAAAACCCATAACACAACATCTCGCACAAAGGCTAGTGTTTTAGAAAGTGTGACTACGATCAGTAGCAAAGACTGATTCTCCAGGAGATGGAAACTAGATGTTGTTCTTCAAATCTTCATGAGACAGAAGGATCTGGAAAAGGAATTTCTGATCTTTAGAAAGACATTATTTGCTGATCCTCTAGATTTATACAGAGAAACAGGCACACATATAATCACAGACCCATGAAAGACGCTAAATTGGAAGTACTCAATATAACTGTATATAACATAATTGCTTTGAAATTCAACCTCTTACAAAAAGAACAACATTCTAAAAGTTCAAACCTACACCTTTTCTGGAGTTTTTGTTGTTCGTTGCAGGTTTTTTTTTGTTTGCTTGTTATTTTGAAAGGAGATGAGTTCACTCATCTTTGGCACACTTGAATTATTTTCTATGGCACTGCTGCACTGACATTTCCAAGGACTGCAGCAGAGCCTACAAACAAGTAAACTGAAGCTGTCCCAGAACATCCATCCTTCTGTAATACTGGCATTGAAGAAAGCAGAGAAGGTGAATGAAACAACACTCAACAAGATGAAGCAGAAGGCCCTTTGCATAAAGCCATGAAATAATCACTTTCCAACCCTCTGTTAATGCACGGGCTTGGAACAGTTCCTCTCAGGAGGCCCTAAGGAAGCTGATGACAATAAGAAACT
The DNA here is from genome assembly GCA_035583135.1 of Lophotriccus pileatus. Classification (NCBI taxonomy): domain Eukaryota; kingdom Metazoa; phylum Chordata; class Aves; order Passeriformes; family Tyrannidae; genus Lophotriccus; species Lophotriccus pileatus. The sequence continues at coordinate 17,058,906 of JAWWES010000006.1, forward strand.
GAAAGAAAGAACAAAGACCTTCTTCCCATCTTGTCCCCATTAAGGGATCACCATTAAGACTACATGAGTCTGTCAATATTTTTTAAAGCAGAAGAGCATCTACTTTCTTCCTAATTCACATGCAATAATACCCAACATATGTTTTAGTCTTTTTTTTAGGTGGTTTGGTTTTGGGTTTTTTTTTTTTGGAGTGTAACGGTGTAGATAAATCACTAAGTTAGATGCTGGAAGCAACTGCTCTGGAAGACATTTGGTTACATGATGTCATCAAACTTTGCAAGCAGAACCCACAACCATCCTGAGAAAGCCAGTAGAGAAAAAAAAAAAAAAAAAAGACTTTATTTTGGAAAGCATAAATTATGTTTAAAGTTAACTACTTTTCTCCCTCCTCCCCTTTCTACTCAGCTACAAGTAAAACAGGATCTGGGGATTTGCTGAAGCCTGAAACCAGACGTGTGTGAAACAACTGGTTATTGAATATCATGTTTAGAATTTAAGCCTGTGAATAAAGACACTGAGAACCAACTTATCGCCGCTTGTTTAGCGGTGTCATTTTTATTGCAAAAGTTTTTCCTCTTATCAGGTAATTGTTCGCTGCGAGGTAACAGTCAATGTAACAGGACAACATCAAGCACCTTTTGTTCGACACTGAGAAAAACCTCGGCAAAGCCTCGCGCAACCCCGGGGCCCGGCCGCTGTCACCGCTGGCTTTTCTGCCCGTTCTAAACAACAGTGCCCATCGCCGCCGCCGCGGCCGCCGGGGCTCCCAGCGGGGCGCAGGGCTGCAGGACGCCGGGCGCTGGTCCCGCTCCGCGCTCCTTTGTGCGCCCCCGCGGGGCGGGGCGGGCGGGCGGACAATGCGCGTCTGTGCGGGGTCCGCGCCGATTGGCCGCGCCCGCCCGTGCCCGTGATGTCCCATGATGTCATGCGAGAGGAATGCGGGGGGCGGGAGGGTCGCGCATCGCCCCGCTCAGGGCACCGACTGCGCCCCGCCCGGCCCGGCCCGGCCCCGCCGGGCACCGCTGCCCCCCGCTCCGCTCCGCCGGCCCCCGCACCGCCCCGGAACGGCTGCGCGCCCCAGCGCCGCGCCCCGCGCGGTCCCGGCGGGAGGACAAGGGATGAGCGGGATGTCCCGTTCCGGGTCTGCCGGCACGGGCAGGTGCAGCCCCGGCGGCGATGCGAAACGCGGGTCCGCCCGGCGCTGACAGCTCCGCAGCCCCCGCCGCGGAGGCGAGTTTCGGAGCGCGGCCGCGGAGGGCAGCGCCGTCCCGGGCCGGCGGCGGGAGCATCCCTGCGCGGGAGCCGGCACCGCGCGGGCCGGGCGGGACCCCCGCCGGCAGCCGGAGGTGGCGAAGCCTCGCATCACGTCGCGCCTCGTCCCGTCCCGCCCCGCCGTCCCGGCGCAGACAAAGCCCGGCGAGCCCCGCGCCTACGCCCCCCGTACCTTGTTCTTGACTTCGGCGGAGAGCCCGTAGGAGGGCCCCTTGTTGAAGTGGGTCATGTCGGCGATCTGCCGCGGTCTGGTGGCGCTGGTCGCGGGCGCTGGCGGCTCGGGGCTGAGACAAGAGTCCGCCCGCGGCCGCGGAAAGTTCTAGTCCCTCCCCCCCGGCCCGGCCCCGCGGCCGCCGGAGCCGCCGAGCCCCAATCGCGGCCCTGGGCCGGGGCAGGCCCCCCGGGCCGCCGGGGAGGGGGCGCGGGCCGCGGGGAGGGGACCCCGCCCCGCCC
>JAWWES010000006.1:17060730-17165993 GCA_035583135.1 Lophotriccus pileatus
AGCTTCTCTGGGCAACCTGTGCCAGGGCCTCCCCACCCTCCCAGGGAAGGATTTCTTCCCAGTATCCCATCTAACCCCACCCTCTGGCAGTGGGAAGCCATTCCATGTCCTTGTCACTCCCTGCTCTTGTACAAATGCTGAGAAGGAGGTGCTGGGAGCTCCTCTGCTTATGCAGCTCCTCCTGGTGAGCAGCTCCCTCAGGAGATCCCCTCACAGTCCTGCCTTTTGGTGGGAACACCTTTTTTCCACTGTCCATGGCGTGGCCTGGTCCGACTGGTCCTCCTGTTGGGCACTTTCTCTGGTGTCCTGGGGTGGGAGCAAAAGGCATCTTGAGACGGTGCTGAACCTCAGGTGGAGGAGGAGTTCACAACCCCTGGCCTAGAAAGCTGCATCTGTGTAAAAAAACACCACTTTTTCCCCCGAGTTTGGTCAGATCAATACTATTGTTTGCTCTGAGTGTTGTGTTGTGCCCGCTCCGTGGTTGTGGTTTCCCTTTATCCCCGTGCACCTGGAATGTCACAGCTCTCAGCACACGTGGTAAATAGAAAATCTGAGCCATCTGTGAGCTCTGGGGCTGGGGGTGGGGAGGACGGGGAGGAGCTGCTTCCAGAGATCTGGTTAAAAATCAAACTGCTGGATTTTGAGTGGCAGTTTGGTTGTAGCTGCTGGTCTGTGTTTGCTTTTCCTTGGGATTTGGAAACCCCCACGTGGGGCCTGGATGGTGCAGTAGTAGATGGACCTGTAAATTTGTGATGTTTGTTGTTGATTCTTTGTCTGGAGAGAGAACTGGAGTAATATACATATATATATATGTTATATATTTATTTATGCAAGTGTGTGTGTTTGTATATCTTATACATCAAATTGATTGAACAATCTTTCCTCTTACCAAGTCACTGCTGCATTTTGAAGCAGGTGGAAGAGTTGCCATGGCTGCAGTGATGGTTATTGGGCCTTTTTGAAGTTTCCAGGGCTCAAATAAAAAGAAAATATGATTTAGATTTGGAGGCACCCCACCAAACCCCTCCCCCCAAACCAAACAAACCTGTATCACATTTCCAATCTTCCATCCCCCCCCCCAAGTTCCAAATGTGCTTTTAAAAGAGTTGCAAATGCTTGTTGGCATAGAAACTGCAGGATGGGAGTGAAGCATGCAAATGTAAAAGGAGCCATTCTGCTGAGCAACATGGCCTGAGCCTCTGCAAAGCTGACTGAAATCTTTCACTGAGGCAAAGAAAACTGTCCAGATGTTGCTTGAATTATAATGGCACCAAATATTTCATTTTTTTTTTCCCCAATTTGCACATCAATCCAAAAAGGCTTGAAATGCAGGGAATGCAGCTCTTCTTTTCTTATGGAAGAACTCCTAGTCCAAAAATATTGCTAAAATGTGTTTGGCTCCGAGCAGTGCCAATTCCTCATTAAAACATGTGGATATTTCTGTGGTTTAATCTGTTAGAAATGCAGTCAGGATCCAGTTATGTTAAATTAAGCAACAATATTGGCCTGGATGTTGTTTGAAGTATTAAATGTGGCAGCCGGAACACCAAGCGAAATGTTTGCACATTTTAATCACTCCACGGGCAATTTTTTAAATATTTCATTCCAAGGGATGAGCAGGAGTGCTGAAAAAACTGTCCCTGCATCTCCTTGATGTGGCTCCTTCCCCGTGCCAGGTGCAGCATCCCTGGGATGGGATGGAGGCAGTGCCAGGAGGGTGCTGCTCCCTCTGAGCAGTTTTTATCCGTGGCCTGGGAGCTCGTGGAGGCCTCCAAAATCCCTGCTCGGGTTCTGAAAAAGCCAGCGTGGCCAGAGGGATGTGTCACACCAGACCTGCCTTAGAGAGGTTTTTCCTGCTGATGCTTGGGGTTTCCTAAGGATTTCCTGGGACAAAACACCTCTGAACTTCCCAGGCTCTTCAGCTCGTGGGTTGTGTCCTGGTTGGTTTATCCCTGTGCTGGTGGCTGTGGTGGGAGGGCTCCCTTCCCAGCAGGTGAGGCCATGGATTGCATTCCCTCTTTGGCTAGCTGGGTATTTATTTATTATTCTGTTTTCCCTCAAGTTGTTCATTGATCAAGGCAGATCCTCTTCTCTCTGCTTTGATGCAGCCATTCCAAGGAAGGGATTTGCTGTTGGGAATGTTGGAGCCGTGGAGCTCTCTACTTATTCCTTGGGACACCTCCACAATATCCAGGATGTGGAAAATATCCCTGTGGGCAGATTTCTGATGGGGTTGGCTTTACATCTGGACACATCACAAAGGCACTTCTGTGGTGGTGACTTGTTCGTTGTTTCAGGTTTAAAAATGAGGGGATATGAGCAGGTTTTTTGAAGTCTTTGGTTTTGGGGGCTCTTTGAATTGTGTTGTGCTGTATCAAAACAGGCAGAGAGCAGGATGGTTTTGGCAGTACCTGTGTGTGACTCTGTAACACTCACACCTCTTTGTTGTCAGACATCAGAAGGGCAGCGTGCAAGCTCAAAATCCAACCAAAAGTTTGACTTTTCCTTTTTTCTTTTCGTATTTAGTATAAAGTACTTGCTTTTCTCTGGGAGAGCTTTGCAGCTTTTAAAAAAAAAAAAAAAACAAAAAAACCCACCAAGCCAAACTCTGAAGCTTCAGTGCAATTTTCTTTATTATTTTAATTTAAAGAATAACTCTTATGATGATAAATGGGGACTGGTGGTGATTCACAATGGAAGAAAGCAAGTGGAAGTAGAAGGCACAGTGGAGTGGAGGTCATTGCTGAAAATATCTGCTGCAAAACCAAATGGGACACTGGGGAGGGAAGGCAAAAATCCAGAGTTGGGAAAGAAAAGCTGGTGAGGAGGGAGCTGGGGGGGCTCAGCCTGGAGAAAAGGAGGCTCAGGGGGGACCTTCTGGCTCTGCAATCCCTGACAGGAGGGGGGAGCCGGGGGGGGTCGGGCTCTGCTCCAGGGAACAGGGACAGGACACAGTCTTAAGCTGCAACAGGGCAGGCTTAGGTGGGACATCAGGAACAATTTCTTCACAGAAAGGGTGATCAGACGTGGAGGGGCTGCCCACGGAGGTGGGGCAGTCCCCATCCCTGGAGGTATTTCAGGTAAGACCGGACGTGGCACTCGGTGCTCTGGCCTAGCGAGAAGCTGGCGAGCGGTGAGATGTCGGCGGAGGTCCTGCCGCCCTCAGCGTTCCCGCGGGGCTGCGCTGTCCCGGCGTCAGCCGTGCTCCAGCGGGGCCGTGCTATCCCGGCGTTAGCTGTGCTATCCCGGCATTATCCGTGCTCTCCCGGCGCTAGCCGTGCTCCAGCGGCTGCTCCAGCGGCTGCTCCAGCGGCTGCTCCAGCGGCTGCTCCAGCGGCTGCTCCAGCGGCTGCTCCAGCGGCTGCCTCAGCGCCACCCCGCCGCCAGGGGGCGCTCGGCCGCGCTCCGACGGGGCCACGCACTCTCCTCCGGCCAGGCCCGCGCGCGGCCGGGCGCGACCATCCCCCCGGGCGGGGGGGGGCTCGGCGAGGGAACGGCGGCCGCGGTCCGGCGCTGCCCGGCCTCCCCGGCCCGGCCAGCGAGCGGCCGGTACCCGGTGGGAAGCTCCCGCAGGACCGGGATGACGGCACTGAGGCGCAGGGAAGCCGGGGAGGGCGGCGGTGGCACTCCATTCCTGGCGATGCCCGCCCTCGGGCCCTTCCCGGACCGTGCGGGACCGGGGGCTCCCCCCGCCGCCACAGACCCCGCTCGGGAACCCGGGCGGAGGGGATCCGACCGCGGGTAGGGCTGGCTGCCGGGAGAGCCCTCGGCCACTCCTGCACACCGCTCCCGTGCGCAGCCCCGGGGCTTGAGCAACTTGTGAGGTTCCTTTAAAAGGTTATAGAATCTCAGGAAATTTGGAAAAACGCTGGGAGATGGAGAAAGGGGGGAGGGAAGAAATGCACAAGTCGTCGAAGTGAGATTAACGTGTCGCAGGACGACGGGCTTACGCTCGTTTCGAGCTCGTGGTTCTTCTGCTCCACGTTGTGGTCATGGATCCCGTGGGAGCCAGCGCCTCCGGATTTTGGTGCGGGTCACCCCCTTCCCTACGGCATTAAAGCACTAACGGACAGCGCAGGGTGTGTTGCGAGAGCGGCCAGTCTGCTCAGCCGTGGGAGTCTCAAACCTCTGTGGAAGGCACAGGGCACACACACGGTTTGCGTGCTGGGCATGCCAGTGGGTTTACACAGAATCCAGCCCAAGGAGCCGTTCGTTCCTGGCAGCCAGCGGTGGACCACGACCGGCTTCGGCACTGAAGTCGCTCTGGAAAGCGAGTACACAGTGAACACTTGGTCCATTGAACAAAGTACTGACCCGAAAATACAGCACTGTGCTTCCTTCAGTGTTAGTGTAACCCTAGGCATACAAAGTAACCTTTCAAATACAGTTAAATTTTAACAAATTTGAAAACAATAATCATAAAATGATCTGCTGGTAGGACTAGTTGGATAAGGTACAGCAGGCTATTGGAGCCTGACTGCTGGAGTTGTGGCCCACTTAGCCACCTACTTGATATCCTGCAGAAAGAACAATTCTGTGCTTCCATTTCATAGCAAAAAGTCAGGAATAAGCGTTCTAACTCCAGCTGAAACCAACGGGGCTCTTTCAAAAGACTTGCGGTGGAAGCCCTGTGGGGCTGTAACCGTCCTGAGGAACTGGCAGGGCAGCCAGGAGGCTGTTTTATGCTGTGGTGCTGTGGATCAGCTCAGCTCAAACCGCTTCTCCGCTGCATAGCCTCTAAGGAAAACAGCCAGGGCTGTTCCTAATTAAAGGAAGCAGAACTGCCTAAACTACCCATTGGGAAAAGGAAACTGTGCAAGAGAAGCAGGAAACTGAAGAATGGGGTGAGGGAAATGGCGGTTCACGTAAACATAATGAAAGTTCATTAGTTTTCAGACATTCGTGTTGGAATAAACTCATCTCTCATGACCTCAGAGAACATGTGATTTAGGACTAGATTCAATATCCTCCAAAGTACTTGGAAGTGTTTCCATTGACTTAAGTGAAGTTGGATCAGGATGTTATTTGTTAATGCTCTCAATCATTTTTGCTACAATACACAGTGGCTTGAGAAGTTTGAGACATTTACAATTGGTATGCTTTTCTCAGCTCCATAAATTGTACGTTTCATCAATTTTGAAACAAAATGGTCCTGATTAGTAGCAGACAAAAATATGGCCTGCTATTTTCTTGCTGTACAGTAAGTTTTAAATTATACTCAAATAAATCCTGTAGTTTGTGGGTTTTATACATCATCTGAGCAGGGCACAAATAGCATTTGTTGGTTTTATGCTGATACTGAACATTTGATAGGAAAACTACCATTTTTTGGGGTGAATTCTGCCTTTTGTTTTGTGATCAGTAGCATGCTTACACCCTGCAGAAAAGGTTGTACAATCAGTATTTGAGTGTAGTTAAAAACACATTCTGTTTTGCATCACTCTGATAACACAAAGCAAATTTAAGCCCATCAGTGCAGTACAAAGCAGGAGGAGCATACTGGGCAATCTGGCTCATTATGGGTAAATCTCTTATCTTTGCCCTATTTTTCTACATTTCTTATTACTACGGCTGTGTGTATGGAAAGAGGATTTGCACAAGAATTATTCCCCACCTGAAATCATAATCCTCTTTGTGACATTGTAATAACTTCTTCAGTCACCACATGTAATATCATAAACACGCGCTGATGACTTCAGCTGGAAATTAGAGAAAAAGCTCTGAAGAGACTAAGTCTGTTTTCTTGGAAACATCGACCATAATCTTACCAATATTCTCACACATGAATTATTATAAGCATATGTGTAGTCCTATTAAACTCCCTGAATTTAAATTATCCTGTGTGTAAATCCACCATAATCTATAGAATTAATGTGGCTCAAGCAAACTATCAAACAAGAAATCACATGATGTGATTTCTGTGTTCTGCTCGATGATTGAAGATGTGCAAGGGGGTGACTGGTGAGTCCTACACATGGAGTCAAGTGTAGCCATGCCTGGGGTGGAGCATTGTCTCATTCCTACCCATCTGATCCTTATAAAGGGCCTTGTTTTAATCAACTGGCTCAGCTGACGAGGAGTGGGATAATTTCCCTGAAGGATAGAGGGAGTTTGTTTGGAAGAGCTAAATTGTAGAGGAAGAGAATTTGCCAGGACTAGCTCCAAAGGGAAGCAGGAAGGCTCTGGTGAGTGGTGTGGCTGATCTGAGGAAAGGAAGCGGGGTTCTGAACTGGGGAGGACGGTGGTACCAGCCATGGTACTGGGTAGCAGCAGATGTAGAAATAGACCACTGGGTGTGTGCTTGTGGTCATGGGTGTGATTTTGCCTGGAGCAGAGGAGTAGGTTCCTGGGTGGGAGGTGTGAGCTACAGTGCTTGGAGGTACTGGGGCACAGGAAGAAGTCAAAGCAGGGTGTTGTGCTAGCTTGGTATGGGCAGGAGGTGACTGGTGAGGAGGGGATCCTGCACTGCACTGCCATTGATGGAGCTCACTGGCCTGCAGGTAACTGATGGGGGAGTTACAACTGTGTTATTTCCTAAGGATTAAGGAGAAAAAAATACTAGTGAGTGGGTATAGTGATCTGGTGAGGCAAAAAGAAGGCTGTACTGCTTGCTTTCCCTTTGATGTGCTTCAGCTAAGAGGCAAGGAGCTAACTAAAGCCCTTTTGCAATTCTCTTGAACTTGGGGGAGCCTTTCCCAGGCTGCCTTGTCCCACATTGCTGTGCTCACTACTGCTGGTGTTGTGAAATGACCTGTCCCAGGGTGGTAGCGACACTAACACTCAATAATGTTTTAGCCTAATTCAATTCTGTGACTAAAGTTATTAAACTGCTATAGGATAAATACAACTTGTGACTCTAGTAAGACTTGCATCTTCCTGATGGTTGATGCCTGTTAAGACCAAACATTAGTACAATATTCAGTAACATTGAAACTGCAAAACAAGAACTCCAAAGAAGAGCCTTAGTACTATCCAAAACTGTCCTTAATCTTTCATTAACTAGGATTCCTTTTGAAAATAATGCATGTCTTAGGTAAGCACATATAATGTTTGTTCGTATGTTACACCAAATACCTACTTAAAACGTTGCTGAGCTGATACTGCTAATTACTTTTGGAAGTATGCAGCATTGCCTTTGGTACTTTAATTAAACATGCCATTCTGTATGTGAGCTGTATTGCTTCTCAACTACTTTAACAGATTATTCACATCCCATGGGAGATCCTCTTGCCTTGTAGAACAATTTCAGGCACTATGAGGTGTTTGTAGCCCACTCTTCTTTCCTCTGTACCAGACTACAGAAGGCAACATTTTCTTGACAGTCATTAATTCTACCTAAAAGGCCAGCTTGCAAGTGTCTAAAATCAACATCTGGAAAAACTAAGTACACAGACTTCTTTCAAATACCACAAACTGAATCATGGGGCCAAATTCAGCCTTGATGGAATTATTATCTGATATCTGTGTTCTGTGTTTTCCCTATGTTGCTTGAGTAAATTCCCTTATATGGAGATGTCTTCAGAGATGCACATGATGCCAAAATGCTCAGAGAATTGCACAGAACCAAATCTAAAATACTGCAGTAAAAAAGAAATAGAAACCCAGACTTCTCTTGAAAGGGTGTTGTTGTATAAATCCCTCATTTGAGAAGGATTTTAAGGTTCAGTTCTTACAGTTGTAATACTGGGAGACAAGTCTTAATTTTGGGAAATAATTCCCTTTGTGTCAAATTTTTAAGGACATAAATGTTATTCATGTTTATGATAAAATAATTTGCTGAAGGGAAAGACTTATCTACATGTCTATATTTGTAGAGATTAGCCTTTATTTAAAACAAAACAATATATTCCATTTGTTAAATATCTAAATGTTTCTTTTTAATCCATCACTTTTTCATTAATTCTAACACTGATGTCATCTTCTGTTGTCCATACTTTTATGAAAATAGTGGGGGGTTTGTTATCTAGCTGTACTAGCTGTTGATAAATAAACTTAAGGCAGACTGTTCTGCTTTTTTCATTTTTATTTGAGATTCGTGACCTTCTCTTAAAATGTGATGGCTGCATTCTTATCAATGGGACTATAGCTAGGAGAATAGTGGAATGCAGAAGTATGTTCCTTGATAATATTAAAAAAAAAAAAAAGACTGAAAATACAATTTGCCTGCGACCTGATTAGTGTTGATTAGCATTGGGGTCCTGTGGTCAGGTGCCCCTCCCTGCCCTCTGCCTGGCTGGGTGATAGGCTTGCTGCTGGTGTTGGTTTTTAACTTGCCAAGACCAGTACACAAGCAGAGGGTAACAAAGGCCTTCAGCTTGCTTGCTGTGCAATCAAAATGCTTGACATATTTTACAGTTATGTTCCTCAAGCACTGGAACAGCAGTCTGTTGGCTTGCAGCAGGTAGGTCAGAGGGCCATTTCTCCCTCTTATTTGATGGCTTCACTTCTCCATGTAGGACCTAAAACACTCACAGACAGTCTGTGTCGCCAGCATACAGGTACTGAAGTGTTTGATTCTGTTTGTCAGCAAGCTAAATAACAACAGCCATCAGTTTTATTTCACAGTGATGTTTACCTACAAGAACAATATAGCAAAACATACAAAGGAAATGCCTTCAGGGATAGTGTGTGTTACCAGAACTGCTCCTTTGTGATATTTTGTGCTTCCAGAATTCTTGGCTTTTAGCTACCACTTCAGTTAATACATATACATACAAAATATAAACTTTCACATATATATTTTGAAGAAGCAATTTCTGTCTCTCCAGGATGCAGAAGAAGGTATTATATTTACTTTTTGGCTGTTACCTCCTCAGCATGATCTGAGATTGATTTCAACATTTTATCTCCCGAATCCCCAAAATTGATTTTTATGCTGCTTGATCTTGTTCTTCTTTCTTCTGTTTGAGTGCAAGTCTTAACAGGGTCTGGACAAATTCATGTCTTTCAAGGACTGATGTGTTACACTGATTTATTTCTTCATCCTCCCTTCCCCAATGATAACCTCAGAAAAAAATCGATTTAAAATTGTATGTGGTAACTTGTTTATGCAACGTCATGTTGCATTGTTCAAATACATGTATTTGGATGCCAAACACAAAATAATTAAAATATATTGGCCTATGAACTGATCAGCTTTTTTGATAGTTAAAATCTTCACGCTGACTTATTGAAACAAGACTATGCTTGAGCTGTGATGATACTGTAAAAGGCTGGTTAATTACCTAGTAATACTCTTGTCTTAATTATAAAAATCTGAATATAGAAAAAATAGAAATTTTAATTATCTAGGCAGTATTTTCTAAATGAGACAAATTCCTCATCAGAAATATTTTCCACCTCTTACATGGTATTCTTACAAGCTTAAGAAAATGTGGTGGTTTTTGCCTTTTTGTTAACCTAAGTTTATTATCCTTCAATGAAATTTCACAGCACAGCTTTACTTAGAAGTTAATATAATTTCAAGAGCAAAACAATACACAGCAAGTGACCCTCAGAGTGCTTTATAGGGTTATTTGGGACTGAAATGGTGCAAAGAAGCAAAGACTGCTGAGTGTTACACATGAGTGACTAGCTGAGATACAGTGGCATTTAGCCAGAGGCTGGCTACCATGGCAGAGAGTCTCGGTTATTACAATAGTTCATATCCCAAATCTGTTTGAATAAGAGAGGTTTCAAATAATCCGTGTCACTGTTAATGTACTTCAGTACATGTCAGAGGATGTGATTCAGACTTGGGGGGGAGAGAAGGGAATTAGGAATAGCTGATGCTCAGATAACTGAGACTATACCAGAATACAGAATGCTGAGGTTTTTAGCCACTTTATCCCAGATCATTAATCTTGTCCATTTTATGCTTGCATTGCATCCCACAGAACTTCAGACTTTCCAGAAGATGTTGAGTGTGGGTTTTGTTTTTTTGAGGCCTTTTTTTTTTTTTTTGGTTTGGAGGGTTTTTTTCTTGTTTGTTTTGATTTGGGTTTTTTTTGGTGCTATGGAGAAGTATTTTTTCCCCTCTTTTTTTTTTTTTTTTTCCCTCCCAAACAGGAACGAATATTTAATACTTAAAGTAGTTATCTGCTTAAGTGTTAAGGCAAGTAATACCTATTATTTTAAACTCCAGTGATATTAATAATGATGACTTTGTATATGCCAGGTTTGCCTGCCCAGTAGGAAATGCAGTTGGGGATGGTTCAGATCTGTACCTGCAGTTCCCACATGTATTGACCTGTCTCCAAAAGGGGGGTGTGGTGTGGAGCAAGAGCTCCATGGCAGTTGAAAGTACTGGTAATGTTTACTTGTAAACACAATGAAAAAATCTGACTATGGAGGTTAAAACTGTAAGTAAACAGACACAACTTTATTTTGTATCTGCATTCCGTAATAAATGTTCTTCAGAGGGAAAGCTCATCAAATGTGTATATTGTAGAAATAGTGACTACATCACAGCTAACACAGTTCAGCACCAGTTGCAAATTCAGTCTACACAGTATAAAACCTTAATTCCACTGTGTTATATATTCTGAATCTTCAATAAACCTGAAAGAACTTGGTGGGCTTGGGAGGTGTGTTAGGGGAACAAGGCAGCAGTAATAATTTCTTTCCTCTCAGAATGACTTGTTCAGTCTTTCCAAGGTAGTACGTTACATGCAAGCAGCTCTCTCTATATTTCCTCAGCCTTCATATTTTACCCCCATTCTTGCTTTCAAGGAAAAAGTTAGATTAAGATTTTAATGAATTATATCTAGTCTGGAATTAAATGAAAAATATGCTTAGAATTGTGCTCTGACTTAATTACCTTTACTTGTCAGTGGTCATTTGCTGTCTCTAAGTAACAGAAGAGTAGAGATCCTTCTACCAATAATTTTTGAAGGTGTCTATTTTGTATCTAACTACACTGCAAAATCTGCTTAATGTACCTTATGGCAAGGTTATTATTACAAATATTAATGCAGAACTGCTAATATATCACATAAGTGCTTCTTTGCAAATATAGCAGCATTACATTTAATATTCTGCTTTTCAGTGTGGATATAAAAAAAACCACTTAACTACAATTCCCGGCTGTCATACTTGCTTTTTTACAAATGGTTGCCTGCAAAAACAGGCCTTGTTTACTGCTGCTGAATAGTAATTTCTGGATTTCATCTTGGCAGTGTTTGTTGGGGAGATATCCTTTAAGCCACTGAATTAGAGGTTAGGACATTCATTTTGGTGTCATCTGACATCCCAAGCTGGATCACAAATGAAAAGCAGTAGAGCTCAATTTCAGTGTTTAACAATAAAGCAGGAAACTCTAATTGCCAAACTACTGGCAACTGAAAGTAGAATTTGCAGTAATGCTAACTGAGCAGATCTGACTGTTGATATAACATTACAAATATCCACTGATTCATAAACCAAATAGAGGCTTGTTTTGGTTTTTGTTTGTTTGGGTTTTTCTTTGGGTTTGTTTATTTGGGGTTTTTTTGTTTTCTTTTAAGAACGTACTGTGCACCAATGCATAGAAGGGGCAGGACTATGCACAGCAACTTCTACATGGTCTAAAATACTTTTTAAACCTCAATATTAAAAAAACATACTGTAACTTTGTGTTATGGACTCCTTTAAAAGTTATCTGCTGCATAGTGTAAGGAAAATTTAATCCATCTGAGAATATTCTCTTTCTCTTCTGAAATTTATATAAAATCTCTTTGAGCACATGTCTCAATCCAGTACAATCCAGAATGTCATCTCATTTCATAGTCATGAATCAACACCTGATTTTTGTATTAATCCCCCCCATGCTGTAGTACCATTAATTAATTCATCAGTTTATGACAGGCTTGTTTAATATGCATAATATCTTAATTGATAAAGTCTTATAATTGTCTGAAACATGCAACATTCCTAGGAGAGACCCCTCACTTCCCCCATTTTGTCTGTTAAATTTTATTATCGCCCCCAGTCTCTAGTTAGAGAAAAACAAACATGTCAAACATCTCATCCTCAGGTATGAGCAAAGATAACACAAGGTATGTGTAAAACTGATGTTATCAGTCAACAGGTATATCTTTTTATACATGCATGGATGGTTAAAGCCTATCACTTGCACAGCTAAGTGTGAGATTTCTTATTTCTATTGCATCCATATTTCTGTCCATTACCTGCATTATAGAACAGGTTAAAATTTTGAGGTGAGGAAGTAAAACAGAGGTAAGAAATTCTAAATGTTAAATTTTACATTGTGCTGAAGTTACCTGAGTTTGCATAAGCATGTCAACAAATGTTGATCTTGGTGTATCACATGCCACCTTCATCTCGTCCTCCATTGCCATTGCAGCATGAAACAGCAATGCAGAGGAAAATTGCTATCCAAAGCTATTACAGTGAAAGCTACTGGTTTTCTTAAATTCTGCTGCAAAATTCTGTCCCTTACAAAGTGGCTTTCTGCAAGATGACCTCTGCCTTTGGTACTTCCTATTGATTTCAACAATACTGGTCAAGGGACTCCCATTATGCTATCAGGAAGTACGGGTGATTGGAAGAAGTCAAATCCAGGTTTCAGGAAGGTCTTGGTTCAATTTGTCCTGCAAACAACCTGAGGGCTCAATGCTTACTTTCCTAGGCCCTCGCCCACCTCCTAAAACAACCAGGAGTTTACAGGCACTGCATGTGATCCCAGCACAGGCCAGGAAAAGGAGCCACGTATCAAAGTACTGACTGAGGGCCAGGGAGGTTCTTCAAAGCCCTTGTACACTGCTCTGCCTAGCAGTAACCAGTGCTAGCAGTTTTCCAGCTTCCAGGACTGTCAGATCTAGTACAAAAACACAACTGTTTTCTTCAAATGTACATTTTTTTGAAATCTCTCATTTTCTGTTGTAAAATTCCTGATCTGTCTTTTTGTCCCATAACATAGAACCATCCTCCCAACACATTACTCTGTGACCAATTACATAAGCTTCAGTTAAATGATTGTGTGTTCCTCACAGGTAAGCAGTCCTTCACTCACACAGCATTATTAATGAATGGAAGACTGGTTTTGGTGAAATGAAAATTAAAAACTAATGTCCTAGGGACTGGTTTTCTTAAACACTGAAGTCAGCAACCAGCTCATAATTACTTACATGAACTAGTTTCCTAAAGTCAGTCTGAAAATGTAGATTAAGTGTTGTAGATTAAGTCTATTCCTAATGCTGGTAAGTCCCTGATACATACCCCAGTGATCAGAGCTCTTATGTACCATGGTTGTTGATGTCCCTTGCTTGACTGGAAGGGAAGCTTCTACCTGTGTCCAAGTTAACATGTAAAATGCATTGCAGGGACAGTGTTTGCTCTGATCTATGCACGGTTAAAAGGGGTATCGTAGAATGTTTATTAAGAGAATTTTAGTGCTTATCCCTGCTATACTTCTTAAAACAGCCAATGGTAGACAAAAATGTGTTTCTGATTTGAACAGTAAGTTCTAAATCAAGTTTTAAAAAGCGATCTTTCAAAGCTTCAACATTTATGACATGCATGACCTACAGTAGTCTGTGTCAGGCTTTTACTAAACCAGCTACCAGAAGCAAAGTGGGATTGCCATGGCTACAGTCCTTGTATGCTTGCATTCATTTCCAGCGCCTCTGGTTGGGAGAGAAGAAGTTCCTTTACAGAACTAAAAGCATTGTCAGATCAGCAGCTTGTATCTGTTGCACTAACTCCACAGCCCACCACGCTGACTTGGTTTCAGGTGTGATCAGGAGGGGGAAAGGCAACACAGACATGATTTGAAGAGAAACACAAGTACTGTGTATGTAATGTGTTGGAGCAAACGTGAAGGCAGCTAGCAAGGGTCTGTTAAAACCCTTCATTTCCACTAAGAAGATGTAAGAGAACAGTTGTTGGAAATGGTGACAGCGAGTCATTTGTGCTATTTGCTGAGGACTGAATTGTGGGGTAAAAATGTGTTCAGTTGGATTGTGCCACTGGGTACTAAACAAAGATTTTGGTGCAAGTGCCACTCCCTACCTCTGAGATACTCTTCCATGTAGACAGCATACTTTCTCTCCTATATATCTCAGGGAAACTGGCTGCTGCCTGGATGCAATTTCACAGATTATTCTGAGTTGGAAGGGACCCACAAAATTATCGAGTCCAACTCTTTAGTGAATGGCCCATACAGGGATCAGACCAACAACCTTGGTGTTATTAACACTAGGCTTTAACCAACTAAGCTAATCTGGGGGTTTTTGGCTAAAGTACAATGATAAGCTTATTTGGGGGTGGAAAAGTTGGTCACACCAGCTCTGTGTATGCTCTGTGGTCCCTTGCACAGACATAAGATGATCTTTTTGTTTTACAAGCATGATTTATATGTCTAAAATGTTCTACGTACAATTTGTATACAGCAATCTCGTGTTTCGAGGCATTAACTGTCCTATGTTATGACAGGGTGTTTTTACATGGAAAACAGGTGTCTGAAGAATTGTTGGAGTACAACTTTGGAAGTTGTTTTTGGGACTTTGAGTACTGTCTCCAGAAATCCTTAATGTCTTGCAAAATGTTACAGAACAGCATAACTCTATTGGAATGGTCACTGCTGAGTTGTAAGAAATTTGAATCACTGTCTAAAAGTAGATCAGTCTGTTTAGCTTTTAGATCAGTCCATTCAGCTTTCTTTTGGCATAATGTGGAAATAATCTCTTAAGCTGTTTTTATCAGGAGTCAATATTTTTCTTCCATAGTCATTTTATTACAGTCTAACTGATTCTCCTCATTTACCATCCCTTCCTTCTTTTCTAAAATAAAATTAGTCTGTTTTTTAATGTATACTAATATACATTATATACTCTCCATTAGAAGACAACCAGGTCAAAAGAGAAACAACCGAATATTTAATATTTGTTGATTAATGCATATCTAGATAAAACAATTTGATAACTAAAACTCATTTAGAATTTGGCTTCCAGACTAGGACTCGGGGAAAGAATTTCTGGATGCCTTCTGTTCTTTTTGAATCTTTGCCAATTTTCATGATGGTATTTCCATAAAGTCATATTTGTTTTTTGTAAGAATATATTTCTTCTCCATTTTGCTTTAAATCTGTAAGATATTATGGTTTTCTTTTTTTGGAAATGGAGAAAAAAAAAAAGTAACGTGTTTCACTCCAAATGTCCCTCATGTACATAGTGCAAATGTGTTTGCCACAATGTTAATATTTAACGGGAAAAAATGAGACACACCAAAACCCAAGAATCTAAACTTCAGGAATCCAGTCAGAGACCTTTAAGTCTTTGGACAGGCCCTGGGAGCACCATCTTCTGTTCCATGCTGGGAGCAGGAAGAATACAACTTTCCCCTAGAACAATTGACTGTTTGGTTGTACCCACCTACTAAAAACAAAAGATAAGAAAGAGCTACTCAGTAACAAAATGCTAGTTTACTTCGGCTCCACTGTGCTTTTGGAGAGAACTAGCAGTTATTTGAGATAATCTTTTCAAGGAAAAGTCAATGGAGTTGATAAGAAGACTTCCTTTAAGAGAATTCAAGCCGGGAACTCTTTTTCTCTGTAGTGTCCCCTATGGCTGAGATGCAGTGTTATGTTGAAGGCTTTGGTCAGAGTTAGACTGTGACCTTCCTGTTTCTGAGCTCTCCGGAGTAGTTCTACCTCTTTCAGCTTTACAGACTTTTGGGTCATTTCTAGTCCAAGTTTCTTGCTAGAACTAATTCTAAACTGCCAAAAAGTAAATGTTCTTAACCCAGATAGGCAGTTTAGCCAGTAAGGAAAAGAGCAATACAAGGAATGGGTACCATCCCACCCTCTCATAGTCAACTATCTGGATTAAAAACCACTTCATATGTGCTACTTTAACATGTGTCTCCCAGGCTGACCAAACAGAGTAAAAAAACATGCTGTTTGGGGAACACAGGCAGAGATTCTCTTGACTTTGCCCCCCCAAAAGGCTGGCAGTGAAGTAAAGGGGGAAAAGTCTTCCCAAGTCCTTGAAAATGAGACTCCTCCACATCAGATGGCCTGGAGCAATTCAGTTTTTCAGAACACCCTTTTGTGAAGAGATCCATGTTACCTTCAGAGTATTTACATGGGAGGTTACAAGTCTGAACAGGCTTTCTTCTGGCAGTTATCATTGCCATACAGGTGACAGGTAGAAGAAAATTCCTGGAACTCCCCAGTGTTCAAAGGCAGACTTACAAGGTTTATGAACCCACAGTTTGAAAGCACATCAAATCCTAAAATCCTGCCCTGGGCAGGGCTCTAAGGGAGTAACCAAGCAGTCAGAGATGCTTTCAGTGAGGTATAAATCCAGAGCAGGATAAGGATGTGCTACCTTCTGCTTTGCTCTAAGCAGAAGCAGCATGTGAACTCGGCACAGTCTGAGCCTTGGCTGCCTCGCTGTTAGGCCAGCGGGCTATTCAGGCACGGGATGTGGTGCATGAATGAAAGCATTCATTGCCTTTCTCTTCTCATGCTTCTCTAAGCCTCGGGGCATTGATCCTCTGCTGTTGCCCCTTTTCCAGAGCAGAGGAAGAGGCTGCCTCTGTCCTCTTCCCCTCTACTCTAGTTCCCTTGCAAAACAGAAAGCAAGATTCAAAGCAAGATTCAGCACAGAAAGCACTAATCTAAAATAAACTACCATTAGCCATAATAAAGTCCAACGTATCTCCAATTTATCAAACTATCTGCAACTGTGCAGAAAGTCACGATAAGATAGTGCTCTCTCCAATTCAGGGGAAAAAAGCCCTTGCACACATCAGATTTACTTCAGCCAAGTAATTTTCAAGGACCTCAGTATGTGCTGCACAAAGTCCTTCTCACATAACCTTAACCTATTAACTGCTCTTTAATTTCAGACATAATCTCAGTTAAAAACCACAAAAACTCCCTGTTCTGAACTCACATGTGACCACATCAAGGGACTCTACTTATGCTGAGGATTATTAAGCCTGTTGGACAGGTTATAATGACTGCCTTCCCCACAGGGCCTCTCAATATCCCGGCAGTAGTTTTCTGCATGATGTTTTCTGATGATTTCTAATGATTTTCCGCATAAAGCAGACTGTTTCTCTGGATCCTTGTTTCCTAACAGCAGGAACCAGTGTTTCTGTTCAGCTGCATTCCACCCTCCCCATTCCCTACCAGAATAGCTGCTGCAATGTTTTGTATCAGACACTGAGGAGAAGGCTCCCTGGAGCGATCTCCTCCCGCGGCAGCGCCAGGAGCTGCTGTTGGCTTCCCCAGAGCCAGGCTGAGCGCTCTGCTGGGCGTTTCTACTCGCCTTTGAGCTTTTTTCTTTGTGTGTGTTTCTGCAGCCAGCCACATAGCTCTGTGTGTGTACAGATGACAGACGTGTTTATATTGCTTTAGAGGTGGGAGAGTGTGTAGGATTACATTGCACCAGATGAATGTGAAATGCTAGAATATGCTTTCACACACTTAGCTCCAACAAAATACCTTTTAAAAGTTGTTCCAATGTACAGAATACCATTTTCCATGGCAAAGTCTTAAGAGCATGTTGTACTGTTGAAAGTAAGGTGCTTAAATTAAGAAAACAGGATATACTGAAAGTCAGATTCACTGTATCAGGAAAAGAGAGGGAAACTGTTCCTTCCCCTATTACTGATAGTAACATTTTTTCTTTATTTTAGAGCTTGAACTTGTTGCTTTCTCAACTGACAGTCTGCTCTATTTGATGTAGACTTGGTAAGGCTTTTTGCACATAAGCTTTGAAGAAAGTAGTTCTTAAATTGGTAAGTATTGTGCCTGTAGCATGACACTTGTCACCTTTTTATTTATCTTAAGAACTGAGCAACAATTTTCAAAAGGTGCACAACAGATTATAAGGACAGCTTTGACAAGACCAGAGGAAAAATGACACTGGTTTAATGCTTTGGGGGTTTTGAAAGACTGTAGAATACAAACTGTCATGAAGCCAACTTAATATAACTGTTTCCTTTATACTCTAAGGATTCACAAGGGACTTCACTGCTAGCATACAGGAAATAAAGTCTGTTGTGCTAGAAAAAGACTTTGTTGCTTACAATTTAGAAAACTACACAAAGTTTCCTTAAAGGAAGTGTTACATTCATACAAATTCCCATATTTATTTGTAGACAAAAATTACCATTCACATAGCAGGAAAACTAGACAAAAACAGAGACAGCATCGACTTAAAAGCCACTGTGGGGTATTGGTAAACAGACCTACATGACAGCAATAAATACAACTACACAAAAATTTTACTTAAATGTCAATATATCTTTATTATTGCCTCATTTTCCAGTACCAGCCTAATTTCTTAACAGGAATTCTTGAAAATAAATTGCTACATGAATGCAATTCTTCAGTGAGGAGCTTGCAGAGTTTATTTTAGGTAAAGCTTGTCTTCTGTTGTTACACGATTCGACCAAGATATACTGACTTGGGATATTTTTCCTTGAGATCAGGCCACTGAACGATGAAATAATCTGAAAGGTAGTAAAGAATCTTTCCAGACAGGGATAAAGTCTCCACACGGCAGATGCTCTCTACGTATACAATGATTGAACTCTTCATTCCTAGAAGGCCAAGAAGAAGAGCAGATACACAGACAGGAACACATGTTCCTGGTCCATTGCACAATATCTAAAAGAGATTAAACATATTACAAGAGTAAACCATGAGTTTTTTCATACAGCAAAGAATTAAAAGGGTTCATATTCATTCAACGTGACATTTACACAAAAAAAATGTATTTCCAAATATATTAAAAAAAACCCCCAAAACCAACAGGAAAAGCAAGTGAATATAAAAAAATGGGGGGCGGAGGGAGAGGTAAAGAAAAGACATTATTTCAAAGTAGCTGCCAAAAAGTATTTATTTACATGTCATGGAGGAGGAGAAGAGCTCTGATACAGCACAGTTAATTTCTATGAAGGAAAAGTTTAGAATTCCTTAGGTGTATAACTTAAACAGTTTCCAATCTCAGTCACAGCTTTGTGTCGTATCAGTCATGAAATCTATGCACCTAATAAGTTGAAAGAAGTTTAATTAGGATTATTAAACCTGAGATCCAGTTATAAACCTCTTGAACTTTGGCTTAAGTCAGCAAAACACTTAAGAGTTCACCAAAAATGCACTGATGAATTAGGACCTTCACGAGAATCTATTAGCTGATAAGCATGACTGGATTTTATTTTTTGTTTTTAATAAACATTAGTAGATAGTTACAAGCACACAGAAGAAGGTGTTTTGGTAAAAACATGTCATGTCCTTGGAGCAGAGGATCTCAAATTCACTTATAAATGCTAACAGTAAAAGGAAGTATTCTTTTAATTTTAGATATTGTTCAACTGAAAAACAGATTGCTTAAAAGTAAAAGGTTTAAACCAGGGTATATTAGGCACTCTACTTGGTATCAAAATGGATTTCAGGCAAGGAATTTCTTACTAAACTTAAATACTACCATGTAATCAGCACTTTTCTGCACAGCTGGGGTTACATGGAAATAAAGCGTTCTTTTATAAAATCATGGCTCTATATCCTATAAACTCACTTTTTTTTTTTTTTTTTTTGTTCCAAGTTCACCAGCCTGTGAAAGATATTATACTGGTGGGGGAAAAAAAAATCGGAGTTTCTCTTTCAGGGCTGTAGCAATCATCTCAGAATATTTCCTTTCCAGCTCCAGGGCAAGATCCCACTGAGAAACTGGCTGGCAATACCTTGCCTCATTAAAAGGGGCAACAGCTGTGGTGCTACTGAGTCCTAAACTCTCACCTATACTTTGCCTTTATCACAGCCCCAGAAATCTAGCTTGGGGATGTGATGGCCATACTGCTGTTGGTTTCTTATCAGAATCAACAGACTGTAATACTATTTGCAAAATTTTATTGTTGTTCTTAATTGAACTATTTATTCATGCAAGACTTGCTGCGTTTTTCTCCAAGTCCCTTACAAGCAACATGCTGTACACAGTTTGAACCTTGGAATTTTAGGGTATCAATGTCCACACATGCCTGTATTTGAAACTTGCAGTGGTGCACTGATTCTATAACAGCAATTATATAGCTAAGAAGCAAAGAAGCTGAACACATCAACTTAGCATGCTATTTTGAAACCAGAGTAACATACTGTGGTTTCAAACCTCCTGCTGAGCCTGACTTCAAGTAAATCCATGGGACTTTAAACTCTTCAGTCTGCTGAGAATGAAGAAGCTGTATTTTATACATCTGGCTTGGTGAGCAAGGACATAAACCAACCACACACACTGCCTTTTAGCATTTCACAGAAACTTTTCCATACCTGTGAACTAAACCATGCATTTTGCCCTACTTCTTGACAAGTTTGATTAATTTGCATCAATGTTGATTGTGATATTTGTACATGGCTACGGATATGTAAATTAAGGCATGTTTAGGTATCTCTATTTGTAATAACATCTGTTACTGTACTGTAAATAAAGGAATAGGAAACAATGTGGAGTGTTCTCCTCTGTCTGCAGGCAAAACCCACCAGATGCAGAAGTTGGACTATTTCAGACAAGTGCATAAGAAGCACCAAAACCGTCCCAATAAATTATTTACTACTTATTTTTGTGAGTTGAATATACAGTCTAACTACTGATTTCATATTCAGAATTCAGCTTTAAGTGAACAGATAAAAATGGGCACCACTGCTGAACACTTTCTATTTCCTTTAGTAGAGCTACCTGGAGTACACATATTGCCTCATTTTCAAGCTCTTTCTCTGTTGTATTACTGTTCTCTCTGTCCTCTCCCCCATTCTTTCCTCAGTGTCACCAAGTTCCATGTTTCTCTGTACTTTATCCAAGCCTCCGAGATGTCTCCCACTCATCCTCTCTTCCCTGGTTTTCTTTGTGGTTCATCTCCCTCTGCAACCCTATCTATTCTCAGGTGCCCTTCCTCCTGTCCTCCTTCTGGAAAGGCTCTGCACTCATTTAGCCTCCATCTGAGAACTCGATACAGTTGTCCAAACAAGGAGTTTCACATTGGTCTCTTACTTTCTATAGTCTGACATAAAAAAAGTACCAGTTGTGGATATGATTTAGGTCAGGTAGACATCCTGACATTCTTCTCAGCCCATGAGAATTGTAGAACAGGTTTTATAAAAAGCTGAATTATTACAATCATGGTCCTTATCAAGCCATTGTGCCATACACTTCATCCTCTTTCCCCCCTTTATTAAACTTGGCTAGCAGCTCCAGTCCTTTTGGTATTTGGCATTCTTTTGTCTAGATGAACACACAAAGGTAAAAGCCACAATGAATTCCAAACTAAGTGCACTCACAAAAGATCATGTAATGAAATAACAGTAAATGGGTCTATTTGCGAACCTCTGGAGCTCTAAAGGCCACCTTGAGCTGCTGTTAATTTGCTGAGGTGCAAAACAGAAAAGCAATAATCAAAATTAAAATAATAATAAAAGACCTCTCCTGTATCCAGGTTTTGATATAATTCACTCAATTTATACTTTCTACTGACTAACTTGTAGGCCGCTTCTCAAATGCCCTTTGATTCATGGAAAAGCACTTGCATGCAGGAAAAAGGATCAGGAAAATTATGGACTTGGCATCTCTAAGAAACCACGATATGATCATAACTCATGTCCTCTGCTCTTTCCCCTTCCACACATACCGGTTCAAACAAGACAAAGCAGATGTGGCTTTATAGGATTTATGTATCCCAAATGCTCATAAAATACTCTGATTAAATATGTTGCTATTCCAAAATGCTGGGATTTACGAATTGGCCCCTGAAAGAGACTCTGGTATAAACCTGCTGAAGCCCACAGACAAATAGGTCCCTATCTGAACTGGGGTCATGATCTGTAAATCAGAACTAGTAATCAATCTTTCCGAACATTAAAAATTAACCTTCAGTTAACCTTCGGTGCATGTCTAGAGACATGTCCTACCTAGAACTGGTGCAGTTGCAATTGCAGTGGCAATTCCCCTCCAAAAATCTGGTCTGACCAGTCCTACTTACTCCCTCTCACACTGTCAGCAGGAAAGGAGACCAGTGTTCCTTCTGCCCAGAATCCAACATCATACTCTCTTCAAGGGATACAGGGGGAACTTCTGAGAAAACAAATATGTACATCATAAAGAAGAGGAACCATGGCAGAATCTGTAAGCTAGAAATGCTGCTGTTCAGCTCCTACCAGTATACAAACTTGCTGACTGTGGAAAGGAACTGAATCATGTACAGCCTCCCTCAAATATGTAAGAGAAGATACCTGTCCTACTAGTGAATTTCAAAACACTATTCAAAAGTAACTTTTGGAGAATGATTGATGTCTTACACCTTGAAAAGACCAACTTTTGCTTTTCCTCTCCAACAGAATACAAGTATCTCTCAGTGAATCCAATGGCAATCATTAATTAGTATATAGGGATGAGACAGGCACCTATTGGGCAAGAAGGGACCAGGGCCTCTACAAGGTCAGTCAGCTGTTCAGGTTGTTTCCCAATATCTATTTACTTTAGCTACAAGGCTGCCTGTAGAATATTTGTGTTGCATGGGATATGTCTCAAAAATATCTGGTTTATTTGGTTCAGCCTCCTTAAGGGAGGGGGAAAGAAGGGGCTAAAGACAATTTTTGTATCACTTTTGAGCTGCAACTGCCCAAGGACCTTCCTGGTCCCTGGGCTATCTGACTTTGTTGCCAACAAGTGGTAAGGGATTGTTCCAGAAGCCAGTGCTACAGATCTCTCTACACCACTTACATGCACCTCTAATGCAAAGAAATGTCCAGCTCACTGCTGAATTGGCTCACTGGCTGCCTGGGTTCACAGCTAGGTCTGTGAACTAAGTTGTACATACTAAAAACCTCTGCCAATTCAATCTAACCAGACTTTAAACAGTACAATAAACTAATTGAGCTGTATATTAATGGAGGTTTAAAAGTAAAGGATCAGAATACAAAATTTATCTTTAGCTACTCTATAAATCTAATTTAATTTTAATCACTCTCATATAAAAATTGAATAGTTCTCGCTTTTATGTTTCGGATATTTTCCACAGCTGTTGAAAGAAAATAAGCTAAGCCAGCAGTCTGGCACACTGAGAACACTGGCACATGGCACCACTGCTGATAAAAGCTACTTCAGAGTCGGTGAATGCAGCACTGTGGCAGAGTGACATTTACCAGCGAAAACACTGAAAGCAGAGCTCACAGTTTCACTGGGATTAAATGTCAGGCCACTGATTAAAACAAAAATGAGTAAAGCAGAAAAATTCCAGTTTTCCCATAAATACATAAACATACATTTGCTGTATATCTTCAGCGAGCAAGTGTTTAAGTACTACTTATGTTCCCCAATTACAACAATCAAAGGGAGGACAACATAAGTCCCCCTACACTTAGTAGAAAGTGGAAAACGTGTGATTTGTTTTGCATAAGAAACTGTCAACACCTGCTGTTCTCCTTAATGACTTCTGCAGAGATTGGCCTTTGTTACCTGGCAAGGGCAGAAAAACTGCCCAGCTTCCTGGGGCTGGAGGGGTTTGTGGTGTGGGAATGCTATTTGCTGCTCTGGGGTGATGTGCATGTGTGAACTGAAGGCTGTACTGCTATACCAGACATGAAGCTACCTCCTGGAGCATATTTAGGACATTGCTCAGGCCTCCTTAGTTCTGGTAATGCTCCCTGCACCACAGTGCTAAACAACTGGAGATACAACTAAGGGAAGAGGAGGTGGTGGTGACAGAGAACTGCTAAAAGGTGGAAAGGTAAGTTGAGTGATACAAAGTGGATCCAAGCTGGGTTAACTGCATTATCTCTGTATGTCTATGTAAGTCCTACTTTTTAAATGCTATGCAATACTTCTTTTTTAACAATGTAGGGAAAAAAATCTATTAGATATTCCTATGTTATAGGAACAATGAATGTTTTTGTTGTGTGTTTCTTGTTTTGATGGGGAGAGGTGGTCATTTCTGTGGCACGAGAAGAGTATGCAATGAATTAATTTGTATTCTGCTATGTAAATCACAGATTCTCACAAGCTCATCAGCCCTTGCTTGTTTTTAGTACTATATTATTATTTTTAAAACTTCACAGTAATGCACTGTAAGGTGACATATCCAGCTGAACAATTTTTCCTTCACCTACAGAAGTACTGAGTGCTACCTACAAATGGTGCTGTAGTCTGGCTTCTTGGTTTCAGCTGTGCCCATTTCTTGTCCCATAATTTGCAGAGTTTCTCCTGACTTCTCACTGTACCCTGAATGGTCCTCAAATCTGTGGGAAACACCAGGGCAAGCATTATACCACTGCAGTTGTGGGGCCTGCTTTTTCAGTGTTGGAGATTCTCTAATGGTAAAATTAAGAACACAAAAGCATCAGTAAACAAATCTCAAATTTTAATTATATCTATACTTCCTTTATGGGCTCATGAACAAGATGCAAGCCTGGAGAGTCAAGAAGCATGGGCTGTACTCACGGCTCTGCTGTGGACTCACCACGGGATTTAGGGCACAGTACTTACTTTCTCTCACATGAATATTTTCTGTCTTAACACCTGGAAAACAGTAACTTACTTCTCACATCAAAATTCCTGTAAATCCTTCTCAATAAAAATCTCCAGGTATGGAAAATATTGCTTTTATTAGTATGTATTTTGATTCAGTAGCATGCATTGAGAAAAAGATAAAATGTACATGCTATTTTCTCTTGAATGGATTTTTTTTTTTAGTATGTTAAAATATAGCAGACCCTATCTATTAGGAGTCAATTTCTGGTAGTTACTTTGATGGCAACTAAAGCCTGGATGGCAAACAGAGAAAAATTGTTACCTTTTTCACAAATTAGTAACCCTAAAAGTTTTCAACAGATACACTGCTCATCCACACAGAGATATTGCAGTTATAGAAATAACTCTTCCAGGGTAGATAAATTTAGTAATCAGAAAAATAAGAGAAACCTGAGAATTTGAGAGAAAGGGATTTCTCCTTACCCAAATGTTGATAGGGAGTGCTCTTTTTGAAGCTTTTGCTAGTCTTGGTATTTAGCATATTTCAAAATTCAAGTTTTGAACCTTGAGAGAAACTAACTTAGAATTGTTAATATTTTTAAGGTTTTTTTAAAAAAAGCAGGAACTTTTTCAACAGTTCCTTATTATCGCTATTGATGGGGGGAAAAGAATTTCAGGTTCTGTTTGAACAACAGAACTAAGCTACCTATTGGTTTATTATTTTGGAAGAGTGAAGATCTTATCCAGTTCCCTTCCCTCCACAACCTGTACATAAAACCAGCTAAAACTTCACACCCTATTTTCTGTTTGAACTTACCTGCAGAATGCAAGATAGGACAAAAACCCCCCCAAAAACTAGCTGTGTAGTCTGATGTAAATCAGGTAATTAAGGTAGAACTGAATTACACCTGCGTACACTTTTATCTCCTACTGTCTAAATCGCTTGAATCATCAGAGGTGCAAAAAGATAGTGACAATGTTCTGCATCAACAGCTTGTGTTCGGGCTGGTCAGCAGCTTGTAGCATTTACATGAAAGCCTTCCTTGTCCACCTCTGCCTTTGTTGGTACAGTTGCTGTTGTTATTATCATACATTTACACAGTAAGTGAGGTGCTCTTCAAAACAAGCAGAGACATGTGTGGTCCTACAGGCAGATTACCTAAGCAGGATAAATAAGATCAGTTAATGCCAGAGTGGGGAAGAGAGAAGTGGAAGAGCAAGGACTTAAATGAGCACACTATGCAGATGGGTTTCTAATGTGTACTATTTTTTTTAATGAGTATTAGTTGCATCATGGAATGAAATACATTGGGAAGCATCACTAGCTCCTTTTTTGCAGCTCTTACTTTATATAAAGGTTTGGGGAGAGGGAGACAAAAAATTTACCTAGTGGATTTTTCTATGGGAGAAGAAGAGAGCTTTCACAAAACCACTAGGAACTAGATGTAACAACAGGATTTAATTGTAACAGCACTAGGCATTGTCACTTCTGCCTTCCAGGCACTTAGTGGCCTGACCTAGAGTTACCAGCCCATTGTCCTCAGGGGCAAGAGACAAGGATGAGGCCCAGCTTACTCTGATTTGCATCAGCATCCACATACAAAGTAGTGAGGGAAGCTCCTTGTTCCTGGATTTCAGCAGACCACAGGAGCTCAGCTATGCATGTGGCTATATGACACTGCAAAGACTTAAAACAGCTCGGGTCTGTTTCTGGGTATGCCCAAGGGCTTTACTGATGAAGAGAAAAGATAACTGGGGTCATTAAGAGCCTCAGAAGTTAGGCAATAGCTTAGTGAGCAAAGTTTGAGAATCTAGATTTGCATGCATAAAGAAACATGCAGGTTTTAATTTACTAAATTTTTTTAATGAACCTAACTTTAGGCACTCTGCTTAACTGCCCCTGTATGACAGGTGGCAGGTCTGTCACTGAGATTAAAAGGTTTTTGGAGTGGTAGTAGTTTCCATCAGCATACTTTCTAGCCTAGTTGCCAAATGTAAAATGAGAAACATAGACTGAATCAATTAAAAATAATAATAAATGACAGGTGTGAAACTGGTAGTAATGTTTAAGTCTATGGGAATGTTGGTTATTAAAACATCACGTTAACACCCAGACTGTCAGTGGGACCAACAAAACAACCAGTGAGTATTTTGAGAAACTGTGGGAGATGGATAGAAGGTTGGTTAAAAAAGACTACCAAAGCAGACACAGGGTGGAGAACAAACTAATTCTTTACCTGCATTACTATGGAGTGGGTCTGTGGTTTATTGCTGCTCAAAAATTAGTATGAAGTAAAGGAAATTTGACTTTGTGTAGATGAAAAAGTTGGTCATAAAACAATTCAACAGAAGGCCTTTGCCAAGTAAGCGAAATGGTAGTTACTGAACTACACCTGTAGCTACAAATACTAGGTACTAGCTACCTTTCAGCAATGTCACCTTGGCTGAATCTGAACCTGACTATAGTCTCTTGGTCACCATGAGAAATACTTTCCAACCTTTTAGAGCCTATTTACAAATAATTTTTATATCTCCTGATATAAAAAGTACTGCTTATTCTAGTAGCCTGCTTCTACTCAAAAAGAGAAATTCAATTCAAGGACTGTTAAATATACTCATATATATTATTAATAGTAGCCTAAAATGAGCCTTCAATTGCAAATCTCAATGTGTCTTTTGTTAATCAAGCATTTATTTAACTAGAACTTGAAAGCAGTATTTTAGGTTAGCTAAACATGACATTTTATATTTATATATATATAAAACATCTCAGGCTACTGCCTAAACACTGAAGTTGGCATAGCAAGAATGTACATCAAATATCTGCCTGAAATATCTTTGCAATGCAAACCCTAGAGGTGTTGGCAATCTGTATCTCATACCAGTGGTTAGACCTAGCCAGACTGTTACACTTTTTAAGTGTGACCAGGGTGTTCATTATGAATCTGATAGCTGATGAGTTAAGACTCTTTTACCTCTAAAGTCTGCTTAAATCTAAGCTAAGAACTCAGTTCATCTTTACTAATACTTCCATTCTCCCTCTGAAATGTAGTGTCTATAGGCACGTCTAATCAGCAGTCACAGAAAGGGCAGAGCTGTAACACAGCTTTAAACCAACAAACTGGAATAGCTGCAGATGTTTATCTGTGCTCAGCAGAGGGTAATTCTCTGCTGTGGCTGCAGTGTAGCAGTACACAGCACACAAGGTAGAGGAGCAGTGAATAAAACTAACCTTCATCAACACTGAGAAGTTAAGCACAGATTTTGATAGCTCAACTTTGGGGTTTTTTTTGACTAAACAGTTCGTGTCACCACAGGTCTTAATCTGATATTCTTACTCTTTCTTATTTTGACTGTTTTGATCCTCGAACAACAACAGTAGGTCAAACACACTGTCAGTCTGTTCCAAAAGAATTATAAATAGTGGCGAAAGATTCAGTGTGTAAAAGAATGCAGCAGATACTCTTAACATTGCATTATAGAAAGTTCACTTGTTGTGAAGTGAGTAAAGGAAAAAATGCCACCGCCCAGATTTTGTAGCTTTCCACGAAGTTCCAATAAGAATCGTGATATAAGGGACAATAACTTATTATTTGTCACAGTAATTTGTTAGAGTGCTATGAACTTTCGGGCAGGGCACAAAGGATGGAAAATCTTAGCTAAATGAAATAATGGTCTCTTTTCATTTAGCTTACTGTGTGAACATTTCTGTAACTAGAAGCTGCCTGCAGTCAGTTTAAGCGGTCAGGGGACCAGGCATACATGCAGTCACAAAAGAACAGGTAGATTGCTACATGCGTGATGAGCTGTGCAGGTTTCAGGCTTCTAGAAAGAAGTATAACAAGGAGAGACTCATTCAACTGACACTTGGTGGGGAGGGAGAGAGCAGAGCTTGTTCTTGCTGTGCAAATGTAAACTTCTTACTACAGACTTCCCACAGGAAGGAGGCCCTAATGTGGGAGGACCGCCTTTTTTGCCTGATTTAACCCAGGTTTTTCCAAATAGCAGTGATCTGAAAATATCGGCTTATTTCAGGCTCTGTAGGGCCCTCAGGCACTAGGAACTGCTGAGAAGTGTCCCCAGAAAAGGAAAAAAGTCTGGTCCTAAGGGTCCAGGATGTGCAGTCTACTAATGAATAAGGCTTTATGCAGCACTTCTGCACAATTCTAGATGAAATTTAATTATATTAAAGGACAAAAAATCACTGGTACAATTACATAACCCCTCTATGGCTGAAAACAAGGACTGGATACAGTATTTTGCAGTTTTCCGCTGTATGGTGGGTGCACATCCTTTGTTTCCAGTTTGAATTTCAGGTATGCCAGAATGACCAGGATAATCATGACCCAGACAAAGGGCTAGATCATCTGAAAACCCGGTTGCAGGGTTGGCAAACCAGCCCAAGAACAATGGTTCTGTAAGCAGCAAGAGAACTGAAGACCAGTTTTCTTTGAACTTGTATTTACTGATTGAGTTCAAACATATTATATAAATTATGTTTATTCCTTGTACATCAACTAATTCACGTAAGATTCAGCAATTTTCTTTATCTTCAGGAGAAATCTTTGTGCAGCTTGTCTAATTTTCTGTAACTAAGAAGGATTTGCACCTTTTCCTAGATAATAGATCATGTAACATCTTGTTCTGGTTTTATGCTCCTTCTTAGCCTTTCTCTCAATGAAGACAATAAATCTCTCTTCCCTGACCAGCTGTCTGTTTTCATGGTAGGAATTTGCAGTCTTTGAGCTATACCTGCATGCTAAATCTGGCTGCAACTGATGAATGGTTTAGAAAGCTTTTCTGGGGGAAGGTAGGTGTAGGCAGAGAGTGTTGGCACAAGCCTTACTTCCTTGGAATTTTTGGCCACTATATAGGCAGATCAATGTTGCAAAAACTGTCTGCTATATGTTCGCTTGCAAAACTCCCTGACACTTATTTCTATAATTCTTGGCTATAGAAACATAAGCTGATCATCACTTCTGACATCTTAATTGTTACTTGGTTTAATATATCTAAAGGGACTTGACTTTGCAGAGTGCAGATGTTCATAACTCAGAAATGGGCCTCCTGAAGATGATCTCAAGCTGAGCAAGTAGGCTAACTTTTACATTTCTTAAGCTCTCTGGGGGCCCACTTCAAGTGTGGGTCAAGTCCTGCAAGTCCAAGCAAAGGTCTCCTGGAAGTTGTTCAGTTCTTTCTGAACTCACTATCTTGAAGAAGGGTTGGACGGAACTGCTTTCTCATGCAAAGTAAACCAAGAAGCTTTGCCAGAAGATCAGTGTGAGATACAAGAAGGGACACAGTGCTCATGTAAATAAGCACATAGCAAGTAACTCCTGTGCAGCTAGGTTTGCTGTTTCCCTTTGCAGATATTTTCATTCCACAGATATGCAAGTTATGCCAAACTAAGCTTATCTGTTCCAAACCTTGCCTTTGTGCACCTAATGCAGTACTTCTCTTGCCCTACATTTCTTGAAAACAGCAACACTTCTGCATTTCTCTAGCTTTTGGGTGCCTGGAGAAGACTTCAGTCATTCCTTCATACATACACATATTTCTGACAAGCCTAAAAGAAAATGTAAGGATTTGGGGATCACTCATACATACAAATGCTTTAGAAGCAATTCAAAGTTGTCTTTCCCTCCTGCAGTTAAACAGAACCAGTGTCTAGACTGAAAATGTACAGTACCCATAAGCTCTAGTGTTTAAAAATATGAAGCTCTCAGCATGATGTAATACTGTGCTTGTTTCTAAACTCAGGTCTTGATTTTCATGCCAAAAGTTATAGATGACTCTGTGAACTCAAGAATGTGTCCCAGCCTTTCTAGTTCTTTAAACTACTACACACTGCATTTTGCCAAGAGTAGGGTGAGTTGCAATTCCCTGCAATCCTTTTTGTCTAAAGGCAATTAAATACCACCAGTTGCTTCACATACCACACAATCTTTTCACTGGCAATGTGAGGCATTTTAATCCCTGAATCACTCTCCTTGGAAACATGTTTTAAAGTCTTTGGAGCTTTCTGAGTTTCTATATTTTACAGAATTCTGAAACTAGGATATCCATACAAGCAGTTGTAGGTAAGCAGCTCTCAAGTGGTGTAATATTTGGCATAATGCCAGAGATGCTTCTGCCAGCTGCTACTGTGGTTTAGAACTGTACCTGACAAAAAGTAACTGGGGACAACCTCCCCTCCAGCCCCTCTCTAATCATGGATAAAAGACTTTGGATATCATTTTGAGTCAGTGGTTCCCTTGAACACTACAAAGGGCTTAAAGGCCTTGCTAAAATGAATCCTCAGTTTCACAGGGGAGAGTGTTTTTCAAAAACGTTAGTCTTTTGATAGCTAAGCATAGTTTATCAACTCCAACACTATTTCTAACAATTTTATGTGTAAATCTCACTGTCACTTTAAATTCCTTTTGTAAACAGAGAGAACATAGAATTAGATTAGTAACTTCCTGCTTTCTACATTAAGCTACACAGTGAGACTTTTCCAGTCAATTTCTTTTGCAACAAGCAAAAAAAAAACATATATACATTAACACAGTGGTATAGGAAAGTGATTATTAAATATTACTCACATTTGCTCTGTCTGCTTCATGTAAACAAACTTGACTATTTCCTCTGCCCCAATTAAAACCTCTGTAAAAAGAATAGTATGGCTTCTTCTCCTCTCTCCCAACTTTATCTTTTCAGAATAGGCTTGTAAAACGATGAACGCAAAAAAGCTACTTCTGTTGTTCTGCACAGTAAACTGCTTGGAAAATTCCAGCAAGAAAGTAGCTTTTGATCTGATAGGAACTGACCAGTACTACTGAAGCCAATGAGATCAAATTATTCACAGCAGCCTATCTAAATATTCAAAATACCACAAATATATAAAAGTTTCCTTAGAATTAACCATATAGTTCACAGTGGAAGTTAAAAAAAGTCTCCTTACAAATAATCACTGTGGGTGTTGAGATGCTGCTATGAAATGATGAACAATACCTTGTAACTGCACTAGCCTTTACACATTTCATTAAAATATTTTAAACCTCATAAAATACTAACTTGAAATTCTGGTAGAATAATGGTTTTTTAAAAAACTCAAGTTCAGGTTACTGACTCCTTCAGAGACTTTCAGCTCTACCAAAAAAAAAAAAAAGAATTCCAGCTGTAACCAAATTCTCTGTTACAGAATTGTAAGACTTAAAACTAGGAGTCCAGTGCATACCTTTTGCATTAACACAAAACTTTATTGATTGGGTATCTCCATTTTAGTTCTACAGTCTGACAACCCTGAATGCTTCTGACTTGTTCAAGTGTGTGGAATATTTTTAAATGAATGTGGTAATTAGCATGAGAGAGCAGTTTTGTGAACAGTTTGAAAAGTTACCAAAGTGCTGAGGAGTTGCTACTTCAGCAGTGATGTTTTTTTGTCATTAGATGAGATAATTAATGTCAGTGAGCTAAAAACTAAATAAATATGCATTGTAGCTTAAAAATCCATGTAAGCACAAGAACTAAATCTTTATATATTTGTGCTGGTCTGAACCTGTCTGTGCCAGACTGGTCATACCATTTTAGAAGCAAGTCCAGCCAACAGGATAACCGGGCTTTCAGGCATAGTTGGTGCTGTTGCAATCCTAAAGAGATATTATCAACTTTGTTTTTGCTAGTTCTGCCAGCATTAACAAGGAAATGACACACTCTGATGTTACTTGCAAACTTTGAGAGGGAAAACTGGTATTTACTGCTCTAATTCACCAGCAGTGCAACCTGTTCTCTCTTTCTTGATGTACTGCTGCTATATTTAATTTAGCATTAAAAAATACTTTTCCTGTGAATTGTAAATCTAAGCATATGAGATACAGTCTGCAATGTGTTGATATTCCAAATGCTTTTATGATGCTGATTAGCAAGTTCTCAACGAGATAAAATTGACTTTACCTACCAAATCTGGTTTCAGTTTGCTGGTCAAAGGAAGAGAGTAAAGCATGGAGTACAGAGTTGTTACCACAGAGGAGATCCAAGACTGTCTAACCTCACGGCTTCTGGGAATGCGATGAAGGGTGAACTGGAAGAGAGCACGATAAGTGGAGCTGTTACTTTTCTAAGAATGTTGTTGTTCCTCCTATAGCGTTACTACATCTGTCTGTGCCAACCTTTTTTTTTTGAATTTTTTTTTTAATATTTTTTTTTAAATCTAGTTTGGAAATGT
The DNA here is from genome assembly GCA_035583135.1 of Lophotriccus pileatus. Lineage (NCBI taxonomy): Eukaryota > Metazoa > Chordata > Aves > Passeriformes > Tyrannidae > Lophotriccus > Lophotriccus pileatus. The sequence continues at coordinate 17,093,383 of JAWWES010000006.1, forward strand.
TCGGGTGTAAGAGCTTCGCATAGATGCCTGTGGTGCGAGGCTTAGCACCCGTGGCAATTAAGCAAACAGAAATAGAAGAACCACATACCCCTTGTGTAATCCCCCTCTCCGGTTACTTTCAGCCGGCCGCGCTGTGTTAGCCGAGTGCGGCACCTCGTGGGCACCGCCGCCAGCCCAGCACGGGCACTGCCTCCAGCCTGCTGCAACCCTTCCTGCAGCCCACCGCAGAAAAGGCAAAGCTTTTCTCAGTTAATGTCCGGCGAATGCTATTAAAAAATGTAAACCCCAAATATCGCTATCCTTTAAATAAGTGCTCAGTGAGTACTCAAATGATGCGCAAGATGCGTATTCAAAATGCAAACGATTTGCATAACAAAAGAGGAAAGAACATCTTATCATTAAATTAAAAATAAAGAAATAATTTTCTTTGTTCTTTCCCTAGGAAAATGTAAAGATTATTTACTGTGTAAAAGGTATCAAATTAATAAAACAAGGATGTTTTCTTCTTGTCTCAAAACACTGTGAGCAGGTAACAGCACTTTGGCTGCCTGCACCCCTCATAGGTGGCTTTTACCTTGATGCAGAGGAGCTACACATAAAAACTGCACATAAGAACTAGTGCTAAGGCAGTCCTTATGCTAATGAAATGTTCGACTGTTTAAACAAAAGACAAATATAAAGGCTGCAGTGACACTGACACACTGTTCACGTGGACAGTGGTCATTATCTCACTTCATCTGGGACAGCAGATCATTACCGCTCTCGAAGAACTTATATTGGGAGTGAGAAACACTAAATATAAATACTGAAAGTTGCCCAGTTACTTCAAATACACATTGCTAATTATTATAGCTTAGTCCCGGTGATTTCTGCCCAGGAAAGGTGATGTTAACAGTGGTTGTACAGTAAATACAAACTACAAATCAGTCTTGAACAGCACTAACTGGGACTTCTTTAATATATAAGGTAGAACCCCCCCCCCCATTTATAAATGCAGACTGTTCATTTTCTTAGGTGAAATTAATCTGTCTTGTTATGTTTTTTTAATAGCTGTGACACCAACAGGTATTAACAGATGTTATAAACTGTTGTTTTTTATGTTTTATTTGCAGGTGTTGAAACTCTGATTGCATTACTCTGACAACAGAATATAGAAAAATAAACATGCCCTCTGCTCTCTATGCAAGAGGTTTCTGGTTATCACTGCCTCTCTGTTTCTTAAAGCTTTGGAAGAGTTCAGGTGATAAAAAGAAATGCTGTAAATGGGGTTTAGACCCTTGCACAGTATTCAGTTCTGGAAGAAATATGGGTATGATAAGACAGTTTTAGGCACATCAGTTTTCAGTGGAACTATTCAGATGAATCTTCACTGTAAGAATGGTGTTAAAGAGTACTTGACAAAAAAACCTGCATGTGATTTTCTTCATCATTAAAATACCCCAAGTAATTTCAATAAAACTTGGCAGGGACCCTAAGCAGTATCAAAGAAGAAATTTACTTGTAGAATTCAAGTAAAGATCAAGCTGATTTTATCTCTTCTTTTCAAAAAGCATGCTGGAAACTTTAGTCCTTTACCTAGTTAATATTGGTGTACGCAAGCATGCAAGGTGGAAAAAGCTGGTGGAAAATTGCAACTACTGTGAATTATTATAATATGCTCAACTGAACATACTGCAATACTCCCAAAGAAATTGGGTTTACACAGCTCTTTTTCATGCTGACAAACAAGATTTCTTAGCACAGTATCTCTCATGAAACAAAAAAAGGAAATGTATGGTCAGAAGAGGTTTATGCAAAGATTAGTTAATCTGGTCGCTCATCTCAGACGTGACAAAGGGGAATATAAGATCCAGTGAAGAATTCATGTTCTTCAGTCAACAAATCTGAGTTGTCTTTCTGCTGCTAGAGTAGGCTGACAGCAACTGAAGCAGGTTCTCTATGCTGAGCATAGATGGTTCCTTGAGTAACAGCTCTGGGGGCATCCATGTGGAAGAGTTATGGTTACAGGCTGGGGGCAACAGAGTGACAGCAGGACCAGAGACTTCTCATAGGAGGCATTTTGGATTTCTTTTTTTCAAGGGACTTAGTAGGTTGAGGTGCAGCATTTTTCTTCTTGTAAGCAAGATGCTCATTCTGGCTTCTTTTCCTTCTCCCTGAATACTGCAGCTGTTAGAACTGGGCTAGACCACAGATCAGAAAGAAAAATATTTGTGGGGTTTTTTGCATCATAATTTTCTCTTACATCAGTGATTTTCTGTTAGGTTATTTCTCTGATTGTCTTCCATCTGGTCCTTAGTTCTGGAAAAATTTACTTCCTTGACAAGATGAGGAAGGGAATAACCATGCGTGGAAGCATTCAGACTTTTTCTCTTCAAAGCTGTAAGAAGCTACTAGCACATAATTTTTAAATTCTTGATGATCTCCAGCATCCCTAGTAACAGAACACATACTGTGTGCCAGTATCTGAAAGCACACTCTGAAAGTTAGCAAATACACGTTTATAGGCCTGTGATCTTTACTTTCCAAAATTTATCTTTCGTTTTCTCTCTGAATATTTTTGTTCAGTGGAAAAAGAATGGTCAAAGGAAAATGAGCATCTGTTATCCAGACATCAAACTCACATGCAGCCAAAAATATTTCTCTGGCTTTCAATGTTGAAGGAAAATATAACTACATGATCTGTCAGTATTTGGAGGGGGTATGAAAGGAAAGTTACTTAGTAAAAAACAAGTGAACTAATGGAAAATTATGATATCTTTTAATACTCAAAATATGTATTTTAAAGAAATGTAATAATTTAGGGTTGGACATTTTTCAGGTAAGTGAATATAACTGTGTGAATGGCTATTTACCAAACAAGATTTCTCAGAACAGGAAATACCTCTGGTCACTTTACTAAACTTTCACCCTCAGTGCACAATGAGAGAAGAGACTGCCATGCTCAATTTAAACTAAATCATCCCCACTTCATCTGGCAGCTTGTGGGCAGGCGAGGAACCTTTGACTTCCAAGGTGGAAGTGGGGTAAGCAACCTTAAAAATGTCATTGCCCAGTGAGCCTGTTGCTCACCTTAGCAGCAGCTGCCTTACAGTAAAAGGGTTTATTCTAAAAATCATTGGTACCAAGTCCTACATCCTTTTGTCCCAGTAGCACTGCTGAAGGCAGTGGAAGTGCACTGTATGAAATTGACACCATGTAAATAATTATTTTTACTGCGTGTTGAACTGTTTGCTCAAAAGGACTTAAGATTTTATAGTTAGAACGCTCACTTGGGCACTGGACTTATTCTAATCTCTAAATAAAAAATATCTTTCTGCTAATTTCACGGGATGTCAGATCATACTTTAAGTCAGCAGTCATGCTGCTGTCTGTTAATCATACAGCAAACTGGCTCAAAGCAAGCAAACGTGATAAAAAGATAAACAAGATATTTTAATGATTTTTTCATTGTTTTTAGGAGTTCAGCATTTGCTTAGATCATCAGTCACAAAACTCTGACATTCAGAGGCCTTGCATCTCTTTTAAATACCTCTTTAATATTTTATTTTAAAATACAACCAAAACACAGTGTAGAAACACACAAAACCAATACAATTTTAATTAAGGTCTACTTATATAAAACATTCTTATACATAATTTCTTTAAAAAAAATAAATTGTGTCATTGGGGGAAATGCCAAATTAAAAGAGAAAAGAACCCCCCCACACACACCATATTTCTGACCCAGTATATTTATAGCTACAATAACACTTCAATGGCTAGCTGCTTTACAAAATTAAGAGAGATTTATTTTCAACATGTTTTTCTTGAGCAAGAAACAGCCTTTTTTTTACAGTCTCTTTCACTACAATTATGTTCCCTCATTGGTTTAAACAGACTAACATATAAATGGGAGTTAAGACTGTTTTAAGAGAAAGTAAGAAAGGTGGTTGTGAAAACTGGTAGCAAGAACAGCATTTGCTATTTTTAAGTAGATTTACTTTGCATTTTCAGTGTCTCTCTAGTACACAATAATCAATAGTGGTTATTAGCTTTTAGAACCATAAACCCCATTATCTATAGGATGGCACCCTTAGCTGAACTTTAGTGTAAGTGATCATCAATACCTAGAAAATCAAAAGCAATCACTGTTCATATAAATATCCTTTTAAAGAATCGCTTCCAAATTGCCTTGAATTAGAATGTCATGTTAAGATCATTTTATCTTACACAAATATATTTAACAAGTTACCTGGGATTTGGGGAATGTTTCAGCCCTTTTTTGTTCAAAAGAACGTATTTTAGCTTCACTCATCTTATCTGAGTCTGCTAAAACATAATGTCTAGGAGAGTAGGACTCTGACAAACAGCTAAGTAACCTCAGGATTTCTGTTGTGTGCCCACCTGTAAAAACAAAACAAACTGCAGTTAGTATATTGGAAATTTTGTAACTTTTCATTTCTTCAGCTGAATTGGTCACTTTTCCTGTTAAAATGTGTTAGTACTACTACTTTCAGTGATGCTCTTCTAAGAGAGAGGATTCAATCAGAGGATGATTGAGACTAAATATTTAAGTAATGTGGAGAGAATCCAGCTCCCACTGAAGCTGTACTGATGGATGTTTTTTAGCAGGGACTGTGCTATCCCAGCTCATACCAAAATCAATTGGGCAGCAGTTTTGCTTGCAGCCACTCCAGTGTAACAACCTGGTGCTGACAGAACAAACAGTCCTGCTGCAGCGGGTGCTCTGACCACTGCCCTTGAGCAGGTGCTCACGACCTTCCAACTGCAGGGTCACTTGGGAGCTAAACTGGCACCGAACTGGAGAGAAGGAGAGGAAGCACTAATTGTGGTTTTTAGGGGGAAGGGTTAATTTTACTTTTTGTCATTTGAGCTTCCTGAACGGCAGTTACAGGGATACTGCAACAGGGAAAGGGAGAGAAGGAAGACTGAGTACACAGGTGAGGTAGTACGGGCTCACCTTTTATCTGCTGGACTGGATCAGCTTAACATCAAACTGCACTTACGCTATGTGCATAAGCATTTACTGAATGTGTCACTTTTCACTCTGCTGGCAGCTGCAGACCAAAAGAGCACTCCAAATGTATCCCTACTGCCTCCTTCTGTCCAGTGTCACCAGGCTCCTCAGAGCCCTGTTACACAGGTGAAGCACTTATGACTGGTGAACAACTGACAAGCAAGGCAGGCTATGCTGTGGCCTTTTACAAATGAGAGTTTGCCACCTGGCCACACAATTTCATGCCGTATTTTTCAAATATGTTTGGAGGTATTTTCTTGTCATCAATGTTTGTTGAAGGTTTCACAAATTTTAATGCAACCATCTGAGCATTCATGTAAGAGTAGGAGACTCCTACTTAAAGTCTCAAATACGCTTGAATATTATATGAATCTTAACTGACATGAATTATTTCACCTGGTAAGCTTATATAGTGAAAGTATTCTTTTAATACAGACAAACTAGGTTCCAAAGGACTGAAGGAAAACAAGCACATTTCCAGCCCTAGTGGAAGTAAAGACGACCTGAAGAATTATAAAACTGCCAGTGAAACTCAGATTGCAGGAAGATCTTGAGACTGTTACACAATTAGTTGGTGCACAAAAACCAAAGGGATACTGAGGTGATGAAATCAAAGCTGGCCTGGATTTGTCAACTGCAAATTCTCAAATTCGTTTTTTGGGGCAGATTAATTGTCCTGCAACTTTTGGAAGGAGGTAACAAGGAGCAGCAGACATATGTGTGCTCCTTAGCATGGGGAGACACGCTTGCACAGCTGTACTGCCTCTGACGGACCCACGCGGGGCTGCTATTAGTAAATCACAGGAACCCGGTTTGGGTAAATTACAAAACGCCACGTATGTCAGGGGTGTGCCGATCGTTGGAAAGCCGTGCTCTGCACTGCCATTAATAACCTTCCGTCAGCAGACTGAGCAGCTGCACAGGTCAGTCCTGCACTGGTTTATCGATACATTTCCTGAGCGACGCTGGAGAAATGCACGTGCTGCCGGAGGGAAAGGTTCTGAAACTGAACTGCCACATGTAAACACGGACGAAAAGGCCCCAGATGAAGACGTAGCTTAACAATTTCTCAAATCGAGCACTAAAAACCCCAAAGCCAGGCGGTGGCGCGGAGGGGGCACGGACCGGCTCGGGTGAGCTGCGGGAGCTGCCGTGGAGGGACCGTGGCATCGCGACTACAGTTCCCAGCATGCACCGGGCCCTACCGACGGGCGCCGCGCCGGGCCCGCGCCGCGCTGCATGCCGGGACTCGTAGTTCCAAGAGCGCTGCGTGGCCGCTCCACGGCGCTATCCGCTCCCGCCGGCGGCAATCCCCACTCACCGGAACCAGCCACCACCAGGAGACTGAGCGGAGGTGTCCGCCGGCCGCGGCGCCTCCTGGCCAGGAGCGCCAGCGGGACGAGCAGTAAGGGGAGAAGGAGGAGGAGGGCGGCCGGCTGCAGGAGCTCCATGGCGCGGCCGGCGCCGCTCCCCGCGGAAGCGGCGGTGCACCTCCTTCGTACGGCGGCCGGAGCGGTTCAAACCTCCTCGCGCGGTGAAGGCGGTGGGGGCGTCTGGACCGGTGCGGGGATGGGCGGGGGGCGGCAATAAAGTGTGAGGGGCTCCCGTGTGCGGGGTCTGTGCTCCCCGAGTGTGCGGGGTCTGTGTCCCCCGCCTGCCTGAGAAATACAGCATGAACTGTATTCGCCGTCCCGAAGCTCCGAACTCCCCCTGTGCGGGAGCGCGGCCGCGAGTGCGGGCGAGAGCCGGCGCTCCCAGGGCCCTGCAGGGGCTGCGGTCCGCTAGAGGAGGTCGAACTGCCCTAATTCACCTGTAAACCGAGACGTGCGTGCCGCAGCATGTGGCTGTCATGTGGCTCCTCTGGCACGTACAGATTCCTGCAGGAATTCGTCAGCATGCGCAGGCATAACGCTGACCCAGGTATGTATGCTCGTATGCAGCTGTAATTTTCTGTAATGCATAAAATGAAGGATATTAACATTTCACTGCCTGTCGTGACTCTTGTTTTCATTCATTCTAATACTTTAGCTTTTTATTTCAGTAAGAAGCGTGGAGCAACAGATCAGCACTCTTTTCGTCCCTGTCAGCATCCGCTCTTTGTTCGGAGATAGCGATGATTCAGCCACTGCACTAATCTCAGATGAGATGTGTGTTTGCTAGAAAGAGTAAGATGTTGCATTTTATGATTAGGAAAGAGTCTGTTCATCACTGTCCTGAAATTATTGCCCTCCTCTTGTCCAGTGAATCAGGAGTAATGAACTCTGGAACTTTATGGAGCGGTTTGACACCAGTGCTTTATAGGCTGAGTTGTCACACACGAAGCGTGAGAGCTGTGCACTTGTACCTCAAGTGCACAAACACAATAGATCAAACACATTGCAATTCTGCATCTGCCTGCCATGGCTTCTCTTGCTGTTTTTACCCCTCTTATTCACTCTGAACAAATTGGACCTTTTGTAACCCTGTTGGCCTTGGAAGCTGAATGTTTCTCAGTTTTAACAAAAATGTGCCAGTTGTGGGCTCCAGTGGTTATTGTGTAACATAGAAGTAAATGATACATGTTCTAGCTATCCTTTGTCATCTTAGGATCTGAAGTGAATCTTTCTGATTCATGCTTCACAGTTCTACAGATTATGTGTTTTTTTTCTTTACATCAGTGTAACATATAATTTTGCAGTTGTGTTAAGCAGAGACTTGAAAACAATATTACCATGGTAAGCTTGTCTTCCACCCAAATGAGTAACCTCACAAAAAATATTTTACCGCCTAATCATTGTTGACATTTGGAAGCAACAGGGTTTTAATTAATAGTTCTGTTGATGATGCATGAATTTCAAAAATTCATTTTGATTTCTACTTAATTGGCTACATAAAACTAATAAGTAGGGACAATAGAGATGCATGTCTCTCAATGACAGAAGAGGAAGAAAGTACGACAGTCGCTTTCTGGACATAAACTACTGTGTTAAAACAAGCCAGTAAGTTCTATAGACAATTTAAGTATTAATTTTGACTATGGTGATCTTTTCCCCTCTTTTACCTTCTTCAGTGAAAATAATGACATTGATGTAGAATTTAGCCCAGATTGTGACAGTGGCTGCAGCTAGCAATTGTTTTATTTAAGTTGGTTTTTCAAGATATTTCCTTTGCTCCTATTTTTACCCTACCATATATGTTAAAGAACTGCTTTTTATTAGGCATTTTGTTCCAAGAAACAGTCCTGGAAACTAAGCAGCAAGGAGTGACATAAAAAGCTTCAACTTCTCTTTTCATGTTATTTCTTCTGTATGTACATACTTCTCCTTCCAATACAGAATTCTTCTGTAAAGCTATTTGGTGAAATTAATGAGAAACTGACCTAAAACCAGTAAAGTTGGAAGTTTGTTGGTTTTTTTTTTGTTTTTTTGTTTTTTTGTTTTTTTTTTTTTTGTTTTTGTTTTTGTTTTGTTTTGTTTTGATTGGTTTTTTTTTGCTAGGGAAGTTATTTATAAACATGAGGAAAAATAAGAGTGATACATACAGGGAAATACCTGTTCCTTGGAGTAGAAGATTGAGGATCTGAGAGTTCCTTGGACGCAAAGCAAAGTTCCTGACTTTCAAGGAGTTTAAAAAGCTAACCAGTGAGTTTGCCTCAAACTCCTACAACAAGTGCTTGTAGTCTTCTAACTCATTGTTAATGCTGCTAGAGTAAGGGATTTAGCTTTCAAGTAGTAAACACAGAGGATTGTAAGGCTTGAGGGGAGTTAGAGTTCAGTAAGACAGGTTAAAATAACTAAAGACTGAAGCAACAAGCTGCAACCTCGCTACAATTAAGGTTTGTGGATTTTTTCCCCTTGGTGAAAATTGAGCAGAGCTCATGAAGATCCAATTTGCAGCATAACACTGCTAATTACACCTTTTCTCAGTAGGGTATAGGTGTATTTGTGTCTTTTCATTGTGGCAACTCCCTGCTCACTTGACATGATGTTCTTGGACCTGGGACACTCCAGTCTGAAGCTGTAATAGTCACGAATCAAGCAGTTGCTCTACTCCTTCAGCTGTGCCGCATGCTCGGTGATTGATCCTGATCCATGAAGTGCCTTCAGAATTCTTCATCTCAGCATCAGACATCTGTGTGAAAGTTAATGTGAAAAGCAGTGACTCTCCCAAAGTTTAGCACAACACGGTCACATTAGCTAAGTAACGTGAAGCAGGTGAAGTACAGGACTTCTGTGAGGAAGGCAGTGACTGGTGGTGGATCCTGCTCTCCAGGCTGCAAATCAATAACACTGCAAGTGAGTGTGTGACCTGCACGTTTGGGAGGGAAGCAGTGCACTTGGTCTGAAAAGTCATTTCTCAGAAGGTGATTCAAGTGCAGTAATTACAGGAGCTGCCTCTGGTACCTCTGCTACTGTTGCACAAAGTTAGCTTTGAACTTCTTTACTGAAGGAGAAATAAACTATGCTTACTCTAAATACTTGATCACTGTTGTTCAACTCTGAAACTCTTGAATAGGAAAAAATAGGTGTAGTGTTTTTAACATGTACCGCTCGTGAGACGTGGAAAAACCTGCTTGCTACCCTTTTTTATGTGAATATTCTCTGTGCAAGCTTACTAGTACATCTGGTGCATGTCTCCTTTGAAAGCTACAGCAGTGAGTAATAAATGGAACTGAGGAAAACAGATTTTTGGTGTTTCAGTTTCTTTTGTCTCCAAGAGGAAAGGCTGTAACTGGAATATAAATATTTTTTCTTTTTTCCCTGAAATGAAATGTTGACAGCTTTGGCCATCTGACAATAATTCGCTTCCTGATATTCCACTTGAAATGATCTAACTTTAAGTGTTAAACAAGAGTCTTCCCATGCAACTGAATTACACCTTACATTCTTGATTTCTTCACTGGCACTTTGAATAATTGTGATGTTTGGGTTTATTCCCTTCTAATTATGAGTTCTAAAATTAGACCTAAGAACAAGAGTGATGTTGTTTTCTTAAATTAGGTAATTTTGCCTTGTTTTGGCTTGAGTGTAGCTCCACAAACATCAGCAAAATGGTAGAAGGAGTTAGGTGAGCAAAAGGGCAGGAATCGCTTAGTCAGGCTTTGCTACTGGAAAAAATTGTAATGTGAAATAATTTATCATGTTAAACCTCAGTCATTTATTAAATGTGTCTAAATATTATTCTTTTTTTCAGCATGATACTTTCATAGAAGTGATTTGCAGAAACAGACAAGTTTCATAAGTAAACTTGATTTTCTGCAAGAAAATTATTTCTTTTTATGTGCTTATGGTGTTTTTAGAAACATTTCAGAGCAATGGTATTATGTTTCTTGATTAAACAAAACCTGAAGACTTCTGACTGGGTTTCTCGTGATTCTTCTTTAATATTATGCAAACTGCATCTGGAAGACTCTAAAGAGTAACAATATCATGAACATTGTAAAGAGTTTTGTGTTTGGGAAGGAAAGAGATTTTTAATTAAATCAGTGGACTAGACCATTTGGAATCAGCTGGGGACATGATGAAGCAGGCAGCTGATAAATATATAAGCTACTGGCTGATCTCACTTGAAGACGGAGCTAAGGTGTTATCAGAGCCAGTCTGAGAAAATTTGTCCCTTTTAGCAGCAGTTACTTTCAGTTACTTTGGGCCCAATGCAGTTTTACTTTCTTATGAGTCATCAGACTTATATGAATGTAATCTTAGAAGTCCTGATTTGTATTTGTAATCAATAACAGCTGTAATATTTATGTTAACAATACAGGTAGTGCCATGCTTCTTGGTATAATGGCACTTCTTGTATATATTTAAGAGGAGTCTCATTTGTTTAGACACAAAGATACAGCACTTGCAAACACTTAAACAATGCTTTTGCTAAATAGCCAAAAAAGTGGAACAAAATTTTCTACATCATGAGACTTATTCCATATTAAAAATTCTAAAAAATTTTTTTCCCTGTTCACATTTGCTGTTTTTTACACTTTAATTTTCAGTGACAGACAGCGAAGTGGTTGTGAGTTTACAATAACTCAATACATAAGGTATCCTTCCCTCCTACTATTTACACGTTTCTTTCTTGTTGGCAACGTTGTTTTCTGCATATAGTCTTTGGAAGTGGGGGTGGGAGGTTGTTTTTAAAAATTTGTTTGGGTCTAAATACCATGTATGAATTTAGAATCAAAGTACCAATTTGTAGGGAACATGTTTTCTCTAACAGGCATGAGCCACAGTGCTAGCAGATGTTTCTTTAACCTGCTACACCTGAGAGCATGTCTGGAGGGCTGGTGTGTGTGGCTTTGATGACACAAGGCTTGGTAACCATTTGGGTGCATTCTGAGTGTGCTTTTATGAAGCAAGGACTTTAGTAGTAGACAGCACCAAAATTACATCATGCAACTTGTTGTAATTACTGGGTAGCACGTTCAGGGAGCAGTTCCTGTAACATAATGTAAAATAATGCTCTTCTGTCTATTCAAAAGGCCAGGAGAAAGAGATTGCTGTTTTACTTAAAAGTACTGAGTGTCCTGGAGGTCCTTTGGGTGCTTCAGGCCACTCAGCCTGTAAAAATAAGGTCTTTTTAAAAAGCATTCCTAAAAATAGACTTGAAGTCTAATATTAATCTCCTGCAAATATATCTTAGTATCTGTAATGTTAAGTAAAATTTGCAGGGTACTCAGAGATTAGAATGTAGGATTCTCTACATATGCACTTCTGCTTCTTGACTGGGGTTTTCCTGAGCTTTCCACGTAAGCATTTGTAAGGAGGATGAGGAGAAATGGACATTTGTTTAGCCTTTCCTGGATTCCTGCTGTCAGAAAACTGGCCATTGCTTGTGCAGGGAGATAGCCTGGTTTCATCTATCAGCTTGTTTCTGTGCACAGCTCTTCCTCTCAGACTGAAAACCAGGTAGCTGTGGGGCTGGTGCTGCTATCACAGGTCATGTTTGGGATTTCAGTGCTCAGCCCTCAGCATTCTTAGACTTGAGAAAAGGGTGTCTCACCCTTCTGTGCTCTCTGCATCCTCTCTTTATGAGCATACAGAATGCAGCAGAACTGACACCTTCCAATGTAAGGACGGGTTCCCAAGTTGAAAGTGAGGATAGTTTTCTGAGCTGTTTAGGTTTCTAAAGGTCTAGCATGGAATTAATGGCATGCTGGAGCCAGAAGGGGCTGGTCATATTAAAAGAGAAGGGAAGATGTGTTCTGGTTTTGTTCCACACTGTTTTTCATTTTCTTTTCCTCCCATTTTCCTTCTGCCCTTTCGGTATGCAGTTGTGTTTAAAAATGTCTTTTATTGACCATTGTTTTGCGGGTGCTGCTAGATATGGCTGTAGGTTTGGGGATTTGACCAAGTCCTATAAAAGTCAATTGAATGTAATGACTCCACTAGCTGCCAATGGAGATAAATTGAATTCTTTGTAGAGTTTGCAAGGGCTGCCAAAGGTATCTCATTTATTTAATTTAATTTCTGTATATTTGTGTATAATTCTTGCAACACAAAGTATTAAAATTCTGAAATCTGAAGTTTCATTCTATTTCTTCCATCTCTTAATTAAAATTATATAAGATGTCAAGCACAGCAAACCCTGTTAAGAAAAAACTGACACAGTTTAAGGTCCAGCTATGGCCAATGTAACTTGCCTTCTGCACTGTACTTATCAGTCTTTAATTATGTGATAACATAAAATTTAAAAACAGATACTCACATTTTTTTCACCAACCACAGGTGATGTGTAACTCTGTTCTCTCTATGTTTGACAGTACAAGAAAAGAATTTCCCTGCCTATATTACAGTTTTAATGAATGTCAGGAAATTATAAACCATTTGCGTTAGTTACTGTGAATTTAATGCATTGTTAAGGTGTCAAGAGAGTTAGCTGGTCGATCCCTGTGGCTGTGAATTAAACAGTGATAATGAGACAATTACTTAGTTAAGTTATGATATTAATTATTTTGCTGAGTTGTGATTAATATATTACTGAAAAGAAAAAATATTATATATGTGGAAACATGAGTTTTTATGGTAGCTTCCAATTTACTAACACTGGCCAAAGTCAAATAAATAATAGAAATAATTTCCAAAGAGCGATCTTACAAGTGACTTCATACTCTTTTTAGAATACTTTGAAGAAAAAATATGTTGTTTTCTTGACGGTACCTTTGTGTTTGAGGACGGGCACAATTGTAAATACAAGCAGTTCTTAAGTAGCTAATAGTCAAACCAAGAGCTTGTGTAAGTCTTGATTTTTCTTTTCTCCTTTTGTGTTATATTTTTGTAGTTACTCAGATAATGAGAAGCCTTGATTCCTCTAACTTCCACAGTGGTGATGGGGAAAAGAAGTACAGTGTTATCATCCAGATTATTTATTTTTTATTACAACATAAAGGGGTTCTTCAGAACTATCTAAAAGTCATGAAACGACTGTCCATGTTTTTAGGAGGTCGATTGAAATATGCATTTTTTAAAAAGAAAGAATAATTACACGAGGTTTAGAGCATTGCCTGCTCCAGCACCTGGCTTCAAGTATTTTTCTGTAGGATAACTTGACATAGAAGAGTTTGTTTGGTGTCCGTTTGGCCCATGTACACAAGCATCAAATTTGTTGAATTCTGAACACCATGGACTTGCTGCATGATATGTCTGGCGCATCCAGAGAGTCAGAGAAGTCCAGTCCAACACTTAGTGCTTATGTGTGGGGTACAGTGTGTCCAGAACACACCTGACTTAGACTAGAACATCTTGGTCTGCATACGTGCAGGTATTGCTGCCCAAGATGCCTTGAATCATAAAGCTTCCACTTCCAGTGGTGAGATTCCTGCTTCCTCTGGGGCATAATTTCCACACAGAAAAAGAGAACATCGCCAGAGGCACTCCAGATTTGTAATGTCCCTTACTCAGCAAATCAAATGAACAGGTGCTGAAACGTTGGCTCTTCAAGCAGTCCCAGTAGAGTTATTGCAGAAAAATGTGTATGTTTGCAACAAAATGAAAGTGGGAAACACTGAAAAAAAAAAAACCAATACAACCAAGATATTCCAGTTCAGGTATATCACAAAGCAATTTTTCTGAAATTTATTTAGTTAGACAGTATATGTGATGCAATTCATAAGGTGACTTTTCAAACCCCCTTGAAACGTTTGCCTTTTTGTCGTGAAATTCTTCTACCCTAGCATTTTTTCATATATATACAATTAGGATATCATATATACCACAAATACAAATAGGATTATTTTTTGTATTTTCCTTCTTTTTAGTTATTCTTTGTTTTATATTTGGTATTTTTCTAGTATTTGTAGATAGTTGAGTAAGTCAAACACTCAGAGTGAGTGTTACTCATCAGCAAAAATGTATGGTATTGAATAGTGTCATTGGAAGTAGAAGCCTAAACAAAATTCCCCACTTGATTTGAAAGGTAAGCTTTATTTCTGCATTTTAGCATTGATGTATTTAATGTAGTTTCTTCTCTTCTTGTATTTTTCTTACCAGGATTGCTGTCTTAAATCTTAGGTTTGAAAGTTGACTGTATAGCGCATGATCATCTTATTATTGAGAACTATGTGGAAGACAATTTCTTGTTTCCTTAGGTTTTTTTGATGGATTTCAACAGCACTTAGACATCTATAAAGTGTATGTGCACCAGGTTTTATTGTTTCCTTGTGCTGTCAAGTAATTTTCCTTCCTTGTTTCCTCAAGGTTTTCACGGATCAACAGAGGAATCAAAAATCACGAAAAGTGATAGAAATTTTTTTGCCAAAATCTTAAAAATTGACAAAACACTCAGAGGAAATTATGTTTTCTAAAGAAGGTACTTAACCTTCTCAGGCTAGTATATCTGCCATTAAAATATCCTTATAAACCATTCTTTCCACGCTGTGGTGTGTGCTGGAAGAGGCATAGTTAAATGCTGTGCAGCTGCTATGGCATGTGCCAAAGTTTAGACTGAGCTAAGTGAGGCTTGGAAGCTATCTTTAGCATACAGATGAGTGATACTATCCCAAGCATGCACTCTGTCTTCTTACCTGAAAATCTGATGCTATCACGTAAAATAACAAGTATCAAGCAGCGCTGTTTTGTTCTCTACTTGAATTATGCTTATTTTAATTATCGGTCAGAACATTAAAAACCAGATTGCTTTCTGACCCATTGCATGTTGAATTGTTGGGAAATAATTTGTTTGGTTTTTGCACTGCTTGGCACCAATTTCATGCCTTTCAGTTGTGTGCCATTACAAAGTACAACTTCTTCCATTTTCTGCTGTTCTGACATGATCAAATTCTAGTCACTACCCGGTTCTTCAGTGCTCGTGTTGCTAAGAGCCTCAACTCACAAGGCAGGAGGGAGTATGTGCATGTGAAGAAAAAAATCTGGTATTATTTCAAGCTTCCTCCTGCTGTTTCTGGTGTAGTCCATGTTGGAGGTTAGGGAATCGAGAAGTTGTGTTAATCTCAGAGCTCTCTGGTTTAAGCCTTTGGGAATGAAATGGTTTCTAGACCCTCAGCTTACAGATCACAAAGATGCAGCCAGGTGCAGCTTTGTTTACTAAAGTGCCAGGGACACATTGAACAAAGCTGCAGTACTGCCTCCTTTATACTCCTTTGTGAAGGAGTATCAGAGGAAAGAAAATGCATGGAGGAATGTGAGGTGAACAGTGAAGGAAGCTAGGGGAGGAAGAGAATAAAGTGACAGAAAAGGAGAAGGTGATAAGAAAAAAAACTGTACAGTGGAAGACAGGGAAAAGAGGAGACAGAATGACCTGGAAAATTAAAAAAAGAGATGGTGTTCCAGCACATCCGTCTTAATGTGGTTTGATGTTTTGTCATAATGCTGACATGGTGCATCAGTGTAGTGGTTTGCAATGCAGCAGATTAACCTCACAATTTGCTGTTTTACAGGTCCTCAACAGCTTCTGGAGGGTTATATTCAGGAAAATAATACCAATAGAGAGGGTAATGCTGCAGGTGAGGTGTAAATAGATGAAAGAGACAGCATGTGATGAGAGAGATAAATGGAGAAGACAGAAAAACTGGAAGAAAACTGAAGAAGGGACAGGAAGAGGTTGGTGAACAGACAGCTTTCCAGAAACAAGCCTTTGTTCTATTATGGACAGTAAGTACTACTGGCAGAAATGCTATCTCCAGTGGGGAGGTGACAGGAGCTAGGAAAGCTAAACTCACTGACCTCAGATGAAAAACTGAGGGTGGAAGTATAAATCATACTTAGCGGAAGTATACTAAAGCAGGGAAAAGTGAAGGTACATTACTACCTAAAAATGTGATAGGATATGTTACAGTGACCTGCTGGAAAGGTAAGACAGACATTCTCTAGCACTCAATCTGAGTAGGTGTAACACACAGAACTCACAAAACGTGTCTACTGTTTGGAAAATGTTGTTTGGAAGATAATGTTTTTCCTCCAGGGAAGCATACAGCTCAGCAACTGTTAACTGAGTACTTGCAAGGTGTTAAAAAAAAAAAGGACAAGGTACACAAATTTAGGGGTTTTTTTCCATCCAATTTTTTTTGTGAGAAATTTTTTGCTTTACAAATTGAGTAATTTTTTTTTTCCATTCACCATTTTCCCTCTATTTTCCAGCTTTTTTTGACCAAAACCAAATTCAGATCCTTTCTTTTCAGTCTCCTCTTTTCAGTCTTGGGCCTTCTGAATTAAAGGCTGCAATATTGCTGCCTGCAGTTCCTGTGATTGGACTCCATGGGTGGCCTGAGTAATTTTCAGACAATGGAGCTGGTTCTTTTCTCACTCACACCAGTGTAACTCATTGGCTTCAGTGGAGTTACTCTCGATTCGCAGTGTTGTGAAAGAAGAATTGTGCTTGCTCTTTCATGTGTTCTTTAATCTCCATGATATTTTTGCTTACATGTATAATTGATTTTCTGGGAATATCTCCTGCTGCTGACAGGTAGACCTAGGAACTTCCTAAGACAGAAATAAATGAACGCATTTTTTAGGTCACTGAATTTAATCCACTGCTTCTACAACACAGTGTTATATAATTTCTTTCATGAACTGCTCAGGTTTTAAACATTCATCAAGACTCTGTTCTTACTACAATGGGTAAGTTCAGACAGAAAGGTTAGTTATATCCTGTGTAAGTTTAAAACAATGACTGAAATAATTTTTAAATGCTCTAAAAGTATTTTCCTTTGTCGCACGTCTCACTTTTCAGTACAGCAACCACAGTAAAGGCTTCATTCTTGGCAGAAGGAGGCTCAGCTCTGGGAAAGCATGGCTCTGAAATTGCAGGCATACTTTAGAAAGGTTACTGTGTATTTTTCTATTCATGGTCACATCCCTCTTGCAGATTTTAGTGGGAGCAGTCATCTGACAATAAATTTTTACCATACCTGAAGTGCCACTCTGGAAGTAATTCCAGAAGGAGAAGGGTATGGAACAGGTGTGTACAACTTGGCTGAGGATGGATTACTTCAGACTTTGACTTACTTATGTTGGGCTGACTTCTCTTTACCAACTCGTTCATTTTATCCAAATTTGTTCCTCGTTTATGGATTTGCTGGATCTAATTGACATGAAGCTGAAAATCATCGAGATGTTTAATTGCAATTAAAGTTAGATGAAAAGCAGAGCACAATTTTTCTCTTACATAGTGTAAATAAGATGATTCAGCTGAGGCCAGTAGAATTATGCTGCTACCCACAAGTGCTACTGTGATACCTCCCTGCCCTTCCTACTTTTTCTATGGTCTTTCAGCATATGTGCCCCTGTTGACATTGAATATAATGTTATTTTTTGCCTTGTGTTGCTAAATCTCTGTTCTACAACTCACCTTAGCAAACCCATTGCTCATAGTTCCCTACTGTGCTGAACCTGAAGCTTGTCTTCAGAAGTTGCAGTTGTTACTGAGGAAGTTCTTGACAGTTGTCATTTGGCAGTGGTGACTTTGGTTTGCAGCAGTGGGGAAGTGGTGGCTGCACATCCCAAGGGAGGGAGGAAGATGTGTATTAGTTGTGAAAGCCAAACTGTGGTCACTGTATAGCAGCCAGGTGGCTGTGGTACTGCTCTGGTGACTTTTTGTCCCACCCTTTGGCTGCTCTCTTTCTGATGCAGAAAAAGGTGCATCATGCAAGTACAGTAAGCCTCATACTTTTAGAACTTGCTGGAAATGCTCAAAGTAATTGTGTTGTATGTTCATGCAACACTTTGTAGGAGTGGTAGAGTACTCTCTTGGTTTCGTTGGAATTACGCTGCATATGCAATATGGGCTTAGTCTGTTTGCTCTGAGATTGCTGGACACAGGACCTCCAAGGTGAGGCTGCTGCATGTATGTAATAACATGATGTGAGATTATTAGATAGAATAAGAATCCCAGATATACAGACAGCTCTCAAAATCTTCCTGAAGAACACTTCTTGTTGGAAAAGAGGGTAGACAACCAATTTAAGGCAACCTGGATTTATGATAGCTATATCTAAACCATGTCTGCAGGCCTTCCTGCTACTACAATGCCTTCATGCCCCCATAGCCAGCTTTCTTTGATCTGCAAATTTTCTTTATCAGAAGAGCAGTCAGCTCTGGAATCCTCAGTGTACCACCATTCTCAGCTCTACAGTTGACATCTCTCAACCCAGCACGTGTTGTCGGGCTGTTGAAAGAGGGCATTGCCTCTGGTCATGATCTGCTGTGTGCTCAACAACGTGCTGATGGCAGGCCAAGGAGAGAGCAGTGAGGCAGGTCAAACTCGTTTTTTTCACCCACGCAGCACTGGGCTGAAGGAATTGTTTGGTAGGCTGTGAGCTATACAGGCCTGATTTCAGAGGTTTTGGGGAGAGTCTGGTTTGTCTTCTCCCAGATGCTTCCTAACCTGTAAGTACGTGTTGTTTTGAGGATTAGAGCTCTGACAGGTGGTCTCTGGCAGAGTTACCTGTTCAATTCAAGACAATTGTCTGTTTTACCCAACTGCTCGGTATTACCACACTCTTATGATGGGAGACTCCAGGTCATAGGCTGGCATGTTAAAAAACTACCTACTTTCATTGCTCTGCTCTCCTACAGTGATCATGACCTCAGGCAGTTTTGAGAAATAATATCTTAAAATGTAGGAGCTAAATCTGCCAGAACTTGTTGTTCAGAGTCTTTGGTTCTTAACCATGAGTGGAAAGAGTCCTTGCCAGTGCCTGCCTGCAGGCCTGAGGACAACCATTCTTGCTTTTACTGCCACTGAGATCCTCTGTAACCCCAGAGGTCTGCTGCTTGTCTGTATGGAGTACTGATGTTGTTACATCTTAAAAGGGCAAGGAGTATGTATAAAAGCACTTAAAAGTCAGTGATACTGTACTAAGAAAAAGTGAGGATTGTTCTTTGGAAGGTGAATTATTGAAAAAAAAAATTCTCTTGGGATTTTTATAGTTTGTCATCTTGAAAGTGGTTTATGATCCCACTATGGAGTTCTTAGGTTTTAGTGGCTGTTCTGATTCAGTAAAAACTGCAGACACAGTAGAAAAATAGGTTGAACTCATTTATATGAGGATTAAATTATATCAGAGTAAAAGATGAGGTTTTAATCTTAATTTCACTAAGAAATGGTATTGATATGATATCATTATCTTTATTTATCGATCTGTTTCTGGAATGGAAGATTAGAAGCAGGAACAGGATCTCCTCTACTTGTCTTAGGACATTTTGTGGAATTTTGTTAACAAAAATAATTTTAAAAGCTGGTCAATCGTAAGACTCAAGTCCTTAGAAAATCAAACTACAATAGTTCTGATGTTTACACATACACTTACCTGGCGGTTGATTCATGTTCAGCAATGGATTAAGCCAAGCTGTCCCTAAACAGTTATGGATGCTGGCAGTGCGCCATGGCCACCTCCTACAGGTTACCACTTCTGCAGCAGGAATGGCTCAATGCCTTGTTAATCAGCACCTGGGTTTCTGTATTTCCCAGACTGGCCTACCAAGGGAAGCCAACATCAGTTTCTGTTCAGGCATAAGCCATAACATTCCTGCTGTGGGAGACGTCTTGCAGGAGCGATCACTGTACACAGAGGGGTAGATGATTTCTTTCTCAGCCAAAATTTAATCTATAGGGTGAGATATATATGAATGCCTTTAACACTATTTTGTTTGAGAGAGGAGAACTTTTAAATTATTGATCTGAAAGATCAGCAATGCTTAACGGAAATGTAAAATTGAGATGGTTTAGGATGTGGATGATAGCAGGATGCCAAGAGGAAGAGAATCATGGCCATTATGTTTTCTAGTTGGTAAAAGACTTAAGTCTATTCATCATATTTGTCAACTTAATTTTGCTTCTGTTTGATTTTTTAATACAACAGCTCAAAAATGTAAAATAAATAATTTGTCATAAATCACAACATTTAATTTAGAAAAGAGCAAATATTGGCAATACTTGTTCTCTGTCTGATGGGTGTGTTCCCTTTGACCCTGCACACAAATAGATTTCTAGCGCACGAACGGACACATCAGCATTTTTTCCGTGATATATTTCAGACAACGGGGCCATGTAGAAGTAAAATGCATAGTGACTAAAATGTTGTTGGAATGTGAGATGCTACGCCTCACTGGCGGTGTTGCCCTCCCAACACCTACGCCGTTCTCAGCCATGTCCATTTAGCGGAGTTTGGGGGCCCGTGAGCCCGCGGGGGCGGCCGGGGGGGCTGCCGGAGCTCCGCCGGGCGCTGGTACCGCGGCTGCGGCCGGGCCGCGCTGAGGAGCGGCAGGACGGTCCTGGGCTGTTCCCGTGGGTTCTGGAGCCCCGCTGCCGGTGGCCCTCGGCCCGCCCGCGGGGCTGCAGCGCGGAGGGGGCGAGCGGGAGGCGCCGGGGAAGCCGCGTCCCCCCGGGGGCGGCGAGTGGCCCCAGCGGCAGGTGGCGGCGGCGGCTCCTCGGCCCCTTTAAGGCTCCGGCTGCCGTAACCCCATCCTAGCCGGAGCATCCCGCGCCCAGGAAGGGCCGTCCCGTCC
This sequence comes from Lophotriccus pileatus, assembly GCA_035583135.1. NCBI lineage: Eukaryota > Metazoa > Chordata > Aves > Passeriformes > Tyrannidae > Lophotriccus > Lophotriccus pileatus. The sequence continues at coordinate 17,114,338 of JAWWES010000006.1, forward strand.
CCGATGGAGGAAGAGCCGCAGCCCCCGTAGCCCCGCTCCCAGGTGCGGCGGGCGCAGAACAGCGAGCTGCGGACGCTGAGCGGCCGGGGCCGGCCGGGCGGTGCGGGGGCGGTGCGGTCCCTTTCCCCCGCCCCGCGGGGCTGGGCGGAGCGGCCCCTTCCCTCCCTCCGTCCGCACTGGTCCGCCCCCGGGGGCCGAGGGCCGCAAGCCGCAGCCGGCGGATCTGGGGGCGCTGACAGCGCCGGGCACCGCGGCTGTCGCGCTCCTCCCGCCGCCCGGCAGCGGCAGCCGGTGCGGTGCGGGTGCGGTGCGGGTGCGGTGCGGGTGCGGGTGAGCGCTGCCCGCCCGAGCCGCGCGGGGCTGCCGGGGAGCGGCGCACGGGGAAGCGGAGGTAACGCCCGGCACGGGGGCAGCGCCCCGGCCTCGCGGGGTCGGCCTGGGGGGGGTCCCTCGCTGAGGCTTCGCGGCCCCCGGTTCCTTGGAGCGTTTGAGGAAATTCGGTAAATGGTATCGCGGCGGGCACCTCACCCTTTATAGAAGTGTGCCTAATCTGCCGGTGGCTCTGGTGTTCTAAGAGGGGAAAGCAGAGTGGAGTTTGGGGGGTGAATAGCCTTAAATAGAAAAGGGAACGGCTTCAGCTGTGAGTAGCTTGAATTTTGTCATGTTTCTCCTTAATGCTGCTTACTGAGCTAAGATATCAAACGCAATACATCTAGGCTAGCTGGAGCAATAGAAACTATCCTTTAGAGCCAACAGCACAGCAAAGCTCCAGCACTGCAGATGTTTTATTACTGGGCTTATTATAAAATGTGCAAACAGTCCAACGTTGCTTGCTGCAGATTGGTGTGACAAGTTTTACAACTGTGGGATTTGGCTTTCAGTTTTAAGCGGATCAGGAGAGCATAGGACTGAATGGGATGTCCTGGTATCACTAGCAGCTTTACGTTTTAATCTTGTTTGGAAATTGATCCAATTCATCTTGAAATCCAGTCTTGAAGAAAGTAAGGGCTGTGGGCCTTAAACCTTCATCTGCACCTTCTTACCATGTCTTGTGGCTATACTATTGCAATTCTTATTTTTATAATGTGAAAAATTGATCTGGAAATAGTAAGATGAGGGAGCCATAAATGTTAAATGCCTTTGATGGTACAATGCTTGGTAACTCTTCTGCTCCTTTATCCTCTTCCAGTAAGTGCAGACTTGTTTCTGTCAGAGGTTCCTAATGTTTTCATATTGGTGGTGAATGAATGTGGAGTCTTAATATTGTTGTGCTTTTTCTTCTAAATTTCAAGTAGAAACAGAATGGCAGGAAAACCACTGCATGTTAATAGCAGATGAAAACCAACATTTTTAGGTCTTACTGAGTATGATGGAAAAGTTATGTTATTAACTTTTTTGAAGTTACTGGTTCAACAGAGTAATTTGAAATCACGCTAGACATATGTAAGCAATACCTTGCTGAAAATTGTTACTTTCAAGTGTTTGGTAGTGTTTATTTACCTGAAGACTTCATTGAAAAGCTGCAAGATGAAGTTCTGCCCACGTGTAATTATTGTCTAAATGAATGGTTAAGACAGTAATTTTGGCTAAGCCAGGAAAATACTACTGTGAAAAAACTAGTGATGATGAACCAAGCTGGATATAGTACTTTTTTTCCTGAATTACAAAGTAGGTACACTAAACCTCCCTTCCCACCCAGCCTTCCACTAGCTCAAAACCCGTATCAGCTGACTGAATGGTAATCAATGACTATGCAGTTTGGGTGATAAAGTGTCTGCTCCTGTATAATCCACTAAGTTCTGTAACTTGATCAGACTTTGCTGGACAGCTATAAGAAGATACTTGGAGGAAAAAAAGCACAATGTAGTTGAAGCTGCCTGTGATTAACTAATTTTGGTCACTGTCCTCAGGGCAAAGAAATTGTATGTAGTCAGAAGCTTGTTATGTTTCTTTCAAGTCATGAGCTTTTGTTTGACAACATGAATGTTTTCCTTGTAAACTAAAAGAGGCTCTGCTAAACAACAGTTAATTTTCATGTTAAACAGCATATAGTTGAAAATGACTAAGAGATATGAAAAAATATTTATAGCTGAACTGTTTTTTTTGATCTCACACAAAACACTGTGTTTACACCTAGTCCTTGAATTGAATTGAAATACAACACTGTTAATTTGCTGAAGTAAAACATGAAATTATTCCTGGACTTGGTAGTTCATTTACTTAAACAGCATCTTGATAAGCTTGTATGAAATCAGGCTTGCAAAACTTGAGTATCTATGAGACCAACCACAGAGGCTGATTGACTATACTTTCTTCTCTGCCTCTCTTTTCTTCTTCTCTAAGCCATCATACCTTTCTCCTTTGCGGGCATCATCATTCCGTATTTGCTGCTAAAACTTCTGAAAGTCAGATCGGGCACTTCCAGGGAAAGTCCCTTTTCTTAAAATAAGGGCCTGTACAATTTTCTTAGGAGAAAGATTATTCTTCTAATGCATTTCTTGTAAGGATTGGTTGGAAGGTTTTTTTGTTTAATTCCATAATTTATACTAAAATGAACACCTGAAACATTATGTAATAAAATCTTCTGGTACTAAGGAAGCAATTACATTACATTGTCCAAGAGAGATTTGGTTACTACAAATGAGGTGACATAATAACAAAGTTTTTGGCACTGGAAGTAGAATCTGTAACATGCAGTGCTTCTCAGTGGGTTTAAAATGGAAGATACTAAATTGATTGTTTCTTCAAATGGTAAAGTTTTATAAAATCAAGCTTAGCACCCATTGCCTTAGGTACTTTAAACTGTGTAAAAACTGGATAAAGTTTGATTTGTGTTTTGTATCTTCTTGGTCAGTGGAGGCAGATAGAGAAGTACATGGAGAGTTGAGAATACTGAATATTCAGGATAGTAATTGAAATGGAAGTTTTAATAGAGTAACATTAAAAACTATGCAGGATTAGTATGCTGCTGAACTAGAACAGGTAATCAGAAAACAACTGCAATCAACTAGTTTGATGCAATGCATTACAGCATGTGTACATTAAAATTTTAGTTTGGATTAAAAATGCATTTAGGAACTAAATCTTCTGATCACCCCCACTTGCTGCCCTTTGATTTGTGTTGTGTAGCTGTCCCAGAGCATGCAAACCCTAGATAGGCCCTAGGAGCACATCAAATATGTTCTTAGAACTGTGGAGTCTCTAGGACAGGATTAAAGCTGATCTGAAGTAAACACATGAAATCCATATGATATGGGTTCAGGTTTAACTCAGCAAATCTACTTATTTGTCCTGCATTCTCTTTATGTAGCTGTAGTTCTGTGGGTAGCAGTCACAGGACGTTTTCTGCTCTTCAGTTCTGGGGAGAATAAATAGAAAAGAAGGGGATGGAGGGGGAAAAAGTTTGAGGTCGTCAAACCTTCTGCTTCTACATCTTTGAAGACAAAAGTATTTTTTTCCTGACCTACCTGTTTCAGTGTACTCACCATTTACCCTGCAAAGTGAGAATATTGTACTTAATTTTAAAAAAAATTATTATTTTTATTGGTGGACTTTTTTATTTATTTTTCCTGCTGAAGTTCAAGTTTCTTACCACCTGCAACGCAGATACAGTTTCAAAAATCTAAGGCATGTTCACTCATTCTGTAATGCATGTCAAATAAAGGTGGACATAAGTGTATTATATAATTGCATCATTTTTGCTGACCATTTGGTTGCTGTAGTAACATTAAATTATGCTATCGTATAAGTCTTAATTTTATTTTTATATATTTTCAGAAGTAAAACCAAAGTGACGTCAGTTATTTGAATACATACTAAAATCATTATTTAAATATTTTAAAGGAAGACTTTTGCTTTTTCCCCCCCCCCTTCTCTGTTCGACTTAATGTAACTTGATGTCTTATGAGTTTGTAACCTCTGCCAGTCTTGGATTATAAAACACATCACCATCAAATTGGAGATGTATGTCAGAAGTTTGTGGCTTCTGGGAAAATACCATTTTGTCTTGCAAATACTGGCAACTCAGGGGAAATGACTGAAGCATTGAGAGACTGACACTTATGTTTGGAATTGTTGAACTATTTATTTAGACCTCATGAAACACCTAAACATCCAGCAACTGAAAAGACCACTAGCTCTGATGATAGGAAGCTTTTCAGTATGCTGTGAAATTGTGTGAAGTTTAGACTTCAGTGATGAAGAAAAGATCTCAAATACAGACGAGCCCTCAAGTGTGAACACAGAGCAAATTGAGAAATATCGTCTCTGTAAAGTACACAACCAGAAAGCTGCAGTGAGGCTATTGCTTCCCAAGGCTGACCCAAAAACCTCTCTACTATGCTTATCTGATTTCATTGTTGTGTTTTAGAATCCCATTGGCAGCAGTCAATCTGGTAAGAATGAGACGAGTTTTAACTCTGAACCTTCTTGGGACAGGAATGGAGGCTTTAGAGCTGACATTGGTCCTCCCTGCCCTTTCTGTAAAGATAAAATACATGTAACTTTGGGTCACAAAAATGTATGTAGTGTGCAAATGTTAAAAAAAAAGAAATGCAACTTCTAGATATAAAACTTTGGGCATAATTTTCTACTGTTAAGGCTTAAGTTGAAACACTGAACAGGTTGAAACTTTTAGTGAATAATATTATTGTTGGTAAGTTATCTGTCAAAAACACTTTCTGTGTCTGCTTAAAATAGTTAAATGGAGAATGGACTGAAATTACCTTCTGCTTCTCTTCACAGGCTGAAGAACAATGGCTTCCTTCAGCAACCTGACTATTGGCATTGCTGTTGCCAGTTTTACTATATTTCAGCTCCTGTTCCATGTTTTAAGTTCCTGGGTGTCAACACGAATAACACCTGGTTTTAAAAATCTCAGCCAAAAAAGGAAGATTGAATGGAATTCAAGGTAGGGTGTTCAAAACAAGTACAGCTAGTGACCTACCTGAAACCATCAACACCTGAACCACCTGTGTGTGTGTATATATGACTGCAGAAAACCTTATTAGTTAATTATTAGTTAAATGTGTGTAAAGATCAGAGGGCTGGTTTCAAGCACTCGACAAATTTTGCACGTGAAATGTTGAGCCCGCTTCACGAACACACAGCATTACAAACAGTTGTACATTAAACACTTTGTTAAACAGGGATGCCAAAGTGAAAGTCAGTAAAAAAAGAAGAAAGTGCCAGGTGAGAGGTAATATGCTGAAGTGACATTCTAGTGAAGTGACTCTAGTAAAGAGAAGAGATACAAAATTCCATTCCAAACAATCAAAACTATTGCAATTTATTGCATGATCTAAATGCTAGTGCTTCTATGGTCATGCTTTTGGGTGCAGAGCAGTTTGCTCTGTTTCCTGGTGCTACTACGCTACAAACTGTTTTATGTAAGTCATGGTTTTCCAGGAAATTTAATGAAGGTTTGGTGTAGTGTTTAAGAGAGTCAGGTTTGACAGGTACATCTGTGTGTTAGTAGGAAAGGAGACTGCAATAAGAGGAAGCTATGGCAGACACAGACACAGGGTGTACATTCAGGAAAGAGTTGTGGCAAGGTAAAATTCAATGTAAAAACCTTCCTCGCTCCTTCTGTGTTTCTGCATTCCACCACTGGGATGGAGCCACCTGCATTACATTTGTTTCCTCAGATAGAGCACTGTTAGAAACTTGTTCAGCCCTGTGATTCTTTCCTGGGCTTTTTGCTCTCTCTTAAGCCATAGAGGAAGTATAGGGTACTAATTGCAAATGGGATGATCAGTGAGGTTTTATTTGCAATATACTACTCTGAGAGGGTATATGTAGTACACAAGGTTCTCCAGTTCAAATGAATTGGTACAGTACAACTTTGTTTGAGTAGCCTATTACAACTTTAAAATATTTTTTCAGATGTTTATGAAATTTGAAGCCCAAAAATATGTACTGTATGGCTGTCACTGCACTCAAAATGCATTAGTTGCACCAATGTTCCTCCTCAGTGATGTTTAGAGGTAGTATCAGAGGGATACTTTTAAAGTTGTTTCCATTGTTCTAGGCAGCATTAGCAACTCAAATAGTCTTGCCTTTCCATTTGGCAAATGACCACTTGCGTTGTTCTTAAAGGCATCGTCATAATTTCCGTTCCATCTTTGAATAATTACCTATTGCCAGAATAACTTTGTAGGATGGCAGTTCATAATATCAGTGCAGCTTAGGTTTATCTGTCTGTTACAATTGATAATAGAGGCAGACAGGGAAACTGAACTGTTAGCATTTGGAGCTGAACTTCTGTCTCTAAGCCACATCAAGTGGCCCTTGGGTTGCATAATAAGCTTTGTGAGAACTTGCCCCATGCCTGCTAGTGCTGTGCTGGTGTAGTGCTTTGCATAATAACCTATGAATTGTTTCGCACATAACAAGTGTGCTGGAGATAAGCTGCTCCATAATCTCTGGGCTACTTTGTAGTAAGATGTTTAACTGCTCAAGTTGATACAGCATCCCAGGCTATGTTCTTTTTACTTCATTCTGCATTTTTTCATGGGGTTGAAAGCAGGATGTAGATGTTGGCACAGAGGTGAGTTGTGATCCAGGGCTTCATCCGTTTCAGGAGTTAGAAGGCATGAAACACAAGCCATAGTTCATCAACAACTTGTTGATGTGATACCTGAGGAGGGCATGAAGTGAAAGAAAGGCTAACTGTGCTTGTGCTCTGCTTACCAAACACAGTGTTTTGTCAAACTGCCTCATAACTCCTGTATTTCACCAAAATTAAGAGACACCTTGGAGCATCTTGTAAGTTCAGAGAGAGTAGATGGATATATATTTATTCTGCAGATAGCTCTGCAGGTAAAGTTACAATCTCCCAATGAATTGAGTTGGCTTAACTTAAATGATTTCAAAGTAGGTGGTTGTAATTTTGTTCTGTATTGAACTGGTGTAGGGAGTGCACACACAAATGATTCTGTTGGCAGTCCTGAAGGAAACTGGCACAGAGGATGGTTACGCATTTTTATCAGCTCAGCTGGGTCTGGAAGAGTGCATCTGCCTCAAATGGGCTGTAGCATTGAGAATATATTGTTACAGTTTGGAGGGCTTTGCAATTAAGTATTTGAACTGCAGCTCTTTCCATACTGTCAATCTGTTCTTTCTGACCTTCCAAGAATTAAAAACCAATCAAGTAAGTGGTTCTGGCATCTTAAATATGCTGACGCTCAAATTGAGTTAAAAACTATATTTTGACACAGATGTGGTATAACTCTTCAAGTTGTTGTGCATAAATTCCTGTCACCTCTCCTGTAATACATGCTTGTACTGCTATTAAATAGTTGTGAAAAAAATATATATATAAATGAAGGAACAAGTATGCACTGCTGAGTTGCAACTTTTTTGTTTGCAGCTTAATGAGGAGTTAGAGGATGCAAGCTTTGACAGTAATTTCAAGGAAATGTACGGAGCTTGATAGCTTGACCTAGATTCCATATTAAAATGCAGTGTTGTACTATTTCCCTTCTTCTGTCCTGTCTTTTGTGGAGAAACTTCAAAGTCCAGAGTTAAGGAGGAAATCTGCTTCTGATGCTTTTTTTTTTTCTTTTATTTCTCCCCCTTCAAGTGCTATGCTTGTGTCTAGCTTGTATTCTGAACAGTTAGGTTCAGATAAACAGCCACTCCAGAGACAAATGCAACTGTAAACTCATGAGTATATTCCAGGACAAATTTTCCTTCTTGCAGCGTTATCCTCTCCTCAAGTTCAAAAATTCCAGGCTCAAACACTTATACTGCATCTCTTACTTTGTTTTAAAAAAGGAAGCAAAGTTCCTATCTTTGTTAATTCTGTAAGAGTAGACCTTTTAATTTAACTATTAATTGTCATTAAAATTCCAATAATTAAATTTTTTTCCTTTGTTAAAAAAAAGGGGTGGGGGAAAGTGTAGCCTGTGCTATAATGGCTATTAATTATTCTCTCTTCTCTTACATTTGACTATTCATATTATATTAATCTGCATTAATTTTCTGGAACACTATTGAAAAAGCTGCTGAAAACAGCACGATGGGACCCTTTAAACAAAGTGTGAATACAGTCTTCTTTTATGAAAAGTGACGGAATTTTCTATTGCCAATAAAAACCAATATAACTTCTGGAAACAGAATAGGGATTATAACCTACTCTTTCTTTGCAAAGCCTTCCATAGGAAGGAAGATGTTTTCTTCAAATCTTGAATGGTAAGGGTTTAGACTCCTGAGAGTGCCTTGAGGACATTTAAAATATTAGTGAACTCCAAATACATGTATTCAATATGTACAAAGACTAGTCTAATAACTAACAGCATTTGTACATTTGTGTGCATATTGTTAATGCTGTGAATATGGTGTGAAGTGTTTCCAGTCACACAGCACTGAGCCTAGTTCTCATCTTTCAAACAGTATCCATGGTTCAGTACAGCTGTTTCGTCACATAATTTTTCGTATTCCTAGTCACACTTGAAAAGTGGGAAAGCAGACAATAGCTACAGTTTATAGCAGTGTTAAACCCATGGCTAGAATAGGAAAGTTACACAGATTGGACCTATGCCCATTGCATTGTTCTACCTTCCAAGAATACATGCGGACTCAAAAGGGCAGGAGTGGTCCTGGTCTGTGTGCTGGCAGAAACCCTGCTGGGGCCCCTGTAAATAGGTATTTCTCTTTAAGTGCTTGTTAACATGCAGAGTTTATCTGCACTGTGCATGCAGCCTGTATACTGGAGACTATTGTCTTTGGGGAAAAAAAGTGTTGAGTCCTGAAGCAGGGACGAGGCAACTCTGATTACTGTGAGTTATATTGAATGAGAGAAGTATAAAATAAAGCTGCAAGCTGCTAGTTCATATGAACCTGTAACTCAGCTACAACATTTTGTTATACAAGTTTTTTTTTTTTAAAAACCAGACTCTACTTCAAATGCACTAGAAGTTCTGTCTGAAACTAAAGATTTTTCATTGAATGACACTTTCCAAACCTGAACTTGGCAGACTTTTTATGGGTCATCTATTAATTTGGTGCCTGAAAAGAGAAACCTGCTGCAACAGGACTCGTGGGCCAATCTGAATATGAAATGCATACAATTTTTCCAGCAAATGGGACAATCCAGAAAGCATTTGTTAGATAACTGAATGTCATATTGTCTTTTAGGGTTCATTAATATATGGAATAGTTGGAGGAAAATTTACATCTCTGTTACTTTTAAGACTCTGCTTTCTATCTAGTATTGCCAATCCCGCTCCAATATAGTAGATTCTTTCTTTTTGACTGTTTTTTCCCACCTGTCAGTGGATAAGTGGCTGGATAAAGCTCAAAGAGCCAATGATTGTCTTCCACAGAAGTATCTGGACACAGTTCAGAATGTCTTTGGAAACATCCTACCTGAAGTATAAGAAGTTGTGAATGGCAGTAGCTCATTGTGTCTGTGATCTCTTTTTCAGGACAGTGTCCACATTGCACGCCCTGGTGGTTGGAGGGTTTTGCCTGTATATTTTGTTGTACGATGATGCTGTTAACGCTGACCGTCTCTGGTAAGGCATGTTACATAAATGTTGTATGTACACGATAAAATAATGTAATTGAGAGGAAAAAAAATCCTGCAGTGTGTTGATTACTGAAATAATTATTTCCCTTTAAAATATGCAGTTATGATGTGTCCATTTTTATGTCTGCACTATTTGAAAATTTGATAATTATTTTGATAATTAATATCTTAGTTCGGTGTGTTTCTGTGAAGCCAAATAGATAAAATACAAAATTCCAATGGATTTGGAATAGCATATTAAATTACTAAAGACTACACTGTAACTAAGTCAGCATGACTGCAACTACGCTCTTTAATAATTTTAAAGTGAAATTGAAAAACTGTTGCAGATCTGGAGAGTGTATGTCTCTGTCAAAGTTGGAGTAGCCTATTATATGTCTAAAATATATATGTCTAAATTGATAAATGAAGATGTTTATATTTCTGCCTCCCATAAAGCTCCAATCTTCATTTTAACAAAAATACGAAAGTTTCAAGGGCTAAACACTTCACAAGCAATAGGAATATTTACTAAATGGGCTTCTAATATTTTATCTAGTTAACAAAATATTCTGTAGTAAGCTTATATTTTATTGATTTTTTTAATGATATTGTTTTGTTTCACACTTTTTTGAAGGAGGAGGAACAATATGGCTTCATTTTATTTGAGTTAATTACAGATTGGTACTGGTGTTTTGACACTCCACTTATTACCTTCTGGAACTCTTTCCCTATAGAAGGAGGAGGCCATATTTTTCCTGAAGAATAACTAATTACTTTAAGTTTCATTTCATGTTTCTGTCATAGACTGTTGCATTTCACCTTGTCAAAAGACCACACTGGGAGTCAGTTTAAACTCACATAAATACAGTGTCTCATGCTTGTTCCACTCTTACATTATTTTAAGTTAATGTCAATGTAGCACGGAGGAGACAGGATTGGGTTCTTGAGGCATTCTGCCATGGACCTGTTCTGTGGCTTTAATTAATGTAACACTAATGCATAACGCATATTTAGGCAACATTGGCCTCTTCTGTATGTAGTGATATATAATTAAGTTGGCTGGTTTCTTTTGATTGCATCCTGATATCTTTAGAAAGATCAAATACAGTCTGAATATCTTGTGAGAGCTGTTAACCGTGTTAAAAGCAGCATGTTATTATGGCTCTCTTGGTGAGTGTTGTAGGCTTTATCAGATACAAGCTTTTATCCTGGTTTGTCTGAGTAGATGTTGTTCTAAACAGTACAAAAGAAATCATGAATGGCAGAAATAAAAGCGTCATGGTGATGATAAATAAAGTGGATCTTTGCATTTACTAAATTTTCAGGAAAAATTCCTGGAAAAAATCAAGTTAAAGAGAAATCAAACCATTTTTATTCTTAGTAAGTTTGAGAAATTTTTTGTTGCATTATGTATAAATAAATGTTTTTGTATAATATATTGAAAACTTAATGTTGCTTGTGAAGCCTTAGTAAGACTGAAAAGGAAAAAACTAAATTATATGGAAACACCAGATGGACTGTTACAAGGCTGCTCAGTCTGGGCATGTAATGCCCTTATAAGCTGTTGGACTTTGTCATTTATAGACATGAAGGATGCATAAGCCTTTCTGTAGGAATCTCTTATTAATAATACAAGAAAAATTTGTGAATCTAATTTCAGTAGTTTGTGAGTAAATGTCCAGGAATCCTTTGTGCAGGTTGGTTGCACAGCTCTAGCTCAGGTAGTCTGAAATTGCTCAGATTTTTGACTACTGGGAAGGTTTTGATAGAGACAATCTTTTCCTTTAGTTATTTTCACCATTTTCATGTAGTCATTGACTGCATGACAGTATCCAGTGGGATTTTTTCTGTGGTATTTAAAGATATCTATAATGAAAAATCTGTTATCTATAATGAAAAATCACCAGCTCTGAGCCTCTACATATGCCAGCCTAACTTCTGGGTTCATGCAAAGCTTAAATACGTGGTGATAGTGATACCCATATGTCTTGGAAGGCATCAGAACTCCTGCTAAGGGTTTGGGTTCAATGGAGAGAGAATTGTGATATTACTGAAATAGATAGGGTAGCTCATGACAAAGGCTGGAGCATTGGTAAATTACAGGGAAACATCAGTGTTATGTATATATACATTTTTTTGATGGTCTGGGACTTCTCACACTTTTCCTTTTTTTCTGTATGTGCTAGAGACCAGCTAACATAGACTATGTAGAAATTGTTTTTGTGGTGGTGAGAATCACACGGTAGAAAATGTGGAGGTGGTAGAGATCAGATAAGGAAAGGGAGAAGATGTAAATAAATGAAATTAAGTTGTAGACTCTTTCCTATGACTGTTCACTTTATAGTCATTACAGTTTGCAAACTCCGATGTTTTATTAGCCTTTTATATGACTCTGTATCTCCAAAGAACTTTGAAGAAGTCAGTCATGTACTTTTGTTTGTTCTGCCTGTGCATGTTCACGTGTAATTCATTTGCCACACATTCCTCCTTAGCAATCACCAAAGAGATAGCTCTTCCCATTTGCTTATTCAAGTCACTCCCTGTTTGTCATTCCTGGCTCTTGCTTGCATCAAAACTAGGCTGCAAACATCAGGGCTCATTAACTCCATTGCACTTTCCATTCAAGGAGGTAGATGAGGAAACCTAGAAGATTTTAGACTAAACTCTTAAGTTTTCCATTAATTGAGATTAATTTGGGATTCTAACATGTACTTTACTTGAAGGGAAGAGAGCGATGGACAGTGCAGCCATATACGTTGTTGAAGTGTTGGTTTGGAAAGTCTAGAGAAGGTTTGTTGCAAAGTGACCATTCTCTGGGGCAAAAAGAAGGGAAGTGAATCATTCCCTGTCTCATCCAGTTAAGTCATGTTTCCCAGTATCAAGGAATTTCATATACTCGGTCTTTTGCATCTTCTCTGGAGAAGAATATGAAGGCTCAGTCTTGATGCTGATGTGCTGAAGTGTGTTGGGATCATGTAGAAGCTGGGTTGTGATGCTGCTGCTGCATCTGGGAGCTCTAACAGGAGGGTTGTAACTAAAGAGTTTCTGCTAAAGTTGTGACAACACATCTGTCTATGCTCTATGTCTAAACCTTAAGAAACACTCAACCTATGTAGCTCATGAAATCAGGTTTTGAAGCCATGGAAAAATGTTCCTATCTCAAGTTGTAGTTAAGAGAGCCTCTATGGCCAATCTTAAGAGATGGAGTGAGCTCCAGACTCTCCTGAGAGTGTTTTTGTTTTGTCTTACAGCAGAATTCTGGTTTGGGAGTCCTATTTTCCTGTAAGCTACCCTCTCACTGAGGGAAGCAGTTTGTTTCAGACACTGAGAAAGCCTTAACATTTAGTGAACAGATTTTAATAATACAGGAAATCTCTTGCACTGCTCCATTTTAATAGGATTAGGAAATTAAAGCTAAGTAATAGCATTTTACTGTGTTCTGGCTGGGATAGACTTTGTACTGGAGGGGGCTGTAAGCACAGTTAGGTTCCTTTTTCCTTGGAAGGTTTACAACAAAGGTTGCTTTCACAGCTTGTTTTGAGCATTTTACGAATTTACCCATTTTACGAATGGGTTAATCTGTCACTTGAAACTCAATTCATACTTACACAAAACATAGCTAGATTAGTTGCACAACTTGCTTAAAAAAATAAGTTACGATCTTTACATCAAGGGAAAACAGATTTTCTTACCAAACTCCTCAAAGTGGGAATGCACAGAGGACAGTAGAGGAAAGTACAAATGTTGCTTGCTGTAATGTGGATGCTTCCCTTTTCATCGGTAATCACAAGTCTGGGTTTGTTGAACATTGTCGAGGAACTGAAGTTGTGTGTGTGCTACTAAGAGATTTGCCTGCTGCATGTTTGGCACCAAAAAGGTGTGAATCTTCTCTGGAAAGCATTTCTCCTCGAAGGTTCCTTGGCTTCAAAGAACTGGCAAATAATTCCTTTCATGTCTACATCTATTCTGTTTATCCCTATAAGCATCCATCTGATTATGAATATGAAAAGCACCAGCTGAGCAAGATATTTTTGTCATCCTTAGGAAAGTTTTGACACAGGCAGAAAACAAAAATGGAGACACAGAGTGTCAGTTAAAGCTAAAAGACACTGACTGGGCTGTTCTCTCTCATCCTCAGTTTCCAGAGAAGCCAGCTCAGAGTACTTGCTGTGTTTGAGTTCTCACCTCTATCGAGGCTCTTGGGGCAGTCTCTACACTAAGGCAGGGGTTAATCCTGATTAGGGTAGTTAGTGGATGTTTTTTGTTTAGGTAGAAAAGGAATCAATTTTCATGACTAGAACCTTTTTTAACCAGATTGTGTAATATCTTACTGATGAGCCAACAGTAAGGTGACTTGACAGACATTGTGTTTGATATGTATATGTCCTTTGCAAATTACCATGTTAAAAAGGCTGTAACTATGTATTTTTGGTATGTTTACAGGGGTGACCCTTCAATTGTGAAGCTGAATATTGCTATTACCACAGGCTACCTCATTTCTGGTAATTATGCAACGTGTATATAACAGACACAACCTGTATATTTATAGAGTGACTACACCTATATATTTACACTAGGCCGCTATGCTGAAGATGTGATATGTGCATACAATACAATCTCTACTGTGGCTTTATAATTGCTAATGGAGTTGTGGGTTGTGGTGAAATCACAGGATTTTGCTAGCAGATGTGAAAGATGGAATATTGCCCCAAGCACTGAGGAAGTGCCACAGTGTGGCTTTGTGATGACTTGATATGCAACCACCAGCTCCAGCTTAGTTCTGTCCTTTGGCCAACTGGGGAGGCATTAGAGCAGTGCCCTTCACTCCCTTCACAGTGTCTACAGCTTGTAGCTTTTTTATCATTTATTTCTTCCTGTGACCTCAGAATGCTGGCAGAGGAATTTTAGTAGCCCTCAATACAAGCTGAGGCAAATGATGCCATAGGTTCTTGCATGCCCATCTTTTAGTCTCACTTTAAGCCAAAATTTAGACATGTATAAAACAGGGAAGTTTTAAATTACTTTCGTGGTATGGTCTTTACTCCTATGTATGTTTTATGTTCTTAATTTTGCTGTCTACTAAAATTGTCATGGGAATTTTGTTACAAAATGCTTTGGAGCTTTCTTTTATGTTATATGGGGAAAATAGTGACTTATCTAAGTAAAAACTTGTGACTTGAACTACTTTCAGTTCAGGGAAAACTTCTCATGTTAGGTTGAAGTCTCTGGCCAGAGACTGGGCCATGGACTTGCTTATCTCTCAGATTAGATTACTCACCCCAGTGGAGCTGATAATCTGGTGATCAGCACACTCTGTTAAACTGTGGATTAGTTTAAGTCTCTATTTCTTCCATAACTTATGCTCCCATGTTTAAATTAATCAGTATCTATTTTTGAATAATTATGCATTAGATTTTAATTATGAATTAATGAATGCCTTTGAACAGGGATCTCAACCTGGCCACTCATTCTCTCTCACTTCCTTATATAGTTAATGTTTAATTATTAATAGGAAGTGGAATGGCTATGTCAGATGATATAGAGCCCTGCCTGAGGATAGCTAATATAAAAGAGATCAAGGGACACACTTGACATAAAAAAGGCACAGGGATAAAGTCTTTGATTTGGAAGCTTGGTCACTAATATTCCAGTCCAAAGTACTCATTTGGAGAAAGCAGGGTCATAAATTGCTTGTTCCAGCACAGAAAAGAAAATATGAAATCTCAGGCCATCATTGGAGAAGAAAGAACTTTTCTGTTAAAGCTTTCCCTGTAATGTTAACTCAGGTCCCCTATGTCATTTTTGCAGTAATTGGAAAATTTGGATTAAATAAAAGTAATATGCTTCTCATTCCAAGTGTCTTTTGCAAAATATTTTGGTAAATGGTTCCCCATTTTTGATTCAGAAGTTCCCCATAATATCTCCCTGCATTTATTGCATGTATTTGTGTATTTACTATGTCCTCTGTAGACCCCTCACCTTTTTTTTTTTTTGGTCACTTTTTCCACATTTTTTATTCAGAAGTGTGATGTCACTATGAGATTCAGGATCCACATAGGATAAAGATGGTCTCTTCAGAGATAATTAATTCAGAAAGTTTGTACTGATGCCCTATCTTGGCATATCTCTAAAACTTAGAGAAACTATTCTGAGGTCGGTGGTTGTATAATAAAATGTTCTTTATAGCTATTTCTGTTCTTTTGTAGATCTGTTGCTTATTATTTGCTACTGGAAGGCAATTGGTGACAAATTTTTTATAATACATCACTTGGCAGCTCTGTATGCTTACTACTTTGTACTGGTAAGTGCTGTATTTTCTAGTAACATAACAAGCAGATGAGATTGAAGACAATGCTTTTCTATATCTCATTTGTTTCATGTTGAAAAAATTTTTCACTTGTTAATGAAAAGCATATTATATTTTCAGTCATCATTCCTTCTACATGTTTTCATCTGTTATTTGTGGTAAGCACATGCCTTTTCAGTGTTACACTCCTTCAACAAAAATACATAATGGCTGAGGTTAAAACTCTTCTCAGTTTTTGCTGTAAAGAGGCATTGACAGAAGGGCTTTTCATATGGTTATAAAAAAGGGTTTCAAATAAAAGCACAAGCTTGAATATTTAGTTGGAAAATCAGAAGGAAATAGTTTCAGGTCGTTATGTTCTGTTTCTGTCTCCCAGGTAACAAGTGGCAGGACGAGAGGAAATAGCCTCAAGTTGTGCCAGGAGAGGTTTAGACTGAGTATTAGAGAGAATTTCTACATTGAAGGGGTGGTCAGGTGTCAGAGTAGCCTGCCCAGGGAAGTGATGAAATTGCCATCCATGGAAGTGTCCAGAAGGTGTGTGGATGTGGCAGTTGGGGATATGGTGTAGCGGTGAACACAGCAGTGCAGGATTAACAGTTGGACTTGATCTTAAAGGTCTTTTCCTATCTTAATGATTCTGTGATTGTATTTGCAAGGCCATGGGTCAGTGATCCCTAACTGTGGTGAATATACTGTAGTCAGGTGGATGTGTTTTTTCTGGGGTAGGTTTTTTTGTCTTCTGTTTTATGACTTTTTTTTTTTTTTTTTAATCAGTTATGACAAAGTGATCCTCTGAGACTTCTTGTTTAAGGTTACTTTGGTGGGAAAACAATATACCATTAACTGTATATATCTATAAAGATCTGTGGTGCACATACAGTGAGGAGAAAAGGGGAAAGGTTGTGTTATAGGATAAAGAATAAGGTACTCATTGCTGCTGCTGCTGCTGGAATTTCTCAAAGATGTTCTGGTAACTTGTAGAAATTCCATTGGTGTCCAGAATAGAATAGTGCTCTTGAATTTCTTTTGAAAAGCTCATTCAGCAAAGCAATCTTACAAAATACAATTTACTTCACCTACCCCTTTTCTTTCCCTGCCCACTGTGTGAATCCCAGGCTTAAAATATTAAAAGTGTCCAGATGCCAGATTAGTGTCAGATTTCCCAGGTAATGGTTTAAGGGGGGTGAAGTACACTGTCAAGTAAATACTCTGTTTCAGGTTGAAGATAATTACATCTACTAATATTATCATGGATGAAAGTGAATTAGGGCTGAATATTAGACAAATGAAAATACCACTACCAAAGCTAATCCCTGATGCAGAAAATTCATTAGTTGTTGCTAGAGTAAACAGAAAATGTAGTGTTAGCATGAACTTTAAAGCAGTTGTTATTATTATGTGGATGTGGCTCTGCCCTTGGATGAAAGGGCTTTATGTGCTTTTTCTGCTGTCAAATCAAAGCTGAGACTTCATCTTTGCTTTGGCAAATTATGTTCCTGAAACAATGCAGGGAGATTTTTCTTTAGCATACAGTGTTCCTGCTTGGGCTTGTTTAAGTATTGAGAAATCAAAAATATCTGTAATTTTTTTAGACAGCAGTAGTATCGTGATAATTATAACCTATGACTACTTGTGCAAGTCCTCTCTAGCTAGCTTTCCATGGCCACTTAACTTTAAGTCTTGTAAAGATTTATTTGAAGTAAGAAGCTACTGATCGGAGATACCTGAAGGGAAATTGCAGCCTTTGTGATAAAACTCATTTTGGAATTGCAGGGAAGGTGGCCACAGCTGGCAAACTCACCATCAGTCTGAATAAAGAACTTGAGATGTTATATCGCTCTGTGTATACTAGAAGACTTAAATGACAATTTCACATCTACATTGTTGATTTTTGTATGTCTGTTTTGTTTTGCTAACCAGAGCAAAGGTCTGCTGGCTTATTTTGGAAACTTCCGTCTAATTGCAGAGTTCTCCACTCCTTTTGTCAATCAACGGTAAGTGGTTAGGGAATGTTTCCATAGTTTTTTAAAAATCTAATCTGCATTATTATTTCTGTCACTCAGGAAGTTTTTTTTATAGTTTTTGAATGTCTACTGAAAGGGAATTTATATATATTGAACTAAGGATTACTATATGGAAGTCTTTTTTGCTGTGAAGATGTTTTGCTGCTATAGCTGCAACACTATAACTGATGTATTCACCCCATAGTTCCTTTTTAGATTAGACCAGACTTCATATGAAATTATGAAAATACCAAAGTTCATAAACAGGATATTGTTTATTACCTTTTGTATATTCATTGAATTTTTATAATAAAGGCATCTTCAATATGGAGTTTTTTCTTTGTATCATGGACCAGGAGAAGAAGCAAGGTAATACTGTCAACAGAATCCTAGAATGGAATTACATTGCCCTATATAATTTGAAGTTTATTTTGCAATATTGCACATATGTAGATCAATAATAAAAATATATATTCTTTACATGCTTTCAAAAATAGTTCTGCAAGTTATTTTGAGCACTTAAAATTAGAAAAATAGTAAAGCATCTAAATTTATCTGGAATGGTTAATTTTCACACTTGTGATTAGAGAAGAAAGGGACAGAAGGTTCTTTGGCGGAATTCAGTCAAATCCTGCCATGGCTTCTGGTTTAAGTGTTTGTACTGGATTTGCTGCTGTATCAGAAAAGGAGTATGATAATGCTGCATAACTGCAGGGAACGGGAGAGCTGCCAGTGGAGTTTCACAGTGCTCTGGGGAGGGTGGCCTTTCTCCTTATTCCATAGCCACCATGACCCAGGTGGGGACAGAGATTTGCCCCAGAAAGACTTCACCTCAGGTGAGGGGCTTTAGAATAGATCAGTGCTGCAGACCTTTCCTCTTCCTCCGTTTGTTTTGCAATGTAGGATCAGATCTTTCAGTGTATCAGGTATCTATTCCTCACCCATGCTTTTTGGGATGTATTTCTACTTTACTGATTCTACATGTGTGACATCTATTTTTCCTTCCAGGTATCTGGTAGGGAAAGGATAAGACAAACAGAAACTGTAATCCTCCTGCAGACAGGCTGTTACCCATTACTGCACTGTGACTGTAAACTCTGAAATATTTTATGACACTGTAGCATTCCTCAGAGCTCTTAAGAATAAAATAGATTGTGCTGAGATTCCTTTTGAACATTAGTTTGGCAAACTCAAACTTATGGAAGGAGTGGGTGGGATAACGGAGCTCTCCAGAGGGTGCTTTCATTTATGCCAGTGCAGTTGAGTAGGAGATTATAGTCTAATGTAGCCTGTGCTCTGTGTGTGCAGAGAAACTGAAGAGTAAATAAACACTTCTTTAAACTTACTTAAGAAAGAAGGTGATACTATATTCTAGGTTTTATATTGATATTCCTGTCCTAGGGAATGGCTGTTCTCCCAGCTGATTTCTACAAGGACAGGAATTCATCCTGGGTTTAAGGGGGTACCTGTACTGATGCTTACCTTTCAGACTGTGGCATTAGGAAGCATTGTGATACATCTGGCTATTAAAAATAATTTATGTTACACTCTAAACATACCTATGGTGAGATTGTGAGTCTTTGAATACTGACATTCAGAGCTTTCTCAGAAATCACTGCAGGAGATGAAGTCCCTTGCACTAAGAGATGTCATCTCATTAGTGCATGATTTTTTTTTCCCCATTAAATTTGAAGAGAATCAGACCCTTAAGACAGTAAGTAGTAGATAATGATAATGACTTACATGATGTTTCTTGTTTGCATTCTTAGTATTACCAAAAGAGCTATTATTAAAATATAGAAAGATATTCTAATCTCAGAACTGTCTGTGTATTTCCTGTCTGTGTTGTTAGGGATCTCTAATTGGAGGTTGTCTCTATGCCAAGCATTTAGATATTTTAATGTTAGTATCAGCATTTATATAATTAATTCTGAACTGTGTTGGGTAAAATTGTTATGGTAACTGTGGTTTACAGACTTCAGGTTTCTTTCTTAAAATTGCTGGGAGAGAGAAGTTGCTAAGCTGATGTCCAGTTACCTATATTGGCACATTGCAGTATATTTGAAAACCATTTTTTATATTACTTTTTGATTTTGCATTTTATGTATCATTGAATGTACAGGCTTTGATTGTTAGTCTGACCAAACATATCAGGTCTTTCTCTTCATCATCCCAGTAGGTGTTCTGTGATGAAGCATCCGGCTTCCAGGCTGGACTGTCACCTCCAGTGCCTGGATTTTAATTGTCCTAGCTGCATGCTTAATGAATTTCTGGAGTATTTCTGTTAAAGCTGGATGTCTGGCAAATCTTTTTAATATATCTATAATTACTTAGGTTGCAATCTGTAGGTAATTAAATTAAAAATTACTTTTAAAACCAGTTCTAGAACTGTGGGTTGGTTGTGTTTTTTTTTTTTTGTTAAATACTTTAAGCCTTGTATTTAATTGGAAATAAACTGATTATTTCATTCCCTTCCCTATCATGAATACAGTGATTTAAATTATTTTCCTCTGGTCCGGTCTGCCATTGCTCCACAAATTTTACTTGTGTTTATTCTGGTTTAAGTGTGAGTGGCAAAGAATTAGAAGTTTATTATTCCTTTTTCTAGGCATTCAATCTTCAGGTTCTGTATGCCAGGCAATAGATAAGTTGGGCCTGCCTACTAAGGAATTAATATGCAAGAATTCTTGTTTAAAGACCACTGGTGACCCAGTAGTAGATGGAGAGGCAGTTTTTAGAGTTATGTTTTTCATTGCATAACATTCCAAACCGAGACATGGTTGAGAGCCATTTACAATGTCTGTTTTTGAAGTTCCAGCTTTGGGCTGAAAAACAGCAGTCAGAAAATCCCAATTATGATAAATTAGAGCTCTATCTAGACTACCATATCCAAATACAATTCTAGAATTGCTTTCAGAGAAACAAAGAAGATTTTAGTTGCCCACTGGTACAAATTGCAATAGTGAGTAATAAATTTATCTTCATCATTTTAAAAGATAATTTTATTATTGTGTATTACACAATAGTCACTGAAATGCACACTGGTTGTCAACTGGTTTACAATTCCCATCAGAATTTTCTACGTGTTATTCTGCAACGTATGGGATGTGACACACTGCTTAAGTGGCAGGGAGAAAGTGCAGCCAAGCAGAAGAGTTTGCAACTGAGCCAAGGCACAGTGCAATAATTTAGAAATTATAAGGGTAGACACAAATAATAAATTATTAATTAAAAATAACCATGAAGTAAAATAATTTTTAAATGAGATGGCTTCAAGTCTGCCTGGTATCTGTGAACACTTCTTTTGCAGGTGGTTTTTTGAAGTACTGGGATATCCCAAATCTTCAAAGGCCAACATCATCAATGGTGTGCTGATGACAGTTGTGTTCTTCGTGGTGAGGATTGCCGTCATGCCTATATATTACAGCCATGTAATTGCTTCATTTGGAACAGAAGGTTTCCACAGATTAGGATTTGCAGCCCAGAGCGCCTGGATTATCTCAAGTGTTGTCTTGGATGTTATGAACGTGATGTGGATGGCCAAAATTGCGAAAGGATGCTACAAAGTCATTTGTCTTATTGGACGGAAGGAAGCCAAAACTCACAGAAATGGAAAATCTGCCTAGAAATCATACATAAAATGAAATTTCTGCTATGAAAATAATTTGGGTTCACTGAAACAGTGCACATTTCTGCCATGGAATGCTCCTATTAAGGAAACAAGGTATTACCTCTGTACTGACCTTACTCTTTCCCTAGCCACACTGCCTGCACACCCAGGGCCACGCTTTACGGATCCTGTCTCGTGAGGAATAAAAGCAAAAGCTCACACAGATGAGTTCCACGTGTCTGTTCTAAGCAGTTACAAGCTACAGAAATCAGAAAGGAGTAGACTGGTTACTTGCTTGTCATCCACCAGTGTGTTCGAAGTTTCACTCAGGTTTCTCAGATTAATGTGTTTTATAAATCCAGTGAATACTGACATATCTCTTTTTTTAGAAAATGAAAAATTCCCCAAACTCCTGATATGGTGCAATTTTCCAGTCACGTTTCTATGTTTTCTTCTAGGAATAACAATCAAGATTTCATTCTTGACAACTTTTTAATTTTTGCAAGAAAAGCTAAAAGTTTGGCTTTGATTCCGTGAAGTCTTTTACTGCTTTTTGTTCTACCTTATATGAATCAAACCATTTTTGGAAATTTATGAAATAATTTTATCTAAAATGCTGTATTATAAGACTACATAATATCTTCAAAATGGTTAAAATTCACATTTTGATGGGAAGGATTCACACTTACTGTGCTAGATTCCATGCAATAGTGCATCTTGTAAGTTGCCCATAGAATTTTTTTGTAAATTAGTATGGCAAATGGTATGTGGAAATGACGTAATTTTTACTGGAGTGCTTTTTCCTTTGCTCTACTATCTTTGAGAAGTGCTGCAACTCTCCTTGGAGTATTTTTAACCATTGGCTATTTGGATTCAAAGTTTAATTGCAAAGGGATAGAATCCTTCTGTATACATGACGTATACCTTCCAGTAATGCTTTTTTTTCTTTTTCACAGAAATTACATATTTTATATGAAGTCTTGAGGGTTTTTGTCACATTTTCCATGCAAATCAAGTCAGAAATCTGAGGTGTTGACTAAAAATATTCTTGAATTAACTGAATAAACTTCTGTAAAGCTGTACAGTAATTCTGTAGAAGGAACAGTTCACCTCCGTAGACACAAATTTTTATTTTTTAACTACACATTTGTCAATGGGTACTCAATTCCTCCTTCTCTGAATCTGAAGGTTTGGAGGTCATCAGAGAGGAACCTTATCATCTCGGAATAGTCTTAAATCTAACTTATAATACAATTTGAGGAAATTCTGAGTTTTGTTTTATTTTAAAATGATTTTGAGAATGATTTTTTTCCTTCACATTACTTGTTATTTGCTGTAACTTCTGGTTAAGGTGTGCTAAAAGCATCCACTGTCACTAAGACTTTAGTGCACATCCCAATTATTGTGGCAGTCTGTTTATTTTTAAAGAAAAAGATGAAGCATTGACCCTGTGTAGGATGGTAAGTCCCTCAGACAAAGCTGGATGGTGTGAGCTCTCCCTCTGCAGTCGGAGGTGCGCGTGCCCTGTGCCGTGCACTCTGCTGAGGGACTCGGCATTCCTGTCTTTCAGGAATGAGATGTCTGTAAGACCCCAGGAGGACTGCATAGGCTGAAATGGCTTATAACCAAGGCATCTGCAATGACTTCAGTACCCTAGTTAAAATGCTGGCAGGGAGTATTGTTTGGACAAGTGTAACACTCGCTTTTAAAAGCCTAATTCCACTGTTTAGCTGGGCAGGCTTTTTTCTAAAACTGTTTCCCAATCCTGCCTTGTTAGCGGAGAAAGCAAGGATTGTTAGTACTTCTGGTTTTTGCATTCTGTGGTTATTAATACTTCACAGGCCTGCAGACAAAAGGTCTGTTTATGCCTTGGGAGAGTTGGCAATTAACCTGCTGAGCTGTATGATTTGCGTGAGCGCAGTACCTCATTTGGGTACCGCTAAATCCATAGTCTTTGAGCGTTGATCCTTTGCAGAAAGAAACCGACTCCCTTTTATGCTAATTTGCAGAACCTGGTACCTTTAAAATGTGATTTCAGTCAATCTAATGCAAAATTTAGGCTTCGTAAAAAGGCTCTGTGTTTCTATCACCTTTGTGATTTAAAGGTATATATGAAGTACTTTTTTCTTGTGCTTTTAAAATCCCTAGATCAGGGAATTGTTTTGTAATAGCTTGTTCCTTTCTAAAATAAGTTGAGTAAATTGAAACATGTTGGAGAATATGTTTGAAAGCAGAAGTCTGCTTTTGTTACTTTGTTATTTGTGAAGTAGGATGAAAAAAAATGGATAAGATGATTTGGAGCAACTTTTAAGGTGATAACTCATGAAAATGTTTTGAAATTCATAATTTCTTAGCATTAATATTTAATATTTCAATATTTTAAGTATTTTATTTTTTGTGGAGGCCATTCATTAAAATGGTCTGTTTCTTCCACTTGTAGGTAGACTTGTGTCTAATGGGGCGGGGAGGGGGCAAATTAAATCAAGCTAAAATAAATGTTAAAACTTGATTTAAAAGAAAAACAAAACCAAAACCACCAAAACTCTGCATAATACACTTTGGACAACAATCCAGAGTTGAAGGGCAGTGAAATAATTCTTTTAAAACAGCTAGTACTTTGGATTGCTGTACAAATTTAGTGTAATTAAAACTCTATTTTGCAATGCATTAGGTTTAAATTTTCTAATTTTTTTTAAACAATATTACAGTTATGTCCTGATGCATCTACTGTGCATCAGAAGACAATTTTCTTGTGAAAAAAAGACCTGTGACTTTGGCAAGGACTTTAGTAAACAGGGTGCAAAGTTGTGATGTACTGAATACAGTAGGCACTTTTTGCCTACTATTAAAAGCTTATAATACAGCAAATTAGACAGCTGTGGCACCCATTTTTTAATTGCACTTTATTAATTTGAAAAATGTGGTGAAATATTGATGAAATTCAGTGTTGCAAGCTTGTGTCTTTCTTATGCAAAAAAAAGTAAATGCATGATCAGTAGCATCGTAACAATTGCTTTTGAATGCAATGTCTTATTAGTGGCTTAAAACATTTTTAACAGATGCATTGTAAAAGCAGGCTCTTGGCATGTCACCAGGTGTCTTTGCTGTGGACATATCAAATGGAAGGAGTTAATCTTGTAAAAATGCTCAGCTATCTTAATTTTTTTTCTTTTACGTTCTTCAATACAAGGTGACATAAAATCAGTTCAATGATCATGGGAGAGACTATTTGTAGTGGTAAGGCTTGTACGTAGGAATGCAAGTTTCCCGTTTTATGACATTACATTTTCATCAAAAGATTAGCAAATACCACTTTCAGAAATACTACGAGGAATGGTAGTTCTGTCTTTGTAGTTGATTTGCGGAATCAGTACTTGCAGAAAGGAAAGGTACTTCAAATACTCATTTTCTCAGTGAACGTTTCAGTGGGTTTCAGTGAAGTCAAGAGCCTCACATTACAGAGATACTTTATGGTTATCTGAGCGAATTCTTCAGTGGTAAGAATTACATCTCTGAAGCCTACTCTACCTCTATACATACATACTATCTTGAGTGAGCTCAATAACTTAGTAACTTAATTGCTTAAAAAATAGAATCTGTTGAGGAATGAAATATATCCTATGCACAGGAAAATGAGGGTAGCTGACTGCATATACAAATTCTTAGGAATTCCAAATTTTGTACTAAAGTTTACTAAAAATTACTTACGGTGCGTGGAAGAGAATTACTTCTATCTTTACTTAAAATGTTGTGGGAGAAGATTAGGCTAATGTTTGTTCTGCAGTATAAGTAAAGTAAAAGCTTTCACAAGCGAGCAAATGCATTTAGGCAGGTTTAAAGAGGGAGAGGTGGAGGAGACTTTGAGAACACCCATAGAGATCCAGATGTCTTCCTACTGCTGTGGTTGGGACAACAGCAGACTGACACGTAGCAGAAAGGTTTAGGTGTATCTCTGTTCGCAATGAAAAATGCAACTTTATTCTTTAACATTTTCAAGCTGTATAAAATGGGATATCAGTTGTAGATTACTGAACGAAGAGGACTTTTCTCATGGCCTTGTGTGTGTTTAAGCATATGTATATACCAGTTTTCTGTAAAAGACCACTTAATAGAGAAGTTTGTAAAATTGTTTTGTGATGCTTCTGCTGAGCCATTCAGAGAAAATAAAGGGCTGCTTGACAATTTCTCCACTTTAGGGTCTGGTGCAGTGTTGGCTGCTGGGGAAAGCCATCAATAAAGCAAATAGAAAGGGACTAGAATTTTCAGATTAGAAAGTGCAAGTGTAGAAGACTGTGAAAAGTATTGCAGCCCCCTTTCATATTTTTAATTGCCTGCTGTACAACAACATTATCTGGCTACAAGAAACTTCATGAGGGAAAGTTTGTTCCTGGTCAAATTTCTCTGTCTATGGAATACAGCTGGAAGAAGAACAGTATTTAATTGCTGAGATTCTGACAGCAGTCAAATGGAAATAGTGATAATATTTATGGACTTTTAACATTGATTTAAACCTTGATAAAATCTCTGTTGGACAGGTGAAGGTCTTAGGATTTTCTGAAAGCAATTTGAAAGTTCTTTTTATGGCAGAGAAGATGAAAGAGGTGCTGTGTGGGTTGTTTAGAGATGTGGGATTATGCATCAAATCATACTTTTAGGTAGTAACGGTAAGGGTTCTTACCCATTAAAAATTTCTACTAGCTACCTCCTTTGACATTCTTGCTCTATTTATAATAACCAAGCACTTTATAGCTCAGTAAAGAATGGAAGGTAGCTATGAAAAATAAATTCTATCATTTGGTATAAGAAATGTTTTGGCAAAATTTCTTCTGAGAACAGTTTCATTGTGTGATGTCCTGCACTGAGAGGCCATCCATTCATAACCAAGTACATACATTTTTAACCTAGCTGTAATGTAAAAGAAATGTCTTTAAGAGAGTGAATTATGAAGAGTTCAGCATGGCTTGTTATCAACCATATAATGATTCAGTGTGCTATTTATAACTTCCTACTTACTGAAATTGAAAATATAAAAGCAAATAAAATATTCTGTATTGTATCTTTATTTTTAATCTATGTGTGGGATGTCAAATGTTGTCTTGTGGACAGGACATGCTTTTATGAGCCTATAAATATTTAAGTATATGAGAATCTGCACCCAAGTGGAACATGTTGCATGTAAATTGCCTTCTAAGTTTTTAAATTTTGGTATTTCTAAAAATTTGCTAAGTTTGAAAGCAACATTTAAATATTAATACTAAGCTGTAATACAGAACACAGCATTTTGAATGCAATGTGGCATATATTGGTTTTGTTTTATTGTAATCCTATTCCAGTTTCACAAGAGAAATCCATCAAATGATAGGGGGAAGGGAGGAAAAGGGCTAATCATGAGCTCAGCTATATAATTTGCACATTTAATATGCACACATCCGAATATCCTGGATTTGTTTCTAGCATGCATATGTCAAACAGTGTTTTCGTTAATACTGACAGATACCTATACATGTAGAATAATTTAACCCATAAGCAGAGCTAACCTGTTGTAAAACCAAATTACAAAACCTGTTGGGAACAAATGAGTTACAAGTTAAGCATAAGCAGTGGAGCCTGTAATTTAAAAATATTTATACTTTCTATCTAAGAAGAAACTTGATAAATATATCTAACTTATGTGCAGAGCGAGGACAAAAACTGTAGATTCTGCTAAACTGATTTCTGGTAAATCTTGACAATCTGATTTGCAGTAAATACTAATACTATCACAAAATGCCAGGACCACATTACTGAATTCAGTTAGTAACGTGACCTGATTGTAGTAGCAATCCTTGTCATGGCACGAGAACTTAAAAATGCAATATAACAATTCTGCAGATTGATGATAAATGTAATCAGTCATAGTAAGGCAAATGATTAAGTATTGTGGGTTCAAATTTACTTTTTATTATAAGAAAGAATCTGAATCATTTGTTTGCATTTCAGTGATACTGTAAGGCATTTCTATATTTGTTTGAACAGTTTAGGAGCTTGTATAAAATGATATTGGCTGATTTTTTTTTTCCCCTTTGATATATGCAATAATGTCAATAAGCAATAAATTGCATGTTGTATGCAAGGTATTGGTACTTCATAATAAAGGAAAGGAACACAGTTTCTTATTTTGTGAATTTTTCTTTCTTATATGGTAATAGCTTATGTACCTATAATGAATGCATCATGAAAGAACTGTTTTCTTTGGGTTCGGTTCCGTAACAACTGGCTTATATGGTATCTTGAGATTTCATGCTGTATCTTTTTTATTTAAAAAAAGGTGGAGACAGGAGTTGCTCAGGTGGCTGGACTTTTCAAGGCTGAAATTCTATGTAGAACATCACTGGGGCCAGGAGTGTAACTTAAACTGTAAATTCTCTTGTGTGTTGGATAGTATAATTATACTGCACTGTCTTATAATGGTGCATGTTTCAGGACATAAGCTGGACAGCTGTCTGAAGGCTCCAGGGAAAAAGAGCTGCTGTTGGCAGCCTATTATGAATATGGTGCACTACACAGTCCCTTACTGAATACTAAGATGGGCAATTAAGTCCCTCAATATGGCCATTCGTGGATTCTGTATGCCTAAGAAGCATGAATCGTGTGGTAAAACTCAGAGGTTTCTCTGAGCATCCTCACAGGAAGTTGCTGCTGTTTTATATTTTAACCACTGGCTTCCAAGCATAGGAATTACTCGTGTTACTTTGGGTTTTCTTTTGTATTATGCAATGGTTGAATTACTAGAAGAAAACACAAAGCAGTGAGGTGTTTTTCCTTTTTTTTTCCTCTCACCTTTTGAGAGGTGTTTAGTTCCATATGTAAATTATTCTTAGGGTACTAATTTTACACTGTTAGTGTAGAAAATTACTCATTAACTAGTTGGTCTGTTTGGAAGTGAGTGTGAATGTCTGGGAACAGATATTCTTTGGGGTCAGATGCTATATAGGTCAGATTTCCAACTGCTTGAGGAAAGACAATGGGGGCTTGGTAGGAGGCTTTTGTATTGGCATTGGGCAGCTTTTAACACTGAATAGTGGAAAGGAAGGATTGAGCCTGGCTGGGAACAAGGGATGCCTTTCAGTGAGCCGTTCTTAACCTGATACATTTGACAAGTCTTGCTTAAAGTGTGAGAAACATTATACCTCCTCAAGACGTAGGATATAGAAAGTTTTTTGTATATCCACTTCTTTGTCATACTCTGAAGCAAAGTTACTCTTTATTTTCTCCGAAATTTTTTTTTATTACTCTCTGTGTTCTTGCTAAAAACTTTCTCCTCATATTGGTGTGATAACTCTGCACTAAGATTTTTATTTTTTTTATTTTTCACAATGGACATCTCATTTTTTAGATGGTTGACTATTGTTTTGTCTTCTTTTACTCTGCTTTTGTGAAGTTCAGTATACCTAAGGGTGCAGTATACCTAAGGGTAGATTGTGTGCTTCGTTGAGATTGTGACATTGAGCTCTTTGTAATGCTTTACATAGAGTAAAAAGTATTTGCTACTTGGCTTATCTTACAGAGAGTGAAAACTATTATCTATACAATGACTAATAAGGCAATGTTGCTTCTGGTGTAGTGTGATGGTGAAAAGCAGGGAGATGGCACATCAACATCAACACCGTTATGTACTCTGAGAGGAGGGAGTAGAACTAATTCCCTGTTTGAGAACATCAGAGAGAAAATCTGGTTTATCTTAGAGTCCTTCTGCCACTTACTTGAAATGTGTAGAGGCAGAGATGTCAGTTGGTCTACGGGAGGATCCTATTGAACTGTATTGTTAAGTGAAGACAGGCTGAGAGACTTGTGGTTGTTCAGCCTGGAGAAGAGAAGGCTCTCTTAGACACCTTAGAGCCCCTTCCAGCACCTAAAGGGGCTACAAAAGAGCTGGAGAGGGACATTTTACAAGGGCATGTAGTGATAGGACAAGGGGGAATGGCTTGAAACTGAATGAGGGCAGGTTTAGATTGGATACTAGGAAGAAATTCTTCACTATGAGGGTGCTGAGGCCCTGGAACAAATTGCCTAGAGAAGCTGTGGATGCCTCTGTTGAAGGCCAGGTTGGAGGGGGGAGTTTGAGCAGCCTGGTGTAAGGGAAGGTGTCTCTGCCCATGGCAGGAGATGTAAGCTCCAAGGTCGCTACCAATCCAAACCGTTCTGTGATTCCGTAAGTGCAGCAAGTGAAGACTTAAAATTATTCTATAGCATATCCAGCTGTTACTGTGAATGTGGTCTTAGAGACTGCAGCAAAGCCTAAATTGGGAAACGATGGAGGCAATCAGAATGTTTTCTAAGGCATATAATAGAGACTCAATTACTGACATGATGCCTCTTTTCTATCTTGAGGTTCTCCATATGCTGTGCTAATAATTCCTGCATGCAGAAAGGGTAGAAAGCAATTTCCTCCTAAGTAATCAAGACTATAAAAGGGCAAAAAAATGACTAAAAGGATGAATATTTGATATTGCTTTATCCTTGTATTTTTATTTCATGTTCACACTGAATGGCAATGTTCTCATTAATAAGAAAGATCCTATTTTGAAAGACAGTATGTGAACATGATCTTAACAGCACTCTTGAGAGGAATGTATAAAAGAAGGTTTTTAATTCGGGTTGTAAAATGGTTTGAAATAGTGCTGGTTAGAACTGCTTCGGTGTGGTTTAGAATTTGTCTATTAATCCTTCTGATCTTTTTCAAAAGAAATGGTAGAGAATCACTCATTTCTGTCACTACATGCAGAGAATGTAAGAGACCTCTCTTACAGATTTGAATTTGGATTTTTTTCATCCTAAGTTACTGTAATAACTGTGCCACTTGGAAGATTAAATTCCTTTCTACTTTGTTAAAATGAAATAGAATATTGGGGGAAACAGTATTTTTCTAATTGGTTCTAATTGTTGCATGTTTATAATGAATATTTCTCATCTCCCCACCTGCTTTTTGCTCTTGATAGCCTCTTCAGAGTCCATGCTGTGGGATGAATATTAGAATAGTCCTGTAGGATTTGTACCCACTGTTACAGTATAGCCAGGATTTATCACCTGTTGGTCAAAAGGGATGGCATGGAGGTAGTCTTCCTTGCTCTGATGCACAATGAGCTTCATAATTTGCGTGTTATGCATGGTATTTCATGTATGTAGTTAAACTGCATCTTCTGACTTGAAATAAGGGAAATTTCTCTTAGGAAATTTTAAAAGAGCTGTGATGCTCTTCTTGATTAGTTGATGTTTAAAAATCATCCTAAGGAGCTTTACAATCTCTGTAAGTTTAATACTACATACTTAATACACCTATACAGTATCGGTATGTGCTGCTAGTACATTCAGTGGTACTCGCAGTAGTAATTTGCAGTTGTAAGGGATAATGATTTCACAGCACGAGGAAAGAGCACCCACAGCTCGCGGTAACGCCGCTGTACGGGGATTAACGCGAGTCCCGGTTCGCTCGGTTCGCTGTCGTCGGCAAGGTCAGAACCAGCCTTTGTGCACCTCGGCGTGGCACGGCCGGGCCCAGCGGCCGCGGGGGCCCTGCGCCCTCCCCGGGATGCGGTGCCTTGGCTTCTGTGCGCTGAACGGGGAACAAGCCTCGCTGCGACGGCCCGGCAGCGCCAGACCGGCTCCCTGAGCAGGGCGACAGGCGGGCACGGCGTCCCTGTGCCCGTCCCCCCGTCCCTGCGCCCGTCCCGTCCCTTTTTTAGCCGCCCCCCGTCCCTTCCCTGTGCCCGTCCCGTCCCTTTTTCAGCCGCCCCCGTCCCCTCCCTGTGCCCGCCCCCCGTGCCGGTGCCCGCCCCTCTGGGCGGCGGGCGGGCCCGCGCAGGCGCGGAGCGGGTGTCCGTTCTCGCGAGGAGCCGGGGCGGTGCGGGGGCGCGGGCCGGGCTGTGCCGGCCGGGCTGAGGTGAGGAGGAGGAGGAGGAGAAGGAGCAGGAGCAGGAGCAGGAGGAAGATGAGGCGGTGGTGGAGGAGGCTGCGGCGGCTCTGGGGGCCGCGGCGGCGTGAGGCGGGCGCTGCGGGCGGGCCGCGCTGCGGGGGGGCCTGACCTGACCTTGCGGGTCGGTCACGGAGTGTGGCGGGTCACGGCAGGCGCTGCTGCCCCCACGGGCGTGTGACACGGACAGAGCCCCCCGCCAGTGGCCTCCAGAAGGGGCTTGGGACGGAGCTAGGGGTCGGCCCTGGTAGACGCTTGGGGTTTTATTTGGTTTGGAAGCTTGTTACTGAAACCGATTTCGTAATTAATTTTTTAATTTATGATGCAGCACTGTATCTGCGCTTGCGTTCACCTTAGTAAGTAACCAGCGTACTTTTGTATTACGAATGTTTGCTTCTTTTTTCTTTAGGAACTTGATGCAAGAAGGCCCGGTGTGTGGGAGCCATGGGTTTGTCAGCATCCTCCCCGGCTGCTGCAGGTCAGTCGCCACATGAATCCAGACAGTACCAGACGGCGTCTCCACCTTCAGAATGTCCCATGCATCAGGAAAAAATGAGCGGTAATGATGCTTGAAACTTAAATGAACTAAAATGAACTTGAAACTAAATGATCTCCTTACGTGGAAACCAGATGAAAAATCTTCGGGAGGAAAAAGAAATTATTCTGCAAATAACAACTTAAGTTTTTAATTTTAGGGAAAGTTGCTCTTAAGTAACTGTTCATGAAAAGGAGGCAGTTGTTCACCAGAACAGTGTACAAGGTGCTGTGTCTGTAGAGACAGGAGGTGCTTGTTGTAGAACCTGTGGGTCATTCCCAACTGTCCCATTTCAGTGGGGTCCTGCAGATCTGTTCCTGCAGTGTGGTACACCCACAAATGGTCCGGTTACCATCTCTGCAGAGATGGGAACTGGAAGCAGGTGGATGTTACTAAAAAACATGCATCTGGAAAAGGGCAGCAGAAGGGTGGAATCACGAATGGAGGAGGACATCAGCTTTTCTGGTGACACAGCAACACATTTTGGATTAATATCGCTGAGGAAATCTTAGTTACTAACAATTCAGTGTAGGGGCAGCATGGGGTAGGAAATGAGCATTCAAGGACTACACAGGAAACTCAGATCTTACCATGGTGTTGGGTCCTGAAATGCAGGAAAGAGAAAAGTTAAAACTGTTGCAAAGCTCAGAAGAAAAAGTGAAATAGCCGCTTGCATTTACTTGAGCATTCGATGAATTTTCCCGTTTCCTGTCATGTCTTTAAGAGTTTTCATTTTATATCAAAATACATACTATTTTTCCTGTGTTTAAGGTTGTCCAATGCACATGAAAACTGCTGATCACAGAACCGAGAATACAGATGATGTTCCTGCACATCAAGAAAGAGCTTACGAGTTTGTAGCATGTCCTGTGAAGTCTGGTTCATCTCAAATGAAAGATGACATAGATCCTAGCAATATGGTAATTTTTGCTTAATTCAGATGTTTTCTTTAGTCTTATTTTTTCTGAAATGCTGTGATACCGTCTAAGGTGGAAAAAAGTGATACTGTCTAAGGTGGAAATTCTGTCAAACAGTACTATTTTTTTATTTTAAATGCTGCTTTTTCTCTTTTTGGGTTCAAATTTTTATATAAAAACAAGTTACATCTTGTTTGACATTGTCTTCAAATTTACACCTCTTTGATAAAAGGTGGTTTTTCCAGTTTGTAAATACCTTTTACTAATATTTATTATATAACATTATATAACATATAGTATTATTTTATATAATGTTTATTAGTTATATGCGTGTTTTTTATGCTACATTGGTGGATTTTATGTTCTGTGTAATAGCGGTATGGGTAAGTTCTGATTAGCATCTCTCCAAGATTTCCTCTGATTTACAGAAAGTATTGCTCTTTTGAAAGTTTAATTTTAGGCAAAAAGGGTTCCTTTAATCTTCTGATGACAAACTTGTGCAAACAGTTCTACTGCAAAAAAAATAATTTTGGTGGAATGAAATAAAGGCTGAACATCTTGATCTTTTTCAGAGTTTGTTGATTATGCTTTGATTTTTCTCAAACACTGTAACATAAAAAAATATTCATATTCTTGTTTTCTAGATGCCTCCTCCTAATCAGCAGCCATCCCCAGGTCAACCATTTCCATTGTCAACTGTTAGAGAAGAGTCTTCCATTCCTAGAGCACATTCTGACAAGAAATGGGTCTACCCTTCAGAGCAAATGTTCTGGAATGCTATGCTAAGAAAAGGGTAAATATTGTGAATTATAAGTAATATAATTAGCTATTACTCATTATTTTTGAAGAGTTTGTGGATGAAGTAATATAATTAGCTATTACTTATTATTTTTGAAGAGTTTGTGGATTCTAATCGGTAAATAATTAACTAGCTTTTTTTAAAAGGTACTATTTTATAAACATGTTTATTTTAAAGGATGAGCTGGTCTCAAAGGCTGTGTCCCTTCTAGTGAACAGGACGATGTTAGGGAACGTCAAGCAATTGCTACTGGCTCAGAAAGTTTTGTTAAAAGTCTGTGCATAGGCATAAACCAAGTTTGCAAGATTTCCAAGTTTCAGACTCAGTTGGTTTCATGCTAGGCCTGTAAACTGACAGTAAAAGTTCTGTGAGATTGTGAGAACAACTAACTTGACTTTGCAGAATTGCTAAAAATGTGGAAATTTACAAGTAGATATTTTTGGTATTTACAGAAATTTAGTGTAGGCAAGACCTATTTTAGTGATTGTCTCCTGTGGCCTAAAAAACCTCCTGTGCTGCTGTTCCCTTATTCTTTTGTATAGTCACAGTGTAGGGTCAAGAGAGATGAAAGGCATTTCTAAGCATGCAAAATGTATTGAATACAGGACTTCCCTGCGTTAGGAATGCAAGTGGGATTTTTCCTAAGCATTTTTATGAATCCTGTGGATGTGCTGATGTTTGCACACTCTGATAACTTTCTGATCCAGTTAAGCTTTTAATTTAGCTATGTAGAATTTGTGGATTCCTGTGATGATAATTTTGATAACTACACTTCTACACAGAAGATGAAGGTGTTCTCAAGATGCTTAAACAGATGAGCCAGAAGTTCAAATACTTGTCTTGTGCCTTTGCATAAAACCTTAAATCTTGATTCAAAAGTCCATCAGATAAACTGAGGAAGGTGGAGTAGTTATGCTGTAATGCTTATAAACTGTTTTCAAGTTCTTATTTTTTAGGTGGAGATGGAAAGATGACGACATAACAAGTGAAGACATGACCAACATCATTAAGATTCACAACCAAAATAACGAGCAAGCTTGGAAGGAGATTTTAAAGTGGGAAGCCCTTCATGCTGCGTATGTACATATGAGATGTTACATATGAAATATTTTTCATTGTGTTATGACAAAGATATGAGATGTAAACTTAGATCAGCAAACTGTCAGTTTTTAGATCAGCATAGCCCCTGTTCCTACAAGAGACAGACTAGTTAAGCAATGCTGTATGTATAAATTTTTATCTGAAATTTTGTGATCTTTGGATTATGGTTTTCTGCTCTTTAATCTTTTAAATCTGTGGATTAGATTTGCTGAGAACTGCTCTGTTGACAAATTAGAACAATGGTGTGGAGCATATCAGAGGTACTTTATCATACCAGCAGTAAGTGCTGACAGAAGCCGGGCGACTTTTCAGACCTTTAAAGTAAAAAAAAGCTGGTTTAGATCACTTGTAGTTATTTTTTTACTGTTGCTCTTTCTTCTATTCAGTTTCTCCGTTACTAAAACAAATTACCATAGTGGTTTAATCACTTAAAATAAAACTGCTTTTAAAGGTAAAAACTTCTTTTGTTTTTAACTGTGTGTGCAGGGAATGTCCATGTGGACCGTCACTGATGCGGTTTGGAGGCAAAGCGAAGGAGTATTCACCAAGAGCCAGAATACGTTCATGGATGGGGTATGTAGGAAAGAAAGGTCTCAGAGTGAGGTGGGAGGTTAGGGAATCTGAAAATGTGGTGTAGAATTAATTGGAAGATGTTTCAGAACTGGTATTGGAAGTTAGAATTGCCAGAAGATAGAAGTACTAATGGAATCTTATGGGTAAATAAATCTTAAATAGGACTTCCACTCCCTCTCCTGGGTTCATAATACCCATTAAGATATCTATGTGTTCTATTATCCATCTTTCCAGATATGAACTACCATTTGACAGACATGATTGGATTGTTGACCGGTGTGGAAAAGAAGTGCGCTACGTTATTGATTACTATGATGGTGGAGCAGTGGATAAGAACTACCAGTTCACCATCCTGGATGTGCGCCCTGCGTTGGACTCTCTCTCGGCTGTGTGGGACAGAACAAAGGTAGCCTGGTGGCGCTGGACTTCATAACTGCTCCTGTGGTGTGTATTCAAAAAGTAACTACTTTCCTCCTAGGCAGAGGATAAGTGAATACCAGGACTTGAAATGGAAGTTCACTGCAGCTGTCATTATTTTCATTGTTGTTTGGGGATGGGAAGGGAGGACAGGGAAATCTGTTGTTAAGCACACCAATGCTTTATGGTGTTTCAAATGGAATAATAAAGTTATAGTAGCAAAAACATGTATCTTAATTTTCTTAAAAATTGGGGAACGTTTCTTACTTTGGCTCAGATTGTGCATAAGCTTGCTGCCTTTTCATTTCATGACTTCAGTGCTGCACCAAATACATTACAGTTCTGATTCTGACTGGAGTTTTGAATATTACTTAATTAGTGAAAACTGGAAATTTCATAAATCACTTCACATAGTTAAGGTGTTTGGATACGTCAGTGATAACTAAAGGGTAAAAGATCTGGACTGTTTCAAACTGCATGTTTT
Organism: Lophotriccus pileatus; assembly: GCA_035583135.1. NCBI lineage: Eukaryota > Metazoa > Chordata > Aves > Passeriformes > Tyrannidae > Lophotriccus > Lophotriccus pileatus. The sequence continues at coordinate 17,150,547 of JAWWES010000006.1, forward strand.
GTTAACAATATAAACCCATGTGTTTTGGGCACTTTACCTATTCAATAACATGCTTCCTCAGAAAACTTCAGTTGAGGTGATTCAGTTAAAGGAAGTATAGCGTAGTATGAGTATTTTAAAGGTATGTTAAATTGAAAAGGAGAATATACTCATGCCTTAATCTGCAGTTTATCTTTGAACAGAAGACCATCTGTTAGAATCAGGAAATGAGTGTCACTTTTAAAACAGCATTTCTAAAAGGAGATAAAATTGATATTTAATGGCTATTTATTTGAGTATTTAAAAGGTTGTTTTCTGATGTAAGAGAATGTATTATTTTAGTCTTTTCATGTCTTTCATGTGTGTCATGTAATGCATTCAATACAGAGACAAGCCTTACTTAAAGAACCTCATGCAGTGCATCTGTATTTGGCATCTTGGCTTCATCAGCTGTACTGTAGCATGCTTTTTTTTATATGAAACGAAATCGCACAAGAGTGTGACTACACAGTCACATGTGATTATAGTGAGGCCTATTACAGCTGTGTATATAACTTGGCAAACGGTATCAAAAGTGCCAAGAAATAAGGTTGATTTGAGTGTTTTTTAAGAATGATGTGTGTTAATGCTGTGTGGCTTAAAGCTTTGATTAATGTTTGTGCTTAATAAGGGAGACTGTCTTTTTTTTTTTAAGTCTTCTACTGTAATAGCTTTAAATTTGCATGGCTCAGTAAGTTGGAAAGGAGTAAGAGAATATCACATTGTAGCTTCTCAAATGGGGAAGCTGCCTTCAGAAAAATTCCCAGCCTGAACTGGGAAACAGCTGTTTAATTTTCTATGTCTTTATGTTTAACTGACATTGGAAGCTTTTTTTCTGTTCTTTGGGTTTTTGTTTTTGTTTGGGTTTTTTTTTTTTTTTTTTTTCCTTGAGGGGAAACTCCCCAACTTCTCCTTTGGGAAAAAATTAGTCAGGGAAGCTTTCATACTTTAGAATTCTAAATGGTTCCCACTTCAGAGACAACTCTCATGTATGATAGAAATAGATATTACCCAGAAGTCTGGAATCCTAAGAGGAAACCCACACTCTTACCCATATCTGCTTTGCTCATTCCTTTTTCACCTTTCTAGTGATTCATATATACATATATATATATATCTATAGATATATAGATATATATATAGCTGATAAATAGGAAAAGAAAAAAATTCCATCTGAGTAGGCACTGAGGCAGTGTATGTGTGAGGTATATAAGAAGTGTGTGAGCTTGTATGAAGCATATCCGATGATGAAGGAACTGCTCCTCTGTTCTAACAGTAAAGATTTAGGCTGCTTTTTGGGGTGGGTTTTTTTGTTTTTCGGGGTTTTATTTTTTTGATTGGTTTATGCATCTGGTAGCTTGATATACTGAGGATTCTGTGTTTCTCACAACTAAATATGGAAAGAGTACACCACTGTAGGGGGTACTTCATTCAGAAGGTTCAAAAGAATGAGTTTGCTTTGTTGGTTTTGGCAGTGTGATGTTGAGTGCATTATGGAAATTTGTTACTGCTGCTAAATCTGGTGAAACCTGTCACATGCCACTTCATGCATTTACTGTTTCCTGTTGTGTTCCACCTTCCACAGATTCAAACTTGTTCTTTTCTGTGCTACTGTTAATGAAATGTTCTACTTTGTCATCAAACTAAAAGGAGAATCAAATAAATATACTTTTCTTAACTTTGGTGATCATACTTTTAGCTATAAGAATTATTAAATGAGCTTTTGCACGTGTCATATGAGATTATAGTCTGTAATAATTATAATCTTGTTATATATTTGATACAGTTATTATATATTATTGTATTATTAGTACAACTTAAATATTGTCACATCTTTGGATATATACTACTCATTTTTCAGGTGAGTACAGAACCAAAACCCAAGGACTAAATTCAGGTGTTTGTTACCGATCCAGCAGTTCTGAGAATAAGAGCATATGACAACAAATATATTCATCTTGAGTCTGGCTGATTTTAGAGGAATTTAAGGAAATTAAAAAAGAAAAAAAAAAGTCAATGAAAGTAATTCATTTCTACAAGCAGTAAGACTTAAGGAAATAAACATGGAGGTTTTGTTTTTAGGCCTGGATTATTTGATGCAGGATGTTGGCAGTTTGCTATTTTTCAGGAGATGGGTGTCATTTCAGGAGAATGATTAGAATTCTGATGTAAACTTGAAAAACAGGGATTTAAATTGATTTTTTTTTTTTAAATCCTTAGGAAGGATGTTTTAACTGAAAAACTATTGTTTGGGCTATATTAAAGGAAGTCTGTGAGTATGCATAAATACATACATTTATATAATTTCTTTATAAGTATAGAAAGGGGGGGAGAGTTCATGGAGCTCAAGAAAGTGAAGTATCCTGAGCAGGCCCTTTCAAGGAATTCTGCAGTGACATCAGGTTCCCAGTCCCAGTCAAGCTGAAGCAGTATTTTGAAACTCAACATCTCAAACCAAGGTTAGCCTATGCACATAAAAAGGAAAAATGCAGACTCTCACTTAAGATGGATCACTTTTTAAATTAGCTCTGTATTTAGATATCTGAAGTTTACCTATGTTCTGCTTTACTGGGTCAAAGCCCTGCTTGACCTATTTTGCTTGAGTCTTGCAGATGAAACGAGTTAGGAGTGCCCTCCTGGTCTGCTGCTGAAGATGTTTGTGGTTCTTCAAGGATATTAGGGTGCTCAGAAACTGCAGTCTCTGTGACTGATAGAAAAGAGCTCCAGCATAACACTCCAGCTGTAATCAGGTCTTGGGTCATCTATACGTGGTCAAGAGTGATACTGATGCGTATCACCTGAAGCAGGAGCCATTCTGCATTCAAACACCCTGCAGTCAGTGTCTGGCACAGTGCTGCCAGTCTGTGGAGGCACTGATCGTGTGGTTGCTGTGCCTGCAATACCCTCCCTGCTCAGTGGTGTTGGCCCAACTCTTCTGTAGCCTGTCCTGTTGGTACCTGGCCAAACTTGAGCGCTCTGTAACGGGGGAATAACTCAGAGACTGCCTTCTGGCATGCCTGGAGTTCCTGACTCTGAGTCATCCTGTAGCATTTTGCCTTTGCACTGTAATAGCAGGCAGTTTGGAAGGGGGAGCTGTAGCTCTTCTGTTATCCTTCTTTTATTTTTTTTTCACCTGCCCCCTAGAAATACCTTTGCTGCTCCCTTTCATATCGTGCCAATGGTCTTGGCTTCAGTCTCTTGAAATTTTTCAGCTAAGCCCTAGAATTTCTGCGCTGCTTTGCTGTTTAAGAGACTATTGCTGTGAGATGGTAATTGTGTTCCTTGATTATTGCTACTTTTTACAGCCAAAGCAAGGTGTTTTGAATTACTGTTTTTGAATTACGAGGTGAAAGAGGTATGGTAGTTTAATGTGAAACGCTTTCTAGTGTTTACATAATGTATTTACTATCAGGACTTTAATGTGCTCCGTAAATGTGAAGTCTAAAATGTGCTGATGAATACTGTGTTGCCTTCAAAAGGTGTGAGTGTGGCAAAGGATCTCTCAGTGTTCTGAAAATGGTCATAAATAGACTGTCATCTTATGCACTCACATTTTTTTTATTCTTTCTTGTATCAAAGTGTGGGGGAATAATAGCTAATGTGCCAAATTTCAGAAGATGGAGGCATGGATACTAACATTGCTGTAGCTCAGCAGCTAAAAATGAACTGGTAAACTAAGGAGCACTGCCTAATTTTTGAACTCTTACTAATATTTGGTTTTTATATGAGTAGAAATGCCTCTTTTAAACTCACCACTTTTTAAAGAGATCTGTTACTACACTTACTAAATTAAATGACACATTAATTCCTGGTCTCCCTTCGCTTACACCTGGAGGAGAATCCATGTAGTAAGGTTTGACAAGCAGATGTAGAACTTGATGTGGAAGCTGAACTTTTTGAGGATAGAATATACTACGTGTTAGCTGTGCTTATATCTTCAGTATCATACCCTTCCCTACTCATAAGTTCTTACATGGTTTTTTTATAAATGCACAACATTGCTAGTTTTCTGCAGATTTTTAGTAGGCAACTTCATGCATTTTTACTCTCACTGAAAGAAAATATGTTCGATTTATTCTATCTTTGTACAAGGTAAGTTGCTGGCAAAGATCTTTATGGAGTGAATCAAGTAAGTATTGATTCTCTCATCAGTGTTAGCATTAGGAACCTGTGGTCATATTAGATATGTCATATCGTAAAAAGCAACCTTTTTAGTTTATATTAGATGGCTAATCACTATTATGTGCATCTCCTTCAAGAAGAAATGGCTTGCCAAACTCCTAGAGAAAGAATCTTAAATTCTTTTATGAATGTGACAGTTACATCTATTTGGTCTTATTACATGTACATCAAATTGTGGAGAAACTTCTGGGCAGAATACACGTCTTGACTCCAGACCTAATTGTGAGGCCTTGAGCATGTGTGAAATGATGCATTATCCACCAGTGAGCTGCTGATTCTGATGGCAGCTCCTCACATCTGCATATTTGCAGCATGGATACATATTTTGTGACTGGAGTCTGAATCCAATTTTCAAAGGATAATGTGAATTTATTGGAAATATTGGGATTGTTATTAGGGCTTCTTGAAAAAATTTAAAAGATCGTTTCCTTTGCTGATGTCCCGTTTGGAGCATGGCATCTCGCATAAAATTGAAACCATCAATTTGTTTACAACATACTATGGGAAAAAAAAAAAAGACTAAAGTCATGTTTTTTGTTTTCCAGTGTTTTGCCAATTTTGTGGTAACTACAGAAAGTTTTAGCTATTTTGCTAACATACTGCTGCTCTTGCCTCCAGCTTCTGAAGACTCTGACCCCATAAACCTCCTGTCTGTAGAGACAGCTAATGCTTTAATTGATCATTAGTACACTTTCAAAATGAGTTTCCATCTGCCAAAAGATTAAGTGTCTCAGGGAATTGACTTAGAGCAGTTTGATGCATGGAGGATAAATGCAAGTGCTTTTAAAAAGCACTGCTAGATCACAAATCCTTGAAAAACTTGCTTCTAAAATACTTAAAAGGAAAAGTAATAGAAACTCTGATTTGTTTTTTCTCTAATTAGGGAAGGTTTTTTTTTATGTATCAATGTGAGTTTATTAGCTCATTTTCAAAAACTGAAAAGCAAAACCTCATGAAAATATTGAATTTAACCTTAAAACAAACCATGCAAATTTTGGCAGCTGTAACTTGCAATGTAGATTTTTTGTTAAATGAGTTTATTCCAACAAAAGAAAACTATATGCTTTGGGCTAAAAAAAAAAAAAAAAAGATGAAAACTTTTCCACTAGCTGTACTTGAGAACACTAGGGGAAAACCACCTCCATGATTTATCATGTATTTTCTCAATTACTAGGGTTGCTTCTCCTTCTGTTTTCAAGCTTTTGCCATTTAGGTGATTTGGAGAGATCTTTACAGGTTTTCATGTTGGTTTCTCTCTGCCACTTTTGTACAAACCACTTTTGGGAAAACTTCTACCATTGCAATAACACAGTTATTATTACAGAAATGGTACCTTCTTTCTTACATATCAGAAAAAGCAGTGCTATTTAACGCAGGTGAGGACAGTTCTAGCTGGTAAGAATGCCATTCTGGCTACAGCAGAGCTGGCAACGTTGTTGTTGCGGAACTGCGGAACTGCAGTTGTCGTTTGTGTTGTGGTGGTTATCCATCAGCTTTGCTGTGCTTATGGGTTCCTCATTAGTGTTTGTATTGTGACCCCAAAATGGGCAGCTGCAGTGATTTTTAGACTCTTCCTAGGGGTCCTTTAATGCCTTGCAGAGTACACACCTTAACAACTGTGTGCAGTTGTGGTAGAGCCTGAGTGGCTGGCATGGAAAAAGATGGTAAAAAGGTACAGATGGACACTTTTTTTTTTCCAAATGTCTGTCTACTCCTCCTCTGATTCACCACTCAGGTTAGGGGAAAACAAGTCTAAATGTACTGTTTTATATATAATCACTAGTGGTTGTCGAAGCAGCACCTAATTGATTAAGGCTGTAATTGTAGTGAGTGGAAAGCAAAGGATACTGTTTTTGCAAATAACACTGGGAAGATTAATCTTACCTATGTATGAAAGGTTGCATTCTGTTTGCCTTGTCAGGCAAAGTGGAAGATACTGGTGGCACAATCGTGTTATGACAGGATGTTGGAGTTGTTTTAATGTAGGCTGACTCTAAAAAGTGGAGCTGTACTTTTTTAACCTTGCCACATGCTGATGAGAAAGCATCCACTTAAAGAAGATGGCTAATGCTATTCTATCAAACACTGCAATGTTTGAAGAAATCATTAAAAAAAAAAGAGGGGAAATGAGATCTTGGCTTTCGGTTTAATAATAATGGAATATGAAGGCCAGATTGTAACTGTAGAAGTTCATTTCAAATTTAAATATTTAGCATTTTCAGTTGTCTGTGAATACAAGAAAACTTATTACATTAAGATGGAATTTAGATCTTTGACATGAAGCTGATATTTTCATAGTGTGAAAAATATCAAGCTGACATTACACTGTCTTATTTGATGACTTCCAAATGTCAGAGTGCAGTAACTTATTCATGGGGACCTCCATGTCTTGTGATAGTGTCAATTTAAAAGACATTTACATCGGCTTTTTTATTTAAACGTGTAAAATGGAATATGCAAAGTGTATGAGGAGAAGGGGGAAAGACCAAGGCGAGAAAGTTCTTAATAATATAATGAGGCACTTCTAAGGCTAATTTCCAGCACAGCCTCCTGACAGCGGCAGGGGCTGCACCCGGCAGGGCCGCTCCCTCAGCATCCCCCTCCTTCCCAGCCCTGAGTTGTTATTTCAACTGAACTCAGGGACTTAGAAATAGCAGGGCATCCTCTCCTGAAAAGAAACCAACCCCCTTCTCCTTTCCTTTTAAAAATGATTTTATGATAGCGGAAGATACTGAGCCTTTGAGATCATTATGCCTGGGACTTAACGGTACTGTTGGCTATGCAAGACCTCGGTGCGATGGCTGGTAACAGGACGGTGAAGCCACAGTGACTGAATACAAGAAGCCTAATTTTATATTCCAGTAAATCTCTGTGTACGGGTGTGCCCGAGGCCGAGCGGCGGTCGGACGGTCGCACAGCGCGGCGCTCCCGGGGCAGGGACGAAGGCAGGGGAAGCGCGGCCACAGCCGGGAGCGGCCATTTCGTTCGCGTCCCTGCGGCGCGGGCCGGGCCGGCGGCGCCCCCTGGCGGCCGTGGTGCCGGGCGCGCGGCCGGCAGGGGGCAGCTCCCCCCCCCGGCGGCCATGTCGGAGCTGGCGCGGGAGGAGCTGTCGGCGCTCGCCGCCATCTACTGCGAGCCGGGCGGCTGCGAGCTGCTGGCGGCCTCAGGTGAGGCGGCTGCGAGCTGCTGGCGGCCTCAGGTGAGGCGGCCTCAGGTGAGGCGGCCGCGCTCCGGCCGCAGCCCGACCCTCGCGCTGCCCCGCGCGGCGGCCCGGCCCGGGCGGAGGTGCCCCGGCGCCGCTCAAGGCGGGGCTCAGCCCGGCGGGGCGGCACCGGCTCTGTCGCTCGCTGCCCGTCGCTGTCCCTGACCTGCCGTGTGTCGGTGCTGCCGCGCTTAGGGCACGGAGCCCAGCGGGCCCTGCTCGGTTACAGTTAGCGACCTTCGCTGTCCCGGCTGTGCACAGCACCTGCAGGCACTGGCAGCAGGCAAGGGGCAGCGCTGGGAAGGGGCTGGCTCTGACCTAGGTAGATAAGCGAGTGAATCTCATACGTGTAATAAGACCAGGTGTTTATCCTGTAATACTTAATAGGGGTGTAGCTTTTGCTGTGTATGAGATCAGCGTGAGACCATGCTGTGCTTGGGTAATTTCTGCTTTTCTGTGATAAGGTGATAGTCTGGGCCCTATGATGTGCCAGGTGTTCTCTAGCTTCAGCAAGACATGTATGGCTGTAGGTTTTACAGGGTACTGAGCCTGGTGTGTCATATCTGGTGCTGGTGGAATGGTCAGAAGGTCTGTACTTGGTCTCATCAGCTGTTGGTTGCTGTAGGATAGGAATGCAGTCAGTGCAGACACCTTTACTTCGCGATTTCTGCACCAGCCACTGTTCAGAACGTAGTGTTAAGGGATGACGTTTGTCAGTCTGTGCTATGTGGTGATGTGAAGATGCCTCTTCAGCAAGGGAGAATAAACCTCAGTAGTTCCAGTGTACAACAGCACTTACTATCATGCTTAAATGTCAGGTGGCGTACGCAAGTGTTGGGTGTCTGAGATCCAGATCATATGTAAATTTTGCTTAGTGCATACCATGGGTGGGACAGCTCTCTTACATATTTGTTGGAGAGATACACACACGCACATACAGAGACACAGAACATGCTTATATTCTGTATCACTCTTCCCTGGTGCCCTAGGAGCTATTGCAAAGTGCTGCCCAGCTCCTCAGCAGAGTGATGGACAGCAAGTGGTTTCCTGCCGGTTGGATTGCAGTGAAGTCCTGGGGAATGCTGTTAAAGACGGATGCCGTGGCCTGCTGTCACATTTTGTCTGCATATCTGTGTATTCAGCCTGAAAGGACTGGGATTGATAAGGAAACACTTTCTTATTGTGAGGCTGACTGAGTGCTGGAAAAGGTTGCCGAGAGGTTGTGGAGTCTCCTTCCCTGGAGATAGTCAAAAGCCATCTGGATATTGTCCTGGGCAGCCTGCTGGAGGTGGCCCTGCTTGAGGGGAGAGGTTGGATGAGGTTCCTACCAACATCAACCATTCTGTGATTTCGTGAAAATAGCTTTGTTCTGTGAAGTTACATGTGGCAACTTTTGAGCGACTCACTTTAACTAAAAACTGTGTGTGTAGACAGGCTCAGAAGGATGAAGACATCAGTGTCTGCAGGGAGCACAATTAACTGGGGTAATCTAAAAGCAGATTTTTGTGTCTAGATCTGCATGACACCCGTCTTGCTCCAGTGTAGGCATGTTATTCTGCCATTTTATAGAGTCGTATTTTTAAAATCTGATGGATGAAATGTTTCAGCTGTGCTTTATCTTCTTAAAGTGAAAAAGTTCAGTAATGTTATTTTGGGCATAGTTTGAAAATACAGTATCTAGGCTTATCAAATGTTAATTTTAAAATATGTGAACATACCTGAACAGTGCGTATATATGTCAGTTCCTCCAGATCTGTTAGAGAAATATATGCACATTCTTCTTTGTGCTTCATATATGGAAAAATAATTTTGTATTTATAAGTTACCAGAATGTAAAAGGCTTAGAAGCCTTCCTGGAACATAAAGTGAGGTGCCACAAATGCACAACAGGAACAGGCTATTTTATTTGTATTGATGTTATGTGACCTTGCAGGGCCTTTAGCCAGGCTGTGTTCACGATATGTTAGGATCAGGTGTCTCTGGTTGATTTCCATAGTTTTCTGTTGTAAGGATTGAAAGGATTGAAAGGATTATTTACAACAATGATTATTGATATTTTTCTTACTTTTGGAATTTACCTCTCCTATGTTGGACCTACAGAATCCTTTAGTCTTTATACAATTAACTTTTGCTGTAGTCATTAGCTTACATTTGCTTTATCTCTTTGAACTGTATAAATTGTCCTTGACAGACGGTGCACAGACATAACTTCCAGTAAGACTGTTATGTTATGCTGTATCTAATACATTAAGAGTAATTTGTGTGTAGATCCACAGGATCAAAAAGGAGGCCATTGGGGATTTATGGGTTTTAGGAATGTAAGAAAATTCTCTTGCGGGTCTCTTGGTACGGTAAAAACTTTGGCTTTCTGGAATTTAACAATGAGGTATTCAGAATGTAAAATGTGTTTTTATCAAAACCAATGTGTTGATGAATTCAAATAAACTAATTACAGCATATCTTTTTTACCTTACGTATCTATGTGCAAAGATTAGTGTTACAGATAGAAATCTATAATTTAATTGTTAATCTGTTCTCTTCTGGTCTGCTCACCAGCTTGCTATAAAAATATATTTAGATATTCTGAGCTTGTACGTTAGTAGGTGCCATTTTTTGAATTTAAAAATAGACTGCATGTGTTGCATAAAATGCCTTTGGGCAGGAGAGGAGGGGGATATCTGTCTGGTTGACATGGAACATAAGAAAAAATCTGAAGTATGCTAGAGCTAAATATACTGATAAGCATGCAGCTATGGGGAAAATGAGTTAAAATGTATTGAGTTTAGTCTGATTAGCACATTAAATGCCAGCAGAACAGTCATACCCAACCTTTTATTTCAGAAATAATCACCATGTTGCTGTGAAGACAACTCAGCCCTTGTAGCATGTGCAAACAAAGGAAATGTTCCTTCGGAGCCAGGTTATGCGGGGCGCCGGTGGTTTGCTCTTTGTTCTGCCAGCATCTGCAGCGCTGGTGCAGAAAATGGATGCTGCAACGTTTAAATAAACTTTGGATGCTGTCGCCCCACAAAGGTTTTGAACTGATTCTCCTTTTTTTAAAAGTGAGTCTGAAGCAGATGTAAATGAGCACGGCTGGGCTTTTTGTGATGGCTCAGGGTGATACACCTTGGGATGCGAGGCTGCGCTGCTTCCTTTGGATTAGTTCATCATCACAGGGAAAGGTGTGAGATTGTTGCAGGCTTACGAATAAGATCACTGCAGCAGGAGGCCCTTGTCTAAGGGGCAGGGTTGGCCTGTGTGTTTATCCCTAGGTTACTTCTGAGTTGGTGAGATCTGTTATGACAAGCTAGTGAAAAAATCCTAGGAGGATTATCAGAAAGGTAACATGTTTTTCTGTCACTGTAATTAAGCTGGCAATAGAGTAGTATTCTTCAACTCTCATATAGGTTGTGCATTTTAAAATCTCTTGGCAACATAGCTGAAAATAAAGTGATTCACAGGCAGGAGCACAATAATGTTCCTACTGTTCAGCCAGGTGTAGCTTGCTTCCAGCTGGCTGCACCTGGTGGGGCTGCCCTGAGCAAGGGGTGGCTGAAGGAGATGGGGCAGGAGGCACTGTCTGTGTCTGGTGTGATGCTCAGGTGTGTGCAGAGACCCTCTGTGGATGCTGGGGATCCCAGGAGGTGCAGTGTGGGCTTTTCTTCTTGTGTCTGTGGTTGTGTGTGCTAGGTGTAATGATAGAGGAACCATCTAGTTCCCAGGAACTGGTACCCAGGAAGAAACATTCGTCAGGGCAGCAGAAGACAGAGATTGGAATGGGAAGCCTTGAGGTCCTCCTGCATAGCTACTTACCATGTGTGAGGGTCTCTTCCAAGGCTTGTGCTTTTTTGAGGAATACATTTGCCTTTAAAATAGCCTGGAAACTTTCATGGCATCTTGGAAGACTGGAGATGAATCGTGTTGGCAGGGAACAGCAATTTGACATGTAGTGCCTGTAGGTATGGCTATGGTTGGGTGTAGTTTCGTTTAATTCTCTGGATTTGCATCTGCTGCTTTTGGCACTGGACTTTACTCTTTAGGTAGTGTGGTTTGTAGATGTTTGGATATTTCTTGGTAGTAGTGCTAGACTTTGGTTGTTGGGTTTGGTGGGTTTGCTGATTTTATTTTTTGACTGCCCTGGCCTAGAGAGTTCTGTGTATGATCTGGGAAGGAGGTTTGGAAACAAACCCTTGGGTTTGCTCTCTAAAGTGCTTCTGTCTGTCCAAGTCACTTTTAGGTCCTTTCACTTATTTAGTAAGTTCTAATATAAAATCATGGAGAGCACTGAGGTTGGTTAGCAGTGTCAGCAATACTAATCAAACATAATTCAACTGACTGTCACCAAAGAAAGGTAAGGTAAGGTAGACAGAGAAGAATGCAAGTCACTTCAAAAGAGCTGCTCTGAAACTCAGCTCTACTCTAATCTGCCTTTCAAATCTGACTTCTCCTGCCCTCATAGAATGAATCAGCCTGACATATTAGCAATTTTTTAAAGAAAAGGGGTGAAGTGCTTAGAATGCATCAAAGGGGTGAAACAGAGAACATCTGAAGACCATCTTTTATGTTATTGATACCCTATTCATGGCAGAGGAGTAAAAGTAGGTTAGGTCTTTGTCCCCAGTTTTCACTTTGTCAAGTTTTGTATTGTTTTTCCACGAAAGGTTTTATTTCAGGAATTACTGTACATAACTTTGTATGATTTATCAGGAGGATGTGGTCTTTAGCCCTTCCTGCTGCATGCTATACGTGTCCTCTTCACTCTGAAAATAATTCTGTTCTAAAGTAGGCCTGCAACAGGTTTTGAGTAGATTATCAGATATATAAACATATATTTATATAAGTATATGCATATTTATATACGTAGTATCTAGGGTCAGATATCCAACAGAGTTGTTTTCATTATATCAATCCAACTGTTGCAGAGGAGTTGACAGAAAAGATTTAAGCATATTTTCTCTGCAAGTTGTAGAGGACAAAGAATCCTACTTCTTTCTTTCCAAGTCTCTTGTTAATGTGGAACTGCTTTTGACTGGTTGTTTTAAAAAATATCCAGTGCAAGTCTGTTTGCCTTGCACTGGTATTGATATTAGAAGTCTTAAAGATTTCTTTAGGAGCAAAGTTAGGGCAGTGCTGAGTCCATCCAGAAAAGTCTCTATTTTCAGTTGTTCTTGCTGCTGCTATTGAGCTGTAGAAGCTGAGTTATAGGTTTGAGAGAGACAGTTCTTTATTGCTGGCTTGTCTAGACTTTAAAAGGGCCAAAATGTGTGAATACTTTTTAGAATGTGCTAATAACTTTCCTTCTACTATGTTATGGAAGTGTTTCATTTCAGGATTCCCCACAGGAATAGCTTGAGCCATTGGGTGCAACCACCCCATCCTGCAAAAAAACCCCACACCCTTATTTTGTATGAAATTGCAGTATTTTGAGTGGAATTGTTAAAGAAAAGAACATGACTTAATGATATATGTGTATTTCAACTTTAAGCAAAGTATTAATGTTTATTTTTTTGATATTTTCCAGAGACTCATGGAATCTCATTTAGAATTCAAATCACTGTGAAAGAACTGCTGGATACAGATGTACTTTTAAAGTTGTTATTTCATTTACCAGTCGATTATCCATCAGCTGTACCAGATATTTCTGTTAACTCAGACCAGCTTACAAGGGCCCAATGTATGGATGTGAAAGATAAATTACTTGAACAAGCAAAGAAGCATCTTTCTGAACCCATGGTACATGATCTGATTCTTTGGATACAGCAGCATCTTAAAGATGTCATTAAGCAATCAGCAACAGTTTGCAACGAAAAAACTACTTTGTCAAAAGGAACAAGTACAGAAGATGGTATCTGGATTCTCCTTTTGCATTTAGATCACATGAGAGCAAAGGCAAAATACGTGAAAACTGTGGAAAAATGGGCTTCAGATCTAAGGCTGACTGGAAGACTGATGTTCATGGGCAAGATAATATTGATTCTTCTTCAGGGTGACAGGAGCAGCATTAAGGTGCAGGAACAATGAATGTTGACTGGTTCTATCGATTTACCACTGAAGCCTACATGTCTGAATATTTTGTCTGTGTTTTTCTAAGATTAATGATTTTGGAAGCTAATTGATCATTATGAGAGTAGGAAGGCCCAGCAACTTTATTCTGATTTAAGAAAAAGAAGGTACTCTGTAAGAAAGAAACCGGTGATACCTGTAGACCTCTGGTCTGTGTTCCTTGCTTCTCACTGTAGTTATACCCCTGTATTCCCTTTGTTTCCTGACTTAAATATGCCTAGGTGCAGTTTCCCATATTTCCCAAATGCCTTAGAAAGTAGAAAAAATTGTGGTGTGAAATTAATAACAGACATGTTTCTAACTCATTACCAACTGTCTCTTTCCTTGACTTGGTGCTCCTTGTGCATGCCTGGGCTTTGGCATTCTTGTCTGTACTAATGAAGTCCCACTGCATTAGGTGGAGTTTTGTGGTGATGTTGGAGGTGAATGTTTTGGCTTTTCTAAATCACTTAAGCCTTCACTTAATGATGAGTAGGAGCAGTCATGCACTGTTTGGGATGGGCACTTTCAAAGTTTGATTGCTATGCTCTGAAAAAGAAATCTGTATGTTTCATGAATTTTTGCTTTTTTTTACTAAACTTTGAAGATACTCAGTGACATTTAATATTTTGGTGTTGTTTTTTTTAATCATTTAGGAGTATTTGATTCTTCAGAAAACTTCTAAGGTAGATGTGGACTCAAGCGGAAAGAAATGCAAAGAGAAAATGATGAGTGTACTGTGTGAGACAGAAGTACAGTCACAGCATAAAAGGTATAATTTGGTACTGTTGTGGATAGAAAAGTAACAGAATTGATAATTACATTCTGACAAATCTGAGCATGTTCATGAGTTTCCCTTTTACAATGTAGGTTTCAGACATTTGAAGTCAAAGAATACTCAACACTGAAGGAGCTACAAAAGGAATTTGAAGCTGCAGGACTTACAGCTCTTTTCTCTGAGTTTGTGCCTCCTCTCTTAAAATAAAATCAAAAGAAAACATGGGACCTTTGACCGAAGCAGGAGTTGACTACAGATGCTGATGGAAGATAAAAGGACTAATGTGGCAGATGTTAAAGCTTTTCTGCAAAACGTGCCAGAAGTAGTCATCCTCTTGCAAAAAGAAGGCAATTCGTACAAGAAGAGTTGATAACTTTTTGACATTTATATATTAATAACTGTTTCTAAGCAGTGTGAAGTTATATGTGATAATTACGTAGCAAACATGAGAGATTGGGAAGAAATAATGTTTAAAAAAGTCTTCTAGTCAGACTCTGTTTTGCAGTCCCTGTTTTTCAATGTTTTGTTTCTTCTCTCTCATGGTAGAGTTTGTTGATAATGGTCTGCTAGAAAGCATGATTAATTTTGCTTTGGAAGATTATATGAAGATATTTCTATATAAAAACATAGCAAGCACAGGTCTGAATATGTGAGGACAGCATATACTTAATATTCCTTGGAAGTTCATCTGCTAACTTTTCATTCTCCATTTAATTGACTATAAATGCTAGACTGTTGATTTAAAGAAAAAGCTCATGTCACTTTGGGCCTGGAAAAACTTAGAAGTGTCTTTTTGAAGATTAGTTTTAATTTTAAAATGTGTAAAACCACCCAAGTGGAGAATTTAAATTAATTAAAAAGCTAAGGTAAAGCCAGTTGTAATATTTGCTTTGATAGTTTACAGATTTCTTTTTGCATTTTATCTGGTTCTGTGCATCTTTAGATATCTTGATTCAATTGAAGTCTCAGAGCAGCATGTATACAGACTTCTGTTTCTCAAGACTTTGGCCAAGTTTTTTTTTTTTGTTCGTTTGTCTTGTTTGGGGGTTTTGTTTGTTTTTGTTTGGTTGGGTTTTTGTTTGGTTGGGTTTTTGTTTGGTTTTTTGATTGATCACTGGCCTTGGCCAGCTTATAGGTTTCTTTTGATCAGTAGTCTGTGTATTACGTTAGTATAATGTTATAAATTATGTACATAATTTTATAAACTGTGCAAGTTCTGTTTGCC
>JAWWES010000006.1:17166093-17222575 GCA_035583135.1 Lophotriccus pileatus
AGTAGTCTGTGTATTACGTTAGTATAATGTTATAAATTATGTACATAATTTTATAAACTGTGCAAGTTCTGTTTGCCTAGGGAGAATTGGATACTTATTTCTTACGATTATTAGTGTCATTTGGTTTCTATTTTACCTGAAACCATTCTCTAGCCAGGCTAGATAAATTATCAAGTAATAAAAGCTTTGCAGTCATGAGTTTCTCAGTAACTAGCAATGCCATTTCAATTTGTGTTAGCATGT
Source organism: Lophotriccus pileatus (assembly GCA_035583135.1). NCBI lineage: Eukaryota > Metazoa > Chordata > Aves > Passeriformes > Tyrannidae > Lophotriccus > Lophotriccus pileatus. Next base: position 17,166,337 of record JAWWES010000006.1, read on the forward strand.
AGCTAAACGTGTGCTTTACTGCTCTCTGAAACTCACTCCTCACTCCTATCTCATGTATTCTTTGTAAACCAAACAGATTTGATAATTCAGTATAAATTAATTATCTCCATTGTGCTGGGGGAAGACCAGGACAATTTGGTTAGTTTCTGTCCTGGAAAATCATTATGTAAGATATGATTTCCAGTTTCATACTCATACCATGAAATCAGACCTCTTTATATATTCTAGAAAAGCAACTAAAGCAAACTAGTAAGACTTTTAGGTTTTACTTTTTTTTAGTTGTTGTTTTGTTTTGTTGTGGTTTTTTTTGAGATATCAAATGCATAAGGGGTTGTAAACTACTGGAGAATTCTTGAAGTTTTTAAGGAGTTTGGTAATGTTCCTAATATAGAGTGTCTCAAATAGATATGTTGCATGTTATTTTGTGCACTGATGCTTATTTAATGAGATAGTAGCAAAACTTCTTCTTAATGAGTCTTTCACGTTTAGCACATTTAATACTTCAGGCACAGTAGAAAGCAGGCTGGATTGAACAGGTTTTACAAATCTGTTCTATATTATTTTGAAATGGCTTCCTGACAGGTAGGAATCTAATTTTCTATCATTTTAAGTGCACGTGAAGATGAATTCTTACTTTTATAAAGAGGAGTGAAACAGAAGTATCTTTAAAATATTAAAATAATATGTATTTTAAATTATAGTTTCCAGAATTGAGCTGTTCTCAGGTAAAATATCTATGTTGAAAAACTGTGTGTCAGTGGAGTATGGTCTTGAAAAGATGCAGGGGCTCTCTCCTTATACTATGCCACAGATCTGGCAAGTATCAAACAAGAAAAGGCCTATGCATGTACAATAAGAAAACATAATCTGTATCTCTCTGCAAAACTAAATATTGTAAGATTTTGCCAGATAGACTTCATATCCTCAGCCAGATCTTTACTTTAAAACCGTCCAGTTTTCTGGAACGAGAATGGTAAAGTACTTCAGCACAATCTGTATCACAATATTTTGTCATTAAAATCTACCTGGGGCCCTATCCAACATGCATATAAATCTATTGTATATGCTTTCTGTTGATTTTGGGAATATGGTTGAATAGAATGCCTACTCGTGATCTCAAATTGCATGTGTTTTAAAAAATAATTGAGGAATAAGTTGTGGTCATCTTTCTTGCAAGATTAGATGCAGACTCAGTAAATTTTTTCTCCCTACAGAAAAGTCACTGTAATTAGCTGCACAAGAAAAGCTGTTTGTAGGGTCAGTGGTTGCCAGTTGCACTTGAATATAAACTGACGTATTTTCTTGAGTATTATTGCCTGATGCCTTCTTGGTCAACTGTTTGGCCAGCGGCAGCATTCTGCAACAGGCAATTAAAAAAAAAAAAAAACCAACAAAAAAACCAAATAAAAAGAGCAAATGAGAATTGTGTAAGTTGCAACTCTCTTCTAATCTGTACTCATCTTCCTGCCAAGTGAAGTTGTAAGAAGCTAGATGATTTCTGTATTTCAGGAGTTGTAAAATGCAGTTCATACAGTGGATCTTTACCATAGTTAAATTTGTTACTCACTAGCTTACACTGGGCAAATCCACAAGTTCAGTGTAGGAAAGGACTGCAGTTTTTTTGGTTGGTTTGATGTGCTTCAGGAGAATTACAAATCTGATCAGCTTGATACTGTTCAGACGGCAGAGAACATGAAAACGAATGTCAGTCTGATTCTGTTAAAGCAAATGCTTTTGCCTACCCATCAATCAGTCACTTATTTTGAAGGGTAGGAGGATATCTTCTGTTCAGACGAGTAAACAATATTTTTAAAGGCTTTTCTTTTGGGAGGATGTTGCAGCTGTCTGTTAACTGATGGTTTGTTTGCATTTGTTGTAAAAAGAGATGGGCAAGCCTGTGAGCCCCTGGGGCACAAAAGTCATCAAAATAGGTACTGTGGTGCATGTTCTGCCCTCCAAGGGAACTGAAGCAGACACAGAAGAAGAAGAAAACATGCAGATACAGAAAAACAAAATGAGGGAAAAGTCAAAACTCTTCAGCATTATTAAAGAATGCCTTGTTAAAGAAGGCCTATCGAAGTTTAAAAAGTTTGTGAAGTGTATGTAGCTACCAGAATCTGACAATTCAGTTGCAAGGGAGAAGAAATCCACAAATAAAAAATGATTTAACAAATAAGAAGCTAGATTTCTCATGGATACTGTGTTATAAATACTTCTTCAAAATGCGTGGTTAGTAAAGCCTTGTTTCTGGTGGCCTTTCTCATTTCTAAACAATAGCACACATGAAGCCTTCCCTGCAGAAGATACATTCCGGATGGTATTGTCCCAGTGCCTGATGTTGATTGTGCACAAATTGATTATTGTTTGCATGAGTCTGTAGAGTATGAATAGCATTTTTTCACCTGTTACCTTGTTCCTCAAAGTTGTAGGTACTTGGTTTCTTTCAGATTGTTAGCCTCTCGTTTTAATTGAAATGAGTTAAATTCAAAATTTCTAGGAGAACTTTGTAGTATAAACATGCGTGCTTCTGTACAGACAGCACAGATGTATAACCACAGTTTCCTTTGAAAATCAGACTAAAATGAAAGACATTGCAATAGGACTGACAACTTAAAGAATCAAGTTTTTAGGACAAAACTGAGATTTGGTTGGTCTTTTTGAATACCTTTGCATATTAAATATGAAGAAAATAAAAATGGGGTAAGAAAACAAGAAAAATCCAGGGGAGGGAAGTAACTTTAATGGAGGACATCATCAGTATTGGGAATTTACCTGCTTTTCATATTTAGTCTCATTAATTAATTAGCGCCCCTACATTCTGATTTGTTCTTTGATGTTGCAGGGAGGACAGGACACTGTAAGAATGCATATAAGAAAATCATTGACATAATCAATTAAAAATAATTGAAAGTAGATTTGATTGTTTTGTGAATAAGGCTGATTTTTGAGGTTTTGTAGTTCTATCTTATTTTCCTATAATAAGATCATCTGTCTCTTATTTCTGTTGTGAATGATCCACAAACCCACTCGGATTAGTATAAATTATATGCAGAAGTACTGTAATGAGCCTAAAGAAACTTCTTAGTGGAAAAAATATTTTGTTTATGTTGTTTCCTTTAAAAATAGTTTAATAAACCCTGCATATGGATGATTTAAAACCGAGTGTCCCTTGATTTGTTCAGCTTTATCTGTGAAAATACAAACATAATCATGTTATAGTACATCTGAAATAAGATGATGAAATGTTCCACTCACAGTATTTCTGCCAGAGTTTGAGACTGAAATTGCTTATATTATGAAATAGTGCAATTGCTGGAATCAACTTTCATATATCTTATAGTAGTATTAAGCATTATCATGCTGTCTTTTTGTGCATAACACATGCAACACTGGCAGCACTCTGTTCTGGCTTTATATTTTCTAGGTGTACATAATTTTACGTTACCTTATGCAAGAGTTATGATTGTTTATATTAATTATAGGCATAAATGGAACTTGAAATGTAAATATGGTAATGCCATTTTCCAGCTATTGTTCTGTGCTGACTTTTGTCTTAGTGTGTGTTGTTTAACTTCAAAGTACTAACCCACTGTGAAGAGAACTCTTCAGAATGACAGAAAAATTTGCCTAAAAGACATTAATTTAAGGAATTCTTTGGACTCTAAAAATGAATGCCTTAATACTTTCAGTTAATTAATCATTCAGATGCTTTAATTTTATGCTAATAAGGTAACAACTGCTGTACTTCTTATTTTCTTTGTGTTTCTTAATGTAATACCTGTAATCTATTTGTATCCTGCATTAGAACATAGCTGATCGTGGAATTGGGGTCAATGTTTTATTAGTATTTCCCATTGTAAATATTTATGATTCATTGTATGTAAGCATTGTTATCTATCATAACATGAATGCAAAGAGCTATTTTAGGATGAAACTTGATGCAAAAGATCTCTGCATGAGAACAGTAACTCTACTTCATGTTTCTTTTCCAATGTCCCCTTTTACATTCCTGCAGCTATGGGAAGCGGTCAAATAAATGATCAAAGCTTTCTAGAGCTGAATTGAGCAGGCCAATTCCCTGTCTTACTTGGGATCTTGATGCCTGTGGAGTGGAGGTGGGGTACTCTGTAGGCCTTTATGGGACCACTTTTGGCAACATCAAACCGCTCCACTGAAGGAATTAGCTGGATATTTCTCCACTTTAAGTGGAGACTTGGGGAAGTTAATTTCACCAATGCAGGAGTGGAATGGTTGATTTGCTGCTTGATCCAAGCTTCACATTGGAGAGTGCTCTTGGTACTCCGTTTATGTCAGTGCCATGGAGGGTAATAACCTGAAGTTTACACTTGTGTTAATCACAGAGGACAAGGCACAGCAAAACCAGTGCAGCAATTTTAAGACTGAAGATGGTAAACTCAGTGTACCTTTACTGGTTTTGGGACATACTGAGATAAACCAATACAAAATGATTTTGTTGGTCTCTGATTGGTCACTAATCTCTAGTGGTTTACAAAGGCAGGGTACATTTTTATGGGAGGTGGTGCTATGAGTATCTTTCAGTCAAGATAATAGAAAAAGCAGTTCTTTTTTAAAATAAAGTAACTGAGTTGCTTGTGAGAACACTGTCCACGTGAGGTGCTGAACAGAAACTGAGCTGTATGGATTGAGCTGTGCCAGAGGCTGATTTTTATTTGGTAGAAGTGGAGGTGTTAGGAAAGAACAGACGGCAATAAAAACTGGTGATGTGGCTTTCAGAGAAGCCAAAAGGAAGTTTTTTTGCATTGATTACTCTCTGGAAAGAAGTTTGGGAATATGAGCAAAGAAGTTGCTACTGTATCCAAGCTTCAAGTAGAAATGCCCAAAATAAATACGCAGCTTCATTGTCATTTTCTCTTTTTAGCAGAAGCGGCATGTAGAACTGAGAACAAGTAGTGGAAGTTTTCATGAGTATAGAGATGACTAACATCACTCAGGAGCTGTAGGCTGTCCACAGAGGAATTAGAACAATTATTAGGAATTGTCCTCAAATGACCCAAGGATGACAGAGGCTTTGCTGAGGCAACAATCTCCAAAAGTCTCATGAGTGGAAAACCAGGCTCTTGTGGCTCCATGTGCTTGGGAAGATTGATGGAAATGGTGACCAGCAGTTCCTGGGAGCAGATTTTCTACAAAAGGGGCATTCTGGAAAGCAAGGGTTGAGAGGGTTGACAAACCAATTTGGGGAAAAAAGGTTCTGCTTGTATGTGGAATCAGAGAATACAGGTAAGTGTTTAATTTTTATGAGACTTTTTCTGCATTGATATTATAGAGACCTGGTGTGGAGATGTTAGATGATCCTTGCTCAGAGAGTGTCTAATGTCTTGGGAGGCTGATGTATTTCAGTTCCTTGTCAGTTACAAAGATAATTTTGGGTGATAACAGTGGTCAGTGGCATTACAAGATTTAAGTGCTGCAAACCTATTCTGGATCAGGGATTTGGAATTATGAACCAGCCTATAAGTATGGGTTAGACAAGGCACATCTAATAAGAGAAAAACAGGAGGAAAAGAAAATACTGCACTGGAATGGCTACAAGATATCCAGAAAATTGTATTTCTGAGGTATCATTGTGGCAAAGGAGAACATCAGTGTTACCTTTGCGTTGACAAGGAGCCAAATGCTATAAACTCATCTGGGTGTGAGGGTGTCAGAGTTTCTGGGCTGTACGGTGCCTGGAGCTTGGCACAAAGCGTGTGTCTTTCATGCCAGCATTGCACCAGTTTTCTTTCTTTTTTTCCCTTTTTTAAATTATTTTTTTTGTTGTTGTTATTTGGAGGCAGCTGCAGGGAGGGAGCTGGCAGTTCCTTGATATGAATTCTGTTATTTACTTCCTACAATACTAATTACTAAAAGATGCTACAGGTTTCCTTCAGACTAATTTTGAAGAAGCAAGGGAATGCTTTTTAAAACAAACAAAGGAACAGATAAAACCTCAGGAGTAGCTGTTCATTTACATATTTGAGCTGTGGAAAAAAGATGTATCATAAGAAGAAGAAGAATGATAAAACAGAGCAGGAATAAAGACATCCCTAAGCTGGCCTGGAGTTGCCATCTCTCTGAGCTCCTGCAGAAGCTGATGTTGGTGCTTAGCAGAGGAGAACAGGTATATCTACACAGCAGTGCCTGTTGCTGGCACTAAAAAGCTCTGTGCTGGAAGATTGGGAACAGCTAAAGGCAAAGGCAAGGCTTGGAAGTACAGGCACCATGCTGACAATTTTTAGGGTCTCAGCTTTTGAACGGCCCTCGAGCTGTTCACTGTATAAGAGTGTAATACCCACAGGAGCTCTGGCACTGGCTCAGAATGTTTATTTAACTGATCAAATCTATTGGAAAAGGTAGGAACATTGAAACTGTGTAATCAGGTCCAAAGGGAGAGGATGAATGTAGGGAGTGAAGCTGTTCAGTAGTGGGGAGAACTGGTTTTGAAAACTTGGTAGTTCTTGGTAGCAGGGACAATGAAAAGCTAATCCCTGAGGTTTTTTACGTAGTTCTTAGTAATAGCTATGTAAAAAAGGAAAAACAAAAATTCTTACTCATGTATTTTATGGATTTTTTTCCTACAAATTCATTGGTAAGTTGAAACAAATAAGTTGTGGGTAAATTTTTAGCAGCAAAATAAGTTTTCCTGTCTTTAGGTAGAATGTGAGAAAGTTCTAAAAGAAATTTTAACTGTTAGGTTTCTTATGGATCTGAAGTAAAAGTGGGTTACAGCTCACTAAAAATTTCTTATTAACAATAAATCATTAAAAAATGCTACAAATATTACAACATTTTAACTGCCACGAAGTAAACTACAGCAGAAAGATGTGTGTGTAACTCTTGTTACTCAGTATTTTGCAGGGACTCTTGGGAATAGCAGCAAGGGGTCAAATTTTCTGAATAGAAACGAGGATTTAATGTTTTTTTCTTAGCCAGCAGGAAGAGTTTCTTTTTATGCCATTTTCCAATGTAATTCTGCAATACCAAGAAGGGGGATCAGAACTTTTAACAAATCTGTAGGTCTCATTTGTAAGTTTCAAACCTAAACACAAACAAACTCCAGAAAAGTTTGGGAAAAGATTACTTTAATGATAGATACTCCTTGTGGCAATCTGAAGTGATAGCTCTTAGGTTGGGCACAGATGTATTTGTGAGAGTATTGCCTGCACAGGTAAGGGATGGGTTTAGGTTTTGTTTTGTCCTTTTTTCCTATTAAAATCATAGTGGATGCTGGAATGGGCCGAAACATTTGAAAAAGAACCAGTATGTGAACAAATAACCTGCAGTAAACCTCAGGTCATTACTCAAGGTCAAACATGATGTGGTTTGTTCCAAAGATATGTTGAGGAATATAATTTGGTGCAGCTGCAGTGGGAGACACTGGTGGAGCTCTGGGGGGCGGAAGCCGGAGCCTGAGCCTGAGGGAAGAGGCCATGAACTGCTGAGCCTTTGCAAACCAAAGGGCCCGGGGACCTGTGGCACAGGCACGGCAGGAGGCCACGACCCCCAGACAGACCCCCGGATTTTCCTGCCCTTAGACTGTGAGGGAAGAAAAGCCCAGGGGTTCCTTTGTGCGGTCCCTCCTCGGAGGTGCCAGCTCAAGCTTTTGTTATTTAGTTATTGCACCATGATTAAATTATTTTATGAGTCTGCACATCTGAGGCTGTTATGGGAAACTTGGGGTTGAACCACTAAGGAAACCTTGTCTGACTGTGAGTGTGGGGTGTGTAGCTGTGAAGGGGCTTTGGTCCCAGCTCAGGTAGTGCGAGAATGACTGCCGGAGAAACTCCCAGATGGTCAGACAGGGAAGTTTCCTTAACAGATGCTAATTTCCCTTTTACTTTTATAAAGTAAAAAGGGTGGATGTTTCACTTCATGAACTAAAGACTGAAGTTCTGCAGAAATAGGAAGCTTTGGCAATTCTAGAAAATCATTATATGGTGTGGTAAAAATCAGAAATGTGCAGTGGTTAATGCTGCCCTTTGGTTTGTTTTGTTTCACAACCCGTTGTGTAGTGACCACAGACAGGAGAGCAATTAAAGGGCTTGTGTAGTGATTGGCTCATGGTGGCAACATCCTAAGGTTTTCAGTGATGAGGTGTCATTTCCCTGGAAAACTATAGCTGGCATGATAAAGCCACTGCTTCCCATGGAGGGTGCTCGTGGTCAGGAAGGCTGGGTGTTGCTTCACTTTGCCAACAATGAGCTGAAGAGGAGAGCAAAGGTTTGCTCGTTCCAGGAGCACGTATTGCTGAGCTGTGGTCTCCCTCACTTGCTCTTACAGTTTGTGTGGGTGCAGCCTCTGGCTGAAGGGACACCAGAGGGGCAAGATTTCAGTCTGTCTGGCCCTGGAACTGAGGCAGCTGGGGCTGGAAGAGATGGGAAGGCGATGTTCCTTCTGTCCAAGCAAAGAGGGCAGAGGCTGTTCTCAGCAGCTGTTCCTGGACACTTTGTGACAGGCACAGAGGGTTAGGTGGGTATCAGACCTGGTTTTAGACTGCATGAGAACTGATACTGACAGTGCCTCTGGGGACACCTGACTGTCACCTCATGTATGTTATAGGCCACATTATCCCATCAACTACATGGATTGTTTTTCTGCATGGGCATTTCTAACCCTGAAACAAAGGACTGTCTTACTGTTGTGAAGATGGGAATACCCAAATTCCAGAGCTTTGTGCTACAAAACACCATCCTTTTGTGTTTTTACCATGAAATGTCTTTCCGTTTATGTGGAGTAAGAAAATGACCAAATAATGAAAAGTCATCTACAGAGCAAAATACTGAAAGCATGAGATACAGACTGTCAATCTGTGAGAATCCATCCACTGTCACTTATATAAATGGAACAATAATTGTTTGTTCCTCTTCAGAAATGTAGTTTATGCAGTCTATATAAAGGCAAATTATTTAGTGCAGTGCAAGGAAAATTCTTTTTTCCTATCTGAAACCAATTTAATATTAACTGATGAAACCATTAGAAGATACTGAGACCAATATGAATCCCTTTGGTGGATGTGGAGGAGTGGCTTATCTCGCAAAAAGCCTGCCTCCATTTTGGAGGTAATGGGTTTTTTATTTTTTCTGTTTCTTAATAATAGGGGAAGAGAGAGGGATAGATCTGCTAGAATACTCTCCTTATCATCTTTGCAGCCTATGGTCTCACGGAGAGGAATAGCTGGGAGTTGAAAGGGGAAAAATCCTGACTATTGTGCTTTCCCTGAGATAAGGAATATTTTAGAATCCCTTGTCTCATGCATGAAGCCTGGTAAAAGGGTTCCATATTAACATATGGAAGAGTTTTTTGGGAAAAACAGATCTTAGCCTCAGGAGTCTGCTTTTGACTCTTGGTTTGTCTGGGTGTTTTATATGTCTTTGAAAGTGAATGTTAAAAGCGGGGCTATGAGGCACACGAGCTAAGATTGCTGCATTGACCTCAAGAGGTGAAAGCACAATTGAAAAGGTCTATTTTAAATGTTTAAGGAATTAATAATTGCTGAAAAGTGCAGATACTAGAAGAACAAGCATCTTATATGCCATGTTACAGACAGATCTGGCACTCCTGGGAGGCATTTGTGACAACAGTCTTCCAGTGGGTGACATTTATGTACATTATAAAGAGACAAGGCCTCTTTATGTAAAATTTACAATGAGCTTTCTAATGTCATCAGTTTTTTTAGGCTTAAGAAATTGCCTCTCTGATAAAATTAACTCCTCATGTTCGGCCATCAGCTTTTGGGGCTGCAGAGAACAGCCCCACAGGTGCGTGTGGCAGTGGGTGCATTGGGAGGCTGCGGAGCTGGGGATCATGGAGGGACAGGACAAGCTGCTGCTGACCATGGGCACGTAGCAGCCAAACTGGCAACAGCTGCTTCTGTTGGGCCGAGCATGACAAAATTGATGTTCAGCCTGGAGAAGAGGAAACTGAGGCAAGACCTCACCGCAGTCTGCAGCTTCCTTGTGAGGGGAAGTGCAGGAGGAGGCACCGATCTCTTGTCTGTCCCTTGTGTGACAGGACCCAAAGGAACAGCATGAAGCTGAGTCAGGGGAGGTTTAGGTTGGTTATTAGGAAGAGGTTCTCCACCCAGAGGGTGGTTGGACAGTGGAACAGGCTCACCCAGGGAAGTGGTCATGGCACCAAGCATGCCAGAGTTTAAGAAGCATTTGGACAATACTCTCAGGCACATGGTGTGATTTTGGTGTGGTCCTGTGCAGGAACAGGAGCTGGACTTCATCCCATGGGTGCCTTCCAACTCAGGATATTCTATTGTTCTAAGAAAGTGCATCATTACCCTTGTTTTTTTCTGAAAGTGTATTTGAGAGTTGGGAAAGAGCTTTTTTGATCATTTTTTAGCAATAAAGGGCCAGTAAAGAATTTTGAAGTAGAGAAGAAATAGAGTTGAAATACTGAATGAGGGAGAAGGAAAAAGACGTTGGACTAGAAACTGATGCTAAAACGAGTATGAGGAAAGGGAGTAGAGAGTGCCAGACAGAGCACAGTGTGTTAGAGCAGAAAGTGTGGGAGGAGATCACAGGCTGCAGTGAGGCTTCCGTATGTCTCCCCACGGCCACCTCTGAGCAGTATTGCTCTGTTTGAAGCTGCCACTTGGTCTCTCAACCTGTGTAAATTCCAGGTGTACCCACTGACTGCTTGGATCCCCCTTGATGGAGCAGGTGGCTTCTCTGTGATGGAGATCAAGAGAAAACAGTGTGTGCTGACTTTAATTAAACTGGGATGTGCCTCTTGTGGTGAGAACCTTGGTGAGAGGTTTGTACCATTGTTCACCCATAATACTTTCATGTTCACAATGTAGGAACTCACAATCACATTCAGTAGGAAGCCATAAACATTGTATTGAAAGCAGCATGATTCTTTCATCCCTTAAAACCTTTCAACAAATTAACACAGTAATAGCTAGATGTGTCCAATCTGAATTAATTTTTACAAGAGAAACTCCATATGCTATTTTTTTGTTGGATGATAAGTGGACAAGGCTTTGGATTCGGCTGTCACTTGACGTTCTCACCTTCAAAAATAAGCTTTTTTTTTTGGATGTTTTGACACATTTGCAGGGATGTGTAGGACAAATCCTGACATGCTCTCTCTGTAGGGTTGCATTTCTTTGTCCAACCTTTCTGTATGGAGAATACATAGAGGATATGAGCAGGGAGGATATGTACAGGGAGACTACATTTTGCTGAGCAATGCTGTGAAAAGACAACCTTGTGCACAGGATTGAGAAATCCAGGGAGGTGAATGGAAAGCTCTGGGGAAATGGTGACCCACGCAGTGTCTGACCACATGCTTTGGCTGGCTGTGATCTCTCTGTACCTCCTTTATTCTGTTTATTATGGCAGTAGTAGGTACAAGAGGAGGTTTATGGTGTGGATGTAGGCTCTCCCTGCTCTCCCCAAACTTTGCCTTCTCCCTGAGCCTCCTGTGTCCCTGATTTAAAGCAGAACAGGCTGCATTTTGCTAAGAAGTGCACTAACCCATTCAGATGCTGTCTTAGATCCGGCAGCCTGCAGCGCATCAGAGTATTTTGATAAGCATCATGTCTCCTTGGAAACTACTACTTAGCGGTAACTTGATGCTACATTTGGAGTGTTATGATTAATTTAAGCCTTGCTTCTGCAAAGACACATGGTATGGGCCTCCTCCTACAGAAGTGCAGAGTCTTGTTGAGCTTATCAGAACAGCTCGCATGTTCGAAAGTGTCCCTGTGGGGTTTAGGAGTTCTTCTCTGAATCTCTTCAGGCTCTGGTTTAAACCCATTGGTTATAAATCTCACTTGTTATTCTTAGGTATATTTTTAGGAGTCTGTTGTCTAATTTGGTATTTTAAAAACATTTCTAAAAAGTCCACATCTACAGTTATGAATAAATATAAAGCTCCTTCTGAGGCCATTAAATAGTATTTTAATTAGGCTGGCAAAATTGCTTTTGGCTTGTCTTTAAAGTCTTTAGTATCTTATTTCTATTAACAAAATGGTAATCAACGTTAAATTCTAAAATGTAACCAAAGTAGGTCATATTTTTATTAACTGGAGATAGATAATGAATGTGCCCTATATAAAGATTTGGATTAAATCTTCTGAGATGCTGAGGATAGTGTTTTAATTAAGGTAATCCTTATTGCATCTAGCAAACACTATTGCTGCTTAGAAATTTAAGACCTCAGTCATGCATATTACAACAAATCTAATAGAGATTTAATACTTGTATTTGAAGCAGCAATCTGTCATAAATTAAAAGCATTTGAATAATAAATTTAAATCCTGTTACTCTTTGCAGAGTTTTATATCATTAAAAAACACATTCAACATTAATGTTTTGTAATTTTTATAGTGCTAGGAAGATGTACTTTATTGTTACTCCTAAATCTGTTGTTGTTTTCACCTGCTTGTAAAATAGGGAAGCTGCAGCAGTGTTATATATGTGTGATAAGTTTCTGCCTAACCAGGTATTTTGGGGCACTCGGCATAAAGAATGGGACTGTGTGTACCATCCCACTGAATACTACAGCGGGGTTTGCAAAAAAAATGCTCTAAAATAAAATAATAATATAAAATAAAAATAAAATAATGCTTTAAAAATTTGATAGAAGGGTTACTAATTTACATTGTTAAGATGTTATGACTGGAGTGTTTGAAGGTTTGGTCTGTGGTACTGGGAAAAGGATTGTACTTGATATGGTACATTATAGTCTATCAGTAGAGATGTGTATGCAAAGGCAATATTTGTCTGATTTTTATGAGAATTAGCTTAGAGGTCTAAGCAATTTTTATGTATTAAACAACATAACCAGAGACTTTTACGCTGAATACATTCTGAGCATCTTTTTTTCCCCACGAAAATATTACCATTCCTGTGATTTCTAGGATTCCTTGCATTTCTGAGCTCTGCTGCTGTATTAATCTGTAGGAGTGACAACGGCAAAGCAGAGCAGGCAGACACTTTCTCATCCACTGCTTTGCTCTCAGTGTGCACTGTGGTGCCAGGGCTAGCTGGAGTTTGAATAAGAGTTATGAGAAATGCTAATTTTTTAACTCAGCTTAGCCTGAGAAATACCATTTGGAGTGCCTGGGGGTCCTGTCTGCCTCGGCACTTGTTCCCTCTAAGCAGCTGGTGGGATGCTTGCGGAACAAGTATAAGGAATGGGCAACATCTGCGGAGAGGCTCTTCCCTGGACAATGTTCTTTTGGTTTTTACTTTCAGTGGCTTCTCCTGAGGAGATCATATATCACTTAAAGTAGGTGATGTACAGGGACTTTCTGGCCGTGCTTGCTCAATGACGTCCACAGAGTTCCACTCCCCACAGGGAGGGAAGAATGTGACAACAAATCTGCTTTATTCTTCCTTTAAAAACTCTCTCCATGCTGATGTTACTCTCATTGTGCCAGATCTTTCCATTTGACGTGGTGGGATGCACAGAAGAGTGCAAGCAGTTTTGGATGTGCTCTGTCGAGTTCCTATATGGATAGGCATTTCCTTACCTCTTTAATTCTGCTCTTCCTCATGGGGGAAAACCATACTGATATTCAAACTTTAATTTTTGTTTACATAAATTTAACCCTGCTGCTCCTTTGGGAAGCGTGCTGCACAGTTCTCATCTCTTGGGTATTTATGGCCATCAGAAACAGTATCTTTCTTGCTCACAAGCAAAGAGCAAATCGATGGGAAGATTGTAAAGATTACCTTTATTAGCTTCCTCCCAGCATAACTCCACAACCATAAAGCAACATACTATAAATTAACGTTGTCCTATAAATTAACGTAAAAGAATGCTTTTGTTAGGAGTTTCATGTTATATGCAGTCAAATAATATTAAATACTTTGTTTATATAGTCAATGTCACTGAATATAACATATTCTTGCTATTTGTAGATGATAACTACTACGGTAGTCACAGATGAATGTCTCTTTTGGGATAGACAATAAGCTATCCTAACTTACTCTGATATTCTGTTTTGTGGTTTAGTGAAGAATATAAAAGGAAACCAGGATGATGTAGCACAACATCATAGGACAACCTTGTTCAAAATCTTCACTAACTGTTAGTGTTTGCTATTTTTTACAGATGTTGTCCTTTAAATTGGTAATTGATATATAAACTTTATGCTAATTTACACTGTTTTTGGCACCATTAGTTGGAAAATTATGACCTTTCTTATGTTTGTTATACTGGTTTCTGTGATTCTGCCTCTCTCCTCTCTTTATTTTACCATTCTCTAGATTGATGCTGAAAATTACATGTTATTTTTTCTTCCTTCATAAACCCATGTCACAGAAGTAGAAAGACCTCAGCTACTGAGATCAGGGGTTGCTCAACTTTGCTGGCTAGCATGGCATAAAGTTCGGCCGTGATGAATGGTGCCAGGACTTGACATAAGAGTAGCAAGTCTCAGAGCATGAGTCACTGTACTAGGTCTTCATGTCTGCAGAAAATTTGTGTGAACTGCTGGCTGAAAGCATTGACAATTTTCCATTAGTAATGAATTACAGGAGTAATTTCATTAATTTCTTCACCTCAGTTCAGGATATGTTAGTGTAAGTTGCTTAACCAAGCATCAGAGGAGCCATTGCCGTTAACCTTTGCTCCTTTGCTCTGTAACCAGGACCAGTTAAGAAGTAAATTAGCGTAACATCCCTTTAAAAAAAAAATTACTTTAGATAAGCAGTGGACATAATTTTTGCCTCTTTTTAATTTAATAGCAGGTTTATGGTTTTATGCAAAACCATTCACATTACAGCTGACCCTCTGGGAACTGGGTTTTTTCGTCTGTGTAATTTGGTGTCTTTAATAATCTGCTGTCTGTTAAATCCAGCACAGGCTTGATTAATGAATTGTGATGAACCAATGCATTAATTTACAGGTTTGGTCTAATACCCTAAAAGGCTACATCAGTGCTTCTAGTTATTAATGCTAATAAACTTGAGAGAAAAAGCAACGTGAGGAGGGGCAAGGGAAGGTACTATGTGACAAGTTTTGTCTTTATTCAAGCATTTATGTCTGCAGCTACTTTTCTTACAAGAGAACGGCAAAAGCCCTTGACAACAGACAACATCAAATCGAGAACAGCTTAGTAGTGTTTGAAAAGACTGTAGAATTTCTGAAGCTGTCTGTGTTGCACAGTCAAATCCTTTTTCTCTGTTGAAAGTCCTTATTCAACATAGATTTTCACGCTGTATTTTCAAGTACTGCATATGGTTTTGAAACCCTTTGCTGTTAAATCTGTGGCTGAAGCACAATCTTGAATATGAATTTCTCTGAAAAGTCACTCCAGAACCCTAGGAAGTGATAGGTAGGTGTGCATATAAGGAGGCATATGCATGAGAATCGTGGGTATTTGACATTGGCAAAATTTTCTATGATGAGCAACTCATTTCTAAGATGAAATTGAAGCTTTTAAGATGATCCTTTTGAAGATATTAAATAAATCTAAAAGCTATATTTCAAAATTTTATTGTATTTCATTTTTTAAAAATCCTTTATGTGTCTACTGCATGTAATGATTCAGAAGAGTAGAGTGTATTCTGTTCAGTCTCAAAAGAGCTGGTACATTGAGGTAAGGGAATAATAATTGATTTATTTACTTTTTATTGAGGAAGTGGGATTTGAGAATGGGACAGTAGTATGGTGTGAAGATTTTAGGTTGCTGTAAAAAAAGTATGAAATTTTGTCTTTGATGCTGAGCCTTTAGATCTTGAAAACATCTTAAAACAGCATAAAAGTTCAAAGAAGGGGCTGTATGTCCGCTCTCCTTGGATATTATCTCACAATGCTAGAGCTCAGACTTCTTCAAATTACAATTCATGCCTTGCCTTGTTCTGATAAATATAATTTCAGAATTATTATTTTAGACATTGATGTATCCATCTTTCTGTCTATTAAAATACAGCATGACGTTTAAAGCCCATTTTAGCAATCATGCCTCAGGCATTGTCTTTCTAGTGGGGCACAGGAATTTTCACTTGTCCTTGAGATAAATGACACTGGTATAGAATTGGCATCTCTTAAGTCTTGCTTCAGCATCTATGGTAGCAAAGCATTGCTGGAAACATTGGAATGAGGCAGAGAAATAACACTGCTTAGGCTGAGCAAAATAAACTCTCCTTGTGTCTGTTGCTTCTTTCACTTCCTTACTGATAGGGAGAGAATAATCTCTGTTACATCTTGGCTATTTTAATAGGATTCAGAATGCATGATCACATTAGATACTGTACCTGAGGCAATCTGTGTTTAGACTGGTGATAATTACATGCAAAAGTCATTCAACAATGAGGCAATTACTGCTGATGAACTTTAATAAATTTAGCTGTCAGCGATAGATATTGCTGGCAAGTTTCCTAATCCTATATTTATAATACTTTGAAATTCCCTTATGTTCTATTCTATAATGCATTTCTGTTTAATGGGTTAAAAAAAAAACCCACCAGAAAATATTGCCAGCAACATATTTATATATGGCACAAATATGAACAAAGAGGTCAGAAGTTGGCCTGCTTACCAGATTTACTCCAGTGATTGGTGTTTACTGAAGAAGATGATAGACAGGACAAGACAAATCCTTTAACTCCCGCAGCAGAGGAGAGGGAAAGCATTAGATAAGGAACGTAGGGCTTACAATTCCCCTCATTGTTGATTAACAAGCATTAAATTATGCCTAATGTCAGATGTAGGCAGGTCATTGTAATGTGGTATCACTGTAAATTGAAAGATCAAGCCAGTTAGTGTCTGGGATTTGCAAAATTCTGGAATCTGGGTCCTTTGCTGCAGAGACATACTCTTGGGATTTTCTGAGTTATACTAATTACTTATATGGACAGGTGAATTTTATCCTTGGAAAATTCCATTATAAAACCATTATTCTTTGGAACAGAAAGCAACTCCCAGTCTTGTCTTTCCATCATAGGCAACTATGAAGCTGCAAGGAGTGGGCTGAAAGGGGAAGTGTCCTCCCCATTAGACTTTATTAAACATTACAAAGGCAATGCAGAACTGTGTGCCTTTTCCTGTGGATCAGTTGCTGTGATTTGGTGGGCTACAGTTCAGGAACCACTGCTGTGACATGAGGTAGGTAGAAAATATGGGAAAACCTAGGACAGGGTACAGACGTGATAGCTAACAAAAGAGTATGTATCCTTCTGTGAAATGATATAAAAATTCTAAATATGGGAATAGTTTTTAAATGGCAGAAATATAATTTGTCTCCTTCCTAATCCAGTATAATACATATAATCATGTGCCTCACTCTTATGCATTAGGTTTAGGGCAAGAGCAGAGCTGGATCTCCTGGAAGAGTTATTCTAGCAGGAGCACTGAAAACTGTCAATTTGGAAGGAAGGAGTGTTTTTGTCAGAAGCTTTCTCCTCTTTTTTTAGGAATGCAATGGGAAACACCAGTGAGGTGTTTTTCTTCTTTTTATGTCTTCTTATAATACAAAGCAATTATCTCTAAGGCCAGAGATGGCCAGAGGGAATATCCCTGTAAGGTGTATGTGTTCTCATCCTTTTCCCTCTTGTCTGTGGTTACAGCCCTTGCCTGGGTGCACTGGTGGTCTAAGCCAACGTGACTCTTCTCACACTCCTCCTTTATCTGCCTGGAGCAAAAGCAGCATTGGCAGTCCCGCAGGGTGCTGAGCAGCTGTTAAATACAAGTTCAGTAGTTGAAACTACATAGTAGTAGTATTTTAGCTGTTGTACTATGTTAATAGCTAAAAACCATACACAGCTGAGGAAAATCTGTTTATGATAGTTGAAAGTGTTTTGTGATGAGTGTTAAGGTTATGAATGATGGTTCATGTGAATAAACCTTTGGTTTCAGTTAGAAAACTGGTATTTGGGATGAGGTTAAGTTTCTAGGGTGAGGCTGGAGATGAATCACAGCTGGATTCTGGCTTCTGGCTTTAACACCTACGATCTTTTTTCAGCAGCTGACAGAAAGATCATATTGAACTAGATAAGCTGTACAAAATTCCTGCTGTTTTAACCTGAAATCATGTGATAGAAAGGTTGAGAGTTGGAAATGGAAAATGTAATGGAAAATGTTTGTCATGAAATGTTCAAGGCAACCTGCAGCAGAGCCCCAGCAGGAGCCAGGTGAGAATCAGGAGAGGCTCACCTGTGTCTCTCTGACCATGGAAAAAGTCTGTTTGGCCTGTCAGACTTTGTCTGCTTGTGTCCTTCAGGATTGCAAGGAGAAGGGAGAGAGGAAACTAAGATAGGGACCTTATGGACAGTGGGGAGATGGGGGCTTTGATACAGGGAGACAGAAAAATGAAGGCAATGAGGATTTGGGGGAGAAGCAGTGGTGAATAAAGTTAATTATGTTAAGGAAAAAAAAAGGCTTTTCGGGTTCACCTCTTTCCCTGTTTGCACTGAAGCAGGTGACAGCAACATGGTGTGGCTTTTACTTGCTAGTTAGATCTGTAAAGTATTGAAACATCTGTTACACTATCTAATGACTCCTTAAATTGCTCAGGTACTTGTGGCATACAGCAATGCTTGCGTAAACAGGCTTGTCTCTAGAGTCAAGCGTAAGACATTCCCATAGTTTTCTTACTTCTCCACTTTTTGTTGGGAGTAATGGTTTTTCCAGTGATTGGGTTGTTTATTCTGCCTATGGAGGAGGTTTGTACAGTGTCATTTCTTTCTGTGCTACATCTGATCAGGAGAAAACAAGAGAAAAGGAGAAGGCTGACAAGCATCCAGATTAGTATGTTAAGGTCTGGATGAATGAATGAGCATGTGGATTATAAACCGAGGCTGGGTCTCAGGGGGCTGTGGGTAATGAGTCTCGCTCTGCATGTCACAAGCGGGGTATCAGGGGTCTATCCCGGGAGCTGTCCTGTTTGATGTCCGTGTCAGTGGCCTGGGGAGGTGGTGGAGTGTGCACGTGTCACCAGCTGCAGCTGGGGGAGGGATACCATTCAACATACTCGAGGGCTGGGCTGCTCCTCAGGGACACTTAGACAGGCTGGAGGAGGGAGCTGCCAGGGACCTCATGAAATTCAGTAGCAACAAATGTGAAGATCTGTTCTGGGACAGGAGAAACCTCTGGGTTTCATCCCTGGGATGGGCTGCTGGGGGGAAAACTCTGGGGAAAAGTGCAGCAGAAATGAAAGCAGTAAAGACATCCTTAAAGTGCAGTAAGTTCAGTGAAGGGCCACCAAGTTAGTCTGGAGCTGGAGCCCTGTGAGGAGAGGCTGTGGGAAGGGGGCTTGCTCAGCCAGGGGAGGGGATGAATTTGGGCACCTACCAGCAACTGCCAGTGTGTGCGAGGGGGTTGCGGAGGAGACACAGCCAAGCCTTTCACATTAGCAAATGGCAGAGGGTGAGAGGAAGTGGGGATAAACTGAAACAAGACATGCTCAGGCTGGTACAAAGAGAGACTTTCCCCATGTGGGGGCCTAGGGAGGTTGTGCAGCCTCCATCCTTGGAAGTTTTCCAGAACCTGACAAAGCCCTGATTCACCTGGTCTGGTCTCATGGCTGATCCTGTCCTGAGCACAGGCTGGACAGGATGGACTTCCATGGTCCCTTCCAACCTGAACTGACAATTTGGACAACTGAATATGAATAAGGGGAAGAGAGTGGGAAGAAAGAAGACTTGATCAAAATATATTGCTCAAAAATTCAGTGGTAGACAACCTAAAGTTGTTGTTCTTAAACATTTAGGTTTCCATGGACTCCCCAGTCCAGAGTCTGTTTGCCCAGTGCAGTCAGCTTAGATTATATTTAACAAAATGTATTTATTCTAGTTGGATAATTCCTGAAAATAACACTGTGGGCTAATTTATCTGCTTTTATTCAGGTCAGCCCAGTCCTGCTTACTTCTAGTGCTGGAATGACCCTGGAGAGATTTGTAACTTCAGATGAGGATCTTAAAGGTAGGTCTCTTCTTTTTTTTAGGATTTAAAAAAAATTAATTTTGCCCACTTATTTTTGAAAAATTAGTAGTCTAAACTGGGGTTCATCTTAAGTACTATGCAGCTACAGTGAAATAAACAACTTTCAAGAATAGTCTGAAAAATGCGGGGCCCCACTTTTTCATATGGGAAGAAGCAAATGAAGCTGGGAAGCTGGTTGTAAAATTCAGCTGCTGGTGCCACCTGAGCAAAAGCAGGTCCTTTCCAAGGCGCAAGAATGAGTCATGCATTGTGCTAGAGTTTGTGATTTCGACAGATGTGCTTCATCTCACACTTCCAGCTGGTACAGCAGCTCCTGCAGTCAGTTCCTGCACCTCAGTGGCAGTACATAAGTTGCTTGTGCTGTCCTAACCCAGGGATGTGTGTAAGCGCTCACAAACAGCAGCATCCAGCTTTGCCTGTGAAAAAGAGGCAGGATTAGGAGAGGAAATGGTGCGTAGTGGTTTGGTTTGTCCTCACGAAGAGGTTATTTATTGCAAGATATGTGGGTTCAAGGTGTCATGAAGTGGCCTGAGGCAGTGAGCAGGCATCCAGGACTGAGCGGTGGCTCCTGTGCTTCATGTTAAGTGTGTCTTTAGTGTTTAAGTGCGTCTCTGTGTTTAGTGGATTACAAGGATGTAGGAGAGGTGGTGTAGAGACCCCATGTGCAGGAGCCTGATGCCCCCCTGCCTGGTGTTTACCACGGTCCCCTCGAGTAACTGCACAGCAGCTCAGTCAGTGCCTGCAGAGCTCTATCCCCCAGGGCTCTCGTGGGGCCTTTGGATGTCAGGTAAGTAGCAATTATTAATCATTAGGGCTGAGATTATTCACACTGTTTGCTTTCCTCACATTCATTCCTCCCTTTCTTGTTCAAATAAAGTGACATTTAGTAGAAACTTACAGTGTAGCTTTTTATCCCCCTTTCAGTGCTTTATTTGATTTCATTGATCTTTCTAACTCATAATCAAACTGATTTTTGTAACCAGAAACTGTCTGATCTTACCCCTTTCATTTTGCTGTGTACTGGAAGAGCAGTTCAGGCTTGCAGAGCTGAACGGTGTTAGTTAATTTGGGCCGGGACTGTGGAGCCGTCCGACACGGGTCAGGAGCAGGGAGCCGGGGGAAGCCTGGCAGTGCTGCTCCCCTGGGAGCGAGAGGGCACGCGGCCGCTTGAGGGGTACCTCATACCCCGTGGGCTTGGCACTGCGGGGTTCCTCCCGCTGTCCTCGTTAAACGAGAGGTTCGCTGCCCAAAACTGGGGTCCATATGAGACCCCAAATATTACAGATGGCCTTTCAAACACAGCAAGAGTCGCTATCTGAGGAAGTTTTCGATAGGAAATGCTCTTCTGGAACTGCCCCCCTCTGTTCAGCAGCTTGTCCGGTAGATCATCTGTCTGAAGGTAACGGCATTTTAAGGAGACGAATCGACACTTTTGAACGTTCCCCACTGCTTTTTCCCCTCTCTGAGTGCCCGAAGGAGACAAGCGGTGTCGAAGCCCCCGGCGAGGGGAGCGGGGACCGAGCTCCCGGGAGGATGCGTGTCTGTGTAAGTGCGAGCCGGAGGGGCCGGCACCGCCGGGTGTCGCGGCCGGGGCGGCCCCTGGGCCGGGCGGAGCGGCGGCAGCGCCTCCGCGGCTCCGCCAGGGGCTGCTCGAGCTCCGCGGCGGCGGCGCCGGGACGGGCTCGGCTCCTGCGCTCCCTCCTCAGCGCTCCCTCCTCAGCGCTCCGCTCCGCGCCGCCTGCCCGGCCCAGCCCCGCTTCGCTCCCCGCGGCTGGCGGGGCGCTTACCCTGCCGCCTCCCAGCCCCCCTCCGGCCCCTCCACGCGGGCTGTAATTAATTCATTAATTCCCCGTGCCACGCGGGATCTTTCTTTCTTTTTTTTTTTTTTTCTTTTTTTTTTTTTCTTTTTCCCCCAAGGTATGAGCGCGGCGATTTAAACTCCTGGTCCCGACCCGCCGGTGCGTCGGGAAGGGCCGACTGTCGCTCAGCCCCCAAAGATAATCGGAGGGGAAACGTGTTCGCAAGGGATAACTCCCGAGTATCCCCTCCGCAAGGTGGTATCAGCGCGATTTTTTATCTTGGCTGCATGCCAAAGACAGTGTTGTGGTGCCTGCTTATTCCTCTTCCCGTTCTCTGGAGTTGTTGGCTTCTTTCTGCTCATTTTTTGTAAAATGAAGACTTGAAAATGTACTGCTTTAACCGTGGAAATCCTCTAAAATGCCCTAAAAATGCCTTTAGCAATGCCACCATTCAGAAAGGTTAATCCATGACGAAGACCAACACCACAGTAGGCTTTCCTTCACCGCAGAAATGTGTAAGGTAATATGGCATTGAGTGATGCCATTTTTGTTTTCCCAAGGCTAATATCTCACTTGTACAAGTTAATGAGTTGACATCAAAGATACAATAGATTGGAATAGGCAGAATGCAAGGCTGTACAAATTTCAGTAGCATTTATGAAGAAAATCTGGTGTCAAGCAAAAACTCCATTTTATGTTTTCTGAAAGTGAAGTCACAGTAATTACAATGCTTTGATAAAATGTTTCACCTACATAATTGGTGTCCTTGCAGATTCATTCTGTTTCTGTTGCTCCTCAAGTCTTTTTTGTTTTATTTTAATTTCCCAGGCTTTTACAACAGCTGCAGTGGAAAGAGCACAGTCATGGAGTTTTTTGGGAAAAGGAGTTTGCTTGTCCTAGTTTTTTTTGTTTGTTTTTTTGTTTGTTTTTTTGTTTGTTTGTTTTTCTTAATTTTATTTTTTTAATTTCTGAGTAGGCTTTAGGAGGTTTGTTAGTAATTGTGCTGAAAGCATGTTTGTAACTGTGTGATAGTTGTGTGCTCTGTTGTCAAAAGCCTTAACAAACCTTTAAGTGAGTCTAATTAAAGCAGCCTTTGATAATGGCAATAATAAAAGGATTACTCTAATTTACACTGTAATGAAAGGATTGTGCCATTAAATGTTACAGGAAATAGTGAAACTGCTTTTCCAGACTAGGTAGAAACTGCATGCTGTGCTTTTATGATCTCAGTGAAGTCCAAGTGATCGTCTTTCCAGCCATCAGCCAGAAATTCAGAAATGAGGTAGTTCCTTCCTCTTCTGAGAGAGAGACCTGTAGTCCACTTATCCTGTTTGGTGTTTCCAGTGTGTGTTTCGTATTTAAACTTTGCACATCTGCCCCAAAACCCTGTCATATTAATGGAGATCAAGCCTGGTGGGTTTTGTGGTATCTGAACACCAAGCTTTGGGCTGGAAATATTATAGGTTTGTTTGTTTGTTTGTTTGTTTTCTGGAGTTGCTTTGCAGTACATTGTTTCTTGGCATCTTGTCCTTTAAGCCAGGATAGTTTCAGAGGCAAGAAATGACAACTTCTTTTTTTGGACCATGATTCTAGATACCAATTGGATTGCCCTTCTCAAGTAAACAGGTTGCCAGCCTGTGAAGGATGGTGTGGTGCCATAGACATGTCAGCAGAACGTATGGCTTTACACTGCAGGTTAATCACCACAGAGCCTCATGTCACTTCTCCACTTCTCTGCTGCAGGTTCTAGTTTCATTTTCATTGTGTACCGAATTTTGTATTTATTTTCATGGGACCCTGTGTGAAGCCTGCGTTTTATGTGTTTGAGAGGACAAACCAAAAAAGAAAAGCAAGCAACTCACCCTGTTATTTCCTAAGGTAAATTAGAGCACTGAAGTTCAGTTATACCTCATTTTCTGAACTTTCAGTGCTGCAGTGACTGAGCGTGTGAAGTGACCAAAATATGACCAACTCACGCACTGTAATACTCTTTACATGATAAGCTGTTAGAAGGACTAAAACCATATACATTTAAATATTGAGAAACAAGAATAAGATGAGAATCAACAACCTTAGAGCAGAATGTAAAATGATGTTGCTGCAGCTGGGGCTCATGCTGTTTCTGTGTATTGTAAAGAAAACACTATCATAATAATAAAAAAAAAAGATAAGCAACCGAACTGTGAATTCCATGTTCACTTTTCAGTTCTACCTAACTCTTTGTAACTTTACAATGAAAGATTCAGAAATTGGAGCCAATTACCATAATATGTGGTGGTTTGGTGGGAGCATGTTCTACATCAGACAGTTAAAAGGTTTTATTGCTATTAGGAGCTTGTTAATGCCCTTGATAATGTCTCTAGTTGCTTTGTAATGTCTCTTGTTGAAGTATAGAATTCTTTTATCTTCTTATTACATTATGCAGAAACTTGAATTGAAACGATATTTGCAGGAACATTTAAAGTAGTGCATCAATCAGTTTCAAAGAAGAGAAAATGTTCTCAGAATAGGTTATAAAAGGATAACTGTCAGTTTTATTTTGGATGAACAAAGAAACCAACGTAAAAAGCACTTTATTGTAAAAGCACACTGTGCAATTCAATAAATATTCCATATAAATATAAAAGAAAAGAAAGTTCATAATTGTCTGATGACTTGAATATAATTTAAGTAATACTTTCAGAATGCAGTAAGCAGTGAAGCACCTTCTTTCCTGTGTATTCCTACCCCCAGATCAAGTCCTTGGTAGGAGATAGCTTAAATCAACTTATTAATGATTTGAATGAATAAAATATGGTTATAATTTAACATTATCTTCCAGGGATGTAAACCTACTCACAAACCACCTCACTGCATTAGAAAAATAGCAGTATCATCTTCCCTCACTTTCCTTGGTGTTTGTTTGTTTGTTTGTTTTCTCCTCAAATATGATTTCTTGTTATTTGTTTTCCCCCTGGCATTTTTTACCTGCTTTAGCACAAGGTTATTTGAGTATTTATACATTTGAATTACAAACTTTCTATATGAAATACTTTCTATAAAACACTTGCATGTAGTTTTATTATCCTGGAAAACAGTTGCAAATAGGATGCTCCCTGAACCAGCAGTAGCTTGCTAGACCACACAAAATATGGCATGTTGCAGATCTCATCTTGTAGCCTGTAAACCAGAAGCAGCTCTCTCCCCTTCCCCCCCCTCTTTATTTTCTAAAAAAAGAAGGCAAAAAAAAAAAGAAAATACCAAAGACTTCACATGGAGAGTTGTAAATGCGCTGCTCACACAGCAAATGTTTCCTAAAGAAATTTGAGTGTCTTGCCCTTTGGATCTGTTGTCATTTCAGAATCCAGTGTTCACCCCTTTGCTTCAACAGGGTAGAATATTTGTAGTTTAATAACTGTATGTTTATTTCTGAGAAGTTTATCAAGGCAAAGAAGTAATTGACTGTTAATGCACTGATTTATTTTTTTTAATTTTAGTTTATTTTGGTAACAGTTCTATGCAGAAGGGATTTCTAACCTTTTTTGTTGGTCATTCTGAAAGGGTATATGATATATATCTGCATTTTTAAACTGTCTATTTTTTCTTGCCTGAAAACCTTGAAAAGAGCAATATTTTTATTTAATAATCACACTACAAGAAACCCTCCTTGCTCATATCATCTTCTCAATTCTCAGCTTCAACCTAGATATGTTTTTAAACGTGTAGGTGCTTTTTAAATTAAATGCTATTAAAAAAAACCCTATGGGTTTTAGGGACTTACAATACTGGTTTCGTTGAAGTCTGCTATAATTGACCAATCAATTCATAATATTCACAACGTATTTAAGATGAAATTTTATTTCCATGACATATTTTTCTACATGGGACTTGCCTCCTTTAACTGCTTTCCCATGTTTCCATGCCATGCAGCAGCTTTGAAGACTGGCATGCCTGATGGCCTTTGCCCCCCCAGTATCCCATTCTTGCTGCCCCGTTCTCCCCTTCTCTCACTGGCTGACACCTGGCTTTTGGCACAGGTTTAATGCAGTGCCCCCCCAAGACTTTATTCAATAACACTTCAGGCAACTTTTGAAGGAGCACCTCCGTAAGTTACTGAACCCTTGAGAAGGCAATAATTTACAGTGAGCAAGCTGGTGGGTTGCACAGGTCTGTGTGCTCTGCTTAGGAAAAATAAGGTGGTTCCCATGGCAACTCCCCGATGCTATGGATGTGACATCCTGTGCCAGTAAGGCAGGGGCTTGGTGCGAGGTGAGCCCTCCTTGGCCCTGTGTTGTGGGCTGAGTGCCTGCTGCTGCTGCGTGGGCAGGCTGCTATGCATCTCCATCCCTGCCTCACTCCTATGCTGCTCTTCCCTATGAACATACTCCTTCCCTAAAACACGGAAAAATCAGTCCTCTGTCAGAAAACCCAAATGCTCAAGGTAGACAAATATGACGCTTTAAAAAATACTGCACAGAAATCACAACCAAGCCCATAATAATATTGGGATTTTACGAGAAGGCACTATTTTTCCAGATCATCAGCTCTTTCCTCATTTGGAAAAAAATATTTATTTGCCTTAACTTTATTTGTCTTTTAACCTTAGTTATGAATAAAGCAGCCTTTGCTGGCCTGAGGTGTGTGCAGGGGAACAGCAGTGCTTGCTCCAGGACCACACATCAGAAACCTGACTTGAGTAATACATTGAAACTATGCAGTAAAAGCAGCTTGCACTTTATCTAGCATCTGTTGGAAAATGTAGGTTACTATGACAAGTGTGATGACGATGGCTCTCATTTTGCAGGGAGTACCTAGTAACTAACTCCCAATGCCTTTTCAGAGCAGCACTTTGGTTCAGGGTGTTGCCAATTCTGCTTTCCACCTGAAGGTGCAAAAGAGGTAAAATACAGAGCATCCTTGAGGAGATGATGGTCAAGGGTTTCTAATCCAGAATGGGTTAAATATAAGAGACCTGTGTCATATAAGGAATTAACAAACATATGTAAAATTGTGCTAAATGAGCTGGAATGCCTCTTGTAACATGTAAGACTTTAAATAACTCTGTAAAGAAGATAGGAGGAGGAAACTGGCTTTCTTAGATAGAAGCATCAGAGGAGGAGTAGGTATTATGAGTAGAGGTGACAAAGGCAAAAACAAGACAGACTTTTGCATGAAGCACTGAAAGTTGGTCTATAGGAGAAAACATAGTGGTTTGGGTGACAATAGTGTGAACTGTGAAGAACCTTAAAACTGAGGGGTATTTCTTGTTTCACTGTGATATGACAAAAAAAGAAAAAGAAGTGTCTAGCAGTAGCACCCACAACACCCAGCCAAGAAAAAGAGACATGAGAGGCTCTTCTCTAGTATACCAGTTTCTAAATAAAGATGGAGGAGAGGCTTTAGAAGGAGAAAAAACTCTAGGCTTAGTAGCCTTGCTTGGTGTTTTTGCTGGTTGCTAATAATGCTCCTACAGGTATGACCTGACTTACAGTATAAAACCTCTGGCCAAGGTAGTGAGCATCACATCACTATGACAGAACAGGACTCAGTTCAGATTGCAGCAGAGGAAAAGTGATGTCTTGGCAGAAGAATTGAGTGGGAAGTGACAGCTCTTGCTGTAAAAAAAGTGGAGAGTGTCTAAGAGTTAAAAGAGATTCTTCTCTGAAATGCCCATGTAGCTTCAATAGCTCCACAGGAGTTTTAGGATTACAAATGACAGCAAAATTTATGCCATTCTGCATAATTGTATTCTCTACAAAGAAAGTTTCCTACATCTCCTAGCAAAGACCGTACTTTCATTAGCAGGCAAATAATTTCAAAATGACATCTCTTTGTGCCAAGGATTAAAAAGGTCTAACAAGGGGTTCTAAGAAAATAATGAAGCATTTACATTGAATCCTTTGGTTTTACAGGTAGAATAATGACATGAAAATAAAAGAAAATTTTAATTGGTGAAGGGAAGGGGAAGCATCTTAGTCGTCACTATGTTCATCCTCTCTTGTAGCTCACACCATTTTCACTGACAATATATGGAACTATATTTGTCTCTACTGAGGTTCAGCTCTGTTGAAAACAATCCGGTTCTATTTCTGTTAATGTAAGACTTCAGCCTTCCTTAACACGAGTCTCCGACAGACAAGGATGAGCCCAGAACGTCTTGGTTTGGCAATGGTTCAATCCCTCGTAATTTTGTTAATTTAAATTTAGTCACAGGCAGCACACTCAGGAAATGCCATCTCTCTTTGCCCCACCGCAGCCTAGAAACTCTCCGTGATCGCTCTGTTGTCATAGCTGGAGAGCACAAACCCTCTGTGCTCAGCTTGCAGTTCCGACTGCCATGTATGGACATTTCTAATTACTTTGGAGGCGCTCCATTTTGTACTGCATGCATAATTAGTTAGTTATTTACATTTTATTTTAGCATTTTTTCTAGCCAGTACACTAATGAAATCCCGGTGTGACATCAGAACCTCCCTTTTGAAGAGGGTCTTCCCTTCAGGGATCAGCCACCCTTTTAATTTAATGAGCCGCTTTACAGAAACAGCTTCATAATTTTATGTGCAGTGTTTGCAAGGAAATTTATAAATGGCCTGACTCCTTTCAGATCCAAAATATGTTGAAATTAAAAGAAAATCCCCAACTAGTATTGCCTGCTTTGGGTCATCTCTTCTGTGGATTTTTTATGTCACATATTTACCATAACTTAGTTAGGGAAAAGGGTCCTTCCTCTCACAGAGAGAAGAAGAAGTACGGGTGGAAGGAAAGGATGGATATAAGGAAGCTGATTAGCACTGGAGTCCCTGAAAGTGTAAGACAGGCTGTAGGTAAGAATTAGCAACATCATATTATTAACAAACAAACTGTTTTTTTATTTTAAGATTTCCTTTGAAGAATACAGGAAATATAATTAGTGTCCACAAAACTGAGCTTCTTTTTGAGGCATTGTTTTTGTAAAAAAAATGGAAAATTTTTAGTCTTGAGGGTGGGTTTTTTTGTGAGTTTAACTGAACAAAAAACCAACCAATCAACCAAACAAAAATATAAAAACCCTCAAAGAAACTGAAACGAAACAAAAAAAAAAACAAACCACCCAAACCAAAAAGGAAAGAGAAAAGGTGTTGCTTAGCAACAGCCTCATTCAAATTGTCAGAAATTGGTGTATTTGCTGGAATTTTGGAGATACTCAGGGAGCTTGGCAGGTATATAGTTTAAGGAGAGAAAGGAGCTGATGTCCAAAATGAAGAAGGGAAGCTCTGCTGCCATCAGATTAAGATTGTGCACTTGGTTTAATGTTGTTTGAAACACACTTCTGGTTGCCTGGGGTAAGCACGTTTGGACTTGTGTGCCCTTGTGGTTTCAGTGAGGCGGGACTTGTCCTGTAGCAGATAGACATGGACAGTTTCTTTGTGATGTTTGTAAATGTGTTTATTTTACTTCATTTTTAGTTGTGTTCATCTTTTCTCTTCTCAGCCTGGTTTACTCAAAGAGCAAGCTTGTCTTGAAGACAGCACTTTCCCTTTGGTAGAGCAGGAGGACATGCTGGCTGATGTGTTTGCAGCATCAACCTCTGCCTTACGTTTTCTTGTCTGAATTCCCCTTCAAGAGTCCAATTCATTACGGAAAAAGCAGAACTGCCAAGTGTGCATACCTGGGTGTTTGTCTGGGTGGTGGGATATGTGGAGAGGAGTGGGGGAAAGTGAAATTAAGTGAAATTCTGCACATGCCATTTTGTCTTTCCCCTAGAAAAGGCAACCCTTGTACTGGAGGACTGGAAGAGCAACCTCATCACTAATAGAAAGTCCCCAAGCCACGACGGAAGGCTGTCTCATAATGTTTTGGCCATGAGCTACAGCCTTAGGTGATTTTCTGTCTCCACATAATGCTGTCTCTGCTTTGTGCACTAGCGGATTGACCCACTTGCTTTTGGACTGCCATGCAATCACTGTTTTGTGACTTGGATTTATTTCTTTTAACCTTTTGAATTCCCTCCCTTTCTTTCCTTGGTGTATGAGGAAGGAGAGAGAAGAGACTCAGTAATTCCCTATACTCTTGATTTCCCATTCAGCAGCCTGGAGAGGAATCTCCAGCCTCCACATATCCTTAAGTCAGGCAGGATGAAGAGGACACGTGGACACTTGGCACTGACACTTTAGATACCTGGGCTGGACTGGTGCTGGAAAAGCACCCTTGAGGGTGTGCATTAACCTGCATCCCCGTTGTGAGCTAATTAGCCCTTTGGTTTCCCCAGAATTGCTAGGGATTCCTTTAACGTCACTGTAAAAAGTGTTTGTAAGACTGGTTGTTCTGTCTGGATCCTGATGGGTGGATTTCTCTGTGCTGCAAGAGCTGCAGCATGTTGCCTCTTTGTGGCAGCAAGTATTTACACTCTCTTGTATAATACAGGGAAGGGACTGCAGGAAGTTGACTGAAACATCAACTCTGTTTTGAAATGGACCATTCCTTTGTTCCTGCCGTTTTTGTTGCTTTTTGGGAATGGCTGCCTTTCCCACACAATCCTAGGAAAGAAGTTGTGCAAAGGAAGTTAGAAATTTTTCCCTGGCACATCATGAGGGAAGAGCCCTGAGAGGGAAAACGTAACCAAAGCTCACAGGCACTAAGAAGGCACTAGTTAAAATTCTGTGGCTCATTCTTTTTGTAGGGGAAGAATCTCATCCCTGTGTGGATTGACTTACAAACTCATTTGCAGAAAGAATTATAAAATGCAAATATTTATGAATCAATGTATACGTTGTAATCTTATTTCTAAAACAAACATTACTTTGTACTATGGCTCCTTAGTGTGGTGAGTTGAGAGATTTTCCAGCATTTATCCCATTTTGAGCAATAAGCTGCAGGGAATAAATGCTGCTAGTCAGACTGGGATGCAGCAACTCCTGGAGTATTTGTGCTCCTGGCAAGTTGTCTTCTGCCTTCAACAAGTGTTTGTAAAAATATTCAGATCAGTGTTAAAATTGGGGTATTTTTTTGTATTTAATTTTTATTTAGGCAGTTGTCATAACCAAACAGGCAGTAGCATTCTTGTTAAATGTGGCTTGTAAACTTTGGCTGGGGTTTTGTCCCCCAGGCAGGACCTTCCCCCCCGTGGCTGCTGGAGGAGCTTTTCTCCTGAGGTTGTCTGTGGAGGGCAGGCTGTGGGAGTCGCAAGGTATCCCTGCTGTCTGCTGAGATGGCTTGAGGTAGAAATAACAGAGAGGGGAGGGGAGAATGGGAAGAAGACCAAGGGGACCATGGAGGATTTGGTTCCTGTGTGGTGAGCCTCTAGGACAGGGGAGGGAGCGCTTTGTGGTTTTAGGAAAGCAGGGACTTGCAGTGAGGATGGAGCGGATCCCTGCCAGAAGGGTGTTCGCGCCTGGGTGAGATAGAACCCGGCTGCGTGGTGACGGTGGCAGGGCAAGTCCCTGTGCCTCCACCACTGCCCCTCATATCCCTCCCTGGAAAACCCTCCTGCTGTGCAGCACTGGGCAGTGGACTTGCCCCGTTCAAGGGTGTATTGGAAAACATTCTGAGAAAAAAAATCAGTTGTACTGATTTTCAGAGAAAGTGACTTGTGATCCAATGTATTGGCAAATGGTAGGAAATGAGGCTGCTGCCATACAGTCATGCAATGAATATTGCTTTGCAGGATGAATTCTGGTGCCTTGTCTTGATTATATTTCTCTTCATAAGAGAAAATATTGAGGCTATATAAAAGGGTGGCCTGGCTGCAAGGAGCTGCTTTGTGTCTGCAGCAGTTGGTAATATGGTTGTATACAAGTACTAATGGTTTGCATGAAGCCTGAGGATTTCAGGAGCTGAGTTAGTTACAAAGATTAAGACCAGGCCTGATGGATGGGTACAATGTCCTTTATCGAAATACAACACAAAAATAAGAGAGAGTAAATCAAAGTGTATGGAGGAAGCAGATTCTTTCATCATGGAAAGTATCTTGAGCATTAATCACTAAGTTCCTTTTGCTGGATAGATGCAAACATGACAAAGGAGGTTATTTCCTTCCAAATTACTGTGCACAGTGATTTTTAAGTAACATATTCATCCCTGTGCAGAAGACCACCACAGTAGGTGCTGGTCTCTGAGCTGAAAATTATTATGCACTTTTTAATTTGTCTCTATGTATGATTAAGCTCATCACATAGAGTTTGAGTAAATCAGGGTATAAATACATTATTAGAATGAGGTTATATAATATACGTGTGCCTCTGATACTAATTTGTTATATATACCTGTTATATACAGCTGCATGACACAGTGTATTTATTTAAAATCTAGCAATTGTACCTTCCTGTAATGGCAGATTTTTGCTCAACTGCTTGTGAGCCTGGGGGTATGCAACAGCCATTTTTCACTGTACTCAAATGAAATTCTGATAAAAATAAAAATGCTGCAAAACAATGTGGACTTACAGTAGTATGGAAAGCTACAATTTCAAGTGGTAATACACTTCTGTATTTCATAAATTGACTTATGTCTTAGCTTATTTTCAAAGAGCTCCTCTATAAAATAGCTAAGAATATGTAGTCACTGTATGCTCAGTAAGGCTGAGATTATAGAAATAGGAACAAAAAAAAGCAAATTGAACGTAATATTATGTATGTAAGATTGGAGAAAATAATTTGAAGAAACATACCCCTTTATTGGTAATATATCTATTGAGTTTGTATCCAATCTTTTATAATATTCCTAAAAAAGGGTGTTTTCTTACTAGGAAAAATTATAAGAGTGAAGAACAGGAAAGTCTGGTAATATCTTTGGCAGAGGAGGTCTTTCTCCTGTGATTCCAAAGGAATTCACTTTTTGTTCAGATCAAGCTCCTGGAGACAGAGTATCAGACACTGCAAACTCCTCACTTTCCGAGCTCAGGAATTCCTGTGCCACAGGCTGGGTGGAGGACAGCTCGGGCTCATGGATTAAGTCCCTGTCATGTGTCCAGGGCCAGTGTCACCTCTCGTTGCAGGAGGCTCTGCACACCTGCCTGCAAGGCACTTTTCAGGGACCTGGCCCTGTGGGGCTGCACAGCTGGGACCCCACATTGGTCAGTGTCACACCTGGAGGGGCTCTCTGGCCTCTCCTTCTTCTCAGGCTGGTTTTGATTACTCTCATATATTCCCCCAAGAAGCCAGACTGCTTAAGGAATAAAAAAAATTTAGATTACATGATCCAATGTCAGAAAATCAGAGCTTTACAACCCTTTTTTTTTTTTTTTTTTTTTTTTTTTGTGAGGCAAGAAATAAATACTTGCTGGTTTTGGAAAAAAAAGTAAAAGTCTGCTCAAAATTAAAATCTTTACTGAAAGATCATGAAAGGCACTGCAAAGACATTTTATTGGATTACATTTCCAACAATTTAGCTTTTGGGGAAAAGACTAAACACCATAAAGTTGTCGCTCTTCTGAGCAGTCTTAGAGGAAATAAGTAAACAGAAGGCAGCAACTATCTTTCCCACATTACAATCATCAGGGTTTTTCCTGGACTATAGACAATGCAACAAGGAGGAGTTTAGTTGAGAGTTATTGGAGGGAATAATCCACAGGCAAAACATAACATACATGTGCTTTCTCAACAGGCTGACTGTCACTGCTTGCTGAGAGTGAGTTTATTGTCAAATACTGTAGTATCCCTTCACTGTTATCCGGTCTGACAACTTCACATATGTAGGTAAGAAGAAGGATCTAAAACCAGTCAGTTATGTAATACAGAAAATAGAACAATTTCTGTGACACTATCCAAAACCTTTTTCTAGCTATCATGTGGTGTCTCCTTTCTTTTCCTCAAGCTAGACTGCTGAATGATGAGAGCTGGGTTTGTGCTTCATCATTTTCTCTCACTGGAGCTGGGAAGCACAATGCATTTTATTTCATGTTATTAACTGGGCTATTGCTGGGTTGCTTCATGATTGCAGGTCTTTTCCTCTTTCCTCATCGTTTTCTGTCATAATGGTAAAAGCATGGTGGTGATGAAGGAAGCAACCTGCCATCAGGATGGGATGTAAAGGCAGTAAATTGCGGTGGGGCAGGAGCATCTGTAAAGATCTCTTGCTTCCCTTTGCAGATGTCTCTATTATTCTGCTGGTCCTTGGAGGTGATATGAGAAGGGAGTGAAATTTTAAATAAAGAGGACTGTTGGCGATTGCAGCACATTATTGCATGTGCATGCATGAGTGAGAATACTCGTCTCCCCACTGCAATATTCAGTGCCATATATCATCCTGTCTTGCAAGGTCTCACGTACCTGTGCAGGAGTGCTGGAGTAGACTGAACCTGCTGCAAGGAATGAAAGTTTCCAGGAAGTGCTGTGGTGTAGTGACCCATATTTTGCCAAAGGGACAGCTGAGAGTGAGCTTTGCTTGAAAATCATATTCCTAGCAAAATATCTAGAAAGAATTAAAATCAGAGGTGTAATAATGAATGAAACGGGTGAGCCACCTCCTTTATATGGTGGAGATGTGAGGGTGTTGCACAGCTGGAACCAGAAGGAGGTTAAAACCTTCCATCAGTATTTGCCCTCATCGCTCCACAGTTGCAATGTTTGGTAATGACTTCTGAGCTTTTATTCTGCATTTGAAAACTGAAAGGCAAAAGTATAGCTTATCCAAGACTTCACAAGGCCACTGATTTATTAAAATGGCCCGAATTTTGGCTACATTCAGGATAGCACATCAGCAAGTGCCTGTTTTGAACTCATCTGTGACTGTTGTCCTGAACAGAGATGCTTTGCTGAAACAGGCCATGTCAGTCCAGAATTGGTTGCAAGTACAGCTCTACAATGGTTTGTTCTCTGTGCTTTTTTAAGCTTATATACTTCATGAGACTAAAACTTATCTGAGTTTCCTGATTAGGACAGTCTATGTGTATCATTTCAGGACTTTGACCGAGTATATCACTGTTTTAAAGGCTAATTTTTTACAAGACCTTGCGGAGTGGGAATTATAGACTCAAAATTATAGTGCTGTGTAACTGAAATGAGGTCATATGCCTGGCCTGTGCTGTTGTCTGTCCAGAGGTGGATATAGTGGGTCAGGGTGGAAGAGAAATCTTAACTGATAGTGGAGAAATAAACATAGTCTGGTCCAGAGGAATGTATCCATAAACAAATATTCCCAAATGGAGTTCATAAAATGGTTGGTTCTGAACTGGTGAAGGGTAAAATTGAGCTTGTATGCTTAGTTTTCCTGGGAGTAACTGTCAAAGCAGTTCAGAATTGAAAATTGTGCAGTTTGTAAAACCCCTCACTGGGATAAAATGCCTATTGTTTGCATGGGAGAGTAAATGTGCTGTACGTACCTGGGTATATTGGTCTGTAGCACCATCATTAAGAGCATGATTTTTGGGAAGTTACCAACCTTGGGCACAAAACTCAGGGATGGAAAACTGTGTAAAGAGAAACAGCTCAGGCTAGTCTTTGGTGACAACCTGCTGACTGGAGGCAAGAGGGTGGAAGGTCAGTCCCTCTGACAGGGCTTCAAAAATAATACTCAAGGATAATACCAAAAAGCAGTACTGTTGTGTTGTGTTTAATGTGATTATTAAAAGATGTTTTAAGATTGAGTATCCAAGAAACATCAAATCAAGAAGGAAAGAATTGGTCTAGAACAGCAAAACACAATGACCCATGGTGGAAAAGAAACAAGGGCCAGTTTTAGATAAGCACCATACAAAGACTTGCCATTCCAAAGGCATATAATTGAAACTTTTTGCTGGTAGCACACCGTACAGTTTTGCAGGATTATGTAAGCTTTTAAAGAACAATACAGTACCTTGGATCATAGGCTAAACTACTCTTTTATTGTCTCCTCTGGTGCTAACCTCCTTTGCACTTGACTTTTGAAACTCCTTGCAAGTACTTCTCAAGTTAATCTTATGTCCTTTGAATTGCTGAAATGGACATCCCAGCCAACCAAAATATTATTTAACTATTCCCTAATTTTTCCATTAATTCCCTAAAGAACACCAGAAGAAACCTCTGTATTTCTCTGTATTTCTCAGTAGGCTTTAGTAAAGAACTGGCTTTGACAACTGACTCCCACACTAATCACTCTGTGGGTGGATGGGCAGCCTTTAGCTAGTTTTTTTAATTTTTGCCTGCACTGGCTAGACCATCTTCTGGGGGAGGTTATGGATTTTCTCCTCATTAAACCAGTCCATAGCCTGCATATCTGTGCGTATCCTAATTATCATTAATATCTAAGCAGCACCCCTGTTCTAGAATGGCAAACTGTGTTTAATTTCCCTGCCTTTTTTAAAATAGTAATGACTATTTGCACATAAGGTGTGAACTTGGACTCAATTATTTAAGAGATTGGGATTGGGCTGAGAAGGAAGTAGGATACTGCTGTTTTAGGTGTGGTGAAAAGCCAAATCGTGATTTGGACCTTATAGTGGAAGTATCTTATCTGTAAGTAGACTACGACTCTGACAGAGGATGGAGTGGTATCTATCAGATTCGGAACAACAGATTTATGCTTAGGTTGTCAGAAGGAAAAAGAAGAAATATGTCTGAAAAAATTGTGACTGAGCACGACTTAAAAACTGAATCACTTGTACTTAAGAGCTATAAGCCCCATTTAAGTATTGTTTTCTTCTGAAAAGCATATATCATCTTCTAACAGCTTTCTAACAGTTGTCCAGAACATAATAACCATTCAATGTTAATATATATTATGATCAGCAACTCAAATTTTATTTTAATTTTTTTTTCTGAATGATACAAAATTCAGCAGTCGTCCTTCAGTGAGTTGTTTTGTCAGAGACGTGGAGGAGAGTTACTCCCTATGCTGATGCACCACTAACATGGTTTTCTTGCAACCAGTCCTTCTAGGAAGTGCCAAAGATTTGAGTCTTAATTTTGTAAATGCCATTTCAGTCACATTTGTGCTTTTCCTGCTGTCATTCAGGAGCTGTTTTGTGCTAGTTGTTAAGGAGATGTGGTTATAGATTGAGGGATTTTGATGTTTGAGTTCTCTAAATATTCTTTTTTTTATGGTCAAAGGCAAATACATTCTTAGATTAAAAAAGAAAGAAGACAGGAGAGAGGCTGGGCCAGTGAGGAGCTGGGGAAATAGGAAAAAGAGGGATATTATAGCACTACCTCTTTTTTTTGCTTCCAAATGGAAGTTCCATTCCCAATGCAGCAAGCATGGGGGTTTCCTGGTTTGGGCGAGCAACCCCTTCGCTGTGGGCCTGGGCCATGTCCCAGGACAGGGTGTGACAGCCGGCTGGTGCCAGAGGTGGCTCCGCAGGTTTTTACCTCAGTGCCTGTGTTTTTCCTTGGCTTTTCTGCTTAAACGTGCTCAGCCAGGCAATTGAACTAGGCTAGTAAGTGAAGCATTTGTGATGGTTACTGAATGCATGAAATGTTTCCTTGTGGGATGGGAGCCTCTGTCTGAAAGAACAGCACTTTGGAGAGGCTAAGTAAACTCATACTGCTACTATCTCTTTACATATTGAAATCATGTCGTAAGTATAGCTCAAAAGAAGTTTTTAATGGCATTAGAAGAGACAGACTAAGAAAGAAGACTAATGGAGGTATAAACTATAAACTACAACGCACTTGTGAATCTTGGTGATTTGTTTGTTTGTTTTCTGATCAGCACTACCCACATGCTGGAATGTCTGGCAGATCTAATCTTTTACTTTAGCTGACCAATAGAAATATGTGTCACTAGAAGCCATTTAGGCTGAAAGGAGAAAAAAAATCCTCCATCCTTTTGTGTTAAATTCATTCTTCAAAGTACAATTTTAAGAATTATGTATAGCCTCAAGCAAGTCTCATTGCTTGATCAGAATCAGCAAAGAATGGCTGGGGTGTCTTTCCTGGCCCAGAAATGGAAAAATGATTCTGTAAGCATTCCAAGTGTCTGTCTCCAGCAAAAGGAGGACTTAATTCTGAAGGCATGGGGTTTCTCTACCTCCATAAACACATGCTTATTCTGAGGATGCAAATTAAGAAAATAGTTGTTATCCCTTTCTTCTCCTTAAAGGAATGAGGAGGTTGTTTGAAGAAGCAGAGACTTTTAGGTGTGACAGTACAGTCAGTTACACTAGGAATACTGACGATTGATTTTATGAAAGTTAATTCTTCTTCCTTTCAAGGACTGAAGGTTGTATGCAAGGGCATGAGAATATATTGACTGGCTGGGAATGAATGTAGGGTTTAAGGAGTCTGAGCTGCTTTGTGACACATGTCATTTCTGGAAAAATGAGCCATCCAGAGAAACAGTTTGTCTGCCCTGATGTGCCAAGGAACTTTATGTATTGGCAACAGTGATGGAGTGAGAGTGCAGCAAAAGCTAAGCATTGTGAGCAACTTGAATTTTCATGAGGTACATAAGCAAAATACAGTCAGTGATGTCTGAAACACAGATCATGGAAACTGCTAATTTAGGGAGCCTGAGCAGAATACTCCAGTAAGTACTGTACTGCAGGTGTACCCATAACCAACTCAAGAACTCTTACAGCCCACTCAGTTACATAAATGACCAAAAAGGAAGCTTAGGAAGTTACAGAGGTTTGTTGGCTCTTTCTTTTTTTTTTTTTTTTTTTTTTTTTTAACTAATAATTTCCTATCAAAAGATTT
Source organism: Lophotriccus pileatus (assembly GCA_035583135.1). Lineage (NCBI taxonomy): Eukaryota > Metazoa > Chordata > Aves > Passeriformes > Tyrannidae > Lophotriccus > Lophotriccus pileatus. The sequence continues at coordinate 17,204,633 of JAWWES010000006.1, forward strand.
TTTCCCCTAGGGAAAAAAAAATAAATTAGCTGCCTGAGCTCCCATTTCTTAGAAGGGGTCTTCTGAAAGTAATCTTTTTAATATTTTTAGTTCTGCTATCCACAAGTTATTTCCACTTGTTGTGGCTTGGGCTGCCTTCTTTTGGTTGCCCATTTTCCCTGTCTCCTCAGCACTTTTAACATGTGAGGAGAGAGTGCTTTCCAATAGTCTCTACTTGCCCTGGAAACAGTTATCTTTGATATGCTTAAACTATGTTTGATCTCATATCCTGGAACAGGTCTTTCTTTCCTGTTCAGGAGTGGAACATCATATACTTAAGCTCAGTCTCAGACTGGAAGATGGTTAATGGCTCTATCTGTTTGGGCAGCTTTAAAAATACCTGCTTGCAAAGGAAATTCCGCTGAAATTTCTTCTTTTGACCTGCTATTCTTCCTTTCATTCTAGCAGCATGGAGGGATGGAGGTGGGTGCAGGAGCAGCAGCAGCAATGGAAGGGTATGCATTCACTGAAGCAAAGAGTAGAGCCCAGAGGAAGAGAATACTGCAAGGGTTAAAATAAAGCTCAGGAAAAATTTAAATATCAAACAAACAAACAAACAAACAAAAAAATCACCCCCCCCTTAACTCCAAGTCCCAAATCTCTAGCATCAGAAAACCTCAGCAAGTAACTTTAGTTTTCAGCACAGTTTCATAGACCGTTTCCTATGAGATGCTTCATTGTAAGCTATCCAGTCTTTCTTAATTCTCACATGGACTGAATGAATGCAGCAGTTATCACGATCAGTGATTTTCAGGTTTTCAGGTGGACTCCCATCCTTTGTGCCTTTGCTAGTGCAGTTTTTTGTATCTGACTACCTGACTTAAGCAATAAGGAATCTGATATTTGGAGTCTTTTCTTCCCTACTGAGCAAAGACTTCTGTCTTTGAATCGTGCTTTAACACAAAACCTGTTAAAATTATATATATATATATATATATATATATATATATATATATATATATGTATAAAGCCACAACAGATGAAAACCTGATATTAGAGGTTAAATCTCTAAATGTTTCTCCTTCATTCCATACTATGCTATAAAACGTTTACCTCTACTCAGGAAGGAAAACATGCATGCAAAGTTGGAGTCTCAAAGTTAATGCTTTTGGCATTATTTTCCTAATACAGGAGCCAATAGTCCTTTTATTAAATATGCACAGTGGCTATGCTTCTTTATTTTTCGGAGAACAGCACATTACTTGACTGAATACAGAGGTAATCAAAATTCAGTCAAGTGGGATGACTCTGTGAGTTCTGACATCAAAGGGCAATGTGTTTGATTGATATCAGTCAGATGGCAATATTGTTTGAAGAAATGTAGTCAGAAGACTGGCAATTTAAAGGCTGTAAAAAGTTAGGGGAGATGTGAGTGCAGTGTTCCATACTGATTTCCAGTGTACAAGACTGTGTATTAGAGAATTGGCAGTAACATGGCAATCTTGTCTCTCAGACACAGGCATCATTTCAAAGGACAGAGAGGAAGAAAATCAAGCTTCTACTTTTCAGGCAAGACAGTCAGTGAGGCATTAAAGATACAGCAGTAAATAATTGTTTTGTCATTATATTCCTTGCTGCATGAGACCAGGGTTTGCATTTTGCTTGAAATATATACAACTTATAATATTACTGGACATTAATAAACAAAGAGCAACTTTTTTTTACTCTGTCACTTATTTATTTGTAGAACAGTATTGATTCCACTGCCTGCATACAGAGAACAACAACTCTGTTATGTCCTTCTGACAAATATCAAACATTAGCTGTACAGATACAGTTGGTTTTACTCTATTTCCCTGTCTTGTTTTTTGTCTTTTTTTCTTAATGTAAGTAATGGAACAATGTCTTTTTACAGTAAATGATTCCTTTGCTGAATATGTCACACAGTCATTACTTCCCGCAGGGTTAAAAACAATGCAGAAAGCTACCTACAGGATTAGAACATTGCCAGCAAAGCGAAGTGAAAAGGAATTATTACAATTACTAGAAAATATTTTCCACTGCTGCAAAAGGTACGAAAATTACATCAAAATGATTATAAAAAATCATTTAGTTTCACAGTAAAGCATCATGATAAAGAATTGTCAGAATAGTCACAGAATATCAGAAGAATTCAATATTGAGATAAAAGGGCTAAAGGCTATCAAACAAAAGCTCAATAGCATTTGATTTATCAGTGCCAAACTAGTCATAAACACTAACTTAAATTATACTGGTTTGGAAGGAAGAAGCAAAGATATTACTAAAGAAATTCATATATCAACGTTGTTCTTAGAATAAATTATTATCACTAGTTGAGATATGCCTAGAAATACTGGCTTTCAACATGGAGCTCACTACACCAGGTATTACTCAAATATGAGGTAAAGTGGTGCCCTAATTCCCAAACAAAATTTAGAATATGGAAGATGGATGTAGTTGAGTGAGCATAGGTTCAGTATGGTCTCAGTAGGTGGTTTCTTTCTTTTTTCTCTTTTAAAGGAAGTAAATCAAAACAGTTTTAAGGAAACCAGAGATATTTATGGGCTGCTACCACTCAAGCATGAGGAACAGCTAGAAGGAAGCAGTATATCTTTGGAAATGTAACAAGTGAAAATACCCCAGTTTCGTATTTTTACTTATCAGCTTTCTTTATCAGTAGGTTTGTGTGTGTTTGTTTTTTTTTTTGTTTGTTTGTTTGGTTTTTTTTTGGTGTTTGTTTTGTTTTGTTTGATTTTTGTTTTAGTTTTTGTTTGTTTTGTTTCATTTTTTGTATCATGAAAGGTAAGATTTGGCTCAGTATTAAAGTGATGCTAATTTACAGAATCACCAAATCACAGAGTGGTTGAGATGGGATGTCTGGAGACCATCCAGTCCAACCTCCAGTAGGACCAGCTACAGCAGGTTGCTCCAGGCTGTTCTCAGCTGGGTTGTAGAGATCTCTGGGGATAGAGACTCCACAACTTCTCTAGTCAACCTTTTCCTATATTTCATCACTCCCAATGTAAAAATATTTATTCATTTATGCCTGTATTTATTTATTTATTTAGATATTTTATTTATATGTATTTGTTTTTTATGTTTAGGTGAAATTCCTTGTGTTGCCTGTTGCTGCTTATCTTTCCACTGGGCACTTCTAAGGAGAGTTCAGCCCTCTTGTCTTTGCTCCCTCCCATCAGGTATTTATAGGCCGTATTGTTGGGCCTGATTGTGTAAGAACGGAAGAGTTCTGAAGGGGCAGTCATCTTTATTTTCAGAGAACGTAGTTGATGTTGACATCTGAAAAAACTCAGGTGTGTTGTTCTTGTTGCCATCTTCTTCCTTACTGGGGAAAGCTGCAAACCTAAGAGTGGTTCCCGTTTCCCTTCCTGTGTGACTTTATCCCCTTTCCTCACCTGAGGGCTGCAGAGTGGGAGGCTGTTAATATGAGTATCAGCATTTGACACTGAGGATAGTGGTACGTTGGGAGCTCTGTCCCTGGCATGTTTTGAGACTGGACAGGAGAGGAGGGTCTGGATGCAGACTGGTCATGGCAGTGTTTTTGAAGATGGCTGGAAGGGGCTTGGCAGGTGACTGCTGCTGGTTTTCTTTTGGATGGAGCTGCAGTTTGGGGTGAGATTTGGCAGCATGGAGGGAGCAGAGTCCTTGACAGAGCAGGAGCCAGCCAGGCTTGTGGTCTCAGGCTGAGAGGCTGGCATGGATGTTTGCAGCATCCCACTGTTGCTGGCTCACTCCAAGCACAAAATGGATGGGCATAACTCTCTGTAGCTCCTTGCTTCCCAGGCCGGGCACTAATCCGCTCCCACTGAGCAGTTCAGGTCTTTACGCTCCGAGTATGTGTCACTTTGTATAAAAAGGCTCATTGCACCAAAGCTGTCAGTGGAACAAAAATAGAGATCATACACAATGAGTAACTTCTAAGGCTGGTTAGGGGTCACACAGTATTTTGTTGTTGTTCAATAGAAGATAATCCTTCTTGGAGGTAACATTATCATTTCTAGCTCTTGGATATTAAGTTGTGCAATCTTGCCACTTGTGTAATTTAGGGATATTTTCTTCATAAGTGAATGGAAACATTAGCTTGGATTTTCAGTCAGGCAAAATGACTGGCGTTGCTGTGAAGAGATTTGTTAGCATATAAAAAATAGGAACGCATGAGGACAGTAATACCGTATACTTGATTAGTGTTCTGTCTTTCAGTTCCAATTAAGTGCTAGTAAACCTGTTAACCTAAAGTTTTTGTTGTCTCTGTCTCTTTCTTTTTTTATCAAAAAAAAAAAAAAAAGAAAGAGAGAGAGAAGGAAAAAAGGAGAAAAAAAAAAGGAGTTTGGAAACTCCTTTGGATCTCTCAGAATAGTTTTGTTGCCAACAAGCTGGGGGATGTAGGCTGACATGCATCCTGTTTCTAATAGCACACACACTGTTTCTTTATTTAGAGCCTCTTTACCAGTATCAATTAAACCCCAGTTAAATTTGACACATCTTAACCTTGCGTTGGATCCAATTCATTGCTACAGCAGAACCCATATGGCACTGAGACAGTTGCAGGCATCAATTCATTGCTTATGTAGAGTTACTGGCTAAATGCCAAGCAGTAATCACTGCTTTTTGTTAATAGACATGTTTGCTTTTGCAGTCGTTTCTATACACAGTGCTCTAGATTAATTAGAACAAAATCTGTCATCCATCTAAGAAACAACCAGAACTCTTGGGGTTTTTTTGCCTCAGATTTAAAGAGAAATGAGTACTGGTTACCAAAGATGATATGGAGGAGAGTTACTTTGTTTATTCTAGAATAACCTATTTTGTCTATTGCACACACATGTTTCTGCTATTTTACTTCAGTAAATAAAAGAGAATGAAGGGGAATCGTTGGTAATCTAAAATGCACATACAACTTGAGACGGTAATTCCAGAAAGACTAATAGTGACTTTTTAAAATCTTGAATTTTGAGGAAGAGCAAAACAGCTACTGTTAAAGAAGTCACAATTCTGTTTTCTGCAATTAAATCACACTTTTTACCTAAAGAGACATTCAAATTATAGAAGTGCATGTGAAGGTGGGCTTGCAGAATCAGGCAAATATCTCTGAGGTTTGGTTGATTGGGGCTTCCTTTTGTTGCTGCCTGCTTACAGTTGGAAACATCATCAGCCCTAGTAGGAGGCACATAAAAAAAAGAGAAAAATTATATTTCTTGCATTACTGGTGTTGCATTTTAGAGAAATTTTAACTTGTGATTATACAGTTTTGTCCTCCCACCCCAGCTTAATGCCTGAATAATTAATATAGTTGGGGGAACTAGTGGATATTGAAGTCTTCTGGTTAAATCATTAGCATTTTAAGATCACATTATATCCAGATCTGTTGTTGCAGTGAATACATACATGGTGCCCTGTGCTTAGCATGAAATGCAATTAAGAGTATTTTACAGTGATGAAACAGGGAAACACTTTTAGGCTGCTGCACTGGGTGATAGAAATAACTTAAATTTTTTCACTACAAATTCTTATATTGGTGTCTACCATCATCAAAATATTTTAAGAAACCATTTTGGGACATGTTGTTTAATCAGTTGCATAGTTTTTTGTCTCCATAAATACATTGTTGTGGTGTCTTCTTTAAGTTAACTATTTTTGTTTGCATGCATTCACAGTAAATTGTTTTGGTTACTCTCATTTGAAAGTCAAGCTTTCTGATCCCCAGTTCTTCCATTCATAAATGTGTCACATAGGACCTGATTAAAAATCCACTGGGGCTTTCCGTTGGATTCATTAGGGATTGAATGGTGTCCGCTCTCCTGATTAAAGACCTCAGACTACTGATTGTCAAACTACTGCTTGCTGGGCTGCTACTTGCTAACGCTTTGGAATGACCCCATGTTAAAAGGAAGAGACCTAATTCTGTTTAGTGGCTAATGGCAACCTCCAGCTTTCATTTAAACTAGCAATGCTATTTATAAGCTTTGAGGTATTTCTGTTTACAGGAGTGATTTAATGTGATTTATACCTTAGCAGAGGATCCTGTTAACAGACACCCTTACCTCTTCCTCAGTAGTCATGATTTATGCTCCATACATGTTACATAAGAAAATGTGTGTATACACATACATACACATATAAGATAAATAATTTCTCTTTGCATGAAGAGACAGTAAAAAATACCTCTATTTTCTGGAAGTTACAGTCTCTTTCAAAACTTTTTCCTAATGTTGAGTTAATGTTTTAGTATTCCAGTGCTGTTGGTCCATTGTTCGGAAGTACAGCTTTATCAGCAGAATGTGTGGCAGATGGTTTACATTTGCATTAGCCTTCTGGAAAAGGAATCAGCTCCCACCAACATAAGCTTCAGCTTTTCTTTTCAAAATTTACAACAAATTCGTCAGAATGGCATTTTTAGAGGAAAAAAACCCCAATCCGACTGTCTTTGAGTTTCCTTTTTGAAGAGGAAAAATGGGTCCTGTTCTAATGCCTTCATCTGCACATATATCTTCCGTCCCCTCCCCCAGTGTTTGTTAAAATGATTTAAGTATTTCATTATGCAAAATGACTTTTATAAAAAGACCTTCCTTTTTGCCCCACAGTCATTCTTAATTTCGTTTGTCACTTGTTATAGAGTGGAGTTATGTGAAGCTAGGATATATTATTTGTTCTAGTCTGTATTGGATAATTTATTACATTAAGAAACCAATAATTTTCAAATATAATCAGATTTAAGTTTTTAATAAGATTCATCCTCCCATTCACACTTGCTTAATTTAAGGATATTAAATCTGCTCAGGAATGAGCTGCCTCTCAAAGCCTCATGTGCATATTAAAGGATTTTATTCCTGATGTGTTAATAGGATTTAATTACATTAACCCTATAGTCCAGAGATACACTACAATTGTTAAACTCGATAAACCAGACAAATATGTACTAAAACAGTGATGGCCATCTCCTCAAAAAGAAAAAAAAAATTACAAGGTGTTAATATTTTAATATCTCTTCTATGTAATTAAAGGTTTGTATAATGCTGGCATTTTCAATCTTAAATGTTTAACAGAATACAAATATTTTTTTCTCAAAGAAAAAACCCTAAAGCTAATGCAGAAATAAGGCTTTCTAATGATTGTTTATATTTGTTTTTTATTTCTGATTCCCAAACAGTAATTTAGATAAACTTACAGTTTTTCTGCTCTTATGACATCCTCGTATTGGGTACAGACAAAAGCTGTAGCAAGTCATTCTGGAAATTCAGCACACTAAACTCTGTCTCAGTTTCTTGTTTCCTGTTGTTAATTACGTTAATGGCATGGTGACAGAAACAGACAACAATGGCGTGGGACACTTTGCAGAGAAAGGGAGAGGAAAGAAAACACAAACTCCTGTAGTCTGTAAATGTCATCAAGACCTCCTTTGGCATCGAGTGGGAGGGCTGGCTCTTTTCAGAATGCCCGAATGCTCCGTGTACAGGAGGCAGTGTTTCTGATGGCTGTGGACATGCAGAGATGGAGGAAATGACGGGGTCTGCAGGGAATCACAGGGAAGGAGAAGAAATTAGCAATATGCCATCCAGTTGGACTTTTTGCTTCCAAAATTAGATTGACGTGTGTTATGGCACGTTTCCATTGTTAATCACAGCCACTCAACATGTATTTCAAGAAGATTTAGGCCTGGAGTTTTTCTCTCACTTGTGCAGAGCTAGACTTCAGGCCTCTCAAAACATGGTGTAGGCTGCATTTGTTTGGAGGAGCTAAACATGTAAAGTAGGCTTTCATTTCAAAAAAAGGAACTTTCTGGCACTTTTCCTTGCCATGATAGCCTTGGAAATGTAAACTGATATAAACTGTTTTTTGGGTTAGAAAGGAAGTAGAAGCAGGGTTCTGCTTTGCCCAGCAAGCGGTTGGTGACAAAAGCCGTTAAGGCTTCGCACCGGCTTTCTGCTCGTTCCCAGCCTGCAGGAGCCTCTCAGCTGGAGCTCTGGGCTGGAGAGGTGATGCTCTGCCCTGAAAGTGGAAAGGAGAGGAGCAGGCTGGCTCCAGGGTGGAGCAGTAGGAAGAGACATGAGTCAGTGAGCATAGGGTCTACACATAAGATAGCTCCATTCTCACCGGTCTTGTGGTTCTAAATATGTGGGATTTCTGAGAATTCTATTACTCTGGGTACTCCAGCTTGTGATTGAAAACTCCAAGGCCTAGCTGTGGTGGGACAGGGAAGAGCTGAGCCCCAGCTGAGATCAGCTCTTGTTAAGGCTCTAGGCTAGGCTGCCTTTGAACCAGACTTTGGTGCTGGTTGATGTAGGAACCAACTGTGGGGTCTGTGTCAAAACCTGCAGCAAGGAACTCAGACAAATCATAACCCAAATTTGCCAGACCTTGGCTTCCTGCAGAGTGTGCAGGCAAATAATTGCAGTGATCTTTTGATACCTAAGGTGGGTTCTGCTTTTTCATACACTTGTAGTCCTTAGCTAGCCATGTCATTCCTAATTTATACTACTATGAATAGTTTTTTAAGACAACAATATGTCTTTCACATTTATATCTTGATAAATTCCTGAAAAAATTATTCAGGCTTGGTATCTACTGTTTGAGCAGGAGTATTTATTGCTTTGTTTGTCTGAATTGACATCTATAAAAAGCTATGTATGTTTATTAAAGACAAAAGGTATTCCGCTTAAAGGTGGGTGCCTATAAACATGCAGCTTGACTCCATTTATACATAATCACACTTTTTTTTTTTTTGCCTGCAATACTGTGTGAGGTCTTTCCTAATTTAACTTGAGATTTATGGCTCTGTAGTGTTTTTTTCCAGTTAGGTTGTCCGTATTTCTTTTCACATGAATCTCCCAGGCATTTAAAGGGGTATTAGCTGCCTTGTGTTGCCAATAGAAGCAGAAGCTGAAATGGTAGCTGCCAGCAGGGATTAGCTGAGTGTGCCTTTGTGGTATCAGATACCAGGAGCAGGAACACAACCGTCTGCCAGGTCTGGCAAGGTAGTCACCCCGCTCTGCCTCCCTGATGCTCCCATGTTTTGTTAATCTGTTTATAAATTATAAAAAATGAAATTACATATGAATTTTGCTCCTGTGAAAAATATGGAGACATTTAAATTCACCTTCATTCCTCTTTTGAAGTTTCAGGACTGTCCACTGAAGCAGGAAGGATGGTCACCCAGCAAGATTGCTGCTCTCAGGGGTCATGAGGCTTGTCTGAGACACTGGGGCCATGCCTTGTCAAATGCCAGAAAAGCTCACGTGGAAGAATGGTCTGAAATCACATCTCAGGTTGCAAGCAATGCCAAGGAATTCAAACATAAAAGTTTAATTGCAGAGGAAAAACAGGAGAGCTGAGAGTAGGAGGATTTCACAGGGACTCCCAAAGGAGAAGTGATGTACAGTTTGAAAAATAATAGCAGGGCTGAAAAAAATCAATGTTCTTGGGCAGATACAATAATAAAAATTAGGAGGTGCTTTCCATAGAGACAAGGATTAGACTATTATATGAGCAGAATAGGTCACTGCACATACTGAAGTATAAAAGTAGGATGAGTTTCATAGCACAAAGTACAAAGTCCTCTGGTGCAGGCCTAGTAGGGAGAAGAGAGAATAAACCTTTGTGGGGACATTTATGATGAGATATTACAGTCCAAAAGGAAAGATTCCTGTAGGTTGGGGTTGGTAGAAAAGACACCCCTCCTGCCCCCATCACTCCCTCCAGACAAGTGTTCTATCCTTGCAAAATGTAGCATGGCTTGGGAATAAACAGCACCCTGACATGCGCTGCTGGTAGAGGCTGTTCCTGAACATTTCAGTCTTTAACACAGTTTTGAATTTACTCTGCATATCCTTTTTATATCCACTGATGCTTCCCTTTAATGCCTCATATGTGTGGTTTGGTGGGGAGGAGTATCTATTTGCACTTGAGATGCTATTGTTATTCTCATGGTCTGTATCACACACACTTTACCTCTCACATTATACTGTCAAGATCATTTTACCTGTCTCTCATCCTTTCAGCGCTTGCTTTTAATTTGCTTGCCAGGCTCTTGCATGTTTTTAGCTCTTTCTGTCTCCTTGTTCTGACTTCTAGTAGGACCTTACTGCAGTACAGTAGCAAATTCATGTTTCAATTGCTTTTTTTCTACCTCTCTCCTTGCACTCATCTTATCTGGCATGTTGTTATGATCCAGTTATTAAAATTATTAGAGATGCCTCTGCCCAAATTAAGGTACAAAAAAGACCATATGCCAAAGTCAATAGTATGGATTTTATTTAACAATAAATGTGAGGCAGGGAGAGATAGAAAGAAATAGGAAAAAGGAGAAGATGGGGAAGAAAGAGAGGGACTGAGAGAGTTTAAATAGAAATACATCACCACTCCATGGAACCCGATCGTGTCCTGTAGGTCCTTTTCTTCTGGCCTTCTTGGTGGTGAGAAACAGAGTCCAGTGGATTAATATATGTTCAGGGGATGCCCAGGCACCTCCCCTGGGGGGGAAGTTTTACAGTCCCTTGCAACAGACTCTGGATTTGTTGCACCACTTGGATCATGTGCAGTCCTCTGGAAGGCCTCAGGAATGAGTTGGGGGGTGCTTTTGGGGTCTTTGATGGTTTATGACCCCTTCTCAGCTGCCTTTCACATGAATGTCCCATGTGTAGGTGGTCTTCCTGGAGAGAGAGGCTTTACTCATGTTTTGTGTGGGGAGTTCACCACGACACACCCAAACCCTTCCTCTCCCCGCAGACCAGCTAGGGCTGATTCTTGGCACAGCTCTGCGCTTGGCTTTCTTTGTGGATACATTCTTTTTTTCCTGAGCCTTGTTTACTTCTCCTTAGACCTTAGATAATTGGATAGTAGTCTTATCTCAAGTTCCAGTCACAGTCCTCATCCCAGTCAGGAGGCAGATTCAGCGTGGCGGGGCAGGTGGGGTGGTGTGCTTTGCTGGTCGTAGATGGGCAGTTTCTTCTTTGCAGTTCCACAAAAAGTCTATGATTTTCACAATGTTTAAGACATTAACAACATTTCAGTCTATCACACGTCTTCTAGCTGATGTCCCCCTTTGCCATGCATTAGATTTTTTTTTTTTCCCTGAGTATTCTTCAGCTGCGGTTTGGAGACCTTTCTGCTTTCTTTTTCCACGTGGAAAGCATCTGATGCTCTGTTTGGTGTTTTTCTTACAGGATTTGGACAGAAGCAGGTGCAGCAGCAGCTCCCTGTGTCCTGCCTGCCAGGTGCCTGGTCAGGGCCAGGTCACAGTTGCCATTTCTGCATCCACCTCAAACTGCGATTGTCGCTGGTGAGTCTCACCTCCTCTTCTAGTTGGTCCTGAATTCTCATCCTTCCCCTTTTCTTGCAAACTTAAATTGGGGCTGAGGAAAAGGTCACATTAATAACAAAAGTATTAATTTCTCTGCGTCCAGAATAGTTCACTTCAGTGCTACCAGGCACTGTGTCGTCTTGCTTGTGTGGTTCATGAACTACATGTTAATTTTCTTTATATTTAATTACCTTCGAATGTCTCCTGTGCTTCAGGGTATAAGCCATCTTCTGACTAATTAGGGCTTTTTCTCTGAGCAGGCTTTTCCCTATAAGTCTACAAAGGGTTTCTTGTGCTCTCCTTTGAACCGTGTGATAACCGGCCTCTGCCAGCAGTAAATGGATTGCTGGACACTCTGTTCCTCCTGAAGTTCCTCTGTTGTTAAATCCACAGATTTACACAAAGCAAAGTTAATAATTGTAGCTGATTGAGTGGGCTTGGATCAAATCTTTGACATGCAGTTGTAATGGAGTGCATATTGGTCAAGCTACTGTGCTTAAAATAAATATATTTCATCTTAAGACAATTACATATTCTTTCATGGTAGGTGTGCACTCTGTTTTAACTCCTTCTGGTGCAGGCTCTATCAGACAAGACTCCCTTGTTGTTATGTAAAAGCTGTGCAGGCATCAGAATTTCATCCTTGGGTTCATCCTGACTGCTTGGTCAGTGATTAAGTCAGTGCATGCTGCATGCAAAAAGTGCTACAGCAACGTTAAATATTATTATTGATTATGTATATAGCAGTCAATACCAATATATTGTGTTTCTACTGCAAAAATGATCGTCTTAATTACATAATGATTTTTAGTCCGATTTCTCAACAAAATGAGACATTATGCAATTGCTGTTTCTATCTGACTGTTCTCCCTCTCCCCTGTCCCTGTCACCTCTGAACCTGTTGGGTTCAGACAATGACAATCTGGTTTGATTGAGGGGGGAGATTTCAAAGACATCGAGTCCTTCTGTGTTTAGGTAGGGCACCTGGAAACCCTCCTGATACACCAGGGCAGCGCTGTGTTAAACCAGATCAGACACCAGAGCTGCCTGCAGGCACTCGCCTAGGGAAGAGATATGTGCAGGGGTGAGGCTTCACTGGTGCTGTTATTGAACAATTTAGAGGATTTTATCGAAACTTCAGCTTTTGATTTAAGAAGTGGTGATGTTTCTGCTGCTGTCTGTTAATTATCTGAAACACTGAGATCATGTGTAGAGCTGAGTCATAGTTACCACTTGGTCGAAAGCAAAACTTGGTATTATTTTTCTTTCCTTCATAGATCAGGTTATCCATTTCAATAAATGAACGAAAACTTATGCTAGGCTGCTGTAGTCACTCTTTTGAAAAGAGTAAGAGCCATTTAATGCACCAAGCAGTTTATGATGTAAATGACAGAAAGCTGCCTCCACATGCAGGACTCCCCTTAGGGACAGGTTATGCCAGGCTTCCTCACACAGTGGTCGCTTTCTACTAGGAAATACATCTCCAAACCCTTTGTAAAGACATAAAACCAACTCTCATTTCCTGAAGTTGGGTCATGTCCAAGCATATGAGATTCTTCAAGCATGAAATTCCACTTGACCCCATTAAGGCTTTCTTGGCATCAGATACGTACACCACAGAGTGGATAATGTTCATAACTCATTTCACATTACCCCTGGGTAGTGCCAGTGGAGAAATCCTGTCTAGTCTAATGCAATCAAAGCTGTGAATATGAGGAAATTGAAACATCTGGCCAGGTTTCTCTGTTGTGCCCCAGCAGGTGTGACATGAGAGATTCAGGTCAGAAAGAGGGGGGAAAAAGGCATCTCTCTAGGGATGCATGTGCTGCAGAGGACAGATGTCCCAGCAATGTCACCAGCCGCACCAAGGGGTGCCTTGGCTGGGCTTGTCACCTCGGCTAATGTCTTATACCTACAATGAAGTTCAAAGGTGCAGCTACAGTTCACGTAAACTTATCTAAGCTAACCCAAGAGTAGGGATCTGAACACAAATCCTGTGATGCTGTAGGCAGGTGGAGCTTTTCTGGGCTAACTGCATGGATATTTGAATCCACCAAACGTTGTAGTGGTATGGAGTGGTAAAACTCACAGGTTGGTGTGGGTGCTGCATGCTGAGGTAAGCCCAAGGGTAGGGGCTCGCTCTCTGTCTCCTGAGTTTGCTGGGGGTGTGGGCAGGATCACAGCCATGCAGAGCTGCTCCAGTCAGTGGCTCTGCAGGACCCAGCTGCTCTGGAGGTGTGGGCACGTCTGACGAGACATTAATGCTCAGTGGAGACAAAAAAAGCCATTGCCTTGGGCAGCTGTTTTCCTTCTGCAGCAAAAGAGATGTGGCCTTGTGCCTCATTTGCCTGTGCCAAAGGGTGTCTGAGGGTGGCAGTTGTGGGCAAGGATAACCTGGTGCCTGTACCCAAGCCCTTTCCACTGCTCCATGGTGGGAGAACAGTGAGCCACGCCTCCAAGGCTTCCTCTCTCTCTGAATCTCCAGTACTCTCCCTCTCCCTGTGGCAGGCACAGCCAGACCCTGGCTCTGCAGCCGCCTGGCATGAAATAGGATTCTGTGAGCACGCAGTGTGCACTGAGGCAACACAGACCTGCTCAAGGGGACTCCAGTTTTGCCTGTCATGGTGCCTCGGTTAAGGAGAGTCCCTCCTCAGCTGTATGTCCCTTAGAAGCTGCTGAGATTTATAATTTATTTTTCTCCATATTCCACATTTTCTTTATCAAAGTAGAGATCTGATCTATAAGATCAGATTAAAAGAGAGACAAAGTTTCTGGTTATTCTGTTTTGAGTGCAGAAGTATTCTCTCTAGAGGATACCTAGGGAATTTATTCTTTCAAAGTTTTTTGGTACTTTTAAGGGCTAAGGGTACAAAATATCTTCAATGGGAATAACTTGCAAAAATATCCTAGTATTTCATGGAGAAGGCAGTTTATAAAATTAGAATTAAGAAAGTACAACAAAAGTCAGCTATGAAATTGAGGACTTTGTTGACTGTGTATCAAAGGAAAGAAGACATACCTCTCCTTCTTGTCCCTCTTTGCAGGCTACTCGAATTCAGATTTAACCTCTGATCAAGACCCTCATATTCACATAATGTATTTCTGTGTTCTTGGAATTGGTCTTGAGGCTACTAGGCTGATGTCCTCATGCTCCCACACTCTACTGATGCTGGAAAGAGGCATGTTTAAATACTTTCAGAAACTATTTTCATTACATTTGAAAATTTGTTATGCTTTTATTTAGTGCCAAAACTCTAAACTTGGTCTTGGCCCCTCAATTTGCAGTGCTGGGTGGGAGGGTCTCCAGGCTGGTTTCTTACTAAAGGGAATAGCTATTTTCCTGGAAGTCTCCACGACACACTGCCCATGCCTGTCAGGGATGTTTTTACAGTGATGTTTTTGCCTATGCTGGACAACTTTTCTAATGCTCTTGTGATTTCTGTCCTTATGTTCATAAATATTTTTAAATCCTTTGATTAGAGTTTCACTATACAAGATGCAGAGCATTCTTCCATTGTTTATTTTTAAAGGACAAGGCATTGTTCTCTGCCTGCAAACACAAACTTAGAGCACTGCTATTTCCTTCTCCGTCTTAGGTACCCTTGCCAGAGAATTGTTGTGATAGAAGCAGTTCCTCCTGAAACTGCTGCAAATTAGTGTATGCTTTGAAAAGGAGGGGAGGGAGAGGAGAGAACGGTGATATCAGACTTCAGCTTTTAAAACCAGTATAATTTTTATTGGATATCTCCTGAAGTGATGCTCTAATGGGGATTGATGACTAGATATTTCTAACCTTTACGTTTTCTAGCTCAGTGAGTTTCAGTACAGAAGAGACCACAAATTTGGTCTCGCACAAGAGTGATGACGGACAGACTAGAAAATAAATTGTTTGTAAAATTCTCCTTTACTGAAGTTTCAGGGAACAATACTTTTACCATTATTGTTCAACAGAAGTCACATTAGCTTAGCTGGATGTGATGGCTTAGCTGTATTGCTTTAATTAAAGCAGTTAAACTGTTTATTCACAAAGTGCCAGTGTGTCTGGGATATGTGTTTGGAAAGAATGAAAATCAACGTTCCACAGAGGATGGTTTTTTTTTGAAGGATGTTTATAGCCTGGTCCCCAGGTATTCTTCCCTTCTGAACACATCCAATTTTTTCAGTTATCACTGGCCGCTCACACAGTGATTGATAACAGCACAAAAACAAATAGTTATTTAACCATTGTAAAAAAAAAGCCTTTCAAAACAAGCCTGGGAGAATGGCTCACTTTGCAAGAGCAGAATTTTGCTGGGCTGTCTGAATCAAAATTAACCTGCTTCCTTCTGTGTCAGAGAGGATGTAACGAATGGCTCTCCAGGCTGGCAGGTTACTCCTGCCTGTCTGCCTGACGTTACTCCTTCGAATGTGGGCCAAGTTGACACAACTTGAAATTTACCCCCAGGCAACACTCAGGACCATATTGGATGATTTTTGGGCTCAGTCCTGCTCTCTCTGGGCATATGTTCACACAATAAAAATATGCTCCCCTTCCCTGACTTGACACTAATTGCTTAGCCAAGAAGTGGAGGATTCTGACACTGATTTAAGCAGATACTCGAAACCATCATTCTTAAGCACAAAAATCGGAGGCAGGTAACATATACTTATCCTGCTGCACTTAAAGTGTAGCTACTTTAAACATATACTGAGGTGCTGTCCTGAGGAAGGACACTTTCTGGGTCCACGCTGTGACCTGTCGTTTCTTACCCAGAGCTCACTTGTCACAAATTATAAGACAACACATGGGAACACCCATGGATGGCATCTACTACTTTTCCACAGCATCAGGAACAATGAGAAGTCTGGAGTCATCAGTGGGACACTTTCTGGAACAAGTAAAATTTCCTTTTATCCTCTCTGCATCTCCTGGGGGATTTCTCTTGTTTCCCTTCCCCTTATGTTAGCTAGCTGGAGCCTTGGGACTACCACATAATATCGAGAAACTTTTTTCACAGTTTTTATTTAAAGCCTCCAAAATTTACAAACAGGAAGCTAACTCTGCATAGAAAACTAGTCAGCCCCATGCTGCATGATCACTAGCTCCACCTAAAAGAGGAGTGAGGGTGGAAGCAACTGCCCAGAGAAATGGGTTTTAAATACCTTCTCTTTATTTTTTTTTTTTAACTTTGACTTTCACTCTTTGTTTTTAGACATGCACATTTGGCTGTTCTGAAATGCATGTGACTTAATTGCTCTATATGAGGGATGTGTTTCTGTTTCTGACCACCTCCCTAATCTTCAGCTCTATGGCCATCTTCAGTGGGGAGGCTCAATTTTCTTTCATGTCCCAAGGAGAAATGTCAGCAGCATAGGTCCAAGAGGCAAATATTTGGGTTCCTCCCTACTTTGTGATGAGTTTTCAGCTATAGAGGAGACTGAGGGGAGACCTCGTTGCAGTCTACAACTTGTTTGTGAGAGGAAGAGGAGGGACAGGCACTGATCTCTTCTCTGTGGTGACCAGTGACAGGACCCAAAGGAGTGGCCTGAAGCTGTGGGAGAGGAGATTTAGGTTTTATATTAGAAGAAGATTTTTCACCCAGAGGATGGTTGTATGCTGGAACAGGCTCCCCAGTGAAGTTGTCACAACACCAAAGCTGACAGAGTTCAAGAAGCATTTTGATGGTATTGTCAGGCACATGGTGTGACTTTTGGGGATGGTTCTGTGCAGGAGATGGACTTAGTGATCTTGGTGGGTCCCTTTCAATTCACTTATTCTGTGATTCTGTGATAATTAATTACTTCAAATTACCAAGATGAAGCCTCACTGCCTGTTTTTAATACATGAAGTGTGAACTCTGTAGACTGCATATTATTTGATCTCCTCTATCAGGACTAGCAAGTCAAATACCCTACAGAAGGCTAAGTATATTACCCTTTTTTTTTTTTCTTAAGAAAGGTAACAACTCCCTGAAAAGTCCAATTTTTTTCCCATAAAACCACATTGTTTGATGTGTTTAGCCACGTCCTGTATCAATCACTTCAGTATTTTCCTCTGTTTTCAAATAAGGCTGAGAAGTCTATAATTATCTGGGTCATCTCATTTACCCCTGTTGAATATTGACACTAAATATTTAATATTAACTGTGGTTAGTAATGGGTGAAATGTAGAATTGATGACTACCAGATTTCTGGCCCTGAAGCAAACTGGGCAGGCTCGCAGCCTTCTCTGGGAGGGTCGAGGAGAAGAACCGAGGACCTGAGCACCTGAAGAAGACACAACTTGAAAGAAGACCTGCCTCCAGTGTGTAAACACCTCTATCATTGTTAGCCATTCCATTTACATGCTTGCTTTTTGTTTTGACAGGGTCTGAAAACTATTTAGGAGTCATAACAATGGCATCATTCCTCCCAGGTGAGCCTGTGGTTGTCTGTAGCGTTTCATGGTTTCAGGCACTTGTACTGAAATCTGGAGCACGAGGCAGATTCCCTTCTGATCAGCCTCCCTGGGTGATGAATGTAGGGCTATTCATCAACAGCGTTAGGAGACATCTCACAAGTGAAGCAGCTGTAGTTACATCTGTTTGGAAAGTGAAATCAGATCCCATAGGTACTGTGTGTGGATGAAAAATAGACAAGAGTTTTGTTCT
>JAWWES010000006.1:17222675-17236904 GCA_035583135.1 Lophotriccus pileatus
GTTACATCTGTTTGGAAAGTGAAATCAGATCCCATAGGTACTGTGTGTGGATGAAAAATAGACAAGAGTTTTGTTCTTTTTGTATTTCCCAGGATGTGTGCGTGAAGCATCCAGCTTCACCAGACAGGTGCTCTTTACATCCTTTCCATGTTTCTATTCATACATTTTTACACTGATTGCCCTTTCAGGGGCTATATCCTACTTGTTAGCTGAACAAATTAAGGCACTCCTGAATTGAAAGGTCTGCAATCACCAGGTTGACCTATATCAGCCAGTTGTATTACTATAATTTCTTCACATGACCTCTGGCTCTTGCATGACAGCCTTCTAGTACGTGGATGTTTTGTAGTGGAAAGGTGCTGAGCGAGGAAGAAAAAACCGGCCATTCACCTAGAATATGAATCATAAAGAGCTTCTCAGAGCTGTCCATTCTTAATTTCCTGTGGTCAGTCTGTTAGTGGCATTGCTGGTGAAAAGCCAGTATGATCTGTGTTGCTATTTCAAAACAAATGCCTCTTTATCTGGTAAGATTATGTGTTCTTTCAGCTTTCCAGGCAATTCTACCAGGAAATAAAAGAAAATCAAATGGTATTCTTATCTTCTCTTTTTTGCTTTCATATTATTTTCCCCACAGTTGGAAGCAGAAATGCCTAAGAAAACCACTTAACACATACAAAATAATAGTAGTAATAATATTATACAGAGATATCTTGTCTGTAAATCAGTGGTGACAGTCAACCTGCAATCTAAGCAAAAAACCATTCAAATGACTTTATTGAAAATCAATGTGCATTTGTAAGTGAGGATTGTTTTTTTAAATCCTTTGTGTTTATTTCTGGCTTTGTTGTGATGACACTTTCAGGGAATGCTACAGCTTTGTTTCCAAGAGTTGGTCTTAAATTGCTGGAGCAGGTAACTGAATTTCATTAATTTTCTTTTTCCACCTGTCCAAACTGGCATCATTCTTGAGTAAAAGGAAGCTGGGTGACAAACACTTTGGGTGACAAACACTTTTGTAGTTTACAATATTGCCTATGGTACAGGCAAGTTAGCAAATGCAAGTAGGACGTCATTCCCTGTGTATGGCTGGCAATCACTTCCATAGGGAAGACATAACATACAGCAGGAGGATGAGAAGGAGCCCGGTGTTTGGCTCCTTGGTACTCCTTAGGACACTTGCTCTATTTCCATGCATGTAACATTTCCGATATCTTGGTGGTGGGAAGTTTTCCAGCAACAATGTAAGAAATTAGTGTTCCTGGTGGTTTTCTCTCCCCACAAAAGAAAAATACACTTGTGCATCAGCCAGTCCGGGAAGTGTAGCTTAAACTGATGTCAAAGGCAGATTTGCATTAAAACACTGAGTTTGAGGTGGGGCAGCAAAGCTGTTTGTGTATGAACTTTCCTCTGCCCCTGTTGCAGAGCCAGCAGCCTCCTGCAGGGGGATGGCAGGAAGCAGGTGGACGTGACATTCCTGCACCTGTGAACGGGAGCAGCATCCAACTGGCTTCAGGTCCGATTGGCTTCAGGTGTGAAAAGAGCAGCTTAGGGGTCCCTCAGCTGAATAAGCCTGCAAAGCTTGTGGGGTGTTCCTAGGGCTGCAGCTCCTCAGAGTGGATCTTCCAAGAAAAAGTAGGTTGCTTGTTTTTCTTAATTCAGTTTCATATTTGTGTGTGTCAGCTGCCTGTTGGAGAACATTTTCCAGCAATTTCCAGTTCTGTCTATGTTGGCTTCTGGCAACGTTTTTAGTTTATGCAATCTGGTGGGCTTTCAAGGTTGTTTTTCCTCAGTAGAGATCTCTCCTGTATTGTTATTCCATCCATGTGTACACTATAAACTTAGATGACCTTTCCTTGTGCACATCTATCAGCTACTTGTGGATCTCTGGAAATACTAAATCATAAAACTGCTGTGATCAGGTCGGTGTGCTCTGCACAGTCTCCAGCAATTGGTCCAGGCTAAGGAGGATTTTTAGAAACTGAGTAATAGAAAGAGAGTAAAAAGTGTTTTGTCTAGGGAGTGTGGTAATTGCCAAGAAAAAAAGACTAACCTTTCTAAAATGTGTGAGAAGACCGTCCATCTTATGACTGAAAAACAGGGAATGCTGCTTTCATTTGACTTTTGCCTGATTGTCTAAGCAGTTTCACATGTATGCCATATGCTTCCATTATTTATACTTTCACATTTAGTTATGTATATATTACTCCATCTGTGGTTTTTTCCTTTTAGTCTTTACCATTCTGCATTAGGATTGTATTTGAATAGAAATCTGTGAAACAAGTTAAAACACCTGTTTCACTGCTTGAAGTACAGCACTATGCATTTTTCAGACAGGAGTCATAGCTAATTTTTTTTCTGGTTTTCTTACAAGGTATAAGATTATTCATTGGACGTAGAAATGCTAGCTTAAGTTATGACCTACTGACTTGTTAAAACAAGACTGAATTAAAAAGAAAAGCAAAATGTTTGCTATAGTCAAATCAACTTGTGTTATCCTTGGTCACTTTATTGGAGTAATTTTATATATAAGTGGTAGCACTCTGTGGGCATAATGAAGGCTTTCTTTAGAGTTTCTAGGAATGGTAAAATCCATTAATCTTCACCTAGTATGTGAACCAAATACATTCTCAAAGCAGGCTATTGTTAATTATGTTCTGTGTGCAATGTGTTGACTGAAAGTCCCTATCGCCTATGCTGCTGTATAAAGAAAAGGTTCTGTAAGGTGGATCCTTTACTTTCAAAAAACTGTTCTATCAGCAAAGGTGGTCTCTTTGAAAGGAAAAGACAATGAGAGAGTGAAAAAAAAAAAGAAATGCTACTTTGATGATATGTATGAATCCTATTGTAGCTGCTTACAAAATACCAGTTTTCCAAAAGGAAAAAAGTTAGAAAAAGCTTTCATGCTCTGCTGTCAGAGATACCACAGCTCATTAGCACCTCTTCTCAAAGAGAAGTGAGTTAAGGACAGCTGACTTGGGTACTTCAATCATGAACATGGCACCGAAAACTAGGGAAGAAGACACCTACTAAAATATGGTGAATTAAATCTAAGAAGTTTTTCATGACATATGAAAAATGAGATGGAAAGCATCACATAATATGGTTTTTTTCAGTGCAGAGGGAGGAAAAAATATGTCTCTCAATTAATGTACTGAATGAACCAGTGCAAAGGGTTCAGTTGATTGTTCCATAGCTATGGCTCCACCAAACTATGAACCTTCTGAAACTTCCTTTGTGGCTAAAATACTGAGTCCCATCTGATAATCATCAGGATTTTGGATATATCTGTTCTACATGATGCAATTACTTGAGCTAGCTGTAATTGGAGTAGAAAACCAGAAATAGTTGAGCTGCAAAAATGTGGCATATGTGAAGAGGTACTTAATCCCACTGGGCAAACAAAATAATACTGCTTCTTTTATGCAAGTTAGCTGCTGTCTAGACATACCTGTAGCCTCCTAAACCACTTAGTACTTTTGAAAGTTTTACCATTACACTCATCAGTCATTTTATATGCTTTAGAAAGCCATGAAATGGCTGTTTAATTATGCAAAGTGAAGGTATAATTAAATTTCACTGGAACTGTGGGGATTTGAATATGATGAAATAAAATGGGTTTAGTTTTACAGGCTCAGTGTGCCACAGAGGAATTGCAAAGCCTTTTGATTTTCTTTTTTCATATCTGTAGATCTCTCAGGGGGAATGGAGAATTTGGGCCCAAGGTGGCTCTCTGCCTTTATGCCAGACAATATGGATGTACACTTATAAAAGTTAGATGTTGCCAAGCACAGCTCAAAGATGATAATTGTTTTGCTCTAGAAAAGCTGCCAGAGCTGTTAATATGTACATCTGGAACTTCTTGAAACCTGGTAATGGGAACAGTGGTAATAGCCAAATGAAGAGTCAAAATAAGCAGATCTCTAATATAACTTTCAAAAATAGCGTGAAACTGGGTGCCCAGGCACGTGGCCTGAGAGTACAATACTGCCTCCTCACAAACATGAGAGCTGCTAGCTCAGCTGTTCTGGATAATAGTGCTGCTTGCCTAAAAAAAATGGATTCCCTGATATTTGGAGCTTTCAATCTTCTTCCTTCAGTGTTTTAACATGGATCTGGCTATGTACCTTCTGTGGACTGCTGGTTGCTTACCATGCAGGGTGGTGTGGTGGTGATTTCGTTTAATTTTTCTCTTTCTGACTTGAAACCCATTTTGGAGAGGACATATTGGAAACAAAATGAGTTTAAAATTAAAATTAATTACTAGTTCAGATATTGTCACCTTTCAACCAGTGGAGCAGAGATTGAGGAGGGAAAAATGGCTGATAGGCAAGGAAAATGTGGTGGAAATGCAGCAGTCTTCATCTAGGTCAGGCTTTCCTGAATGATGCTTAGTGATGGTACATGCTGGCTTTTCTCTGTCTTCAGCTGCAATGCTATAATCTTAAAAGATAAACAGGAGGAGGTGCTTTGTACAGTTATGGGTCAGAGTCACATTGTGTTGTGGCTGCCTACTATTGAAAGTATATTGTACAGTGATATAAAATATGCAAATTGCATTACATAGATGTTAAGGGCAAACTTATAACTCATATCATGACTTATTTCTTTTGATGTTGTCTGATTTTAACTGTTTAAATTTTTTAACCAGCTGTCTGACTTGAGCTGGCTTGTTCACTTCAAAAAAGTTTGAATGTAATTCAGCCATTTCCAGAGTGTGCCTAAGTGGAAAACTGCTGTGTTTGTTTCTGTTTCCCTGTCTCATGGGTTCTTTCTCTTGTGTTTTTTGGCATTTAAAAAATTTATTTATTTATTTTTATTTTAATTTTTATTTTAATCAGAAAAGATTACAGAGACATTTCATTGAGGAAGAAACACAGCATTTTCATCCAAAATCCAGCAGATAACTTTGAGTTGGAGGCCTTGTTGTATCTCCAAGACCTCACAGGGTTAATGAGAGTGTGTGTTGAGAGCTGTGCCAGGGCTCAGCACCTGGGCTGAAGAAGTACCTGCTGTGCTCTGAGCTGTTCCTTCCTCAGGCCATGTTCAGTGCCCAGGCAGTAGCTGCTGAATTCAAATAATTAATTATATATTCTGCTTTAAGAAGGCAATGTAAGTGGGTTTGTGCTTTGTTGCCTGTGTGCCCTCCCAGCTGGACCAGAGTGTCTCTTTTCCTGGTGAGTTTTTCTCAGTGGTCATCACCATGGGGTCTCTCTGCTTCACAGGCACCTGTCAATCCCAAATTGTGTGTAGAAGTTGGCTGCAGTTTGCAGCAGTGTCATAATGTGTCCATGCAAGAGCTTAAAGCAGGGCATCATTTCCTTATGGTTGTGGTTTACCTATAGAGTATAAATAAGGTAATTGTAGCACAGGAATTTGGAATTATCTTAATTATAAAATGTCACAAATTAATTGGTCATAGGGTGATATGCACTAATTTGCACAGATTCTGATGGCTGGTAGATGTGTAAAATGACTGTAAAATGTACAATAAAAGTGGAGGAGAAAAGTATTTTAACTTGCATAATAAACAACGATAGAGCCTAAAAATCAATACTGCTTTCTGTCTGGCAACTTCTTTGGCTACCACTTCACCCTGTGTGCTACTAAGGATGCAGATCTATTCCTGGTTAATTATTGCATTCATTTAAAGTGTTTTGGGCCACTTTTCTGGTGCATGCTGGTCTCTCTTGCTGAATAGTCTTGGAGATTAACCATGGCCTGATACCAGTTCAGAATCTGATCTGCAGGTTTTCTGAGTGTCACTGAGTGTTTAGGACTACTGTTTTTTCTCCTTGAAACTCTAAATAATATATCCAGAATTCAGTTTTATTTAGAAGTAGTCACACAGCCCCTGTAACTGCTTAAGCAAACATTTTGGAGACACCCCACTACATAATGACTTGTGGATGGGAACCAAGTGTACATGTCAGGAAAGCACTGCTAGCCTTGCCACCTCCTGTGCCACTGCAAAGCCCTGTAGTGATGCACAGCAAAAAGTTTCCCTTGGGATTATCTCTCACCTGAGGAGGAAAATAATGTTCAGGAGTGACACCCTGCCTTTATTTCCTTCAGTACTGTTTCCTGACCTCACCTGTGGGCAGGCTTTTTGGCAAATATGCCTATTTTGTGTTTAACCTTTCGTAAAGCTGCCTGAGCACCACTGTGTGGTGTTGCACCATCCTCTGAGAGAGCTGGCTACCGAAGTCTCAGGTGGTTGTAACCAACTTGTTAGTTAATACCTGTGGTGTATAAACCATTTACTGACTTGCCTAGTTTGAGCTATTTTTCCTTTAAAAAAAGGAACAAGACTCACCAAGGATAGGTGAAATTGAAATACAATTGCAGGGGAAAAAGATGCTCTTTGAGACAAATCAGCTGTTTCCCTACATTTCAAAGCTTTTGAAGTAGCTGACTGTGTCTCTTAAGGTTTCTCATAAGCTTTTTAGACTACCAAGTAAGACAGAGGAAAAGCTGAAACAGAAGTGGTATGAAGTTATAAGTGAAACAAGTACTTTAAAAGATGTGCTAGCTGTACTTGCCACACTCCTGCATAAACCTGAAATTATAATGTAAAAGGGAAGGATAGTAATCACTGTCAAAAATCAAAGCAAAAAATACCCCAACAAAATGAAATGGTTCCTTTCATTAAAAACAGGTATGCATTTATTCTAGGGGTTTTTTTTGTCAACATTCTTGCATTGGGGAAAGGAGAAAATCCTAATGGTTCATTTGAATTTAGTATTTGAGATAATAGTCCTGCTCCTATCTTTAATGTTTAAACTTCTGCACACTCACACACCTTCCTCATAACTGCCTTAGGGTTTTTTTTTGCTCTTTGTGAGAATATCCTGAATAACTGCTGAATTGAACATTTTAAGTGGTTTCTGTCACCTTGCTAGAGCTATGTGGTTCTTTCACCTTTTCAAAAATATGACGTTATCTCATAACTTGAGCTAGCATATACAATAAATGGATGATATTTTTCTGCCATATGATTAAACTTTGAACAAAACTCTTTGGGGTTTGTGTATGCATGAGTTATAATTCCTGCAGGGAGCTTATGGCCAAGCTTGCAGATGACTAAATTGATTTGTTTTCAGAAGTGCTCAATGGGTAGATAGCAAGACTTCCCACTTGGCTCTTGCTTGTCTGATTTTTTTATTTTTTGCCTTTCAAATAATATTTTTCTCTAGAATGCAGCACCTTGTTAATGTTTTCATCTCTATCTGGGCAGGCTCTCCAAGGGTGACCTTATAAAAGAATCATCTTTCTTGTCTATGGAAAGAGCTTGTGTGCTAAGGAAATCACTTGGCTTGAAGGGTTGTGATTGTATGTAACTGTGATTATATTTAACTGAGATTCTACAGGAGAATGAAAAAAAAATTAAAAGAAGTACAAGCTATTCAAACTTAAAGCTGTAATAAAAATAGTTTTTCAGCAACTGGTGTTCTTTTCGTGCTGCCAAGTATGTGTTTATTACGCTGTTGTCCATCTGTGTAGGTCTGTTGCTCTTGGAGTTTCCTAGTAAAACGAACAGGATGTTTTTCCCTCTGAAATCAGTATTCTGATGAAATCTGCAGACCAGCATAGACGAGGGAGTTGATGTTACCTTGTCCTTTTTCCCCCAGGTATTGTTCAAGCACCCATGTTTTTCTTGCAGTACATGAGGGTTGTGTTACAACATATGAAAGGAGAAAGAGGGTTTGAGGCAGCACTGGCTGTGGGGAGAGACAAGAGGAACTCTTTAGTACTGGAGAAGTGTGCCAGAGGAGAAGAGGACCTAAACAAGTTATGTTTTTTGTTAGAAATCTCTTATAGGGAGGAAGCCAAAATAAGTAGTGAACAAGGCATTTCTCTTTTCCAAGTCCTCTGAAGAAGGAAAAATAATCAGTGATAAGCTCTGGTACATAAGCTTTATGGTCTACTGTCTAGGATGTTCACTGAAATGAAAGTAAATCTTTATGAAGTCAGAGTGCATTTCTGGTTTGGTCTGTGGTTACTACTAAAGGCTTTATACTAATGCTGTTACTGGGGGCAGCTGCATTATAGCACTACTTACTTATTTATTCACTGTAGTGACAGTTACATTTCATGCAGCAGCTGCTGAAGCCAGAACTATTCAGCAAGGACAAAATGTGATAAAACTTCATGAGGTTTTCTTCTGCAATATTAGATTTTAATTCTTTATATAGGAACAAATACTTTTCAACTGCTATTTTCAACTTTTCTCTGTAGTATAACCAAAGAAATTCAGTAGTTACTAGTTAGGAATGTCAAATTCAACTTATAGCGTTTGACTTTCTTGTATATGTATCTGTTCTAGATATATGACCACATAAATGCAGGGAAGTCATTATTACAATAGAAAAAGCCTATCTCATGTTATGAACACATTCAGCTTTCCTTAATTCCTTTTAGTGTAATGAGGACTTAGCCTCTGGGCAGGGGGAGGAGGAAACCCTAGTTTACAAATGATTTAGGAAACTCTTGACACATGCAGAAAATATCTGTTTTGAAAGGCTTATAGATTGCTTCTAAATTTTAACTAAGCATTTGACAGGGAATGGGCAAACTCTACCTTGGATGATACCATCAAGATTCTCAGGTTAGTGAGCAAATGTGACCAGAATGCAAGGCTTTAGGGTCCTTATTCTGGTGTTATTTTTCAGTGTAGTAATTTTTGTTTTGCTGGAAAATAGATCAGGTGTATCTGCGGGTTGTGTAGGGGACTTTTTTAGTTGATGTTGTTTTGGTGGGTTTTTGTTGTTTGTGGGTTTTACTTTGGAATTAGAGGTAGTAACTTGTACTGCTGTAACTGACAGTCCTGGGCTTGGTTCCTGCTGGCAGCCATGCTCTACTGAGTGGATCCAGTGTAAAATGCGCCTTTGCCTGGGCTGCAGTCAGCCTGGCTGGAGCAATCTGTTATGAAGTAGCCATACGCGTACTTGCAGGGTCTTGTGGTGGCTGACTCCAGATAAACCTACTCCCTGCTTGTGGCAAAGCTAATGGTGCACTTGACCAGTCTGTTTTTGGGAACAGACTCCAGAGTAAAGTAGAGACGGCTTGTTGTCTTTTCCCCATCTGCATGAGGAGTTTGGCTACTGCCCAGCAAAGGATGACACTTCCAGAAAAAGGTTGTTTGGTCTATTTCTGTGAATGTCCTCCACTCTAAAACTGATACTAAGCACTTTATTTGTATTATATGCTTATTTCCCTCTCTTAATTTTGAAGAGAAGGGTCTCTAACTTCTGCTGAAGTACCAGTAGTAGACTCTGTAGACACTAAACAACCCTTTCAAGGTGTAGTAGATGCTGTATGTATAATGAAATCCTTCCATAAGCTGGTACCAAAGACTTTTGGGGCTTTCTCCTGGTTGAGCCATAGCATCTCTAAGAGAAAATACCTTTGATTCAGGATTTGCTGCCCACGATGAAGATGGCAGAATTGATACTTGCGTTTTATGAGTGAAGTTTTGTCTTCAGTAGATATGACGTACATAGGACACCACTGAGGTGACCATAATAATGTGCTGTCTCAAGATGTTGCCCTCTCACATCTCATTTTTCATGAGCTATTACATAGGTATAGTGATGGAAAACAAGCTGCTATATTTAACTGTATTTTTAATATACATCAGAAACAGACATATGTTTCATATGTTTAACTGTAATTAACAGTTTTCCAAATTTATATTATCTAGCTTTCTGTAAGTGTTTATTTTTGTGCAGCAGACGTAATGTTATATTCACAGAACTGGTCGGAAATTTTTCAATAGTAAAACAAATGTCAGAAAGTGGTAATTTGTTGAAACTTTCTTGAGGAATGTGGAATTTTCCATGAAAAACTTTTTCTAAAAAAGCTTTGACATGCCTTCAGTGTGGTTTCTGGTCTAAGGAAGAGACTGCTACCCTAGTCTGGAGGAAAGTGAAGGAGTTGATACAGGATGTGCCCCATTTGGCAGAGCAGGGACTTGATCCTGGTGAATCTTGTCTCTTTGTCTCAGTTACACCAGAATAGGGAATGCATAAATATTAAGTCTCAAACAGATTCTGTGTGGATCTAATCACAGCAAAAACTTATTAAGCTTCTGCAGGTAATAAACCCCCTGCTTGAACTGTTGTTGGCTTTGTTGGACAGCTGGCACCGAGTGCTGCACACAGAGCTCATGGGCAGCACTGAGCACTTGTAACCTGCCTCTGACTTCATGTGGAGTACTCCTTCAGCTGCTCTTTCAGCTCAGCCACACTTTGGAAACCAGACCCAGCCTCCAGAACTGCTCCCGGCTGCGATAGTGCAGGGGTGATTCCATATGAAAGGGCCAGAAGTCAAGGGTGGAATAAACAATGCAGTCTTTTACCAGTCTCTTTGAAGGTACCCGAGGGAAAAGTGCCCCGCCCTGCAGAGCAACCTCATGCTCATTTAATTCCTTTTGAACTTTGGATATCAAACATAAAATGCTGGACCTGGTTGTCCTCACTCACACTGGTCTCAAAGAGCATAAATTTACAGGAGCTGGTGAGAAGTTTGCCAAGCCCATTTATCCACCTAAAGGTTTATAGGATAAAGGGACACTAAAACATCTTTCTTTGCTCTTCAGCTCTTGATCTGTAAAAGGCAGCTGCCTCTGCTGATTGCTTGCAAGACCCCAGGAAGGGCTGCATTCAGGGGAGGGTGGGACAAACTCACAAGGATGCTTGTGAGCCAAAATGCAAGTTTGCATCAAGTAAAGCAATCTCATTCTTGCAGGGAGTTAGTGACAGAAATGGTCTAATTTCCCCAGAGTGCATATTTTTACCCTCTTTATTTTCTAACAAATAGCTGGCAAATTCTTTCCCTATGGAGAAATTTCTTGGAAATAATTCTGCCCTTTCTCCTCCAAGATGAAGTGTTTCTGCAGTGGGGTCCAGTGGAGCCCAGAATTTGATGTGGCTCTGCTGCCTGAGGTATTCAGAAAGGTATTTGTTGTTTTCACTAGATTGTGGATGTGGCATTGCTGTTTGTTATGCTTGCTGAGTTTTTCTTTAGGACTGGAGCTGGTAGTTCTACTTTTCTGGTACCCCAGGCACATAAAATAACTTTCTAGTTGTTTGGATCCCCATGTCTTAGTTGTGCTCTGTGCATGACAAAGGTTAAAGCAAGCATCAGCATCTCATTCTGGCTCCCCTACTTGTTGCAGAATTTTCAGTAAATCACTGTGATATTCTCTGCCTATATTGCATTTGGATTTTTTTTTTCTTTTTTTAAACATCTGAGCTCTGTATCTTTCAAATGTGATGCCACAGTTTCCATCATTACCTTCCCTACATAGGGTCTGATTTTGAAACACACATTTTCACTACGGTGAAACCATCTGCTACGTGTGGGGAATTAACAGTACTAGGCATAATGTTTCTTTATAGCTATCCAGAAATGTGCCCAAATAGTGCAATATAATTGAGTATAATAAGATTTAAATGCCTGTTCTGTGCAAAGACCTGCAGTAAGGCCATTTTCACATCATCCTGCATTGGCTTACATTATGTTGCATTGAATTTCATTTCAGGTTTTGTTTGCTGGTGTCATACATGACCTGCTGTTGTTATCACCTCAGATACATGTGTTTTTAATAATAATGTTCTGAGATTCAGATACAGTTGAATTTCCATGAACTGAATGTGTTATGAGCTGCCTTGCATTTACCGGACAGTAAAAGCATACATATGGGTAGTACCCACAGAGTAGTAAATGTGTTGTAAATTCACCCTTAGCCTCCCAGGTGGAACCTGTATGTGGAGCCATATCTAAGGGTTAGAATAATATTATAATAGTTCTTTTCATAAATCCATTGCATTTGTAGGGCTCTGAGCTCTCTGTATACTTTTTTTTCACAATTGCTACTTATCTTTAGAAGCTTCTGTTTTTTTCTTTTATTTTAGCGTGTCTCATGTACAAACCAGGGTACATTTTTTTTCATACAGTATTGAATTACACAGTCATGGGCATTGTACAAAATGTGGGTTTTTTTCACCCTCAATAGTTGGTGGGAGTTCTTTGCATTTTTAAGCCTTATGTACCTTAAAAATATTAACTGATCCCTAGCCCATCATTTGTAGGTAACTAATCTATAATTTGCAGAAGTTAAAATTGAGGCAGAGAGATTAACTTGCTGCAGATGTCAGTGATATAGCAGTAAAGCATGAATTAAACATGGCAAACATCCTTGTAGAACCAGTAGTGCAGCATCTTGTCAGGCATCTGAAGTGTGTGGGGCTTTCCAGCTCCCAATCCCTAAGCTGCACTACTAATCTTCATACCTTCCCCTCTGTGTTTTTCTTGTGTCCCTGGTGATGAGTGTTCATCAAGAATGATGTATGCTAAGCTATTAGTTACATTTCCGTACTGTCACAGTGTAAAAGCTACTGATGTTGAAAGATGTGGAGACACCTTTCTCTCCCTCCCCCCTCCCTCCTGTTTCTGCTAGCCTAGTTGCAAATTATCAGTGCTGAAGGAAGTCATGAGGAAAGGAAGATGAATGCATGACTGAAGAAAACTTCAGATGCTAGAAACCTGATAAGCTTCTAATGTCCTTTTGCTTTCTGACAGGCTATAAGGGACCAGAAACCTGTTTTGAACATACCATTTCTAAATTTATGAAGTGCTGTTGGCTGACAAAAAGAATGTTGAGGCCAAAATATTGGTTATGAAACATGCTTTATCTCTGTTTTTGTTCAGGCTGGTAGTACCCAGAAAAAGCAACTGTTTCCCATGGATCCTTGGTGTTCTGTGCAGACTTACTGGGAAATATGACTCCATTCTCAGCTCACCAGAGCCAGGAGTTCTCTCAAATACTTGACATCACAGATCAGGCTCTCTCTATATGAGAAGATTGATGCATTCTCTAATGTAATAGTAATAATTATTATCTTATAATCTAAACAGTATCTTTATATATTTTATTATATTTAAAATAAAATATAAAATAATAATTAGGATTATCTAATAATCTAAAAATACTCTTGGATTGTGACCCATTTTTCTTCAATGAAATTATGCTTGCAAGAAAAATCAAATCAGATTTTACTTGGTTTTATAAGTTGCCCCTACTGCAAACAGCACAATTTTTAGCAGGAGTGGGATTTAGGCTGTGGTATATTGCAGTTGTTGCAAATGTTCAGCTTGGCACCATGCTGAGTGGTTAGAGAACATTTCTCTCCATCTCTACAAAGAGAGGAAAAAAGTAGAAAAAAATCTATTGGAATTGGTGTCATTAAGAGAAGTGGGAGGGTTTAAGGCTAATATTTAATAATGACAAGCTATGTTAATTTTTCATTTGTGTAAGTGAAGTACTTGGAAAAGGAAGATGGCTGTTGGAAGAGTTTCCACAATTTATAGAGTAAAAGTTAAAAACATTTTTATATCCAAGAGAAAGGCCTGAATCAATTTTGTTCTTTCTTTCATTTGAAATCAATAACAAAAAGCTGGTTTTGCTTATCAGGTTACTCCAAAAGAGGAGTATTGTCCTCTCTTGAAATAATAGACATATTTTTCTCATCTCTCTCTCTCCAGACTCTTTAAATGCATTTGAGTCTGCATTGGACCTAAGCAGTGTGAAGCACTAAGCATTTCCAAGGAGTCTGGGACTTGTAGGTAATGTTGGTTGGGCCACAGCATCATTCAGTTCTGCTTTTGTTGTGTGTCTTGGCTGTGAGCTGCCATTGCAACTACTGAAGGGAAGCTTGTGTACTCCAAATGCACTGCTCTCTGGGATCCATAGGGACAGCTTTTTGGGAAGGCAGTGCTGTGAACTGGATCACAGTTTCAAGCCCATTTTGTGAAGCTGCTGGAGATGCACCAAGATGCTTAGATGTCATTCTCCAGTGATAGATTCAAATGGGTATCCTGGAAGCAGGAGGCTTTTATGCTGTTCTCCTCTCCTCCCTGCCCTGTAAGGATCCTTCACTTTTGCATCCCTCCTCTGCTTCTGGAGAGTTGTGTACCAGTGCCATGGAGAGAGTGGTGTACAGCTTCTGGCAATCCAGCACTTCCAAAGGTGAGTGCCAGACTGGTGGGGAAGTGCTGAAGCTGAATTGCATGCACCCAACAATTCTGGGCACTTTACTTTAATGTTTCATGACAAAGGATGTTATTGAGTTACATAAATCTTTGTGGCTCTAGGCTGTTGTGGTGTTGGTGTTTTTTTTTTTTTTTGTTTTTTTTTTTTTTTTTTTTTTTTTTTTTTTTTTTTTTTTT
>JAWWES010000006.1:17237004-17267077 GCA_035583135.1 Lophotriccus pileatus
TTTAAATGCTAGAAAAATGTTATTCTGTTGTGGTTGAAAGACAGACTAATTGAAATTATTGTTCCAACTCTTTCCTAGGGAAATAAGATCCTAAGTGCCTTCTTTGAGTGGAGATGGAAATAGATATAGATATTAGAATCTATTGTTACTGTACTTTGCTTTTTCTTTTTGAGCGCTTCTTTTTTGGAAGCATTTTGACCAGTGAGCTGAAGCATCCTGCTTTCTTTGTGGCTGAGAGAGCAGGAGTGGAAGTTTTAATTTGGCAATTATATCCCTTTCCGAGAGGCCTCTTGCTGAGTTTTGAAATCCTATCTCACTTGGTAATTTAGTGGCTGCACTGACATCACTCTTAGTTTATAAGCCTAAAGCACAAGGCATCAATGGGAAGAATGAGCAATTTTAGCTTGAAAGTTGTTTCTCTCCTCCCATGTAGTTGTCGTTGCAGGATTTGGTTCTGATTAAAACGTAGCCTGAGGTTTGATGTCTGCATGGAGCAATACTCTGTATCTGGCACATTATTTAATCTACTGAGCATATAAACTGATACGTTTAGTACAGCAGGCTTTGAAACCAAGATGATTTTTTTTTAAAATATACAAATTCCCTGCTATTAGGGAGTATCAACAAAATGCTGTAGCAGTTGCTGCCTGAAAGAACTACATGCTTTCTATCAGTTTGATGGTGTGTGAATTTCTAAAATGACAACATGTTAGTGAGATTCAATGGAGAGAAAAGCAACAAACTTCAGAGTTTCTGTAACAAAGCTCCAGCCCCCTCTTCCTCATCCTGTAAATAACAATCAAACTGTTATTTGCCAGGGCATTACAAATCTGACTGCACTCCCCCCCCCACCCCCGTCTCCTTTTGACTTGGCAGTTTATGAATCTATTGAAAACATTTACTGAAAAGGTCCCTTCTGTTGCTGGCAGTTGTTTGCCAACTCTTGTTTTTACTGCTTTTGCCAAATGGTCCCTCTGCTCTGCAGAACATCATCTGGGCTTCTCTGAGCTAAAGGGAAGAAAAATGATGGGAAATTTAGAAGAGTAGTTTTTGAACTGCTGTTAAGGGTAAGAAAATATTAACTAGAACTACTGTGAAGAAGTTGTTTGTAAATTTATGTTGAAAAAGTAAGAAATATCAATGAAATTATGAGCTGATAGTACTGAGGATTATTTTAAAATTGTATTTGGTGCAAAACCAGAGTGAGATGAGACACAATCGAACCAACAATTGCACGTTCCTAACTATTAGGACAGTCATGCCTTTACCAGCAGAAAGTGTTGGCCAACACCCTGACAACAAATTGCATGGTGCATTTGTGTCCTTATGAGGGACGTATATGCTACAGCAGTAACCAAAGGCAAGTTTGCTGGGAAAGGATAAATTTTGCCACTGTGACTTCTGTTGTTTCTGTAAAATCTTGGGATCTATGTTCTAGTCTGATACTGCTGACATTTCATTATCCTGTGCAGCTGAGGCCTGTCTTTTTTATCTGTTCTCTTTCTTCCAGACCCATGCTTACTTTCTTTCCCCTCCCTGTCTTGCCTTCTGCTGGAAATGTTTTCCTTAATCAGCCTTGTTTTTCAGTGTTGCTGAGGTTTCCTGAGCAGAAGACTCTAAAAGCAGCACTCTGAGGAGCACAACATCCATGTCATAGAACCACAGAGTGGTTTGGGTGGGAAAGGGGCCTTCAAGATCATCCCATTCCAACCCTTCTTTCACTTCCAATCCAAACCATCCTGTGGCTCTATGATTAATTTCCACCAGATTTCCCACCTGGGCTCCCAGGATGAATGAGTCAAAGCAACAACCTCTGTGTTTAGCACTGAGCACCCTGGTGTAGCAAAGGTCTCATGAGGAAACCTGTCCTGACTGCCAGCAGCAGTCCTGCCGTGGGGGTGTGGAGCTCAGTGCAATATACATTTTGCTAAATATTTTTGTTACGTTGCTTAGTCTAGCTTCCCCCACCTCCCCAAATAACTCTCTCCCTGCTTTTCATTTTGTAGTGATTCCTGTTCACAGTTCTAACACATATCCTGTACAAGCTGTTGCATACTATAATCTGCTAAATTTTCTGGCAAAACTTGGCAACTGTACTTGTATTTTACCTTTTTTATTTTTTTCCCCTTTTACTGACAGCATCAGTGCTGCCTCCAAAATGTGGAAAGAATCAGCATGAACTGTGAGGGTCAAATTTTGCTTTAGATGGGAACACACTGTTCCTGTTGAAGTCTATTGAAGTCATGGGGAAAGTCTGGTGGCAGAATTTCACTTCTAAGCAGAAAGGGCTCACACAGAAAACATACTTCATATGACCTCGTGGAGGCAATTTGATGTGATCTAGACCATAGCTAGAGGGCACAAAACCTTACTTTGTCTGTTGTATGGAGTACAACAACATTTTCTTGTGTTTCCACTGCTAAGTCCCTGATATCAAAAGGAGCTCACATGCAACCCCCTAAACTGGTGGATGTTGTGTATAGAGCTCCACATTTCTCTCAGCACAACTAGGAGTCCTGAAGTTAGCATAATTTACTGAAATGGCGACATTTTTGTCATTTTTCAGAATTTTATGTCTTGCTGGATTTACTAGACCAACTGTACCTCTCACTTCAGAAATGTTGTAAATCTAGTAATTGCTCTGAATATGGAAGTGGGCCAGAGGCATTCACAAGATAAGTGGAGGACTTGGCCCCAGTTAGCTGCTCACTGCTAGGCAATTTTCATCAAAAATAGTGACTTGTCATTCTTTGATGAGGGTTGAAAAAAAGGAAATAATTTTGCAGGGGACAAAAGAAATGTCCTGGTCCATAATACCAGTTTTATTAAGTTTGCTGCTGAAAATTTAGACAGAATGTGTTGGAGGTGCTGTGAGCAGATCTGAGCACCTGGACAGCTGTGGGAAGGGTGTGGAAACTTCTGAGAGCATCCTGGATATGACAAAATGGTAATTTTATGGGTGCAGATGACATGGGGAAAAACTGAGGGTAGAGAACACTCCAGAAACAGAAAGACAAGTGAAAATTTGTTGACCTGGTTCAGTTTTCATCATTTTGGGAAGACTAGTGATCTATTAAAAAGACAAAGGGTGAAGAGAAATACTGAGAAACCTGGAATATTTATTGTTAAAATCACAGAATTTAAGAATTGAGGAACAATCAGGAGCTGGAGAGGGTCAGGGACAGTGGGCAAACATCCAGGCTGAGCAGAACTGGAAAGAAAAGAAAATATATTTAGATTGATGCTCTGTGTTCTGAGCTGTTGAAGGCTGTAAGCTACTGAGAAATGACTGGACTTATTGCTCTGATCTGGTTGACAAGGTGAGAGTCAGTCACAGGTTGGACTCAATGGCCTGGGAAATCTTTTCCAACCTAAATAATTCTGTGATTCTGTAAGAAAACTCCAATTTTCTGTAGAAATAAAGAACCTTTTAAAATTATTTTTAATTGTTAATTGTATTCTCTATATATTTTAAAATTATTTTTAATTGTTAATTGTATTCTCTGTATACTGCCCAGTTTGGTTTATTACGTGGTTTTGGTGGTGCTAATCAGTACTTTTACTCTGCAAAATAAATCTATTAATCTCCAGGAGTACTCCGTGTCAAATAACATTATAAAGGCTACTTGAGATACCGTGTATCTAAAAATAATTAACCTGACACATGTGACACTGAATGTCTTTCTTCAGTGACACTGAGGACAGCCCGTGACTTTGATAGGACATGGTCAAATCCTGTTCTCACAAGCTTCTTTTCCTCTAAAAGTTTCAGACTGAGTTGTTCATGTTTTATTTATCTTCTACTGTTACATATAACACCTTGTTTGTTAAGAGATAAGAGCCCAAACAGCTGACTGAGAACAGTCTCTTCCTTCTCTGGCACGATTGTACGAGACTTTTCCAGTTACTTACACTTAATTTTTTTCCCATGCTATAAGTTTTGATGCTTTTCAAAGAGTATATTTGTGTATATTTTCGTAGTGAGACCTTTATGCTTTGCAATCCCTCTATTAATGAACAAAAATGTCTTCAGAAAATGCATGAGGCACAAGAAAAAATGAATTTGTTCTTTGTTGAGGAACAAGTTTTCCCTTTCCCTTTCATTATCACAATGAACTTTCTGCCCCTGCACTGGGGTGTTTTGGAGCTCTTTTTGTAAAGCCTCCATTACCTGGTAACCAAATCATGCACAACACTGTGGATGTGCTAAATTTGCATTGCATTTATGGTTCTCTTTGTAGGGTGACAAACACGGCATATGAAACCTAAAGCTTTTTCATTCTTCTGCTAGTGCTTATGTCTTTGGTGTGGACCGTATTTACTGAAGAATCAATTATGGCATTTGGAAATGGAGGTTAGTGAAGAGTGTGGGATTTGCTATCCAAGCTCACATTCAAATGCTCTTGTGACTCAGTTTTGTGACTTTGCCCTCAAAAGACAAACCCTTGAAGGCACAGGTGAAGTTGGGCATATGTTTGTAAAGTACTTTCTTGAAAAACAGAGCTTAGAAAAGGATGGACAGCTTATGCTCAAAGGAAAGTAAACAGCTCCCTATCCCTGCAAAAAGGGTAAAGTTTCCCCTTCCCACCTCACTGCTCCCCAACACCTCAAACTGGCAAATAATTCTAGAATAAACTGTGCAGAAATGAAACTTCCTCTTCACCATATGCAGTAAATGGACTGTTTCAGCCTAGTGCCTGAAGCTTCACATTTATTATTAAAAAGAAACTGTCTCATCTTAGGTAAGTGAGGGTGATTCTTATTGCCCATCCTTTTTGAATATTTTTAATTGCTGATGTTGTACTGATGAATTTCACAATACGTTGCTTTGATGTGTCCACTTCTGCGGTCCCCAGCACAGAAAGGACATGGAGCTGTTGGCTGGAACTGGTTGAGCTTTAAGGTTCCTTCCAACCCAAACCATTCTGTGATCCTATGACGAATATGAAACCACTTCTGTCTTCTTTAACATTAAATAATCCCTTACTGTGTTCTTTCTCATAGGTTTTGCAGAGATTGTTATGGTTCAGATATCCCAAACTTGCTGTCTGCTTGGAATAGGACGTGCAGTGTTCAAAATATTAAGCTTCAACTAATATTTGTTGCCTGCATTTCAGAACATAACCCCTTTAAATTCTCAGAACTCTTTGGCACCTTGCAGTCCAAAATCAACAGGCTACTTGGCCCTTCAGTGTTTAATTTGAAAGCCAATGCTGTAAATTTGTTAAAATCTGCAGAGATGCAGTGAGTCACAAGAATAAATAGTACTTGGAATTTGTTAAACAGTCATTAAAAGTTATTTGATATGAACATTAATATTTTCTTTGAGTTACTTAATATGCAGACTTCAGAATAATATCAACTAAAAAGTAAATGTGACACTGAAAGAGATTCATTCTTCCAATAATGGAAAAATCTTCTGGTGAGGTGGGGACCAGAGGCTTTGACTTGAGATAGATGGCAAAAAGAAAGAAAAGTAAGACATTTATTTTATTTGGGTTTTTCTTTAGCCAACCCGATGCCAGCTAAGTGCAATGAGAGTAGGATCAGGTGCACTCTCTTTTAAACCAAGCTTCAGCGATGTTGAAGTTCCATGTGGATGGTGCTTTTTCTCCTTAATGAAAGGAAAGAAAAGGCAGAATTTGCCATGGAAGAAAAATAACTTTAACTCAAAGGAACATGGAAAAGCTTTTGAAAATCTTCAAGAACTTAACATGACATTTTCAAGATAGTTTTTACATTTTTCAGAGGTACCAAGAGACTTTATTCCACTTTCTGGGCATTTTTATTGCCCAGCATTATATTTGAAACTGATTTCAACCACTGCAATTAATGGTTGGTGACGAAAACTTTTATGCAGAACATGGCACAGCTTGACAGATTTTGAATGAAAGTGACTGTGATGGGTAGAGTAATTCCAACCTAATGGAGTAAATGTATTCAGAAATTAAAGAAGATACAATGAAAGAAACAAATCCTGATTACAAGGCAACTTATATTTTCATTTGGCTTCATTTTAGTGAGACCAAATTACTAGGAATGTGACTTTCTCAGTGATGAATGTCACTTTCTACACTTTCCCTCCCATGTCACAGTGTCCATCTGCACCGTGTTAGGAGGAACTCTATGTAGTTTTGGCAGTATGCTTAGAAAAATTTTCAGCTACAAGTAGAGAATTCAACAGCACGTCAACAAACAAGGGTAATCCTTTTTCTGCATATGTTCTCTCTCCAGTGTAAAGGTGACATTTTTCTTTACTGCTGTTTTTATGGATGGAAAAAGAAGATTTTGAATTAAAATGGGATGTGCTAATTTAATAAATCTGTCCTTATCTTCAAAAGATAGTATTTATGTTTCAGACAAGCTTGTGAAGATTAGTTAAATCAAGTCTGCACAACACTTAAAGATTCTTGGGAAAGGGAGAAATATAAATGCAGAAAAATACTAAGTACTGTGGCTTTTATGCCAAGGTGAGAAAGAACTGCAGAAGTGACTTTAAAAGAAGAGTCTTTATTTAATACAGTCATATTTACTGACATTTCATCTATTTTTCTAGTGAGTTTTCAAGTCAGTCTCTGGAATAGGATGGTGGGGTAGGATATCCCAAAGTTCAGTTTCCACTATCAACACATATATCAAAGTATAAATTACAGTTTAGGAAACTGCTTGGGCTGAGATATTTATCTTTAAAGCAGATAATCCTGATCAGGATACTTTAAAGTTTTCAGTGACTCCAATGTGGGAAAAAGAAATTGAGAGTGATATGAGAAGAGACAGACCTTAAGGAGGTGGAGAGGCTGTCAGTGCCTCATGGACCAGAAAATGATGACAGGTGAAAATCCCTCCTGAATATCTGAGGATGGTGAAAGTCTGGATAAATGAGCCCCTTGTGGGACTCAATCTCATAATTTTTGAGGAGGAA
Organism: Lophotriccus pileatus; assembly: GCA_035583135.1. Lineage (NCBI taxonomy): Eukaryota > Metazoa > Chordata > Aves > Passeriformes > Tyrannidae > Lophotriccus > Lophotriccus pileatus. Next base: position 17,243,927 of record JAWWES010000006.1, read on the forward strand.
TCCGCAGTCAGTAGCTGTGCTATGTTCTGTATCTTTCCCCTGAGGTGGGCTGGACTCCGTACCTGGTTATTAAGCATTATTAGGATTAATTTTTTTGTTATGTTTCTGGAGATTTGCAAATAAGTTTTCCTCATTTTCATGTTTGAAAGGCCAGTTGATGTGACAGCATGAAGGGCATGACACACCTGCTACATGGCTATGCAGGTTGAAGATGGTTTAAGGTTCAGTGAGAGACTGCAGAACATCCCATTTTATTGCCAACTCCAGGGAATAATTTTGATTTCTATTTTTAGGGGGAAAATAATGACATTATCTGAGGCAAGAAGGTAATACGGTAATAAGAATGGTGTACTACAGTAGTAGTTATGAAAATGTATTCAAAACAAAAAAACCCCAACAAAACCCAAAAAACCAAATCCGACCCAAACCAAACAACAACAACAAAACCCAAACAAAAAAACCCAGTACCACAACCAAAACTGCCCCAAAATGCCCAAACCAACAAAAAGGGGAAACTGGTAACCTTTGTGTCTAGATAACAAGTTATATTAATGTTGGTAAAGAGTTTTTCTTCCTACCTGCCACTATAATGGTCTTAAGAAAGTCTAAGAATGACTATTATTTAATAAACATCCCTTCTTCTTCTTTTCTACTGATTCAAAACTATTAAATAATTCTGTTCCAAGACCTTTCCTCCTGATTTATGCTGGGCTAAGCAAGAAACAATGAAATCAAGATCTTGGTGGAATATTTGAAATGTAAATTTTTGACTGTTTTCTCATAGATAAGCCTAAGAGGTCTGGAGGTTATCAAGATGGTGGTTGCACTATGTAGAAGAGAAGGCTGGACAGGTCAGGGTTGACCTGGACCTTACCTGGAACTTTTTTTTTTTTAAATTTTATTTTATTTTAATAAAATTAAATAATTTAAGTTCATTAATTTTTTTTTGGCTGGACAAGACTGTTGAAGTCCAAGTCACCTGTAAGAAGTTACTTTCTGCAGTTTTATGGAGAGAAGCAGCATATGCAACATGAAAGGTGTAAAAGTTAAGGACTATCTGCCAGATACCTGCAGCCTCATCAGCCCTGCATGTACCTGAAAATGCTTTTCACTTTGTACTTTGTTGCAGGTGTTTATTTTTTTAAAAATTATTAATAATTATTAAGAATCAATATGACTGTGATATACTATCCTAATTTTGTATTGAGAGTATATTAAAATGATTTTTTCATTGTAAAGATATCTCCTGATCATTATTACCTAATCAATACTGAGTGAAAGTAAGTGAAAAATTATAACTGTTTTAAAACACATAAGGTATCTCTTTTAAATAAGAGATAAAAAAATATATACAGTTACCATTTATAAAGTTTGCCATCAGTTTATTTATCTGCAACTTGCATTTTTTATCTCTTTCTGAGGGTAGAGAAGTAGAATAGTGTTTTATTCTCCTCAGGCAGACTTACCTGTTTCAGAATTTAAATTAAAATGTGATGTAATATTTATATAAAATATATAATATAACAATTATAACATTTAACAAAATTTTATAAAAATACTTTTAAATAATATGTAAAATATAAATGTATGACACAAGTAAATATATTAATACAATATAATATTTAAAATATATAAAAAATTTATTTGAATAGTCTATGAATCAGCAACAGGAATAATATGCCTGTGCTTTGCCGTGCAACCCCCTTGATATCCTGCAGTCCTAATTCTGCAATGATGTGTCTGTTGTGAGGAAGAAAACAAGGACTGTGCTACAGGGAGTGAGAAGGATCTGCTGACCTGGAGTCAGTCAAATCTGCAGAGGCGTTGGGGCTGAGCCTTGCATGAGCCAGGAGCACCACTTAAGAAAGCATAAATTAAAGCTTGGGAGAGATCAATTTATTAAATATGTAAAGCATCTGCAGTTCCTGCTTTAAAAAGCACTTCAACACCCATAAAAATGAGGCATGTCTCAAAGCAAGATCTGATGGCTTTTGAAGGTTCATAAATTTCGATAACAATGCATCTTTGAGTGCAGACAAACTTAAACTGTACATACAGGATAAAGAATTCCATTAAAAATTCAGTGCCCATAGGTGGCAAAAGATAACTGATTTTTTAATAGGTAATTTGAATGTGTGAATTGGAATTTCCCTGATCATGAGTTCAGTCCATTTTTACAAGCAATTGTAGTTTTTTGATGTGCTAGAGGAAAGACTGAGGCATTCTCTGCGAGGGTGGTGAGGCTCTGGTTGCCCAGAGAAGCTGTGGCTGCCTCATTCCTGGAAGTGTCCAAGGCCAGGTTGGATGGGTCTTGGAGCAACCTGGGATAGTGGAAGGTGTCCCATGGCAGGGGGGTGGAATGGTCTTTTCCAACCCAAACCATTCTGTGATCTTAAGTAGAAAGTCATGTTTCCTACCTAGTAGTATATTAGTGTGGCAGTAATCTTCAAAGACTGCTTCTGACAGTCTACACTGGCATGTTGGCTTGCAGGTGAATCTCATGTAAGCATTCTAAAAATGGTGATTACAATCATTTGGGCTGTGCTTTATTTTTCAGTCCTGTGAAATCAACGTGATTTCTGTTTTCTACTCATCAGTTTTGCTGATGTGAAAGTTACACTGATGCTACCTGAATTTGTATGGTATAAAATTGGCCACATAAGGGCAGAATCAGGACTTGTATATTATCATTTGGCACCCTTTGATGCAAATAGATGCAGTTTGAAAGGGTAGATACGTTCTGTCATCTAAATACAAGATATTTGAGCTATTGGCCCTACAATAATTCCTCTGGACAGCTTTCTTTACAGAGGTAAGTGTAAAATTCCTGTGTGCATGGGTGGGAAATGTCTTTTTTATTATTTTATAAAATTACATGTGTACATACATGTAAATAAATGTACAACACATGCACACAATTTATCTACAGGTGGACAAGAAGCTCATGGTATTTTTTTGAGCAAAAGCATGTCCTTATGTACATGAAGGAGACAGATAATATGTTTGTCTTCTTTTGATTGATTGAAGGATTTAAAAGATTGTTACTAATAGAAACAGAGTGGGATATTAAACATTTTCCTTCAGCTATTCCTATCCATCTGCTTATTTTGTTTACAACAAATGAATGAAATAATAATGAGAACACCTGGAAAGAAAAATCAGCAGGTTTAAAACAAAACAAATGAATCAAAATCTCTTCTTTACTAACTGATATTCGGTTTCCTTGCTCTGTGAATAAGCTTTACATCTCAGCTGTGCAAGCAATTCAGTGTGAGTATGATTTTTCTTTCTCCTGCAGGCATTGGACTCACCTTCACTAATTTGTCTACTACTTGGGAAGAGAAAATGGCTTTAATGCATTGTTCCTGCTTGCTCAAGATTTACCTCTAGAATGTACAAACCCCTGCAAAATAATGGAGGAGGAGTTGGGGAAAACCCACTCTTTAGTGGATTTATAACTGAAAAGTAGTCTTAATGTTGGTTGCTGGTCATTGCTGGATATTCCTCTGGATGCTAGACTTTATCACCTAAGATAAATCAGACTGAAACATAATTTGCAGTAATGTAATTTGCAATGTACATATAAATGCTGTCTATGTGCAGCTCATGTGGATTATGCCAGAACCAGTCCAACCACAGTGATCCAGCCCAGCTGGGGGTGACATTTCCTGCCTGTGTGAACCCATTAAAACTGGAATGACTTGGAAGGGAGGAAGGTGATCCTTTCCTCTGCCCAGCTGCACGAAGGATAACGACTTCACAGGGATGTGGCAAGAGTTAAATCATTACATTTCCACCAACTTTCAAAATTTTTGGAATGAGGCTTGGTGTAGGAGTGAAAACAGAGTCAGTGTCACACTGTCCAAATCCGACAGCTCAGAGAGAGCCAAACATGAAAAATCTTTGGAGTTGGTCACTGTGAGTGTGCTCTGGACCCTGGAGATCCTGGTTTTAACGTTAATGTGTTTACTTTATAGTAGTTTATGTCTCAGGTACTAGTGAAAAATTAGCAAAGAGGAAAAGCAATGTACGTGTACCTTCCCTAATACATACACACGTAATTAATCATTTTATGCAAACTGAGGAAATCACAGGGAGAAGGTGCATTTACAGCAACAGAAAATGGGCCGTTTTGAGAGATCTTAGTTGTGCTTTTTCTTCTGTGCTTTTTTGGTGGCTTTGAACAGGGAAGGGTTGTTATATTAATGATTCAGGAAACAGTAAATAAATATAATAATGTGAGACAGTTAATCTGAATTTTAGTGCCAGGGCTTAAGTCCAGCTTCATTGGATAACACAGGAAATTCAGCTCTTCTCAGGCAAAGCTTGTCTTGGTGTTTCTGTCTGGCAGTGAAGGATGATGGGCACACAGAGTTGGTGTTTTGGGCAGCACAGAGGGGTAGGGTTGGCAGCTGAGAGGGGTCCCTGCCCTTCCACCCACCAAAGCTCCCACCAGGACCTGTGCAAGCCATGGAGGTGGCAAAGACTAAGGGTCTGTAAGAGTTTCTAAGCTGATGGTTATTTCACTTTCCAGGAGGGGAAGACCAATGGGAAAAGAAATCTGGTCTCTGCTTCTCCCAAATGTGGCCTGGACCCTTCTGGGTTGCAGAAAAGCTCATGAAATTACTCAATTATTAAACATTATTTATACATTATAAAACATTATTTTTTTTATATATATAGTTATATTTATAAATATACAGGTATTTTAAGGCCTGTGATAACACCAGCTACTGACAGCCGCTCTTGTTCACATGCTTGCCACAAGAATGATAAATGTTTGATGTACAAGCTCAAAACTGGTGTTTATCTCACTTCGTTTCCTACGGCTGTGGTGCTTTTATTGGACATTTTCTATTGTACAATAGAGCAAAAGATGGAACTTGCAGTAAGAGACCCACCTGTAATGTTCAGCATGAATGAGTGTTAACCAGAGCTAGTCAATTCTGAAAGCTGCTCACAAGTGTAATTAAACCCTTTAAAGTAATGACTTCCTAGGGAATAAGCTGATTTAAAGAACAAAATGATTTTACACTCCCTCCTCCTATTTAAGAAGTGTCAGGTGTATTTCATATCACTTCCAGGCTGCTCCATATCCAATGCTTCTTGTGTAATCTGTTACTTTTCAATGTCTTTACACTGAGATTTGTACAGTAATTTGTGTGCACGCTTCAAGGTGTTCTCAAGTGTTCACCCAGTGAACACATTCAGAATTTTTATTATTTTGGCATGTCCCAAAGATCAGTAATGTAATGAGGATCCTGAAAATAATAGGCATGACGTAGTAACTAAGAGTAGTAAAAAACCACTGGATACCGATATGGCTCCCTTAATAAAATTGTGTGGTACAGATTTTGTGAAATATTTAATATTTTGCAAACATCTCATTAAAACACAGGTGCTAAAATGAGAAAGGCAATAGGGTTTAACCTTTAACCTTTAACCTTTTAGTATGCATTTATTGCAGTTTCATCAATATTTTCTACTTGTGGCTTTTTTTCTACATATTTCTATCTGTTAGGAATTCTTTTGAATCAACTGTCCTTATATCCAGCTTGAGTTGTTTGTTTGTTTGTTTGTTTGTTTTCAGTGGGGTTTTGTTGGAGATGGTCAGGATGAAGAAGAATCCTACACCATGTGGAAAACAGAATTCCTGACTGAGGATTGAGGACTGTAGGCTGAAACTTACTACTAGGTTGTTGTCTCTATTTGGAATTATGTTTTTTCATCTTGTTGTTATGGACTTTGCTCCCTTGGAATGGTTGTCACTCCCTTATTGGGCATTACCCCCTTCTTTCTCAGTTTCATTACTGTAATCCCTCCTCCTAAATGCATATTCATGTAACCCCACCTATCAAACCCAAGTTTTACATAACCCTTCCTCCTAATTGTTCCTGTCCTATGATCATCCTTAGTTTTACATAACCCTTCCCAGGTTCCAGAAACTTTCCCAGCCGACCCCTTAAATATCCCTCCATTTTGAATAAATTAGTTCAGCTCGGGACAGTCCTGTGGAGACCTGTTACCCTGAACCCCGACCCTTTGTGTGTTCCTTCACTGAACTGTGGCAGGGTTTGCTTTGTGGTTTTTTTTTTTTTTTTTTTGTTTTTTTTTTTTTTTTTTTTTTTTGTTTTTTTTTGTTTTGTTTTGTTTTTGTTTGTTTGTTTGTTTGTTTGTTTGTTTTTTTCCCTTCATTCTTCATTCTTTTTTCTTTTATTGCTCAATCTAGTCAGGTGGCTGGACACCGCCCCCTCACAACTGATCAGTATAAATGGCAATGGTAGCCTGGCTGACTGGGGTGTAACCATGTAGATGGAAAAAAGTTGCTGCCAAACACATGTGGCTTTCACAGCACGTGCCAAGAACTCTTTTATTCCTGTGGCGTCCTACAGCTTGAGGTAGGATGGACAAGATGTGAGTGAAAGAAGAGAGGCAATATAATGTTATCCTTGTCGAACAAGATGGAACACTTGTGTTTATTCCTAGAGATACATAGGATTACATTTAGGACTCTTAAGAGAAGCAGCCTCTAAAGTCAATCCCACTTTCAGCTAGAAAATGGACAGACTGTCTCCTGGTGACAAAGACCCTCTGACAGGCATCAAAGCAAGTGAAGCTTGCTGTGTCACACTTTGTAGAAAATAAGATTGATAGAATGAGTCCAATCTCCTTCTCTAACTCCCTTTGCTTTTTCTGTTCTGCTGCACACCCCAGAGGACATGATGGTTATTGGATATATTTGTTTGCTCTGTCAGACGAGAAAAAACTTTTACTCTGGTGCTGTGGCTTGTTCTGAGCCCCTGGTAGTGCTGTATTCAGCCAAGTTTTCCTTCTGAGCCTGTGGGTGTGTGCGGGAGCATGTGTGGAAGCTGCCCGTGACTGCCAGGCACAGTGAGAGCTTGCTGTTATTGCTGTCTCATCTCCATGATGGATTTATTTTCCTCTGCATAGTTATGGTGGCTCTTGCTCATGTTCTGTCCTTCTTGGTGACGCTAGCCTGCCCCTCTTGAGTCTGATCTAATGTAGGCAGTGCCCTACTCATCAGGTTACAAACCTGGCCAGGATGCTGCTATTGGATTCCTTAGCTTTGTTCCTCTGCTGAATTCTCCAGTTTGAATTTCTTGACTTCTTCTCTGAGGCCCCACTTTGCTGCTGCACAGCATGTCAGCCTTGTCTGCGTTGCAGCATCTGCTGCAGCCATCAGTGCACAGTGCGCAGATGCCTTGCCCCTTGCTCTGCTGCTCCTACACTTCCTGCAGCCAGAGAAGGGGCTGTGACGTGACCAAATACCTAGTTTGAAGCACTGGATTAAAATGAAATGGATCAAATAATTTAGAAGGAAAAGAGAGTCAACTCCTTGTGCTTGCTGAATCTTTGCAATAAACCCAACTCAAACTAGTTTTGCAGTTTGAAAACACTCATTTGACTCTGTGCCTAGTAATTCAATGCTTATTTAATGCTTGCTAGTGCATTAAGTGAAGAAATAATATTACATTCTATTCTGTTAGTAAATATACACATGCTGTCCCAAGAAAAGCCCTTCTCCAAAAATTTTACCTTTATTTTGCTCTTTCCAGATCCTAGAATGTCCAGTAAGATCCAGACAGTACTTTAGATGTTGTTTAAATTGAGCTACTTTGTATTTGTCTGTCACTTAAAACAAGTTCTTCCCAGAAAGTGCTGCCTCCTCATCCTGAAATATCTAGGGTAGTGCCTGGTGTTGTGAACAGTAAATAACAGCCCAGGTAATGGAATTGATTCCTGCTCAATGAAGAGATGTGAAGGAGTTAAAACTTCTCAAAAATGGACTGTAGATGGAACTGAACTGTGCTGGTGCTGAGCCTCTGAGATCTATTAGTTTTGACAACCTCAGTTATTCTGGTGCTTCTCATCATCTGTAAAGTTAACAAGGGCTGATAAGACATGATGAGGCACCACACGGGTTTGTATTTCAGAACTCATAAATATCTCACAATACCATTTTTCCTACAATCAGATACATTAATTTGTTGACTGTATATGTTGCTGAATATTCACTTGGTGCAGAGGTTTGACAAAGGCATTGCAAGGATAAACATTTTACATCAGCAGATAGAAGCCATGGGTTGTGCTGTGTGCTCAGCTGTTACATGTTTACAAATGCATGTTCTAATTTTACTGAAATTGTTGATATTTTTTGACTGGCTTTCTTCCTTAAAAATATGATTCATAGGCAGCCCCCTCCTCCAGCTTTATTTCTGTCCCTTTTTGATGTAACTTAGTAATTTCATACTAGCGAGTCAGACACCTGAGGGTGAATTTAATTTGAAATAAACCTTATTCTTGGAAGAACAATTTTTACAAGGGGATCAAACAATGTAATGTACAGTTTTCTCAGGCTGCGTGTCACCTGGAGATGCCTGCAACTCAAATTAAGTAAAGATACTCTTTCAAGCAAAAAAAATTCTATGAAATATAGTGTGGACAAACTCTCCAAAGTAGTAGTTATTCTTGCTCCTGCTATAATAAGATGGAGCACACAAATATCACTTGATTAACAGCTGCAGTATTAATTTCCCTTTTTGGTTGCTTGACTCACAGCAAGAATCGTGTCAATGCAGCAGAGAAGCAATTAAATTGATTTTAATCTTTGTCAGAGAAGATAACATGCCTTTTTCTCTTCTCATTTAAATAATTAAAGTTTCAGCAGGTATTATTTCTGGCTTTAAAGAAATTGGTATCTTAATGTAATAGAATCCTTGTAATTATACACTTAATGGATCTTAATAAGTTAATCATGGTTTTTCATTTAAAATGTTTTTTTACTTATTAAACTTTTATTTGCTTTGATGGTTATGCTTTTAAGAGGGTAGAAAATATTAAAAAATACAGTACTAAAAAAAGCCTCACATCCTTTTTTTTTTTCATATTCTTACATGGCCTTTCAAATTCATTTTCACTAGTTGGATTTCAACACATGCTTTAAAAATTCTTACCCAGTGAAGCTTTCTGTTATTCTACAGTTAATTATTTTGTTGAAAAAGCTTCATATAATGAGGACAAACAAATACTCTTTTATCTTTGTTGTAGTGCAAACTCCAATTCAGCAGGAATATAGCAAATATTTCTTTGTCCTCTTTGATCCAAGCTGTTAGACAGTATTTGGGGTCCTCCAGGTTATTTCCATTAGGCAGAAAAACGGCTGGAGGAGTCAGGTGTGCCTTTGATGTGATGTTCTGTTTACCCGGAGCACATGTACAGCCTCTCCCTGCCCCCAATAAGGAGACATTATTTTGCCTTGCAGTCCCAAACTTGCATGTTCAGGCAGCACTTTACCCCAAAATCTTTCTCTTAATAATGACTTGACATGGCAAAATATGTTTACTTCTTTTGTTTTGATTTCCTTCCTCCACCCTCTTCTTGCAGCAGGATTGCCAGCAGTCTTATGTTACTTGTTCTTGTTGAGAAAAAAACCTGATCCAACAGCAGACCACTTTTCTCTGAAGCATTCAGGGATGCTCCCTGCTGTGTAATGACCCACTTCGCACAGGAGAGGCCATAGTTAAAAGTTTGTTTGCCTTTTAAAGGGAACAAATGCCCCAGTCTGTCCAGGGAGTACTCCCCGAGGAGACTCATGGCTCTTGGAATGGATCTTGGGACTCCCCTGGCCCTTCCAGGGGCTGGAGCCAGCCCTTGGAGCCACGGGTAGCTCGTACTTGCCAAGGGCAGGGGACTCGCGACTGTAGAGCTGACTTTTGCTTTGGAGTTACAACCCATATCTCTTGTGGTTCCTCTTATAGTGGCAAGATGACGACAAAGGCAAAAATATCAAGGATGAACTACTTTGCAAGGTTTAGTACAAAGGACTCTAGGAAATATTTCAAAAGTGAAGACGTTTCCATCTGGAAATGTTTAAATTTTGAGAATCAAAAGCGTGCAAAAGGAAATAGTGACAGGTCACGTTAAGTTTCATTTAAAAAATAATGAATATACATCTAATATACTTTGTATTCTATAAAGAAAAACTGAAAACTCCTGTCCCTACTGTACGAGTTCCTAGAAGTTAAGAAATCATTGGAACTGATGTTTTCCCATATAGTGGATTTGGTCATGCTCTCTGAGAATTACCAGTTGCTCAGTGACCTTGATGGAAAGTGTTTTGTTTGTAATCAGCATAATTCAAATTTCTGACTTTGCACTGAAATCAGTTTTACTGTGTTTTTCTTTTTTTTTTTTTTTTTTTTTTAAGTATAAATTATGGTGGGGACGAGCAACACCACAAGTAAGCAGTAGGGAGCACATCAGCATCTGATTTATAACTATGCTCAATAGCAGCACAGTATTTCTCTTATTTTTTTCCTGCATATTAAGGTTCTTGTTATGATTTTTTTTCTCTTTGTCTAGAAGAGTAGTTCATATTTGCTCTTTTATTTGAATAGACATAAAATCATCTCTTCTGAAATACTTTGTTATGTGTGGTTTGGAATCTGTATTAAAGTAACAGATTTCCTTTTCCTCGGATTTCATCACAGGCAATGCTCTACCAAATTTTGGCAGGGGGCTAGACTTAAGAGATAGTAAAACTGCTTGAGTGATGCTTGTGGGGCTTGTGTGTATCCCTTCATCCCAGGATGAAGTAATTGAAAAAAACAGCAGGAAAAACAAAGACAAGAGCTTGTTTCCAGTCCCTCTCAGCCTGGTTCTAATTTCTCTGCAGGTAAAGTTACTGCAATATGATTGTTGGAGGCTCAGGATTTTCACTGCTTTGCTTGGGAAAGCCCTTTGTGCATCTTTTGAGCTCTAGATATGGCTGTGTCTGTCCTTAGGTGTGTACACTTCAGGGAGAAAAATATTTTTCCATAAAGCAAATATGCGTATAAAGTCTCATGTTCTTTCACCTCCAGTTTATAAAAGGAATTGGCAGGTTTGATAGGGGAACACATTTAGGAAGAATTCCGCTATTCTGTACACAACTTGTATGTTTCTCCATGGCTTGGGTGACGCTTCTGTGTTCTGCATAGGTGAAAAAATGCTCATCATTGAACTTAAAATCTGTTTCATGGGGTCTAATACAACCAATTAACTTAGTATCCTCTCATTTATATCGTTGTGCCATATGGTGTGCGTGCAGGCAGAGATTTAGTCCAGGCAGAAATTTTATGGAAGAGAATTGCAAATGGGGAAGCAAGGGAGAAAGAGGGTGGTTAATCAACAGAGACGGGGTTCTTGATAAATACATACTGTTTACCCTAAATAGGGAAAAGATACATAACAGATGCTGAATTCTTTAGCACACTTGGCAGCACAACACACTTGATAGCAACAGAAGTATGAACAATATAAGTGATGTAGCATGTAGGAAGGGATACTCTTTAACTAAGAACCAAGTTGGAAAAGATACCTACTGCTTGTTGCCTTGCCTACCAAATCATTACTGGGAGTGTTATAGGCAGTCTGCAGATAAAAGATAATACTGTCTAAATGGACCAACATTAGCAATTACTGCTTGTATTTTGCTCTTTGTTTTAGTATTTCCTCTTTCAAAATCTCTGCCCCAAAGCATTGCAACTGCTTCTTAGTGCAAGTTTTTTTGTAGGGCAAATCTACTCTGCAATGTATTCCCAAATTCATCCTAAGTTTCTGAACAGAAATATAGAGATATAAACTCTTATCTGAATGCATTTGGAGACTATTTTAAGACTAATCATTCTTGGTCATCCAGATCTCTTAAATGTCAGCCAGTGGAGGTTTACCACTAGAAATACAGTGCAGGAATTATTTAACATGTTTAGGTGATGCCTTTGAACATTTTTTTTTTTTTTTTGTGATGAACACTACTGTAAAGGCTTTTGACTTTACTGATATACATGTTTCTGGATGAGATTTCCTTATTTGTGTAGTTCTTGCAGTGCCTTCTTACTTTTAACTCAAATCCAGAAGCATCAAACTAGAACCTGAATTCTTTTTTTCAGCAAAAACTTCCATAGGTCTGACATAAAGTGGTTTCTATAATAAAAACCACATGGTAGCAGACATCATTGTACTGATACACAGTTTTGTTTTATTTGATTAGGTACAGTTTAGAACCAATTTGGCAAAATCCCTTCTCATTCCTTATAAGACAGTCATAAAATATTATCATCATCAGAAATCCATAGTAAATGCCTTTAATGACTTTTTTTATGAAAAAATTTACAAATTTGCATGTCATATATAGAAAACTTTCAAATCTTCATCACTGGGTGTATGCGTCTGTTAGCAATGCCCTCAGTAACCATGCATGACACACTGTTATCACAAGGCAAAATATTCTCAATCTTCTTTGTCGCATCATTTAATTGAATATTTTATCTAGGAGTTAGTGATTGAAATCAGCTGGTGCTTCTCTGTTTGGAAAGAAACTGTGCTATACCTTATTGCTAATCTGTAGTTGAGCTGAACAGCTTCTGAAGAAAGAATTTTTAATTTTTTTTTTCCAAAAGCAAATTCAGTTGTCTTGCCAGTAGCATAGGTTAAAAGCATTTCTCAATTGTAGATGCAATAATTTCAGTCTAATAGCAGTGTCTCATCTTGCCTTCATCTTCCTACTCAACTAGTTTTAAGATGTAGTTTGAGAGGTTGATAGGTTTCGGAAAAAGGTGTGTATGGTATGGCTACCTGATGATGGCAGAGTAGACCTGATGACCCAGGCAGTCCTTACCCACTCTCTCTTCCCAGTACACTGAGCTTTGGGGTAAAACGTGTCTGGCCAAGCAACGCAGCTCACAGCAATGTGGCCTCTGCTGAAAGGATGCCTGGGCTGGGTGGCAGCTCCACAGGTCTCTGTTGCTGTATGACCTGGGGCCTGTGTTCTTTCCATGTCAAATATTGAGGCATGTCTCATGGGTTCCTAATGGTCTACGCCAACCAGCTAAGATGGAGCATTTGAGAGCTAAAACGTAAAACATTAATGGGTTGACATTTCAAATATATTTCCTTTTGTAACCTCTAGGATACTGGCAGCTTTTACAGGAGGAAAAGGAAACTGCAATTTCAGGTCTTGATCAGGCTTGGTTTTCAGACTCTTAGGCCACTGGCAGTACCAAACACTTCTGTGGAAAATGCAGTGCTGGTAGTACTAAAAGTATGAACATGGTTTACAGTATTTTATGTGCTCCAGACTAAGCATGGCTGCCTTATTTTGCCCTCCTTGTGAAATGGCCCGTTTTCAATACTGCGAATAGAAGGTTTTTAGAGTAGCAGTGGGAGGATGTAACATGGTAATAGGTGCGATGAAGGGCAGGAATCTGTTTAAAAAAGCCAGAATTGTGGTTGCTGTGCAGAGGCCTTTAGGGCACAGTAGTCACAGTAGTGGGAAGATGTGAGCCTCTGGGGAAGAAGTAGAGAATACGTACTGACAGTTAGACTTGCTTTTCTCTGCTTTTATTTATTTGTGTAAAGTTTTGCTAACAGCATCTGATTTCTTTGCCTAATATCAAGGTTTTATACCTTTTCGTTTTATGTCTTTTTGTCCAGTGGTTGGTGGTAGGCAGGGCTTTCCATTGCCTCATTCCCTAGTCTGTACAAATATCCAGGGTTGTCCCAGCCCAGGTGCAGAATCTGGCACTTTTCCTTGTTAAACTGCATGTGGTTGGACTTGATGATCCCAGAGGTCTTTTCCAGCCTCAATGATACTGTGATGGTGTTTGTCTTTCCAAGTCATCATTACACATGATGGAGCCCTGCTTTTCTAGAAACGGCTGAAATCTGCCTGCCCATGGGAGGTGCTGAACGAATTCCTTGTTTTGTTTTGCTTGTGTGTGTGGCTTTTATTTTTCCTACTAAACTATCTTTTTTCTCAACCCACGGGTTTTCTTGCTTTTACTTTTTTGGTTCTCTCTCCCATCCCACCTAGGGGAAGAGAGCGAGTGGCTATGTGATGCTTAGATGCCAGCAGGGGTTGAACCAAAACTGGTATAAACATGAAGAATAATGACATAATAGCTCCAGTTGTGTTTTCTCTTATACTCTTATAATCTGAGGATTATCACTAGTGTTGGGAAATGAATTTTTGGAATTTATTATTCTCCAGGAAAAGAGGTAAGAGAAAGCAAAACAGGAGTTGGGGCATGCAGATAACTAACAGAAATAACCTCAACAGACATAATATTCTCACCTTGTGTCTTCTTATCTGATTATGACATGATTGTCTGCTATTCACTATGATATTTTACTATAGGGCTAATACAAGTCCAAGTGAGCCAATTTCTGACATTTAACAGGTCATGGATGAAAAAAGGATAGATTAGCCTGAGCTTTCTTTTCAGTTTTGCTGTCTCCTGCAACACTGTATCATCTGCACCTGATGCTCCCTTTATGACCAAAACTATTCCTGCTGGGTGTTGTTGAGGGGTGCTCACGTGCAAGGAGGCAGGGGGCTCAGCTCTTCTGACTTCTGCTTGAAAGATTCCTGATCAACAAACTGATTGCATTATTGAGAAACAAATATGACATGCAAGCAAAGTTCCCAGAATAAGAGCGTTTTATCTTCCTATAAATATGACTTCAACATTTCTTGTTTTGTAAGTCTAATTTAAAAATAATTCAGTGCTTTACTGTTTAATTCTCTTGTGCTGTTGATCTGGGAGACTTTAGAGCTACAACAAAAATAAGGTAATAAAAGCGGACAATGACTTTGGTTATGTATTGTGTATCATAAATATTTGTGTCTCTGACTGGTTTCATTTTAGCTGGCTGAGGAAATATAACTTGCTGAAGGCGGTTACCTTTGTTCAAAGCCAATTGAGACAGCACCAGCACTCAGTAATTACAGCCATACAGTTTCCAGGAGACTCCTTCTTCACCAGACCTGTCGTCTCATGTCCCCATTTGTAACACTGTTCATTATATTCAACCTGCTGCCGTCACTCCGGAGCTTTCAAAAGGTATTCTGTGGGCTATCGTGCTGCAGGACTTGGATAATGAAATAGTTAGACGTGACTTGTATTATAATGGGCTCACCTAACTTTCATTTGGCTTGAAAAGTAGACTTAATAAAAGCAAGAGTGAAAGGCATTTTATGTTTTTAATAAGGAGTCTCATATGGTCTAACCCGCTGTTTTTCATTGTGTGTCTCTTCTCATGGTTTCCTTTTGAGGCGCCTGACAGAAAAAGAGCAGTGAATGTCTCTTAATCTTAAAGCTTTTTGAAAAACTGTGGTGGTAATCAACAGTACTCATAAGTAATTTCCAACTGCAGTAAGTGACTTAAAGTTTTTCCATCTACATCTTAGATTTTAAATGGATAATTATTTGTTTGCTGGTGAAGATAGTTGTCTTCATCAAAAACAAAACCAAAATAGATACACACTCTAGAACAGCACATCTGTTTAATCACTTATTAGCAAATTTGTTTTCAATATCTCATAATAAACTTGTAAAAATCCCCCTACCCCTGCAGTGTCTCCAGCTGGACTGTAAAGGAACTAAAGGAGTTTTTGCTGCCCTGTCCTGTGGTGGGACAGAGCCATGGTCCACATCAAGCTTTAGAAATTCCTAGAAGAGCAATGAACAGACAAGTTCAGACAATGAAACCTGAAATCTGGGTGTGATGACCAATGAAAAATAGCTTCCTAATATAAAGCAGAACTCTTTGTTGTTGTGCTGCTACCTTTTTTTGACTAGACAGTCACTGCTGCAGGTGATCCATAGCATAGCTCCAGGGAAGCCCCATCCTTGCTGCTGCAGACCTGGATCAGCATATGTCCCACAGCACAGGTGAGAGGCAGGATGCAGGTCTGTGGGCAGGATAAATCGAAGGTGAGGATGGGAAGTCAGCCTCTGTAGGAACTTCTAAATAGATATCTGATTTCTGAGGTCATATTCATAATGGTAATAGCCCAGTTATGGGGAAGAAAAGCCCTGTCTCCTGAAATGGGAAGATGTGCTTTCAGTGGAATAGGTTCAATAAATGCAGGCATGACTGATGTGGTTGCATGAAATGGGAGCTGGCTGAAAAATACCCGTCTCACTCCATATAACGCGGAGGTACTTTTGGTCAGTGGGGGAAAGCACTTTCGGGGGTGGGCAGCTGGTTACCTTCTCCTTTGATTAAGAACATCTGTGCTTCAATACACAATATCTTCACCTCTCACTTCCATTTCCACTTGTTCTGGGTACAGAACAGGAGCTGTACCACCAAAAATACTGCTTTCCAACTCCGAAAGTTAAGTATTCAGTTTTTCTCCTTGTTGCAGCTAGTAATAAAGAGTCACATCCTGTAAACTTCAGACATCTACTTTGCATCTTCTTCTTCTTAGTATTGCCCTAAACTCCACCTAAAAGTTTAAATTGATGGAGCACTCTGCTGCTCATAATATAAGTTGCAAAAAGTATAGAAAGATAGAAGCTTTAGTAACCGCTGACACCTTCTGACAATTTTTGATGAACTGGTTCAAGGACTTGTATCAATACCTTGTTATGTAAACGTCTTTAGGTCTGTGAGAGGAGTGCAGCCAATGGTTGGATTTCTAGCCTGTTTGCATTTGTGAAAGGCATGGGTATAGAAGACAAGTATCTTTGTGATCATGCAAAAAGATCTTGCCTTCTTATACTTATAAATGCCCAGAGAAATAACTGGAGACATCTTGTGAAAAACCTATTATTTGTCATCTCTTCCCCACTAATACCTTCCAAGATTTCCTAAACTCCTTTCAGCTGCACTCACACATGACTACTCACTGACCCTTGTAATCCTTCCTGTCACTCATAACCTATTCTGCAGCCCCAGCAAAACCAGATTTCTGCTTCCCTGCTGAAAACCCTTGAGCTGGCTCCGTTAGTCCTTTGGAACTTGGTGGAGCACAGCCATGCCTCAGTGGCCCTTTAACCGCTTCCACTTGCTTCGACCTCTTGTTCTCGGCTTTGTGATTGTCATGTGTGGTCTGTTTTCCTTTAGCCAGACAGTGCTGGTACAGTGTGAGAAGGAATGTTGCCTCACTGCATTAAATAATCCAGCTATTCAAAGAAATATTTATTCTTCTTTTTAATTACAGGATATTGAGGGAAATATGATTTGTCCTATTATGTACTGACTAGTGGATGTAATAATGCATCTTTTCTGCAGTTAATAAGATTTCTATTGACTACAGTTTCAAGAAAGGTCTCTGCAGTAGGAGATATTCAGTCCTTTGTAGTCAGTGACACAAGTCTGGCTGAATTCAGTAAGACCAAGATTTAACCTCTAACTGACAAATCGGGTAAAAAATAGCAGTAAAATGATCAGATCACTTGCAGGTTAATCTTAGTCTTCCTCATGTTGTTAAAGCTCTATGTGCTACCTAGGTCAGCTTGGGAAAGCTGTTTCTCTACAGCTGTGACTGGCTGCTATTTCCTTCACATCCAAAGGTATTTCTGGACCTGTCCACTAGTGACAGTCAATACCTCTGTGGTGGTGTGCACCCCTACTTTGAAAATAACAGAATTGTGTTGGACTAAATCCGTGGTCTACGTGGAAATGACTTACTTGTCATAACCTCTGTAGAAGGACTGCTGGACACTGAAGTGGGCATACTTCATTCTATTTAGGGATTGGTCTGAATTCCTCTGGAAGAACTAATGTTCCTTGGAAATGTCAGTCAGAAGTTTTCATTTTAATAACATACCTGGTTGAATTCAAAACTGGCATTTAATATTGACACTGCGCATGAACTGACATGTCATTATACACATGCTAACCTAGATTTATAAAATAATAAAATCATTGTGGTTTAAATTCCCACAAAATATTGATGGAAAAAGTGTTATTCACCTATGGGAGTAGCTTACTTGCTAATGTGTTTGCCATTTTTTACTGACCTTATTGTGAATGCAACCTTGCTGCAGGCTCCTGCAAATTGGAGCTCTGCTACAGTATTTCTGTTCAGTTAATACCTGCAGAGCCACATATTTACTGGAAGAGCACTCTATTCTTCCTCCTTTGCTTCTGGAATACATTAGCCTAATAACCGAAATGACAGTCTAGAATAATACATCTTTATTTATTGATGTATTTCTCGGTTCTGCTCTGTGATAAGAGGCATAGTGATTTCATTCAAGCAGTGTATGACATTGACAATTTCTCTCCATTTCAGTGTTCATCTACCTGAAGGAAAACCAGCCTGAATCAAGAAGAAAGAGTTTTCCTTTATTTGCTGTGTTAAAATAAAGCTATGTTAAGGGAACAGGAAGGCTGCAAAGGCATGCTTTCAGTAGGAGGAGGAGATTCCAGGATTAACATGGTCAGTGTCATGTTTTAGGACTCTCATACTCATGCATTATGATACTGCCTTTTGTAAAAATTTGCATACTATTTCAGTTGTACAGGAATGCTAATAATGCCATTTCAGTTTAAAATGGTTTCAATTATGAGAAAGGTAGGTCTTTCGGGGAATATTAAAGACAGAAGTCTGATTTTTGTAATTTCTAAGCCAGAGATGGTGGAATGATTGAAAGAGTACCACAGAGTGGTAGTCATTTGGAAAAAGGTGGGGTGTTTTCTGGTGGTGTGATGCTACTTATCTCCCAGAAGTAAAAAACTTAAAACTGTAAATGAGGTTACTTCATGGCAGATCTTTCTGTCTAAGTCAATTAAAAATTGATAAAAAAATAAACAGCTACATAGAATTATTGTCAAGCTTGGAAAAAGAACAACAGTGTGTTTGAGCTTTGACTTGAGCTCTTCAGTGTCAGTTGTTTTTTCTATTTCTATCTGACTATGGTATTTGGTAATTTTAGGCTCAGGAGGTCTCTGAGTTTTATGGCATTGAATTACAATTTTACTGTGGCAATGATGCTTTTTTATTAACTCATTGAAAAAATCACACTAAACCTATATATATGACTGTCAAGGTCTTGATTATTCACTTAAATAGAAGACCATGTTTTCAGAAGAGGCTATGCACTGACAAATCCTCCCAACTATTGACTTTTTGTCATTTCCCCATCCTCAGTTACCTGAACTGTGGTTTGGCTCCCTCCTGGAGTCTTTGCACTGGGTACAGACAGCTTGCTGCTGGTGAGTTTTGCGAATTTAAGAAAACAAAAATATAGAGAAATGGCTGTGTCTGAAAAAAACGTTTTGTAATTTTGCCCTGAATTTTCAAAGTTAATGTAATTTCTGTGCAGGGAATTTCTACTTTGCTGTTTCAATATAGTGAAGTCAGATGACAGCTAGAGAAATGATCTAAGAAATGTTAAAAAATATAATTAATTAGGAATTTACATGGAAAAAGAGCAACAATTTAATAGAAATGTGCCTTTGAGCGGGTAGAGTCATATTGCCCTGAAGTGACCCTGTCAGATGAAGGGCTGTGAAGACATACAGAGAAGTTGTTTTGGACAGTGTATATCAGGATCATTAAAGCCAACCTTCAAATACAGTTAAAAATTAATTTTCTAACATAGTAGGAACAGAAAGTGAAAAGGAACTGAAACTATGATATCTGTGTTTGAATTTAAAAAGGACACAGAAATGCAGGAAAACAGTCCTGAGACGCTAAGGGAGGCACGGGGGGCTTGTAATGATCTTGTCACTTGTATTGCACAGTAATGTGCAGTTCTTCCCTTCCTGTGGAGATTTCTATTGAAATTACCCATATCTAATCTGTTCTAATAAACCTGCTTGTAATTAGTTGGACCTAAGTTGGTTTCAGAGATTCGCTTTGGAAAGAAAAATGGAACTAGCTGGTCTCAAGTGAAATGAACTTTATATTTGATCACAGAAGGGGCTGAATTAGAATAAAAGTTCAATATTTTCATATTTTGAAAAAAACTTAGAGAATCTTCAGACTCAAGAGAATCTGAAGAAACAAATTAAGGAGCAAATTAACTTGTTTTTTTGGGCTGGTAAATAGAAGCATTACAGTTTGTATAAGAGAACGATTTATGTTTCTGTTGGAAAAATCAGAAAAATGTGGTGTTGGTTTAGCAATGTGGACTGAGTTCAGAAGCATAGGAATGTCTACTAAGAGTTGAAAGTAAGAGGCATTTTGGCTCGATAAGTCATTTATAAATAGCATTGAAATAAAATAATGGTCTTTTAAGAACAAACATGTTATGCATTTTGAAGAGGCAACTTTTAAAATAGTTCAATAGTTTTCACATGATTAATTGCTTTGGACTTGAAACCTAATAGATATTTTTTCCTTCCTTTTTAGTAATGTCAAAGGCAGACATATTATGAACAATAAAGGAAACAGCAAGACAGACTGTGTTTCTCTAACCAGAATTATATATAATTTTACTAATGTTATTGTTCTCCACCCTCCCACCCTCTTTTTATAGATGTACATGGATTAATGTGCTAAAATGGAAATTTAATTTAGGTCTAAGCAAACTATTTCCATGGAAATAATAACATTGTTGATGTCCTTTGGTTTGGGAAGTGTTCCAGAAAACATAATCCATCAGTTTTTCATCAGTCTAGACACAGGCCAAAAATAATGATCACTTTTGCAAATGAGTGCAGTATTAATAGGAACCTTTGTATTTGGATTTTCATGATTTTTAACAGCTGCAGTTTATGGTGCATGTGTGCACATATCTATATATTTTTTAATATTCAGATTTTTTTTAACATTTTCAGTTTTCTTGAAAGATAATAGATGTTCATGAAGCCTGAAATTTTCCTTGAACAGGTTTTAGCCTGCAAACTGTTCGGCATCATTTGTATTCTTAGCCATTTTCTAGTTCCACTCAAGTAAAAACTAAGAAGCACTGACTATGTAAATGTATTTGCTCTTGCACAAGGCTAATGGCTTTCCTGAGATTATTCACAAGCAAAAATCTAAATAAATTTAACCCATTTGAAGAATTAAGGATAAGGTAGTATCACACTGAAAAGTTAAAATTTATATTCTAGTTCCATAGCAAAGTGTGATAGGTTTCACTGATGGATGCATGCTGATGGTGCTGGTAGAGCCAAGAAATTATGCTCCAGCTTGGCTAGAAGCATGCTAGCTTTCAGTGTGCTTCTGCCTGATTCTCTTGGGTACTTCCTAATGGCAAAACCAACATGAGAAATGTAAACACACCTTAATCTGCTATAATTACTTGTAATTATTTATTGAGAAAAATATTCAAATTCTGTTTTGCGCTAACTCCTGGCATTATTTCATATTGTCTGCGCTAATATGTATAAAATTTAATGACCAAAGACCATTGTTAAACTTTTTTTTCTTTTAAACATAAAAGAAGTCGAGGCATTTCCTTAAATGTCAGTGTATATAAAACAGTATTTATAAAGCCTTTACAAATCATAGTCTTCACTGATGAGGCATATTCACATTGCTGTTCAATTTATTTACCCAGGAGACCAATTTATTTAGCTACCTCCATGCTAACTGTTTCCATTGACACCCAGGTCTGCTGTGACCAAGCAACTGTGACAAGTGGTTTATTGAACTGTAAACGGGCACTGTCTGACTCTAAACAATGGCTTTATCTAATTATGAAACCCCATGCACCATTTTAGTTCAGTGTTGTTCGTTATACAAACAAGATTTTAATGTTATTGAAAAATTAATTTGTCTGGGTGCGCTGTACTGCAGTGAAAGATATTCTGCATTGTAAGTTTATAGGCTGGTAGCTCATATCTGAAGTGAACTGACTGAGATGTTCTGACTGCAATTTGTTGGACACTATGAATGGCTGAGAAAGGACAAAAGTTAAGTGCCTTAGGAGAACATATAAAGGAAATGGAATAACTGAATGAAATCTATTGCTTATGCTTTAAATGAATCTGATGTTACCAAAATGATTTATTAAAAATCACATTGATATAAGAAATGCAGGTGTACTTATGGAAGGGAAAACTGGATCCTCCAGAAGTTAACTATGAGGCTTGCAAGTACTAGCAAAAATAGAATAAACCCACTTGCAAAAAACCCACCATTCTCCTCATTGTTTTGTCAGAAGATAACTGATCACAATCAAAGCTTTTGTTTTCAGCTGTCAGTAAGTCAGTTCCTCCAAGAGCTTTAGCCAATAACCACAGCAAGAATTCAGAGGTTTTACTCTCCTTTGTTGGTGTATTTAAAAAAAAAAAGGGGGCTATATGTGTATATTACAGAACTGAAGAACACCGAGATGTTACAGTTCTAGTAACATACACAAACATTTGTGAGGACAAATCTCCTTTCCAGTGAGAATTTGCACAAACAGTGCTGTTTGTAAACAAAATTCACCTAATTTGTCTTTATCACAGAGAACTTTTGGAATTGCTTTTTGGGGCATTGCTTAATGATCTTGTGTAATTGGTTTCACATGTTAAGTCCCTATTGGTAGTCTCACTGTGATATTCTTATGAAATATGAAACTTTAAAATTTAAGAGTGAATTAATATTAATTTAATCAAATATTTCAATATTAAATCTATTAATATTTCATCTTCTA
The DNA here is from genome assembly GCA_035583135.1 of Lophotriccus pileatus. NCBI lineage: Eukaryota > Metazoa > Chordata > Aves > Passeriformes > Tyrannidae > Lophotriccus > Lophotriccus pileatus. The sequence goes on from JAWWES010000006.1 coordinate 17,266,315, forward strand.
CATGGTTGTGCAGATTTTGGAAAGCCACTCCAGTGTTTTCTGACAAACTATTAAGTTATACAAAGACTATTTAGAAATTTTTTGGCTCATGTGGTTCCCGCACAGTAGTCAGTCTGCCTGGGTTGTTGGTTATTTTTATTCAGCCTCTAGAGTGAATGGAAATGATGTGCAGGACATGAGAAGCTAAAGAAAGTTTACCAAGTCTGATGGAGTCAGTAGTTTCCTTGTGCCTAGCCAGAATACACTTGAAAAGAGCCCTGCATGATTTTGCAGGTTAATCTCTGTTCGCAGCAGGGTTTGACTTGTATCAAGCCTGGCATGCTTAGGCACCTGAGGGCTGTCACTGACAGGGGGCTGCGAGGAGATGGACTGCCACCGATCAGGTCTAAATGAGTCAGTTGCACAGAGCTGATAAAACCAGAGATTTACTGAAGTAGACAGGCCTGTGCTAAAACAAGCTCCTCTCTCGATTGAAACCCTGTCTGTCACTTTAATCAGTCGTCTCCCCTGTCAGGCACAGCCAGCAGAGGGGCAGGAGCAGTGCAGGAGATGCAGCTGAGGGACGGCATTGGCTCTGGCTGGGCCAGCACAGAGTGACTTCCCTGCTGTCCAGGACTCTGCTGGGCAGAGGCAGTGCCATGGCACGGCACTGGGGGCATTTTGCAGCCCAGAGGTAGTTCAGGGAGCCCCGGTGGTCTAGTGGTTAAGACGCAGGGCTGGTACCCTTGAGACCGCGGGTTCGATTCCCAGTCAGGGAGCTCCC
>JAWWES010000006.1:17267177-17484738 GCA_035583135.1 Lophotriccus pileatus
CAGGCTCGAAGGCCTTATCTGCATATGCGGGTAAGGACCTTCCCCGGCTCTTCGTTCGCGAAGACGGGCCATTATATATATTATATATAGGTAGTTCAGGATATAATAGGTACTGCTAAAAGAAGTTGGGGTTTTTTTTTCCCCCAGATGATCTGTGCCTTCTCTTATGTTTTTAATACAACATCATTCTTTCATCTCAACTGTGCTTTTTGGTGTCTGGAACAGTCAGTCTCCTGGACAGTAAGCCATGTGGTACAGAGAGTACAGACCCATCCTGCTGTAGAAAACTGTATTCTTTCTCTTCACCAAAAAATAAGGCTAAAAATTGCAAAAATACTTGCTCAAGATAGCAGACTTAGAGCAGAGATGTTACATTTTGAATTTCATGAGTGATGTTAGCCAGAAGTTGATTCCTGATGGCAGGGCGCTGCTGACTTGATTGGTGTCATGAGCAATGTACTCTGCTTAGAGGAAGGCAGATGACTTCAGTTACTTTACTCCATTTTAAATAGGTTTGCTTTTAGTTTTACAGAGGTGTGTAAGATGCTATGCTCCTTTCACCAGGATATAGAAGGCCAAAGCAAGAGCAGAAATAAAAGAAGAGGAAAAAAAAAGAGAAAGGTGTTGACCCAGTGTCACAAAATATAGCTGCCACTTGGTCATGGGCATAGCACTCTGATGCTGCTTGGCTTCTTGGGTGAACTTCACAGAGCACAGAGTCCTCCTGTGCCCAGGAGCTCACAGGGACACACTGCTAAGTACTGCAAAGCTTTGCTTCTGGGAGCACTGACTGTGCGCTGATGGGCAGGTGCTCCTCCTTCCTGAAAATTGATTCCTGGTATTGAGCAAGCAAAGAAGCAGTTAGATCAGGGAGTAGAGGAGGAGGAGGAAAGCTAGAAGTAAATATACCACTTCTTAGCAGTGTCTATGGCTGTGTTTCCTCCTTCCACTTCCCCGCTTGAAGGGGTGCTGTGCACATCCTCTCCTGGCACCTAACGAGGCTGTAAAAACTGTTGACAACACTGTTTTGTGACCAGTTCTCCACCAAATTTAACACAGCTATGGCTAATGGACTGTACAGCCTGGAAGAGGGGAGCTCTTGAGCAAATTCAGATCCAGTCAAGAACTAGGAGGAGGAAATCGTCTGGAAGCACAGCCCTCCCAGCATCTTCCCTTGCCTATGTCCTTTTGCATAAGACACAAAGGTCCTGTTTTTCTGGGTTGTGATAAAATTTGGTACTCTTCTGTTCACTGTGAAGCTTAACCAGCTCATACTGTTCTGGTGCAAAATATTTAGCTCCAACATACTGAACTGTTGCTTCCCATCTTGTTGGGCAACATATCCTGAGGCCAAGATATAGCCAGAATGATCTCTGTGTTGTCTTTTCACTTTGAATTGTTACAGTCTAAAAAATGACAGGAAAGGATGAGCTTGTCAGTTCAGGTTTCACCGGCAATGAAAGCCATCCTATAAATTCAACTGAGAAACAGTTCTTGAGCCTTCAGTGACTTGGACAAACGGCAGTCAGATCTGGTTATCAGCAGGTTACCTAAGTAGGTGTAAATGATGAGAGGAAGAGCAGAAATGAGCAGGTGTTCAGCAAAAGTGAACAGGTATGATGTGGCACTGGTCTTCCTGAAGCAACGTGGAGCAGCAGTTGCTTAGGGGGAACATGTTTGCTGGGGAAGGAATGGGTGGGAAGTACAGCTGTCTGTAGGGACTAAGCTCAGGAATGAATTAAGGAATGCATTGTGAGGATGAATAGGGCAGGACTGGGCATGATTGTCCCCAAGAGCTGAGGCTACAGCCTCACTACAGTGAATTGACCATTATAGCAGAATGAAATAGAAGATCACGTGTAGCAGATTTCCCTGAAACAATGGGCATTCCTTGAGAGTAACCAATGTTACAGAATCGCAAGAGAGGACTCCAGCAAAGAGAGAGATGGGGGGAATTGATGTTTGGACGGGAAGAAATTCAATTTGGATAGGTGATGGGAAAATGTCTTGACAAGGAAGATGCTATGCAAATATATATGTATGTGCATGTGTGTATATATGTGTGTGTGCATATGAATACACAGATATAAAATAATACAGGTGTAGATTTTATTTGGGATTTTTCATAGGGATGATGTTATTTAGACACTAAGCTGTTGGCAGAGCTGAAACACATTTCTTACAGTTAACGTTGGAGTTGAACTTTATTGAAGGTGGTGGGTGTGACAGTAAAGATAATAACAACCTTGTGTAATGCTTAAGTGTAACAGACTGTTCTGATGCTTTGGAGAATCCTGGGGTGAAGCTCCAGCCATTGAAAAGCTGCCCAGCTGTTGAGCTGTGCAGTATCAGGTTTCATTGGAGTGAACACAACCATGGGGGTATCACAGAGTTACTTTAGATACCACATCTGCTTTCCATAACGGGGCAAAGCCACTAGACTAGAACTTAGCAGAGTTTGAGTGTCTAACAAGAGAGGGACTAGTAGTGGAAAGCTGGCTTGGAAGAGGTTTGGAACAACAAACAAAGAAAAGAAACTGGCTCTTCTGATGCCTTCTGTGCTCAGAAAGCAGGGCAATGTCTGTCCTCATGGAAAAATAGCTGCAGCAATGAAATACAGCCTTAGTTTTTCTCTCAGAAGAAGCAGCATTCAGTGGGCTCAACAGCAGCTCTAGATGAAATACTGGCTTAGGTTTAGTGTCCAAATGGGCGGTGTGTGTATGTTTCTATCCTTGTTGTGTTCAGCTCTTCCATCTCTATTATCTCTTTCCCCACACAGAGCTGTTGCTGTAAATAAGTATCTGAGTTCTGTAACAACATTCTGAAGCAACGATCAAGCAGTGACTATCAATATAGTAAGGGATATTCAAAGTGGGTTTTTTTGGTCAAGTTTGGAAATTTCAGTCTGCACTTTACATATAGAAATCAAAATCTATAGGAATGCAAGATGTAATGAAAAATTGTGAAAATGAATGGAAAATAGCTTTGACCCTAGAAGCTCCCCGACTGCAGCAGACAGATGTACTTGCCAGAGCCAGAAGTAGTCTATTGAATCATGTAAGCATCATAAAGTTAGCTGAAGTGCTAATTAAGTATGGTCATCTTAAAAGAGGAATTCATGCTTCATCCTGGCAAGTTGCCCATAAGGAAAAGATAGATCTGTCACAGTCTTGCAGACTTTAGTAATTAAGATTTAAAATACTTCCCAGTCTAAAACAAGGATAGTTCAGACAGAGCTAGCTGTTTAAACAGCATCCCTTATGAACTGACATAGCTTTCCTATTTCAAAATGACATGTTTAATTTCTTTTTGTTATTGGCATCTGTGCAAAAAGTACAGAAAAACAGAAATTAGAAAACACTCATCAACACCTTTTATAGAAGCTGAATGGCTAGAAAAGAATTATATGGAGTCCCAGAACAGTCTGTGTATAGTTGTAGTACAAAAAGTAAAAAATTAAATGTTGTACCTTGGATTAGTTAAGAAAAAAAGGTTATCTGTCTGGAGGTTTTGTCCTTTTCTGTCTGTGAAAACTGGTTTTATTGCTGTTAATTGGATAAAATATTTTCAGACTTTATTTAAAATTTATTTCCAAGTCTTTTATCCGCTCACGTCCCAACCTGTGAATTCTAGAGGTGAGGAATCTCAATTGTTACTTTGGTAATATTGCTTTAAGATTTTGAATAGTGAGCAAATACAAAATGAAAGGTCAAGTTGATTGAATGTGACTTTGAGTTAAATGACAACTGATCATACTCAGTTGTATCTGAGTATGATCTCCCAGTATAATTTTGGATAACATGTTATTTTTTTAGACCTCTCAACTCTCACAGTCTGTTTTCTATTCAGAAAGGTCAGTCTAGTTTTAAGGGTGCAAGGTATTCAGGGGCCCAAGAGCACGAACCTTTTCATAGTGCCCTATTATTCTGTGTTACATTTCTGGTGTAATCCAATACTTGTCTCAGAGAAGTCTGCCCTCTGGCATAGTCATTCCACTGTCATAAGAGTTTAGTTTTCTGTGATCTCGGTGGTATTTAACAATAAGGTCTGAACTGCATGTTTAGCAGAAGCTGTGGGAACATGGATGTCAAGTCCATTCATCACAGATAAAAATATAAAAATCTCCAGGCTAGGCTGTCAGCCAAGGATTAGCTGTGCCCCCACTGCAAAACCTATTTAAGCAACCCACCGATTAGGTCAGCTTGTCCTTCTGCCCTGAGATTTTTTTAGGAGAAACTGGCAGTTGCAGCTTACTGTTCTTGAGGCTGTGTATAGATGTGGGAGTGGAAGACCATAGGCTACTCCTGTGTAGTGTTTGCTTCACTGATGTCAGGCTGACACAATTGCATAAAATCGATGCCAAACGGCACATTTCAAGAGGCAGACGAGCTGTGTGAGATGGAAGGGTATCAGCAGCACACCGATAGCAGCTTATGAGCATGTTTCTGTTACTCAGCAATTTGTTTTTGATGTGACTTTATTTAGAAGGTAAATATTAGCTGTATATGTTTATTAGAAGGTAAATTAGACAAATGTATTAGCATGTTTTCTAAGTATCTTCTCATATACTGAAAAGCTTAATTTTTTACAGTGATGTGACTTTGATATAAACATGTCTGCAGGGCACACAAGGAGATTCAAGCACATGCTACAAAAATTTGGACTGGTTTTGATGCTTTGGTTTGGCTGATGAAAACAGGCAGTGTCTCTTGGTGGGGCCTGGTGACCTATCTCTCTGTCTTTCAAGTGATTATGTGCTGGTGGTTTGTGGTGGATGAATTGGGGTGACTTTTGTATTTTATCTGGTTAAAAAGGTCACAGAGATGTCTTACAATCCTCTGTTGTGGAAAAAACTTTTACTTTTCTCTGCTGCAGCTCTCAATCAGTGTGGCTGTTCTGCATGGTTAGCAACATATCTCCAGAATCCTATTACTATGCAAAGTAATTTCAAATTATTTTGCAAATAAATTGCTCAGAGTCTGTTGGATTTCCTGACTTTCTGGAGTTATCTTAAATTCTCAGAACCATTTGGCCCCATTCATTTTCTTTTGCAGAATTATCTGTAATATGGAAATCAGTGTTAATTATTTCTCTAGCCACTATTGTCATCACTAGCCAAAAGTGACATTTTAAATCTTTGTCTTATTAGCAATTCTGACATAGAGGCACTCGTTCAGCCTCGTGCTGGGGTCTGTGTCTCTGGCGCCTTCCCTGTCCACCTTACTCCAGGCTGCCCAGAGGGTCAGTGGGAAGGAGAGCTGGGTGGAGTATTCTCACTCCAGTATTAAACGCAGCAAGGTGCTCTCACTGGCTGGCATTTGCCTGGGCTTCCAGGCGCTTCTCAAGGTGCTTGCCTCAAACCATATGGCGTTAGTTACTTTGCATCCAGGCCTGGCAAATTCTGTCCCCTTCACTAGCTGCAAGGGGAGCTGGAACCAGCTCCAACAAGCTCTGTGGGCATTCAGTCTTGCTGGCTCAGGAACTGGCTTTGGACTGGGATGTTATGTAAAGGATGTGGGAGACATGCCCAAGTAGTAGCTCACTACACCAGCTTTTGCATATGTGCTGAGAAGGGCTTTCATTCACATTTTTTCCTCTGAGGAATTTCTAAGGTGTGCTCTTAACTTTGTAGTTTGACACATTAAGATTTATATTTAAAATTTAATGATACATTTATTAAAACATTGAGGCAGAGTACGAATTTGTAAAATGAGAATTGAAATTGACTGTCAAGTTAGGGTTTGCTTTAGGGTCTGCAAAATTTGGTGTACCTAGAATATGGCTTTAAAATCTATACCAGCCTTAATGAGTTCTCAATGTACCCCTAATTCTGAAACTCTCAGAAAGGAAATAATTTTTCATTTTTGTTAGATAATGAATATCAGACCAAGCAGAACAAATTCTGAAATTTGACTTTTTTTCATAGAACCATATGTACAGTAAAATGATGACAATGGAACCTGTTTATTAAACTAATGTAGTGATTTTATCACTTCATTTTTGGTATCTTAGTACCTGATATTAGCCTGGTATGGTTGCCGTGGTAACAGAACACACTGTTCCTTTCATTTGACCTTAAGTTCAAGCCCTGCTGTTGCAGCAGAAATGCCAAGAACACCTCCACTTTTATTTAAAAAGCCCTCTCAGATACATGCAAAAAGAAAAATGGTTTAAAAGAAAGGACAATGTGACATGACATTGTGAAACCAAAAAAACAGAAGAGCTTGCTTTCAACTAGAGGATGAAGAAATAAACAACTGTTTGGATATTCATGTTCAAAGAGTGTTCTGTGTTTAGATTGACTTGTTCCCTCACCATTATATTCATTACTCACAGTAGAAGAGGCTACCCTTTAAGAACTTGCTTTTATTTATTTGCTTTGAGGACCTGTTGGGTTTGTTCTCAGAAGAGCAGCATTGACCTGCTCAGTTCCACTTACTTGACCAACTGCAAAGCAGGAAATTGTTGGAGAGGTCAGAGGAGATTCAAGTTAGGGCCTGGCCAGAGAAGAGCTCCTGCTGGCTGATGTTTAGGGACTTCTGTGTTGTTTCTATCTAACCTGGTCTCTCCATTTGACTTTGGAGTCAGTGACTTTTTTGAGGCTCTGATCCATAACCCAGTGGAATCCATTTGGTCTTGGATGGAGCTATGAAAATGGGGAAATTCTTGGATATTGTTGGAGGGGATGCACTTTCCTGAGGCCAGTTAGTGAAATGTGAAGGTAGGAAAAACAATCTCAGAGCGCACTCTGAAAATCAGAATGTGCTGAAATCAGTGGAATTTGAAAACATATATTGTGCTGAAGGAGTAGCAACAATGCTATTGCAAACTTTGGAGAGATTATGGGCACAGCATAAATCTATGATGCAGTAGAAAGGGGAAAACATATGTGCTTTCCTGTCTTTGCCTCTGTGTGCCATGCTGCTCTCAGTTTGTCATTTCTGCAACTTCGAGGAAGATGTCTACTTCATATGCCCTTGGTGATCTAAACTGGTCTAGGTTTTCAAGAAATGATTGAGGTAACAGTCTATAATCTCCAGTTTTCAATTTGAGAACCATGACAATGACTTTAAAAAAAAATGAAAAGGAAAAGCTCCGAACTTGAGTAGACCTAAAAAATAAGATCTTGATGTTGCACACAGTACAGGTGCTTATACTGCCTGTCCAGGGACTGTGCCATTCCAAGTCCCACACAGCTGCTGCTTTTTTATTGCTGCTGAACTTCAGTAGGGAGCATTTTTGGAATGATTGTGTTGTCCATGCTGCAGCACTTCCCACACATCTGCACAAGCTGTGTGGCATAACATTGCACGTGTCAGCAACTGTTTGACCAAATCAGTACATTGGTTTTGTCTTTAGAGCTCAGCAACAGGACTATGGGACCTCCTTTCAGCCGTGTAACGCTGTCCTGACCTAGGATGTTGGCTGTTGACTGAGGACTGTCTCAAGGTTAAAACAAATATAGGTTACTTTTAGCAGTCTGTATGCAGTGGTCATTTGGGATTGGTGTAAAACTCTTCTAATATCCAAAACATTGCATCAGGACTGGGCATCAAGCATAAGTGGAATGGTAAACTTTTGATCCTTGAGAATGATAATGTCTGGTTGCACTAGAAGCCAAAAAGCTGGGAAGGGTATGCTGAGGGCAACACAGGCTTGGATGATCCGTAAGTGCTGGCAAACTGTGAGCTGAGGATGAGCACAGCAGTGGACCGTTGGAATGATACCCATCCTGCAGTGTCCTCACACAGAGCATGGGGCTGGCCAAGGACAGTGGCTGGGGTCAGACACACAGCAGTAATTGCCAGAAAAGTCCATGGTGAGGAAGCAGATCGGACATCCAGAGCAGATAAATCCTGTGGTATTGAAGAAATGTAATATAGGTGAGCTTTCAAGGTCACTGACTGCCCCAAAGGCTTAGTGGTTCAGTTTTTACATTTCTGTAGACTAGAAACATGGATCCTGTGTGGGTATGTGGTCGGTTCTTTCTGCCCCTCTTTTGAGACTTACAACTATGTTGGAGAATAATCAAAAGCCAAGAGTAACTAGTCTATTGTTGCATTTACTGAGAATAAAATGATAGGGAGAATTCTGTGTTCCTCGAGAATTATCATTGCCTCCAAAGAGTAAAACATGAATACAAATTAGTTTGCAAATATCATTCTAACATTGGTAATTTTCAGTTGAAAAAAATGTGAACGAAGTATAAATAACCTAATTGTTGGCACTCTTCCTAACACAACTGATGCCTTGTGAATTCTGATCTTATGGGAAATAGATTTTAAAAAAACCGACAACACAAGAAGCACAAGCACGTGAAAGTTATTCTGTACTGTTCTGATAGTAAACCAGTTTAGGCTTGTTTACTGTGCAGTATGCCCTTAGACAAAGCCGAAACACTCCAACTTAGTCTTCCTTTCTGTTATTATCACGGTTGTGATACAAGCTTGTATTTTATTTTGTGGTGGCAAAAAAAGAAAATATAATCTGAACACCAGTGTAAAACAAAAAGGCTTTACCCATTGTTCGCTTCTAATGTTTCTTTTAAAGATGCTTAACTCTTTCTCTCTAAAAGTGACCTACAGATTTCATCCAAGGAGTTGTAGTTCTTCAACCCTTACCAATAGGATAAGCACCCTCTCTCAGGATGCAGCTTCTGGTCCATGGTGTGTAGCTCTGGGGTTGTGGGATTTCAGGGTTGAAGCACAAGGAACGCCCTGGGCATGCAGTGTGCAGACAAGTGCAGGATCTTTTTTTCCTTAAGTGATGTAAAAAAATCAAACCAAACCAGCCCCTCCTCTTCTCTTCCAAGACTTTCAGGTTTGTTTTACAGCTCGGCAGTAGGCATAATCCTGCTGCTCTTTCAGAAGTGCCTTAAAGAGTTGTTTGTGGCCTTTGCTTGGGTACAGTATAAACACGACCATGTAGGTTTCCAAACTGCAGAAATCAGAAGCTTCGACATTTTGGTCTGCCCATCACTGCCTGAATACAATCAAGAAATACCTGCCCTCAAAATGCATGACAAAAAATTTAGTTTAGCAAAGGTTTTAAGTATCCCATTCTTCACTTTTCGAAGGTTAAGTAAATAATGTTTTGTAAAAGTCTTTTTTTTTTTCTCTCCAAGTCCTGAACTGTAATCTAATTTGTAATTGTTGGTTGAGGAAAAAGATAACTTTGAAATAGCTAATGAAGATACAGTTGACCCTGAATAAAAAGTTAAGGTGTGTAATAAGATTGTTTGTATTATTAGATAAGCTTTTACTTTTTGTAAAAGTGAATAAATTATAATGCATATTTCTTCTTCTTAGTGTTTTTTGGTCTATTGGAAGGTGGATTTTACCTTTTATTTCTTTCTTAATGTTGGATTTCTGCTGTAGTTAATGAACTTGATTCTGTGTCAGTCTTGACCAATGTGTCTTTAGGGTCAGAACAAGAGGAATCCATTAAGATAGTTTTAATTGAATTACCTATTAAAAAGGGAGAAAAAATTTCGTTGAAATTACTACCTAATTGACCATTTTCTGAGGAAAGAAAAATCAAATGAAAGTAGTAAAAATGCAACTTTGATTTTTATTTTTATTTTTGTTTGCATGTATTTCAGTTAGAATCTTTCACTAACAATAGTCTTTGTTACATGAAATAAAAGCAAAAAAAAAAAATCTAGAGAAGAAATATAAAGTGTAGTGCCCTTAAGCATTTGAGTACAAGGGAAATAGTAACAATATGATATAAACCATAAACTCTCCTGGTGTAAATCAACCAGGAGACACTTTGACCTAGAAGGCACTATTGCCTTTGGAAGTAACATACATACGTGGCTGTTAGGACTAACGCATTATTAAAAAACACATGAAGAAGGAATTAAGAAGCAAGAAATAATATTTCAAAATTCTTCGAAAACACTATTTTCAGTGGGATTTCTGTAATTGTTTTAACAGAAAAAAAACCCCACAAACAACTGCTTTTGATCTAGCTTAATTTTTAATTTTTTTGTTTTGTTTTGCAATATCAGTATTCTAGGGAAAAAGAATCTGAAGAGTGTCATGGTCAGGATAGCTCAGGCTAAGATTTCTAATGCTCTTGGTCATTCCTCTGTGTGGTGTGTGTGAAGGTGTCAAGTAGCCTGTGACATCTGATAATAACACTCCCTTCTAAACAGCATGAGTAAGGAAATTAGAATATTGCCAAATTCCATAAGCATAAAAATGGCATATTTGTCAAGATATATTTATTCTTATTCATTTATTCTTGTTAAAGGTAATCCAGATAATAACATGTTATGTTTAGGGCCATCTTTGAGTAATTTACATGGAAGATCTAGTTTGCTCAGAGTGACTTTTTTTGTTCTTCCAGGTGCAATGAGTAGAAGAGTTCTACAAGAATTACATGAACTCTTTAAGCATAACTTGCCTTGTTAAACAATAACTGGAAATTCAGATTTGTTCATTCTCAATTTGACTCCTTGAAGGTGTGTGCAGGAAGTGCGTATGAAGTTCAGTTTTTCGTTTTTGAAATCAGGCAAACTTATTTCAATTTAGCCAAAACTCTAGTTCCTTTGTTAAACTAAAAGAAAAGTCTTGGTGCTGAGGTACTTGTACTTGGTAAAATAAATTCTGGGAGTGATCAGAGCTGCAATAACTGTGGTAGAAATTATTCAATAAAATGATCATTTAGTGACAGAGTCCAGTCTCTCCAGCACAGTATGGATGGGGTACATATACTGACACTGATCATCAGCTGCTCTGTCAGCTCCTTGGGGACTGTCAGTGTCGTAGGGAGGTGAGGTGTGAGTGCCAGAACCATCTTGGGTTTGTCATTTCATTCTCTTATAGTTATCTTTTTTTTCAGTGGCCTGACAGCATATCAGGTGATGGACTGGAACCAATGATCCCCCACCAGTCAGAAAGTTGTATTGTTACATCCTGGTGTTCAGGAGACAAATTACAGTTTTCCTACTTCGAGTAGCAAGGGTACGAATTCTTCTTCTACTTCTACATCTGCTTATCTTTCCAAAGCAGCCAGTGTGAGAGGTAGAGTATCTGTGTGTACAATGCCTCCTTCCTGCTGAGCTGCCTTTGCGTTTTAGGAAGGAAGGGCCCTGAACCCTTCAGGGCACCTCTGGCCACCCCTGGGGCACGAATTGGATGTCTCTCTGTTCAGCTCCCAGCCTACATGGAAAGCAGTGCACCCAGAGGAGCCTTGAAAGGGGGAAAAGGAGTTATTTAGTTAGGGAGGGTGGTCCCTGCTACAGCTCCTGATTATCAGTGGTATTTGTGTTACTGTCCTGAAAATAGCATTAAGACAGTGATGTAGCAATGACACCAGGGCTAGTGGTGCATACTGGACTGGAATTTCTCTCTGAGCTCTCTTGTTCATCTTTTCACTGAAACATGTTTTATTAAGGAATGTATTGCAATTTTATTTTATCATTGAAGCTACTCCTAAATTTTAGAAAAGCCACTGTAAGTTGTGCCAGGAACTTTAGTATAGCTGTTAAGTTGGTGGCAGCTGTCAGCCTTGCAGTTTGGGAATTTTTTTGATGGAGTACAAACCTTGAAAGCATTCTGCGTGCACAGCTCAAAATATTAACTCTGCTCCTCGGAAAGTGTAGACAAGGATGGTGAAGTTGCCAGCTGTCATTTTATTTTGCTATTTATTTATTTATAAAGTTACCCTATTGTCATCATGCAAGTGTAGTGGTGGGTGGAATGGTGGCTCATTTTTAGCTGCTGATTGGTATCAGGGCTGCATCTGGAGTTTTAAAATAATATGTCCAGTGCTGATGGAAAGATTGATAAAAATCTCTACAATCTGACATACTTTTAAACATGACTTGTATTTTCTGTCATGTCACATGTGTGAAAATGGATCCTAGGTTATTGTACCACAATTAGGCAGGTGTATTGTGGTCATTACCTTACCTTTTCAAGATCTACTATGGGTATATTGTGGAATTTTGCTCTTAAGAATAATAAAAATAAATGTTTCCATTATTACCAACACCATTTGCATTTCTTGTGTCTCAAGATGAGAATTCTGTAATAAAAATTAGAGCTTAGAGGTTTAGGGGAATGAAGGAAATGGCAAAACAAAAATAATATAATGGCAGAGGAATATAAAAGCCTTATTTCTTAAGGAAATGAGGCTTGTATGACTGCACTGTTAATAACTTCTGAGGTTGCTGACCAACTTAGCAAGATTTGACAGGTGCAGGGAGATCTCAAAGGTGATGAGTTTCTGGAGTTTTATAAGAATAAAAGTCTGGAGAGGAGAGAGAGAGATTTGTACCGCAGCCATGGGAAGAGCTGCAAGGTGAGCTCAGTTACATGATCAGAGCTTAGAGATTTAGTAGAAAGGAACCCTGGTAAGACTGGACAAGTTTCCTCCAAACTTGCTATCTTTTTTATGTCACTAGGAAATATCCCAGCTCAAGATTAGGAGCAGCAGGGAAGCAGGTGGTGTGGGGCGAAGGTATCCAGTAAGGGAAGAGGATGCTATGAACCAACCCCAAATTTAGGACCATGGTGCTGAACTTCTCAGCATCGGTTTTGACTCATGGCTTGTCTATTGCGCCAGTTCTGGCAGAATTTTGAGCTAGTGTGATTCTCCTGATTCATTCCCAGTGAGTCAGATTGCACTGGGTTTGGAAAATGCCTCTGTATGGGAAAGCTTTCCTAGTGGAAATCACTGCACTGTAGCCTGCAGTGCTTTCTGCACTGCTGCAGAAGTTGCTGCGATGTGGGGCTGTGTTGCCCACCCCTACCACTGCTCTATCCTTGAGTGGGGCTACCTGAAAGTGCCACACTCAACTGCAGGGGCTGGCTGGGAAAGTTCAGCCTTCCATTTCTGTATGAAAACCTACTGAGTAGTTATTATCCTTAATTTTCCTCTCTTGCTTGCTTTTATTAAAATAGGAATCATGAAATGACTGCCACAGTGTATTTCATAAGTCTTGGCTCCTTAATAGTTCCCCATGTAATTTTGATACACATCCTCTTGGGTCTGGCGACTATAAACCAGGCACTCTAGCTTTCACTATGGCAGCTTTTCTGCAGAATCTGTTTCATAAAATGGTCTGTTAAAGGTTTTCAAATATTTCCTTATTGTTGCAGGCTTCCAAGGTACCACCCTGAACGGCTTATTATATTTCTGCTCTTTCTAACGCTCCTTGAAGAATGTATTTTTTTTTTTATTAGATCTTGTTCCTCAAGGACAGACTCGCTGTACTAGGCTTGTTACAATTTTAATAGACTTTCCTGTCACTTAGTCTTGTACATGGGCCATGAAATTTCAGGAATCTCTGAGACTTAATGTTATTTAAAAAGTGCCTCCTGCTTCTTCTCTAATTAATTGCAATCAGAAAGGCTAGTTGGTGGACACATGGTGTCGCAGCTTCTGTGAAATACTGCCTGATGGCTATAAACATTGCCATATGTTCTCTGTGAAATATTGCCATAATCACTGGCAACAGGAACAGCTGATAGGAGATGAAGGATTGGTTTTCTTCTCTGTTTTTGGCTTAACTTTGAAAATCTGTGAAACACTTCCTGACCACCTTAGTGTTTTATTTAGTTGCTGCTACCTATAGCAGGCTTGTTTCGTTCTAAAATGTTTTTTTCAATAACTTTTATCTTCCATGTTACACTGCTAGCAGCTTCTTTGAGTACCATGTCCATTTGTGAAAACCACTACTTAATCAAAGTAGGCAGTTAAAAGGTGTTTTCCCTCCAAATGAAACAGATGATCTTGTTATAAAGCTAAATAGTTAAAAAATTAATTAGAACTCTCAAAAGCTTGACAGGCAATGAACTGTAAGTTTTCATCTAATGAGAAAGTTCCTGTTCTTCACTCTAAAATAGGTAAAAGGACAATTACGGGGCTGAGCTATTTACTGACTCTTGATTGTGAGCAAGTGAAAAGTCTTCAAAGGTGTGATCTTAATTAGTGTTAGACTTCACCCTTTCATCATAAAAGGGGTGGCTGTTGCAGTTTGTTGTAACATCCAACAGTGTTAGTACAAACATTGTTTCCTCTGCTAATGGAATTATTACATTGTAGCAGTAGTCTAATAAGAAAGTTCATCTTTTAGTAAAGCAGTGTATTTCAAGATTGTTCATCAGCATTTCCAAAAATCTTTCCTTTGTAGATTTTGCCTCTGACACTGTTTTGAGCACTTTGGCCTCCATTATAAGGAGACCATTCATTAGAAGCAGCAATCCTCCAATTACCTCAACACAGCCAGAAGCCTCAAAAGGCTGTTTCCACAGTACATGTGATTCAATAAGAGAAAGGCAGTGCATTAAGCATGTAAAGTGTTTTTGTGTCTCTGGTTAGAAGCATAGGGCTCTCATGGAAGTAAGCAAACAGGATTGATTCTGCTCCTTTTATTAGAATTGGTTTCTTTTAAGCACTGCTTTTCTGTCTCAAATTACTAATTCTAATAGGGTACTTGCTAGCTCTGAGAAATATTTTGTTTTATTAAAGCAACAAATGGTTTTACATGCCCCTCTATACTTTGGAAGTTGTGGGCTATTGAAGCAAGCTCTGTCTTACATGCACAGCTCAGGCTATTAAACTGTACACAGGTGATTGATTTCTTTAATAAAACCCAGTTCTTTAGTAAGGAAAAAGTGATAAACAAATGTACTTGTTTGTCCAGTGCTTTGGAGATTACGGTAACATGAGGACATCAAGAATGCCATTTTAATGAATAAGGTAGATGAAACACATCAATATGGGCTTCGTTTTAAGCATGTCTGAAAACCAATATGCTTTAAGTTAATTTGATTCATGCTTTTCATTCACTTGTAACACCGTGTACATTTTAACAGAAAACATTTTATACTTAAGTAAATAAAAGATCTGGCAGGTAGAAGATTCTGGCACTTTTTGCATCAGAATTGAGCAAGTAAGGGACTGTGACTTTGCAAATCCCTTCTCCTGTGGCTTGTTGTGGCTCTGGCCCCTGCAATGTTTCGAAGGACATGTCACAAGCGTGCCTGGGGGGCCTGGCGGCGGAGCCCTGTGGTGTGAAGGATAGCTGGAGAGCTGCTCTGAAACACAGGGCTGTACAGATCACTGCAGCCCTGACACTGAAAATTCTCTGCTCTGTGTGTGTCGGGTCTGACTGTTCATTCATGCTGATGTTTTTCAGGAATAGCTCTGCTGATGTCAATAGTTACACTGATTTTTTTTTTTTATTTTATTTTTTTTTTTTTTTAAGACAAGTGAGAGAGAGAGAGAATCAAGTCCTCATTTCTTTTGCCATCCACTAAAAAGCACTCTTTCCATGGCAACTCCTGTTTCCATGGTACATGCTGTATTGCCCTTCAGAGAAGCTTTATTAAGAGACACATATACACACACATATTGTCATGTGAATGTGGTTGCATTTCATAGCACTCTAAAGGAAAGCTATAGTGAATTGTAATTGTTTTTTTTTAAAGTTGTAATGCTTTTTTCATTATAGAGTGTAGTGAAGGATTATTGCTGCCACTGCTTGGCAGTGTCATGGGAGTACAATAAACACGGCTCTTTTCACTTTTGTTAGAAGGGTATTCTTCAAATTGCTGTATTTACTGGTATGTAAGTTCATTGTTTTCTAAACTCTCTTTAGGTATAAGTCGGCATACAAAGTAGCCATACTCCTTCTGCAACTTTAAAAATAAATATGCAATAAAGGTTTTCTACTCCTAGGCTCATTGTGGGAAATAATGATGATGTTGCCAGATTCAAAGGCTTATCTTCCATTCTAAAAAGAAAATGTGAACCCACAGAAATTTGTGGCTTCTTTTCAGTAATGACACCTATTAGAAGCTACTTTGAGTGTTTAAAATTAGTTAAATTTATAAAAGCAAGACACGGTATCTTCCTTTTTTGATTATAGAGGTGCAGCTCTAAAACTATTAGAAGTTATAGCATTACTTTTACCTTGAGAACGTTCGTTGTAAATCACCCTTTTAGACTTTTCTACCTGCTGTCATTATGAGCTGTAAAGGTCTCTGATACTAAGTGCAGTATCAGTTTTTCTTAAGATAAGCTAATGCAGTATGTAAGTATGTGTTAAGATGACATTTATGGAAATGTATCAAAGTTTCCCTGAATTTTGGAGAGCTGCTTCACATGCTGTAATTGTCCAGGACTGAAGTCTGACAAGGCTCTGCAGCTAGATTTTGGAAACTCTTTAGTGTCTGCTTTTTAACTGTTCTATTCCAAACCTTGATCAGAAGATATGCAGAAACTGAATTAAACCTAAAAATATACTTGTATTCAAACAAGTTTGTTGCCTTTAATAAATCTGTGATAAAAACCTTGCAAAAAAATCAGAGTGGGTCCTCTATGCAAAAGGAACTTTGTGGTCTTGTCAGACATCTGCCCTGCTGCTTGTTTCCCTCACTTGGTCACTGAAGTCACAATTTGAAGGAAGTATTTGAGTTCATATGGGAAAAAAAACCCCCAAACATCAAAAACTTGGAGGGAGTCTTAAGAATTTGCCACATGAGCAGTGGAACGCAGGTAACAGTACCTCTGATGGTGAGGCTGGGAAAGCTGAAGGAAGGTTGTGAGGAGTACAAAGAGCTTATTTTGGGGAATTATATGTAACCTTTAAAGTTTAGTTTATTACTTGGTAGATTGAGAGCTTGTGTGGCTTTTATTTTGCTTTCAGATGCTGTTACTGTTCTTTCATCAGGAACAGAGTCCCTTAGCAGAGGTTTCATTAACATCACTTGGTGAGAATTGTGTTTTACTTTTATATTAGTAGGGTTTTTTTAAGACAATGACAATTACTATTTTAATGAGCAGTTTATTCCCTTTTACAGTAAGTCCATAAAATTCGGGGTTGGTGTTCGTGAAAATGCTGGGGAGACAAGGGAGGATTAAGATAAGATTTTATTTATTTATTTTGAAAATCACTGAATGCATCTGTCATCATACTTTTTGCAGTCTGACACTGCAGCATTGCAAATGAGCCATGGAAGTCTGTGAAAATGCATTTATCTGTAATGCTGTGCAAATTTTAATTTTTGGTTCTGGTAAATCAGGGCTGATTGTCCTAACTGATCAAAGGACAGCAGATGATCCTATTTGTCCTCGCTACTGGTAATGCTGAAGTCAGGTGCGTAACAAGTCATGCTCATAAAGAGAACATTTTTTTGCTTTACTCATTGACTTCCTCAGTGCTGTACAGTCCTCTCTCGTGAATGAAGCATTTGCCTGCGGTGTGCCACCCTTGGATGGACCAACTAGCAGCAAAGCAAGGTGTTAATGTTGATAACCACAGGAATGCTGCCGAGGTGGCTCGGGGCAGAGCGCAGGGAAGAGCTGTTGAGCAGCAGCCAGGCTGGGAGACTGCCATACCTTGTACTCCTCAGGATCTTGGTGTGACAAGGTGCAGTCTCATTTTTGGATAGCTCAATAAAACTGCAGAGTGCTGCCATGGCTACTCCTGTTCAGAGGGCTGTGCTGGTCAGCAACCCAGCCAGAGGGCTGTGCTAGTCAGCAACCCAGCCCTTGCACCCAAAGTGCACAGACCAGTTCCCTGCCCCAGACTGGCTAGCCTCCCAGCCACTAAATGCTTGAATGCCACCATACCTGCTCACTGCTCCTGAGAGACTCCTCTGTGTCTGCAGCAGGACATAGGGCCTGACAAGGTCCAGTCCAGTCTCTGAAAGCCTCTGTTGGAGGGCTGGAATGTACTTGCCAGTGTTAGACCCTGACATTCCCTCTGGGTTATCTGTGACAGAGTTCAGCATTTCTGGGCAGAAGTACTTGTGGAGAAAAATTTCCCCTCATTCTTTTTCCAGTAAGAGACAATTTATGGGGGGAGTAGGAAGCCCCTGTGCCCCGTGGCCCCTCTTCTGCTCTACCTCCTGGTGTCCAGCTCTGGGGCAGCCCTGTGGAGGCTGCCCTGTGTCCTGCACCCAAACTGGGACCACCCACACTCCCTGGTTTCCCTCTTTGCTCACAGAGCTTGGAAGAAGCAGAAGACATCGTGCTGGTACTGTAGATACCTGAGGAACATACGAAGTGTGCCTTTCAGGTCAGGGTAACCTTTCACTGAGCAGAATTCCTCAGCATTGTAACTAAATCCTCATACAACATTAACTGATGGGATACACACTATTCCAGCAGCTCGTAATAAAAGCAGTGCCTATTGCATTCAGGCATCTCATCCAGCCAAGCAGGGATGAGGATGGGCTGGGATCTCTGCCCTGCTCCGTCCAAGACCCTCTGGCAGCACACTTGCCCTGCTGTGGCTGCCCGCTGGGGTGGCAGGGATTGCATGTGGGGAAGTAGCTGCTCTCACTTCAGTGGCAGTGCAGTCTGCAGTAGCAGTGCAGTCAATTCCTCATAGTAATAGCACCCTAATAACAACTGAAAATATGTTTTATGGCAGATGTTGATAACTAAATGCTTATCCCATATATAGGTATTCAAATAATTGAAAATTCTTATAGCCTGGATCCAGTTGAGATCACCTAAGGATACTTTGATATTGAAGGTTAAAATCTATAGAGTATGTTTTGATTATTTTTCAGATGTCTGTTCTGTGTCTAATATAGTATATTTGTATTGTGGGCTCTCATTCCTGTAAATCTGAGGTCCCCGTTTCTTGAATGAATGAGGAGATAAGCAATTGAATTTGAAAGATACTTTATGCAACAGAAAAGCAATTTGGTTTCTGGTTATCAAAGGCCAAGAAGCAAACTAGCAATTGAATCCTTGGTGTTTATAACCCTTAGGTTGCCAGCCTGCCTTGCACTTCTCAGGAGCTCCAATTCTGGCCGTGCTTCCAGGGTCTTGTGCTTGACTGGCTGGCTGTTCCCTAGTAGCAAGCTGTGAGGTATCAAGGTGGCTCTTGGCATTGTTGGAAATTGTTCAGGATGTCTTCCTCACTGTTAGGGTTTCCCACTTGATTTCTGCTGTTAGAAGTCGTTAAGAGGAATGGAGGGGATGTCTAGGACCCACTGTGCCTCTTGAGGCAGAGCAGCATGGTTCAAGCTAGTGCCAGGCAACCAGTAGTGATGTCCCTGTTCTGAGGTGTCTCGAACTTCACTGTGGTGACTTTCCTTTGCAATAGCTCCTCTGGCTGCCTGGGCTGGGACAGGAGCAGAGGAGTTATCAGCTATTACTGTAATTTGTATAGCATCCTGAAGTCATGGGGAAAGTCCCTGGTAGCTAGTGAAAATGAATGTGTCTGGATTTGGCAGAGATGCTGTATTTGTGCCTGTGGCATTTTAATGACTTCATAGATTTGGGAGATGTGAAAAAAATAACGGGCTAAAAGGTTATGTGAGAAGCAGTGGTTGAGAGTCAGTTTGTCTGCCTGGCTGTGTGTCTGCATTTGCAATGATGTAACTCAGTTGTGGTCTTCAGTAGCATTTTCCTTCTGAGATGGTTGTGATTAACTGTCATTATTAATTGACTACACCTAAAATGTAATTATATGTGTTTCATACCTTAGGTGTAGCTTTTTATTAAAAAAAAAAAAAAAAAGAATTCTGGAACTGTGGAAATCCCAAAAGTAGCAGACAGCTGGGTGTGCAGATGTTTGTAGTAATTATAACAAGGGAAGCAATAACAGGAAAGCCTTTTAACAAGGGATTGATCTGAGGAAAAAAAACCCCATCATTTTCAGCAGTATAGCTTCACTTTACTAGCGGCCATGAGCAAAGGAATATCTTGCTTAGGAACCTGAGCACTTTCTATCTGTCCTTTGCATGTGGACTGCACTGAGGGTGTTTTGAAGGCACCATACAGTGAGGATGGCTGAAACCTGACAGCTGGTGGGGTCTAGTGCTGTGCCCTGGTTGTGTCCATTGTGTCAATGAAGGGACACTGCTGCTTTCAAGTTTTAAACCTTTTATTCTTTTTTAAGTGAAAACCAAACGTATTTTCTTTGTCACTTTGTTTTGATTCTGCAACAGCTTTTCCCAAAGTCTATTTTATTATCAGTAGTTATTTCTTGACTGCAAAATTATAAGAACAGAAAGCAAAATGAGAAGTGAAACTAATTATAGGAAGCAGAATGATACTAGATTTGTGACCTTTTTTTAATAGGATTGAAAAAATAATTCTCATGAACTGGGTGTTCTCAGTAAAAAGCAGTGTTGCACATCAGCTTCTCTTTTAATTAAAGAATAGCTTTCAAAGAGGTAGTAACAAGTAACTGCTCACTGCTCTTTTATCCACCGTCACTAAAATTATGTGTAAATGAAAAATTTTTAACACAAGTCAACACTACCCAGCCAGGCTCAGTCACACTCGAGATTCCTGTTTGAATAAGATAAATAATATACTGTTCTCTAGTTCCTTCTTAAAATTCTCCTTAGGAAAATACAGAGAGAAAAGTAGAAATTAAAATTCTGTAAATATATAACAGTGCATAAGCACAGATTTGAAATTGAGATCTGCAGAGTCAATGGAAGCTGTTCATGCTGTGTGTGAATTGCACGTCAGAGACTTCTGTGACAGGTTCTGTTGGATGGTTCTGTGTATTTCGTTATTGTTATTACTGCTTCTTTCTGGTCATCTGATTTCTAGTGGATACTAGAAAAATGTAGGTACAACAATATATGCCAGATGTAGTGGCTGTTATGAAAATAGCCAATTTCTAGATCTAGTTACGAATATTATTTTTACAGACGCTGTTAAAAGGCACAGGAACTGGACTTGTGTCAGAGAGCTCTGTAGTGAACTGTGGAGCTGTAAGGGCAGGAAGGGTAGTGCTGGAGCAGGTCTTACAGAGATGCAGGTTCTCTTTTGCTAAACAATATTTACTAGTATTGCCTCAGCTTATAGCCCTGAACTAGTTAATGGGGCACATTCCCTCAGTGCTCTGCAGCAAAGGTTTTGCGTATTTTTCCAAGAAAATGAATGCACTTTGCTTATCCTTTGTCAATGGTAGTTACAAATAGAACTACAATTTCAAGTAATAGTTATAAGCCATTACTCTAATGGTTTGACAAATACCTGTGAGGATAGACTGCAATATTTCATCTGAGAAAGGACTGAATATTAAATAAATGTAACCTCCCCCTGGGTCCTGCTTTAACCTCCTACTGGTTTTGGAAGGTGAATTTAAGAGCTGAAAGCATTTTAGATTAAATGTTAGGGGAGAGGTTCAGTAAGATTTAGATAAAAGATTAGCACTTTGTGCTCATAACAATCCTTTTCCTCTTTCCATTATCACTTCAAACACATCATTGCAAAATGCAGAATTTAACTTGAGTCAGATATACGGTTGGCTTGTACTGATCATCTAATAGCTAATGGGTAGTGGACTAATATATTGATTATTATTCATATTGTTTATCTTATTTTTTTTCATACTTCTGGTATGTTGGACCGAGAATTGGGATTTCTCTATTAACTCAGTAGGCTGAACTTTTGAATGTAATCCTCGTGCTCAGTACCACAGAGAAGAAGTTCTCAAGTCATGACCTATTTTGCTTTAGAAGTTAGAAATAATGACGTTGTTAAAAATATTTAACTCAAGACTCAGTGCAAGACTTAAATGCAAGCAGAGCAAGAGACTACCTAATCCAAAGGAAATGTTTCCTGTAAGTTCTTTTTTATGGAAAAAATACTTTTGACATTAGTTGATTTGAGCTGAAGGTAATGAGATAATGCCAGTGTGAAATATTTGTGTCCATTGTGAGAAGTAAAAATGAATTGTTGATTGTAGTAAGAGCTGTGGGTTTTTTTTTTTTTTGTTTGTTTGTTTGGTTTTTTTTATGGTAGTGATACATCATGGAAATACTTGTCTACATATGGAGAGAGACTTTAGAATGATTTCAAATCATTTTAGTACAAATGATAGCAAAACTGCTATTGGAATATCAAGCCCTTTAATTATAAGGTGCAAAAGAGAAAACATTAGAAGCTGCATGTAATGTCTGTTTTCATTCTATATTTTTATTTTTTTGACAAAAGAAAGCTACTTTGAAAGGATTTGATTATTCAGGTTGTAATTATTATAGTAGACAGCCAATGAAAAGGCAATTTATTTTTCAAGAACAATCCTGGTTATCTATTATGTCATACAGAACAATTTAAAAATATTTTAAAGTTGATCAGGTGCCTTTATTGCAATCAGAATTCAATAAGTAGTGAAATAAACTGATAAACCAAATTGATAAGCAAATGTCTCCCACTGAAGCTAAATTGCTACTGTCAGAATGCCTTATCATTTTCTAAAACCTGACTGGCACCTGTGGCATCTCTTATGGGTTAGTTGAAACAAATGGATTTAGTGAGCTACTAACAAACAAATTACCCCTTGTCTCTGGGTGAGGGATGAATAGCTATAGAGAAGCATCAGTATTTTTTTCCTTGTTGAACTATCCTGGATCAAGCAGGCAGCCAGCTTGTTCTGCAGATGGATCAGTAGTCAGAACAGTATGGTTCTGGTGCCCAGGTGTTTCAGTGGGTTTTTGTTTTTGAGTTGAGCCTGAAGCCAATCTTTTGTAAAAAAAAGAAAGCAATAATGAGTCATTCATAGGGTGTCTCAAACACACTTAGAAGCTAAATGCCTTCCTACTGTAGCAATAATAACATAACATTAAGAGGTGAAGGCCATCAACTCAGTCAAATGGAATAAAAAAAGTATCTCATGCTTTCTTTTTCTTTTCCCTTAAGTATTATTTATTACTTTGCAGTAGCAACCATGATGGGCTAAATGCTTTTTTGCAGTCATAATATTCTGGTCTCAGCAAGGAGTGCATAATTTGACAGATGGATGTTGCTGAGAAAGGAGTGCAGAATGCAGGCAGGGTTGTGCTGATGAGGTGACAAATATTAGTTAAATTGATATAGTGTGATCAGGACTGATTTCATATAGCTTGACCTTGTCTATTCAGTGTTTTTTCCTTTGTTCTTCTGGTCTGCTTTGTTTGAATCACTTGTTTTCAACACTAAGTGATACAGCCTCATAGAGCTTCTCGTATGTGCATCTTCCCATTAGCTGTGAACAAGGCAGTGGGATTCTAGGAAGGCTGCAGATGAAGCCTCCACCATGGCAGCAGCCCCTGCACTGGTAGTGGAGGATGCAAGTTTTGGATAGGGAAATAGGTGTTGGGAAAGAATGACCTGGTTGCTCAGATGCAACTGGTGCCAGCTATGTTATAATGTCTTCTTGCAATGAGGTGCTCCTGTAACAGGGGCATGTTCAGATGTGGGAAAATCAGAGGTTGCAGTGGGAGCATGGTTGATTTTCAGAGGTACACTGGACAAGTTTGTAAGGGACAAAGAAGAGCACAGTGTAAGAAGAAAGGGAGTCCTCTCAGAAGACCTGCAATGCCAGTTAAGAAGCAATAAGAAGAGATGGAGGAAAGGAAAAACTTAAAATCTCTGTCCCATCCCACCAGCTTCAAGGCTTATAATATGAGATGAGGGAATTTGTGTGGTGTGAAGTGGTAACTCTGGAAAAAGAGGCCTGGTGGAAGGAGGGTAATCAGTGCTTCCAGGCTGTATCAGCCTTACAGTAAAGATGGGAGTGGTCAGGCTGTATCAGCCTTACAGGAAAGATGGGAGTGGTGGTGCACAGGAAGCATTTTATAAAGTGCAACAGCATAAAAAAATCTTATGGGAGAAGTGCAGGTCTGTAGAGCACTGTGGACAGAAATCTTGTGGTCTGAAAAAAAATGTAATGCTAAGATTGTGTTACCAGCCCCCTGCTCAGACCTGTAATAGTGCTCAGGACATGTGAAATGAGAATAGAGAAGCTGCAAATTCAGCACAGACAGCAACAGTGTGACATTTCAATAGGGGCTGTGTAGAGACTGGATCAGTGCCTCATCATGATGGGGAAAAAGAGAGGATGCATCCAGACGTGCAAAGTGGCTGCTTCTCAGAACACCTGGTGTATCCAGCAAGATGTTATTCTGGATGTGATCCAGAGGCAGTGCACTGGAGCTGCTTGGTAATTAGTGAGCATCATAAGATTAGGTTGAGCTTTATAGGTGAAGAGAGCAGAATAAACATATTCAGCCTGTGGTCATTTGATTTTAAGGATAGGATCTGCAGAACAGTGAGACAATTGGACAACAAATCCTTAAAGAATTAGTCTAAAAAGCCGTAAGCACCCTGCAGGCTATTAACAATACACTTATTAGAATAAAGTTATCAGAAGCCCCCAAATATGTATAAAAATAAAAAAAGAACACAAAATTATCCTCAAGGGAGGGTACAGTAGCAAAATGACCAGCTGCTGGAAATGGGAAAGCTGGCTCAGATGAGCAGAAGAGGAAAGTCCTTAAAATGTGGCAGGTCAAACACAAACAGGAAGTTAAAAATCTCATAAAGAATTAGAAAAGTGCCTGACAAAGGATGCTGAAGTTGTTGGCAAAAAATTCCGTACTATATCAAACTCAGGAAATCAGTGGGACCACTTGACAACAGCAGAGTAAATGGGGGCACACAGAGAAAAGGCTGGGGCAGAGATGCTTAATTAATTCTCTGTGTTGGTCTTTGCTGTTGAAGGTGCTGGAGAGATCTGAGTTTGTGTGTGATGGTGGTGGTGTGGGGTTTTTATTGTGTTTTGCTTTTGTTTGTTTTCAGCAGGTGGGTCAGAGAAGCTTAATTAGCCTGGAGTGTCTATCCTGGAGTTTTGCTGCTGCTGCGTCTCCACTGCTGCGTCCAGGGAACTGGTGGATTGTCAATGTAAGTCCTGTCCATAACATTGGTTCTAGAGGATAACCTGGGAGTTACTGACCAGTGTGTCTGATCTCCATACTTAGTGAGATGATTGCATAATTTTTAAAGAATAACACTTTAACACATGGCTAATCATATGTGCAAGGCCCTGTGTAGTCCCTGGGATCAATACAGGCTGCAGGATGAAGAGATGGAGAGCAGCCCTATGGATATGGATTTGGGGTGCTGGTGTATGAAAAACTGGACATAAGCCAGCAATGTATGCTTGCAGCCCAGAAAGCCAACTCTGTGAACTGCTCCCTGGATGTTGCAGCCCTTGCCCTTGAGCGACAGAACTGGTCTGTACCCAGGGGAGGCCCACAAAGGATTTTATTTGCAAACATAACAGTGATATTATCACCATATGTTTTTGAGGCTTTTGAAGTTTAGGAAGAGAGCAGAGTGTAAAGTGGGAATGAGAATACCAAAGTAGGTCTCTATTTTGTCTTTTCGTCCTCTGCACATATGTTAACCAACTAACAAATGGAGAAACAAAATACAAGTTTGTGCTCCTGGACCTACAAATTTGAGAGTACAGCTGCTACTAGTTTCTTCCTAAAATGATAATTTTAAAAAAAACCAAAACCAAACACCAACTAAATTATTGTAGCTAATTTTATATTCTTTTCAGAAATCAAACTGTTGCTAATCAAAGTAGCTATTTGTGTTGATTCACTGGGACTATGTTGCACAGGGTCCATAAACTTAATTGCAGAAATATTGCTACACAAATACTATTAAATATTGACCACAAATATATGAGTTTATAGCTAGAAAGAGTGCTTTTCATTCACTTTTGTTGAAGTAATTTTCTGCCCTTTTCTCCCTTAGGCAGTGATGTGATTTGTTTATAACATTATGTATGAGTCCCAAAGCCACATGATTGAACAAATAGTTAAAGCAGAATTGACATTTGCTAGTTATAAGTTCAATACAGAGAATGCTGTTTCTTTTATTAATACGAGTATCTGTAAAACTCCTAGGCAAATCACCAATAGTAAGTCTATAATCTTCTGTGGCTATTAGAATAGGGCTTTTCTCTGGAAAAATAAATATAAATAGATTGATTTTTTTTTTAATTATTCTTTTTTCTCCTCCCCAGCCTGGGTCTGGCTGACTTGCCTGATTTTGAAATGTGAGGATATCCACGGACCTGGTTTCTTTATAATTGTGGCTGTATAACTCTATTTGTCATGCATAAGTCTTCCTATTGTGAGGTAGAAGTCAAAATCTTGGCTCTTTTAAAGTGGAATAGAAGTTTTATTTTTAAAAGCAAAAGCAAATTAACTAAAAGCAAACACTGGAATGTTTCAAATGAAGTTGGCTCTCCTTAAAGATACGTTAATTTTCTTCTTTTAAGAGCTTGTGTAAAAAGGTACAATATATGGAGAATTGGGCTAGATAAATTCTGAATGCTTATAGGACCTTTTTATTATCTCTGCTGTTCCAGAGAACTTCTGTGAAGCATCTAATGTTGCACTTTGATTATGGTTGGTAGGAGGCCAAACCCATGTGTTAGCCAGGACAGGCAGTGCTGGGGTGATGTGTATGATGGCTGCATTGCTGTCAGATCTGTCTGATATCTTTGAGGCTCTTTGCAAGATACTTTGTAAAACAGACTGTAAATAGAGAATATTAGAGTTAGTACAGACATTTTCCTGGGTGCCCAATAGCCTTACAGTCATCAAAATGAGTAATAGGTTTTGAAAGAAAATAATTAATATCCATAGGTTCAGAAATTACTCTATTAATGGATGTTCTCATCAATTAAACTTAATGGACTGAAAAGTGTTATTGATTGCTTTGATGTTTTATCTAAATACACAAAAAAAGGAAAGGAAAAAAGTGATTTGTCTAATTTTATTTGGTGGCTATTTTCATGCCCATCTATAATATGTAGAATGTTAAATGAAAGCTGTATCAGTCTTTTTTTTTTTTTCCTCCATAAATCTAGTCATGTAGTATGGCATGAGTGGGTTTGGTTCCTCTGTTCAGGAAAGCCTTATGAGATCATTTTGGGGAAATGTTATTATTCCTGGAGCTATAAATTTTCTGCTACTGCTCAGCTGAGGGAAACTTGCACGTATCTTGTGGACAACTGCAGTTGGTTTATGAAATTAGAGATCTGTGTGAGCTGAAGATCAAATATGGTATTATATGTACCTATTACCTGTATGGGTTACTTGAACTTCATTATTTACTTGCTAGATTTTATCCTTCTTTTAGAGGCACTGGGTAATTCCTATTCTTTTTTCTTGCTTCTCTTTCTCTTTCCTTTTTCCAATTTAGTTAAGTGACCCAATTACACAGTGGATTTGGGTAGCAGTAGATAAAGGAATTTTGTGGTCTGTCTGCTTCTTGTGTTTGGTCAGATGTGTCACTGAGTTTGGAGACAGGCAAAAGCACCAGCTTCAGTGACTTAAATTTGTTCAGTTCATAACTTCTGGTCCACAAACCTCATCAAGTTGGTTTGTCACCTTGTGCACAGGATTGCACAGTTACTTGTATGATAGTTGTGACTAAAGCTACAAGAGGTGTTTGTAAGCCGAATTTAAATGTCAAGGTGTTTGTGTGGAGACACATTTGGTAAATGTTGGATCTGGTATTCATCTGTAGTAGCTTAGTGATTCATCATGTGCCTTTTTCTCACCTATTACTTTATGCCATGTCACCATCTCAAGTTGCTTGTTCCTTCATATGCAGGAGGATGCTGGAAGTTGCATTTTGATGTTAAACATTACATGTTTATGAACACTTATAATTGGGTGAGATTTCTCACATAATTCTTTGTAAATTTCAAATAAAAAATCCTTTCATCAATTTTAGTTTTCTGATTCTTTGCTTTCACTTTTTTTTTTTTTCCTGGTTCCTACTGTTAGTATTATGTACTTGGCAGAGATGGAAGGAAGGTGACCATTTCCCCTAATTCATAATTTAGGAACTCATTCTGAGACATAAAACCCATGCAGTTGATTTCCTGGTTTAACTGCACGACCCTGACAACTATCTGTCCCTTTAAAGAAATTATTAATATGCTTTAAATCATGTGGTTTAGACTTACAGGGGGTTCTTTTTGTTGTAGTTGTTTTTTTTGTTGTTTTCTTGTTTGTTTCAATTCCAATGTGTGTCTGGGAATATAGGAGAGAAAGTTAGGAATATTGATTAATTTGGTTGCCTCTTAATTAGTGCATTTGAGAAGTACTTGACAAAGATTTCTCCTGTATATATGTAGAGATTGGGCTATTTGGGGTAGCTATTTGGTGTCATATACCAAATGATAACTTATGCTGGACATGTGCTCCTGTTATGCCATCCATGTGAGAACTAAACTTCCAGGTATTTCATTACCATCAATTTCCCTGTACTTGCTCATCTGATATAAAAATCTCTTTCATCCCCTGACAGAAGACCAAAACTGAGCAATCCAAACCCCAGCTCTGCTGTGCTGTGATCACAGGGAGGCAGCTGCTGAACCAAGCCAGAGAGTGCTCAAGTTCTCCCTACCAGGAATCACAAGAAACACTGAGTGATAACTGCTCAGTAATTTCTGCCATTTCTCGTTCCTAAATGCAAGATGGCCTGTTATTGTCACTTTCTTTTGAGCAATGATGCCATGCCATTGTGGTTGTGAATAGTGCCTGGCCCTTGCTCAGTCTTTGAAAAGAACTGCTTGAAAAAAGGATACCTGTTCATTGCACTCATCTTTGATTACAGTGAGTGACCTTGCTTGTACCCCTCTTCTTACAGTTTGTTTTCAAAAATCTTTTGATCTTCATTGGTGCATTTGGTGGAGGAATGCTAATCTACCGACTCTCATCTAAGATGTATCAACTGACAGATGCAGGTACAGAGCAAGACTAGCGCTAGCTTGTCTTTTATTTCAGAGCTAATTGATTACCCTGAAGAGTCTACAGCCTGGAAAGGCTTAACTGAGTGGATAGTAACTGCAGCCAGTGTTTGCCCATATGCCTTCTGTCCCTGTTCCCTCCCCCATATTATGCTTGAGATTGACTTCTCTTTCCCAGGCTGCTGGTTGGAGACAGGATTGGTTGGATTTGTTCTGTAATGACACAAAAAAAAAATGCTGACTTTTTTTCCAACTTTAGAGGACGGGTAGCAAAACAGTGGAGATGGACTGTGCCTCTGTATCCCTTCACATAAACCAGCAGGGGGTTTACTCTTTTCATAAAAATGGACAAAAGGGAAAAACTTTAAACATTGTAAGCAACATTCAAGTAAATGGTTGTTTACATGCAAGCCACTGGAAAAAGGAATAAAAAGGGAGGAAGGTTATGAGTACATATCTGTGTAGGTCTTGACCCAGTATTAATTTGCCAGTGAGCTGTGGAAATAAGAGTTCACTTTACTGTAGCTGGCAAAAGTTGATGTATCATATATATAGTGTACACTATATGTGTGTATCATACTTCTCTGTTAAGGAATAAAATTTTATGATAATAGAAACTGTGTCTGTATATGTTTTATGCTAATGAGATGATTAAAAATCCGTGTTAAAGTTTTATACTAAAGTTCACTTAAAAATATTGACAATTAACACAGGGAAAAGTAACATTACCTTCTGGTACGATAGTGAGGTGCTTTTGGCATTAAAATATGATCAGTCCTGGTTAACTTCCTGTGCTTTTAGAAGTTAAGAAATTGGAATGTTAAGATTTGCACAGACTTGCTGTTGTTACACAGGAATAAATCATGGAAGGATTTGTACTGCTTTGATCATTACTTGTCTTTTTCTAACCATTTTCATTACATATCATATGCTAATTACAAATCTGGAAGTTCAGATCAGAAGGCAAAACGTGACCACTTCCATTGTGGAAGATGAGTGTAAATGGCTTAAAACCACTTCACATGCTCAGTAAGAACCAAATGCAAAATATTTAAATGTTCATAAACTTTTTTTTTTAATTTTTTATTGTCATCTAAGTTTAATGAGAAGCTACAGAACTCCCTTGTCACTACCAAATAATAATAAGTGTTTGGCCTTTGGTTGAAAGAAATGGATATTAAAAGGCCATACAAAGGTGAAATAATAGAAGAATCTTGCTCATCAGAATAAGTAAAGTTTATCGATACCCATTTATTTAGTGGAATTAAGTAGCCTTTTCCTCTCTTTAGGTTAGTTAATATTCCCATGTTTATGAGACTTCAAACCTTTTTCATTGTAGTTTTAGTTTCTTCTATTAACCTTTTTAACTTTGCCATATAGATGAAGAGTATAGAGCTGTAATGTCTATTGCTTTTACTATTTGTTAAGCACTGACACTGTATTTAGATGATTCACTCTTCCTCTTTTCAGTGCTACAGGGACAGACTTTGACTTTCCAGGAATTGTTTTCTGTCAGTAGTTAAGTGCCTTTTGTGTCTGGTTATTCACTTTTATTTGGGATACATTTAGTTAGAAATAAAACTGTGAACAAATGACTGAAATTTAATCTTTGCAAATGTGGTTTCATTCCTTAATCCTTTGAATATTGTTCTGAAAACCATCTGGTATACTTAAATTCTCATTTTTGTGGTTGCTTTAGAATGCGTGTTTTCTGTTAAGGCTGTCTCTGAAACAGATAGTAGTCTTCTTGCAGATGATCTTGTTGAAACTCTTCTCATTGCACCACTGACTATTTGGAGTGTAGGCACTAAGGCTCATAGTGACGATTTTAGCAACTCCTATTGCACTATTGATTCCAGAAATTTAATGGAACTGCATAATACATTTTTTCTAACTGCTTCCATCTACAATAATATCTATATTCATAAACAAACCTTCCTGATGCAGCAGATACTTTTTCTTAAGAGTTTCTCCCTATTCAAAAGTCTGAATCAAAACCAGCTTGTCATATTGACTAAGAGATAAATTTGATGTTGCCTGGTCCATCTCCCTATACAGACACATTTTGACACAGTGTATTTGAGTGCTAATAATGACATTAGAAGATGTTGGAAGGAGATCTAATTTGGCATGCAGAAGTGACTTTGCTGTCATCTTGTATTTTCTGCACAATTGACAGCAGATACTTGGGGCTGAATTTTTCTTTCAGGTCAGATTTCCAAGGCATGAGGCTGTCTGTTAGAAACAGATAAGACCAAAACCAATACCGAAGTACTTGTTGGAAGTGTCAGCAGTGCTGAGGATTTAAAAAGGGTGCTTCAGTTTTCTGTTTATGACATGACACAACAACATGTATTTTACTAGCAATAAAATCCAACCAACAACCCCATGCCAGTTTTTGAAATTTCTTACTGGGGAAATTTTGTAAGAGTAGTCTGATCTGGGAAGAAGAAATTTTTTTTTTCATATAAGTATCTATTTTGTCACACTCTCTAACCAGTACAGTTTAAAATGTTTTAAAGAAATCAAAGTAGGTATAAATGCCCTCATGATCCAAAATGGGAAGTTACATTTCAAACTTTCTTTATCAGATAAATAAAACATATATCCATACCTCATTTTTAGTGTGCAAGGCACTCAGAGTATGAAAACATTATCTGAGGTAAAAACAAACAAAAAAATCCTTTCCAATATTTCCACAGATATTTCATATACGGTTGGTTCTGGAACAAGCCATTTCACATCCCGCCTCTTCCTTTCAGCAAACCTGCTAGGCTACTTATAAATTTCTGTTGGTGGATGCTACTATCAAAATTAACCCTGCAAAACTTTGCTCAAAGAACACCTGTAAAGAACAATTTCTACTCAATCTGCTTCTACACAGGTACCCCAAGAACAGTGGTGAAGCATTGTGCTGTGATGATCTAAGGCCTCCTTTTCTGAAACTTATGAATGTTGAGGAATACCAGGGCTCTACCAGCCTATGAGTGCCATTCCTGATTAACAGTGTTTTCTTTCTGCTAATGTCTTTTGCCTTCCCTTCCTTAAGTAGGTTGAATTTTCCAAAGTCATAGCATTAGCCTGACAGCATGGGTTTTATAATGAAAGTTGTTACCTATTCTTGTATGCAGAGGAAAAGTGATCTAGACTGAATGTTTTTGAAATTAATTTTTTCTAATGACATGAAAGTCATTAGTGAGTATAAAAAAAAGTCCAAATACTGTTTTAACCAAAAAAACCAAACCAGTACGTCTGGCCTTGCATCAGCTGTTTGGGAAAAGATGATAAATAAGAAAGAGCAAAGAATGGTTCAAGGGTATAGGATTACTTCCCTGGTACATGCTACAATGTCCCCCCACAAAGACTTTTTCAGAACTTCCTCAGCCAGAAGGAGATGTTTAGATGTAACAGCTTTTAAGAAAGTTTTCTCCAGACACTTCCCCAGCTTAGATAAATCTTTATCACATAATTCCCTCTGCAGTCAGTTCCCTCAGTGTAATTATACAGTGGATGAAATGACATCTCTTTTGATGTTACCAGCTTCTCTTTTTGGCCCTTGTTCTTGTGCTAGAGGAGATGGTGAGCAGTGATGTCCCACTCACTGTCTCTGTCACCTGTCATAGTATACGTGTCATCATAACCTCTGTTGTCTTTGCCCAGGCTGAGGCATTGTGATCTATCTCACCATCTTGCAGGCAGGATTTGTTTCATTCCTTTTGCCTTTCCCTGTATACCTTCTAGCTGAAGTATATGGCAAAGTGGAACTGCATAAGAGTATTCAAGTAGTCAGTATTGCATTTTTATGCATATGTGCTAAGATGTTCTGTTTTCTACTTCTTTCCTAATAATTTTTAACATTGCTTTTTGATGGTTACAGAAATTTTGGAGTAGTCCTGAAATTTTGACAGTTCAGTATTTGACAATTCAGTTATTCAGGATAACCCCAAAGCCTCTATCCTTATTGATGAAGATCAACCCAGATCACATCAATATATATATTAAAAAAAAAAAAATAAATATGTTTGGAAAATTCTTACCCTCTTCCCACCTCTCCTGCTCCACATGTATCACTTCATATTTTTATTCTGAATTTAATCTGGTTTTGTATCTAGCACCCAGTTACTTTGTTTTGTAAACGTCTTTTGCAGTGTTTCATTGTTTCTAGGTTATTTGGAGTTGAAAGGAATATTTCCAGTAAGCACATCCACATCCCTATTCATTTGATTTCCAGACTGTTTATGAAACTTCTGTGTTTCACAAGCATGAGCACGCATCCCTGTAAAAGCCCACCCAAGTGCAACCTCTAAGTTGTCCTTCATCCCTGAAACAAAAGCAGAAGCACCTGTTTGTTCACCTCTGTCACATGCCTCCTAAAAGGCTGGCTTGTAAATCAAGTTTGCAACATTATCAGAATTTGGAGAAAGCATGTGTTTAAATTGCATTGGGATGTCAGGTGCAAACTATGTCCGGCAGTGTAAGGACAGGACCCTGCAGGAAGACAGTTGGAGGGGGAGTTTTCACACTGAAAGATGCTGTAGGTACAGGGCTCGTGCTCTGGCAATATGGCAAGAAGCCGCTCAGCTAAGGGACATGTTTTAATTTGGTGTAAGAGATTAATTTCACAACTTGGTCTTGTAACTACAATCTGAAGAGTGACCAGCTGTGCAGTGGGCCAGATTGTGTTGGTGTTAGTTCAGCTTCTATTACTTGAGGAGTTCATTGTGTGAAAATATGTCTTTGTTCTCTGGAAAAACATGCTACTTTGAACTTCCCCATCCCTGCTCATTGCCCTAATTAATTTCAATAGTTTAATGTCAATCTCAATTCTTTAGTAAAATCTGTAATTAAAATATTCAAAAGTAATTTTGAAAGATTTGGAGTAGAGTGGTGTTTTTTCCACATGTTTGAAAGTATGTTCCCAATAATACAAGAATACTTATATTTATTTTTAATCAGAGTGGAGAAGAAGTGGGAATGTACAAGAAACATGGTCTAATCTACTGAACAGCTTTGTTTCTCAGTTCTTTCCCTGCCAGATCAGGGAAATTTGAAAATTTTCACTATTTGAAAAATAGTGAAACCATTTTTGAGATTTTTAATAAACAGTCCAGGAAATTGGAAGTTTTTGTTTTGACAGTTTCAAGATGAAATGTTTTAACTGTAATATAAAAAATGATTTTTCATCTTCAAGGATCTTTTTAAAGACAAAAAGTAGTCTCTTATGGAGGTGACTGATCTTGTTCATGGATGATGTCCTTTTGGATTATCAGTGCAAGCAAAGGTTCTTGGCTACTGCTGAAGATACATTTGCTCTGTATAAAAAGAGAGGTCTTCTGGTTTGGAGTGGTAATAAAATATGTTTCAGAATCACCTAATAGTAAAGAAATATCAGGAAAAACTTTATATGGAGTTTAACAGTATCTGGATTATCTCTTCCTCAAGTTGCTGGCCACATAAGGAGTAGAGCATCTCTCCCAGCAGGAGGAAAGGGAGGACTTGCCCCTCTGTGCTTGTCAGCAGATCTCAGCCGATCTCAGCGCCAGATTAAAGCAAACCTGACTGATGATGGTTTTCGAATATGAGACCTGAAGCTAACTTATGCATATTAATTTTTACCCATCTCTAAGTGTTTTGAGCTTTCTTTTGAAAAAAAAGATGCATTTTTGTAATAAATTGTGAACTAAGGACACCATGGGTCATACTGGATTTAGAACCTGATACATGAGCAATTCACCATGTGATCGTCTAGTGAAATAGAAAATAGATAGGAAGTAAATATTTATCCTTTAGCTCTAAAAATGTATTATGGGAGCAGTGAAGTGTGTTTATTACTAGGCCAGTATTTTGAGCTGATAAATGATTGTCATTTACTAAAATGGCAGCAGCAGATCAAAGATCAAAAAGCTAATGCCATTCTGGGTTATCATTTTAACATCCTGTAAATTCCAAATAGTTTATTAGAGAAGAAAACATAAGCATGTTGAATATTTTTTCATTTGATGGGTAAGGAATAAAAATAGTTGAGAAACAGTTTTCTCATAAGCATGGAGTATATGACCAGGCTACTCCCTGAAGAGTTAAAATGAAGTGCAGAGGGTATGGTGAAGCTGACATAATAAATTGTGTGAATGTATTCTTTTAGTATATTTTTGTTTGTAATAAAACTTAATTTCTTTTGCAAGCATGTATTTGCAGGCTTTTTTTGCTACTGTTATGTTGCTTGTAGTAAATTTTGCATCATGCTGTGCAAGGCAAGTAACACAACAGCCAATGATCAGACTTGCAGTAAAAATAAAATACTAATAACTATTCATACGACTGTGGTGAGCTGAGTCTACCCCTGTGTGTGTTCAGGCTGGTCTCAGTCAATCTCTGAGAGTCTTCAGACAGAACAGCCAGTTCCAAAACCTGGTTATTCAGCATGCTGAGGAGCAACCTCCTAACTGATCCAGTTGCTGAAAGTGGCTTGTGCTTGCCTTGGACCTGACTTGTCATCAACTGAGCATCCCACCTTACCTGCCTTATCCCTCACCCGTGACTGTGAATTGCAATCACTGCTCTGTTGCTGCTGTTTGGCAAGGTGGCCTCTCTACTCCTTCCTGGGTTGCCTCTTACCAACTAAATAGCCGAACTTATCAGCAATGGATGGTGCCAGCACTCCACAGTGAAGTTCCGTCTCCCATGGTACTTGATCAAGGTTAGTCCTCTGCCTGTCACTGGAGCAGTTGCCTTGTTAAGTGGAGGGAAAATGTCACAGTTCTGACTTTACTTTTAGCTCTGGTTCTGTTTTCCCCTTTTCTTCCATTTCCCCTTTTCCTCAGTTTCTGTGAGCAGTCAAAACCAATGTGATATGCTATGTTTATCTTGTTGTGTGGGAATGTATTTTAGAGTTGAGTATATATCTTTGAAAAAGGTCTCTCCTCTGCTTTCTCTGAAGTTAAACTAAAGATGTTTCTTAATGTATGTGAAGCATGAGTCTAGATGATTTTATTTTATTTCTGATTATATTCACTGTGTGATCAATCCTGTGTTAAGGTACTTGTTGCAATGTCTTAGCTTTCCATGAGGAATCTGTAACACTCATCTGTTCCCAAGACAGGTATTGAAGGACATGCTTTTTCTGCTAAAATGTGTTTGGTTTAATCCCAGTGGTCTCTAGAACTCCTTAGGTTGCTACTAGGTTGTAGTGTCTGGGGAAGAGAAGGTTGCAAGAAGAAAAGGAAGAGCCAGACCATTTTTATGGGACAGTGATCCTCAAAGTGAGGGCCATGTCAGCTCCCTGACGAGTCCTGGGATAAGTCTGTTCCAACATCAGGATAGTTGGGCAAAACTTGTTCATGCATGGCCCCACTTACTCCCTCTCCCTTCTACCTCAGAATGGGACCTGCCCAGGTGCTGAACATCCTGTGTGCCTCCAGCACTGACACGGAGGGTGGAAACCAGCTGGGTTAGGTGCTGCCTTTCCCCTTGGGAACTGGAGTTACTGCCCATGTTCTGCAAGAGTGAATGGTCTTGGTTGCATCCCCTCTTCTCTCTCTCCCTCTCCTTTCTTTCTGCATATTCCATGCATGTATGTGGGATCTGCTGGGGAGGGTTGAGGGGTCCGAGCACGGCTTTTGTGAAGGATGTGTTGAAAAGTTGTGACAAAGCTGTGTTGTTTGGATATTCCTGTGTAAACTTTGAAAGTCTCCATGGGAACTTACTTCTGGCCTTTGTACATTGATGTCTAGATGCTTTTTATGTGGATGCCCTAAACTTTCTGTCTATAATAAGGCTACTAATTATTTTGATATTTTGTTTTTTACAAGACTATTATGACTCGGACTGCTTTTCTCTTGACTCATGAGAATGGCAACTGGTAACTCACTAGTATTTCTGCCCACAAGGGTTTGTAATTTTAGAAGTAATCACTTCATGGCTGATGTAAATTTTGTAATGAGAAATACTAGATTTATGACTGCAGGATTTCTCACAGACTGTTTTATTGCTTAGAGGAATTGCTTTCTCTGTGGGGAAAATCCATCATTAGATGTCTGCCTCAAATGTTTTGTGGGCTGTTTATGCTTGGAGAATGTTAATGCAATCATTGAAACAATAACTATGATTTGAGATAGTGTAATTGTTCCCTTTTCCTTCACTCCAGACATGGAGAGCTGCCAGTGAAGTTAGGCATAGGTTTGTAAGAGGACTCTATAGTCAGAATGTAATTGCAATGAATCTGGTCATTTGGTTCTTGCCCCACCTTTTAAGTGTATTCCACTTTCTTGGAATGGGTAATTGATTTCTGTACATACTAGCTAAGAAGAGTTGTTTGGAAGAGTGCAGGATACACCACCTCTGCCATGCCAGTGATAATAACTGATTTTGAGGAAAGTTTTTACTGCTGCATTTTTGTGTGGAAGCTGTCTAGGTGAAAATACTTCCTGCCTGTGTGACTGATGTTCTTAGGCAAGATGTTAGGGCGTGAAACTGTCTGCAGTTTCAAATGAAGATCAGGCCTCAAAGATGTGAATTTCTCAGACATGCTGGAGCTGAGGTCTTTCTGGCCATGCCTGCTGGATGTGGATATTTTGGGACCTCCCTTGCTCTTGTGATGAAAACCTTAGCGTCTCCAGGGTTAGTTGATGTAGGGTTTGAGGATTAAAGTTATGGTTTGAAATATAAAATATGGGTACCTAATACTGGAATTTACAGTGGATCTGTGGCCAATGTTTACTGTAGGCGTGTGTTCTCCAGTGATTTGTTGTGATTCTGCTGCATGGTGGTGGGCAGTGGACACTGCCTAGAGGCTCTACAAATCCTCAGGCTGGTTCTGAGAACTGCTGGGTGAGCATGACAGAAGGGTGCTTGGCTTATCAGCTCTTCCTGCTGCTCCTGTGTTATGATGAGCTAGTATGGCCTGGGAGCACTAGACAATAACTGCATGAACATTACTATTATTGCAGCTAAAGAAGAAGTTGCTGTTATGTATAGTTTTATTTTCTGTTTATTTGCTCTTTCACTGTGAGTGGAATATGTGTGTGCTTTTGTATTTAAGTGAAGATAACTGCTAAGCTTTCTATTTTAATTTAGTATCATTTTGCCAGTGCTATGCCAATAGCATATCTCAGGAGAGAAACTGCTTCAGTCAGCAAGGTCTTTCCTTCATGAGTCTGTGTCTATAAAAAGAAATAGAAGAGAGACTGAGGATGAGAAAATGATCTTGGAACCATCATGCTTTGAAGCAGCACCATGTAACCTCTATTGCCTTAATTTCTCAAATATAGTTTTCCTACATGTAGTCTAGTTCTGCTAAAGGCATCTGTTTCGTGGAGCAGTGGCAGCAGGGTAGAGACAAAGGTGTGAACCCTTCCTTGTCTGAGTCACTCACCTAGTCCTTTTGCATCCTGCTGTATCTCATTTTGCCCCAATGCCTGCTTTTAAGGACCTGACTGAAGCCCTTGAGTCACTTCACTGCTTCTGTGAAGCTGCATTGTTGCTTGGATTAGCATTTCTTTTCATTTCTTACTTTCTGTGTGCAATAGGTGTATTCTGGGTGGAAACATATGCTACTGGAGAATCACCTTTGATGTATTGGAGTTTTAAATCTTTGTCTGATTTAGCATATTTTTGCTTTTTAATGTAATTCATTTCTGCACTGCTGATCTTTTTCTGTATTGAAACAGCACATTTGTGCATGATTCAAGTTCATTTCTGGAATCCAGTTTCAATAACTTTCATTTATTTAAACTATTATTAAAATAGTTTAAAATACAGAGAACAGTACCACTCTCGCTTTCTATTCAAATTGCTGCTCTAACCATTGAAATAAGCTTGAAATAAAGTATCTTGGGTTCTGCTTGACCTGATTCAATGTAACACTTAAAAAGTAGAATTACTGAAAAGATAGATGCATTCCCTATTTGGCTCAGGCTATTGAAATGGGAATGGTATGAGTTTGCCACAGCTATTAATATGATATTAATCCAGGGTATATTATATATTGCTTTAAAGTCTTATCGGAAGGACTGGATATCCTTTTGTAATGTGTTCCTTTGCTTTTTCTATACACTGATATTTTGTGGATGAGCCGTTGCTCAATATGTAAAGTCTAAATGGCCCTTCTTATTTGATCAAGTATGATGTTATTGAATGCCTTACAAAGAGGCTGTATCCTCTGCACATTAAGTTTGAGTCTGGTGATTATAACAAAATCCAGACTTTTCAGATGCTAAAT
The DNA here is from genome assembly GCA_035583135.1 of Lophotriccus pileatus. Classification (NCBI taxonomy): domain Eukaryota; kingdom Metazoa; phylum Chordata; class Aves; order Passeriformes; family Tyrannidae; genus Lophotriccus; species Lophotriccus pileatus. The sequence goes on from JAWWES010000006.1 coordinate 17,305,937, forward strand.
ATGTGCTCTATCTTGCAAGCTAAAAATGGTAGACTCCTGACAGTTTTGGGCTGTTGAGGCTAAATGACTCTCTTATGTCCATCCTTCTTTCTTTTGTCCATATGGTTTCTGTGTTAGGTCCAAATTCTTAGCAGTATTAAATATCTCTGTGGATCCAGATGGCTAGGAAGCACAGTCTCTATTTTCTGAATCAAGGCTCTTGTTATTTTGATTTTGCCTATAGAATATCACTGTAGAAATAATAGTTCTTAACATGGTGATAGCTTATTTTGGGTCTTCCAGTTGCTGCAGAAACTTCCATCAGTTATTTTTAAGTGGTCAAGATGTGTGCTGCAACCTTGGGTTGCTTAAGGTTGCTCCTACCTTTCTTTTTCTGTAGCTGCATTTTTGTATGCACAAAGTTTTTAAATCATCTATGTGAACAATAATTCTGTGATATCTCCTTGCTTCCGTGTAAGCACATAGTTCAAGAAATTTTTTTCGTTCATTTCTTCTGATGAGAATTTCATAAGAAAATTGCACAAAACCCAGAAAATTAAATTCTCTTGTCTGTTTTTATGAATATTTTCTCTTTATGTCCCCTAATTCTTTATTAATTTATTTTTAAAATAAGTTATTCTGCATCTTGTTTATCAATTGTTGGCAGTGTGTTGATGAGAACTTTATTTCCATGGTCTAGTCGCACTGAGATAATTAAAACTAAATAGGTCCACTCCTGGTTTTCTGCACTCAGTTCATTCAGTTCAGTACACTGTCAGCAGAGGCACAGTTTGCTTCAGTCCTTCACCCTGTCCAGTGTTCAGCTTCTAATTCATCAAGATTAATAATAATCAGAGAGCTCCCACATAGAGTGAAAGGGTATTGATTGCCATTAAAATGTTGGATTGTGTCTTAAGAGTTCTAGTTTTGCTCCTTACTGTCACAGCACCTAATTGAATTTGGATGGATAAAACTATTTCTAGGCTACATCTGATGAATGATGGTGCAACAGAGCCCTTACTTGTTTAAATATATAAACCCTCTGAAATAGGGAACATTAAAAAAGTTAGTGGGGCGTCAAGAAATAATATCTTATTTTGGAAGGAATGCAGATATCCTTAAAAAAAAAAAAAAGGAAAAAGAGCTAATAAACATGGATGCTGGGATATAAAAGATTCATAAAAACAGTCAGGAAAAGCAAACCTTCTAATTTGATTTTTGAAAACATTTTAAATGTGGAAAGCGAAATGTATGCAGAATAGTCTGTTTCTAAAAGAGGTTATTAAAAACAAGTGTCAATTGTTTTTTTTTATTTGGTTAAGTTAATCATAAAATTGAGTGCATGTCTGTGTGTGTGACCTTGCTGAAAAAGTGGGAGAACTCTCAAGACTTTCCTAGGGTGGTTCTTCTCTATAAATTTTGTGGTTTCTGCATATTGTGGGGGACAATATTTGCTTGATCCACATCTGCATGCTCCAATTCCAGAATGAAGGTGGAAAACTTCAAATTGGAAAAAAAAAAAGCTCTATCATAATGTAGGAAAGTTCAGTGGAACCACCACAGGGAAGAGCATTAATGATGCATAATGAATGTAGTTGAATACAAAAACAAATGAATGAAAATAATATTATTTTGTACCTTTCAGGTTTTGGTTGTAACCTTTTCTGGGAATTGCTAATTACATTGCAGTTACTAGTAATATTGCAAGTTTATTATTAGTACAATTTTAATTGTATCCATACAATAAGAAAATGGGTACAGAGATGTCAGAACTGGCAAACAGAAAATTGAAGCTGTTTTGTGGAATGAAATAAGGCTTGAATTCAGCATAAAAGTTAAATTGCTTTTGAAAAATTAGTCAGCAAAACCATAGACTAATTTCATGGATAAAATGGACCTAAACCTTGCAGATTCCTGCTCGAAACTACTTTAAGAACACTGCAATATCTTCTTCCTTTGTGCTGTCTGAAAGTGTGACTAAATACGCATACAACTGTAGAACAAATTAAAGATGAATAAAAAAAAAAAAAAAAGAAAAAGGTAGTCAAATGTTTAATGACCTCAGCTGCAGTTATTTGAAGACCCTTCTCCCTTTGTATCCCTTGTTACCACTTGCAAATTCCAGCTCTTCCTTTTACAGGCAGTGGCTCAGACCACTCCGTTGCACTTACCACATTTCCTCTTTTAAAGACTGACACATAATAAGTAGAGAGAAACATGTAACAACATTAAATAGGCATGTGTGGTTTTATTTTGAAACTGGTGGAAATTTAAAAAAAACAAACTCAAACCAACACAAAATCAGCAAAACAATCAACCCACTGACAACTGAATGGTGACTCTTTCCATCTCCAGACAGAGGGGATTTCAGCCGCATGCCTGTGGTTGTGTGAGGGTTGCAGACTTGGGAAATGGAGACCAGATCTCTTCGTCTAAGCCAGGTTGTCCTTTCTTCTTTCGAAATGGATCAGTATATGGTTGTTAGTTTCTTTCAGTAACTGTCACAATTAAAATACCTATCTATTTGCTATCAACCACCTCTCTCTTTGCTAGTGCTCACTTGGACAAGCTGGATTTTCTTCTCTTTGTTAATTACTGTAGCTGCCCAGCAAGAGAGCAGGGTTGTGTGGAGATGGGAGGCAAGTGGAGCATGAATTTGCTAGTTTAGCCTGAAGAAGTTGTTTCTTGATACACGGGTGCCAACCCTTTCCCATTTCCAGTCTGCATGTTTTTGTCTCTGCCACACTCTCCACAGTCTTAAGAAAGAGGCTGAGCAGCAGAGATCTTTAACACCACAGGCACATTTCTCAAAGGCAGCAGTTGAAATGATCTGACACTGAATATGTTTAAAGCTAAATTGTGCATATTTATCCTTAGTTGAAAAGGATCATTAGATTATGCCCATGCTCATATGAAATCAATAGTAACATGTGCAATGAGCCTGTCCTGTCTTTTATGGCATTACTGACTTGAGTATTTTACACGTAAATAGGGCAAGATATGAGGCAGAGTGCATACGACTTTAAGCTAGAGACATGGGAGACATGGACCATAAATCAGGATATGTGTGCATAATTACAAGGTATCAGAACAAGTCCCAAGGGTATTTTTAGCATTGTAAAATGTTGGATAGACCTGCTTTCTTGCAGAACATTATCCTTCTCATTTCTCCACTCCTAGGTGGACAGTTTAGTTGGCCAGCTACTTGATATGGTAGCAGTGTGATAAATGGCTACTACAAGAGTAGACTGTGTTTAATTGCACAATCAGAGTTTAAAACTTCTTCAGATTAAATTGCACAAAGGGTCTGAACTACTTTTCTGACAATATCTTCAGGGTTAAACACTTTCTTAGCTAATGTTTGGATGTGAAAATCAAAGGCTTGGCTTTTTCTACTGGTATGTAATATTTTGGGAAGATAGAATCATTTATGTTGGAGGTGTCCTCCAAGGTCATTGAGTCCAAGCATTAACCCAATAACACCAAGGTCACCACTAAACCACATCCCTAAGTGTCACATCTACATGTCTTTTAAGTCCCTCCAGGGATGGTGACAGAACTACTTCCCTGGGTAGCCTCTTCCCGTGCTTGACGATCCTTTTGGTGAAGAAATCTAACTCCTGTCCTGGCACAACTTGAGGTCATTTCCTCTCACCCTATTGCTTGTTACCTGTGAAAAGGGAGTGACCCCCACCTCACTTCAGCCTCCTTTCAGGTAGTTTTAGAGTGATATAATCTCCCCTCAGCCTTCTTTTTTCCAGGTTAAACAGCCCCAGCTCCCTCAGCTGTAATTCAGGACCAACTTCAAAAGCCTTCAGTGAATTCCTAGAGCTTAGAATCACTGAGTGACATGGACTGTTTGACACAGGCAGTGTCTTGGGCAAAATTCTAATTTTGACGCCTGTAAAACAACAACAACAAAAACCAAAACAAAATGAGGAAGGAGTGAGCTGAATAGGAGTGTCCCATCTGTTTGTATTGTCTATCCGAGCTGCCATTGTCTGAGGTGGCAGGAAGAAGGATGGAAAATAAACCACCACTAAAATGAAAGTATTCCATTCTCCCTGACTTGTTTAACTGTGTATTTTAAGTCTTGTGCTATCCTACATTTGCAGAAATCCAAGACAGGATTCTTACAAGATCTTAAAAAAGTAGTTATCCCATCTAATTTTATATGAGACTAACAAGATTCCTTGAGCTGTCCTGTGTGTCATTCCTGTCTCAGTGTAAAAAGAAGCACTGTATGTGGCAGGATGCTTTAAAAGGGTCTGGTAGGTGCAGTAGTAAGAGGGAATGGAAGAACAGAGGCACCAAGCTGTCTTCTCTTTCCTTGGGAAAGATAGAAGAGGGTCATGAGAGATAATAGGTATGGGAGGTCTTATTTCATCCACTTCATGGAATAGGGTCTATATGAAAAAATTCTGTCTTGCTTTTGCAATGAAACTCTCCACTGTTACTGTAACACCTGTAATCTTCTCAATGAGTTTCCGAATATGAACTACTTGTCATCCTTTTTTTTCCACTCTTTTTTTTACTGAAAGTGAAAATAGAAATGTCTTTTAATGTGTTTCTAAGGTTCTAAAGGAAAGACCTCTGCACTGACTAAATTATGTGAAAGCTCCTTATTCTGATATACTTATACCTTTTGTGGAGTAACTAGCTGTCATTTAGCTTGATTTAGCTGATTTACTAGTATCAATTAATTGGATAATGAGACACAGGCAGGCCTTAGATATCTGAAAACTATTATCCTACTTTTGCCATTTACTGTAGGAGAAAATGGAATATAAATTTTCCCCAAATGTTCTAAAAATATATGCCTGTTTTAATAAACTATTTATTTGCCTTCGCTGTTCCATATTATCCTCAAATCAATTTTTACATTGTTCTTCACTACTTATTTGGACTGTGTAAGGATTTTCTCATGTCTTAAAATGGTGAGACCACTTATGATGCTGGAAGATTTGCACCTCTTGCTCCAATTGTGTAGCTTGCACCAGTAGTTCTGTGGGTGATATTTGGTAGATAATTTATAGGTTAATCACAAACCTAGTTTGCTGTCGTTTCATTCCTGGATCTAATAAATGAAAGAAGTCAAACTCATGATATTCTGTTTACTGCTAGGGATGGCTGGGCAATTTTTTTTTTTTTGGGGGGGGGCTTTGTATAGTATTTGTAACATGATCTAAAATATTTTGATATGAAAGGTTCTACACCAGTAATGGATACATTAAGCAATATGTGTTCTAAAATCAGACCTTATCCACCACTTAAAAATAAATGCAAAGAAAATACTTTGTAAAGGTATTAAACATTTAACAGTCTTAAAATATATTTTTAATAACTGAGTGGCACATTCTCCTTACAAAATAGGTTTTTAGATTAACCTTTATACAGTGGTAATCTTCTTCAGATTTTCACATATACTGTTAATAAAATCAAAACATCTTTAAAATGGAAGCATTTGGGGAACTTTTTTTATTACATCTGGTACTTGTAGTTTTATTATTGGTTAGAATTATTACTATTTGACTTGTACCTGCCTTTTTTTTATGCTCCCACCTAGTTGTATTAGTCATACTAAGCTCTACTGATTTTGATAAGATAGAGTTTTCAGCAGCAGTCCAGGGTTTCTGTTTTTTTCATGGTGTGGATGGATTTCCAGGATGACTGGAGTTCAAGTCCTTTGCATCTTAGAGATATGTCATCTGTGAGAGGATGATGTCAAAATGTATATGTCACATTATATACTGTGATTAATTTCTAGGAGCCTGCAATATCACACTTCCTGTCCAGAAGTGCTGGATCTATGACTTTTGAGTTTTTCCTCATGACAGGTCTGTTTTTAGTGTACAGTTCCAACATATGCCTAGAGCAATTAAACACATATATCTAAGGAAGGTGGCTTTTTCATGTTTATATTCTTCTTATTTATTTCAAAGCATGTAAATCATGCTTTTGTCAGGAAAAGCATAGCAGTGAGAAATTTTACATTGGCCTTAAGCTAGAACTTGAATATTAAGGGTGAATGTTTTAAGGTTTTCATAGGCATTAATATGGATTTCCCAACAATCAGTTGAAACTCTTTAAAGCTGCATTTTGTGGTGCCCTGCAGCATATTCCTGGGGGCTCATTATCTTGTCAAGGCTTGTAGGATATGGACTCTCCAGGAGTGATGTTGTTACTCAGTGAGTTAATATGGAGTTGGTTTTTTTGCGTTGTGCTGGGAGGAAAAACTCTTCAGTAGATACAGATGGAGATGAAAATGCAAGACCCTGTGAGACTCTACCCACTGTACTGGTTCTAAATTTGTTTTGGACAAATTGGATTTGTTGCTCTTCAGATTTCCTTCTGAAAACTCTCTTGTGACTTTATTGTCAGCTGAAGTGTTTATTGACTAAGAAGTGCTTGCATTTTAGCGATGGATTTAGTGATCCTGATAAACACTTTGGGGCTTTCGTGATGCGATATGCTGTGTAAGTGTTTGCGTCGTTTTATGATGGAGTGGGCAGAAGCTTATTTAAATAAAAAGTAGAATAAATACCACACAGTTTCAGCAGCCATTAGTTTCATTAAAGTAGTACAGAGATAAGAGTTAAATGATTTGTGGATATATACAAATGTCTTAAAGTAGAAAAGCAACACAGAATCCAATGCCATTATTGCTGGGAGAAGTGCCAGCATTCTCATTATTTTTAATGACTTCCAAACTGGGCCCTTAGTGACTGATGAGGTAAGCAATTTCAGATGGGAAATGGGATATGCTCCGTACTGGAACGTGTCGAATGCACTCAGTTTTTAGGGGCCGTGTCTGGGCTCAGGATACTGTAACAGGGAGCAGACAAATTGTAGGTTGAAGGCTACTTGTTTGGGAAGAGAACAAGAAAGATTTTCCTATGTTGTTGAATAAAACAACCTAGGTGATAAAAAGTGAATGTAATGACACTGCTCATGAAAAGAAATCCATCACTGAAGAAAGGTATATACTAAAGAATATGTCTGCAGCTCTTTGGGTTTTACCCCAATGCTAAAAAAAAAAAAAAAAAAAAAAAAAAAAAACAAAAAAAAAAAAAAAAGAAAAAGCCAAACAAAACCTTCAGTAACTGTTTCTGTTTATTAAAAAAGATAAGCATCTTGTGAAGATCTGGAGGTTGTTAATAATGAAGTGACTATTATGACTGGTGTGAGAGGCACTTACCTCAGAAGCAAGTGGCCTGTGATTCCTATGTGCCCAATATCTCCCTTCCTGCACTGCTGCATGTGCTGGAGAGCTGTGTCCCTCAGAAATCCCACCAGCACTCATCTTGCATCCTGGTAGGGAGGCAGTGCTTGGGTGTCTCCTCCTGTGTAGGAGGGAGTTTGCAGAAGCAGCTTCTCCAAGAGGGAAGGATCTCAATTTGAAACACCCCTGACTGCCCATGGGGCTGCTTGGCTCTCTGGGCACTAAGCAAGACATATGAGTCAGGAGTACTGAACAGCAAATCTGGGAGACAGCAAATGCTGGAAGTGTTTTAATGGTAAAAAAAGGACTTCTCCAGGATCTGGGCTGCTTTTTCTTCACTCTGGCTCATATTTTCTCTATGCTGAACAGGAGGCTCCAGTCAGAGAGCTCTGCTCACTGCTGGCTAGCCTAGGGACAGGGCACCCCTTACCATCCCCTCTGGCTGGGCATGTCTGCATAGAAATGGTTCTGATTGTGCCAAATGTGTTAAAATATTTTCAGCTTTTTAAAGTTGCTGATCTGGGCTCCAGGCAATGAAAAATATTGCTCAGGGTAGAGCAGGAAAGTTGCATAGTGCCATTCATATGATGATGAAATGTCTGCTTTGGAAGTTAAAATTATTGGAAAGATAACCCAGCGATGGCACAGAAACCCACAGACTAGGCAGATTTAAAGCAAACACAAACAGTGTATTTTATGGGATGTTTGGGGGTTTTTTTGTTTCGTTTTGGTTTTTTTATTTGTTTGTTTTTTTGGTTTTTTTTTATACAATAGATTAAATGATGGAGCTTGCTGCCATACGATACTTGGGAAGCTAAAATATAGCTAGTTTGCAAAGATATGAGATAATTTCGTAGAATATTTGTCAACTGGTGGCTCTTTAAAAAAAAAAAAAAAGCTGATAGGCAGACCCTATATTAGGAAAACCATAATTGACATGTTGCTCAGATTTGAAGAAATAAATCAGAGGGAGGCTCATGCTCTTTTCCTCTCTCCTGGCCACTGGACCTCCATTACTGATCTCCACAGAAATAGGGCACAGTGGTGGCCTCACCCTGCAGCCAATACCATATGCCTGCTCCTCTGTCCGAAGATTATTTGCAGGGTCAAATGTAGATGTTGAGAAGTTGTTACTGTCTCATTTATATTTGAGCTGGGAACCTTGCAGTCATTGCTAATCTTAATCCACGCTGTTTGTTCGCTGGTGGTCCCGCCTGTTTTCAGGTATCCCAGATGTGGTCTGGTCCAGAGAGGGTAAAGAGCATCGCTCAGCAGGCTCATAAGTAGCCTCTGCAGCTGAGACATGCACAGAGAGTTACGGCCAGTGGAAATTAGGTGAGCACTCTACTGTATAAATTTTCACTACCCTTGAGTATAAGTTACTTTAGACACATAGTAATATCCATAATTAAAATGCTCCCTTGAAGTAAATAATTAAATGAGGATTACAATTATGAGACACAAAGTGACACAGGTGACAGGCTTACCTTAAGTAGGACAATTAAACTGCAAATTAAAATTAAATTTCTCCATGAAATTAGAATACTGTGTAAGGTAATTATCTAAGAGTAATAGGTTAGGTCTCTATACTGCATCAATAAATCCTCTCAGAGATCTTTAGAAAACATATTTCCTACCCTGTTGTTTTGCATCTGTATTTTTAAAAAATACTTCCTGATTTAAATGAGAGCAAAAGTCCAAAGTGCAGTTTCAGTGTTTTTGGCAAAATTGATGCTTTATTGGAGAAGTTTGGTTTAAGTAACATTTTGCCTCAGAAAATTTTTTTTCTTGTTTTTTTTTTTTTTTTTTTTTTTTTTTTTTTTTTATGTAGTGGAGATTTTGAGCCCTGTGGGAGTGTTTGCTGCTGGAGAGATGCTTCTCTACGTGAGCAGAGCTTGGTTAAGGACCTGCTCAATGTTAGAAAGGGAAAGTGCCATCTTTACAACTTTAGGCAATCTCAGAAGCTTTTAACACCTCTATTATTAACTTCAGGGCCCCTTCTGGAGTAATAGATGTGTTTGACTTTATCCAAGAGAGTAAAGCAACATCCCTTACGGGGTGCGTTTAGGGCTACTGTTGTAGCAAATCCTTATTTGTGTTAATAGTTCCTCATTACATAAGTAGTCTGACTTGGTTCATTAAGTTATTTTTGTGAGTAAGAATGTTCTGAACATGTAAAGGATCCACACACTTAGGTCCTCAGCCGGGTACTTGCACATGACATCACTATTTGTGGCCATTGCAAAGCTGGTCAAGCTGGGTAGTGGCTTCTTGGGAAGCAAGCCCTCCTGGGGTTTGCCGACATCTCAGCAGCTTTGTTGGTGTTATTTATCACAAATGTAGAGCTGGTTAGATAATTTGTTGTGGTATGCTACATTTGCATGGTGTGGGATTCTTATTGAAAGTTTTATTGAAGTAAATAATCAGAAATTTGGAAATTATTAAAAAATAAATTAGATTCTGAATAGAGTAATTCTATATACTCTGTTAATCTGACAATATGAACCATGGTAGTCTGCTAAATCAGAGCATCAAAATTTCTCAAAATATTTTAATACTTTTCATCTTTTGCTAGGTCCTTTTATGCTGTAATTTTTGATCTCTGCTTCTAATATTACATTTTAACTAATTTGTTAAGAAGATGAAGAAATAAGATACTAATTTTTACACCTTTGGTACTCTCAATGCAGAGAGGAAGGAACAGATCTTTTCATCTTTGATGTACAATCTTAGAGCTGGAACAATTTAAATCACTTTTTAGATACTGTACTCTGTTTAGTAAAATATTTAGTGCTATTATGATAGTGTAAACCATTAGACTGCAATTACACCAGCACAGCACAGAGCCTAATAGTTCTGTTGGAACACAACAGTGATGCGTGATTGCTCCATTAGGATCGGAAGTCTTGAAGCACTGAGGTTATTAAAAAAAATGAATCACTGTTACAGTCTTGATTTTTGTTAGATTGTAATAAAAATATCTTATTTATGGGCATAACTAGCACTGTGTCAAGCTCTTAATGAAGTATTAGAAAAACCCCAACTAGTAAGGATTCCTTGGATTATGATTATGAGGTCTTTTGCTTTGCTGCAGCTGGAAATCCAGAACTTCCTCTGTATTTTCCCCAAAGTGTTATTTAGGTAGGTTGTACTGCAGCATGTTTTCAGGATCTAAATGAGATTGTTTTTATAGATATTTATGAGAGCAATGTTTTAAAGGTTGTGAAAAGTTTCAAGTAATATTTTTGTCTAAACATTCTTTTTAAAAAATGCCCAAATGTACAGCCAGTATATTCACATAATTTCAAAGACAAATATGGATGAAAGGTAGGAGGAAACATTTTCTTTTTGCTACCTTGTTTAGCTTTGAAAGCATTTAATAAGAGAGTTCACAGCAACAGGAGGAAAAAAGCATTTTGAAAATAAAAAGGAGATAATAAAATTTTTTAAAATAGGATCAGGCATTGAAGGGGTGCATTAACACTGGTAATAACATCTAACTAGCAAAAAAGAAAACTGATTTAATTTGAAATTGCTGGCATTCCTTTATATTTGGAATGTGGGTGTCAGTAGCATATATGCCTATGCTTAATATAATCAGAGACTGCAAAAAGACTGAACTAGTCATCTCTGAGCTAACTGTTGGGGGCTAAAAACTGTAGGTATTTGAAGATAATTCTTTATCCAACAATCCATAAATGAAAAAATGAAGAAGGAAAAAAACACTCTTGGCTGACAAATGCATTTGAGAAATTAATTTAGGAGTTTAGCAAGAGTTCTGAGGGTGGGAAGAAAAACTGAATTTTGGGCTGGAAAAGATTGGTGTGTACTTCAAAAGTAGAATGAGAATGATTTTTGCCTGTGATGACACATGAGCGATGCTGGGCTTACCCTGGTGTTGCAGGGGTGATTAGCTGCTGCAATGGCTGAGCCATTCTTGCTGCATCCTTGCTGCAGGAATACACCCAAGAGATAGGAACAGCAGAGATTAGGGGCAATGTGAAGAGTGAGAAAAATGGGTAGAATGAAAGACTAAGAGAGTGTGTGTGATCCAGGCAGAAATAGTGATGTTCCTCACCCTAAGGGATTCCTTCTCATAAGTGGTGGATGAAGAAAAATTTTAGACTTCTGACAGCCTTTAGGTATAGTTAGACAGTGTTGTCTATGGTAGCTCGTTGCTCTTAGTTTGGTTGACTTGTCTTTCACATTCAAAAGCAGTTCAAACCAGTGGAAATAAACTTTAGACTTAGATTGATTAAACAATTGTCTAAATTGCATTCTCCGAAATATGTGTAAAGCAGATAGAACATGTCACCTGTCAGCATCTGCAATTAACCCCATGCTCAAGTTCATGAGAATTTTGGTTTTGATTAACACTGAATAGGGATTTGGAAATGTGTGAGCATAACTATTAAAACACTGTATTAGTGAGGAAAAGGTGCATTTTAATACAGAATTGTGTCCGTTAGCCGAACAGCAATATGTTAGAAGTTAATTTGTATGAGCTATGGTGCAGAAGTGACCTGGACCCTGTTTAAGAGTGCTCTGGCATGGAGGGATTTTTGAAGTAATGCAGAAATGGGCATGAACCTCTCAAATTTAGGGTCATGTCATAGGCCCTGGATTTGGACCAGCAGCTTGACACATCCTCCAAACTCTGTGGGCTTGGGACTCTGCTGAATGCCAGAGAGGATATTCTTATGGCTGGTAATCTGCTCCAGTAACACCAGTTCCTTAATGGCTACCAGGAAAAAATAGAGTACTTGGAAATATGGCAGTATTGAGGAAATTGCTTCAAAAAGCTGCAAGTCTCTTCCTCCATAAATTCTATTTAAAGAATCCCACACAGAGTACCTCAGCTTACACAACACACAGACTTGTGATCTTTTCTTTGTATTTTAGAGCCAAGATGGATGTTCTCTTCCCCCTAATTTGGGATGCTTTCTAACAAGATAATCTGGGAGAAATGCTATATAACATGAAGCAACAGAAGTGGTGTATAAAATACTTTAAGTCACGTATAAGCAAAAATGAATTTAAAACAGTCTTGTATAGACTTTTAGGGCAAGTCTAGTTCCTTCCCTGTACTGTGTAGAAGCACTGATAGCTTTAAGTGAAACTTGGACTGAATCTATACATTGGCAGGTGATGTTAACTGTCTGTACCTTGACTTTGGCTGCGTCCTTCGGCTGTTGTTTACAGAAGCCTTTTCTGGTTTTTGAGGCTCTTTCCACATTTTATTGCTTAAAATGAACTCTTTGAACACTGTAGCTTTCTGAAACTTTTTTTTTTTTTTTTTTTTTGGTGGTGCTCTTCCAAGGCTTTTTTGCTCGGTTTTCTAGAGAATTGAGGTGAATATGGCCATGCTGGTGTCTCCAGGGCACTCAGTAGCTGTTGAATACTGTTGCTGAATTTCAACCACATTTGATGGGATGAGACAGAGCTTCAAAGATACTAAGTTTGTTGGAGTACAGCTACATAAATACTGCATAACTGCTCACCTTTAACTGAACATTAGAGAGATGTTCCAGATTTCCAATGGAGAAATCTTTGTTGAGGCACCAGAAAACTCAGAGAGCAGGGAGACACGAAACTTTGGGCAGCCCAGCTGATAGAGATGCTGCTGAGCTGCCCCCACCCTGCTGTTGTTTGTCCTTGGCTGGGCTGCAGGTCTGGCCCACGCCCCTCACCTGTCTCTGCCTGGCTGCAGTGGCCCCGTGCTGTGGCCCAGTGTCTTGGGCAGCAGCTACTGCCCATCCTGTGCATCCTTCCCAAACACAGCTGGGGAATTGGCACTTGCTACTCAATGCTGTGCACTGGCCTGGAACAGGGAACTTGTGCAGAGGGTCTGGAAGCTTCTCATTTGTCCAATAGCACCTCTGTGCTCCTGTCTGTACGTGTGGTATCCTTCCCAGGCTGTGCACCACAAATCTCTCTCCTTGTCCCTGGGGCACCCCTATGTACTTTGCTGATGTCTTGTACTAGCTGAGCTAATCTTAGCACTGTCTTTCTTGACTCCTGTTTAATGCAGTTAGTTAAGATTTTTAAGTACTTTGGCTTGTTTTTTCTCAAATACCAGCTGTCAGAAGCTCACATAGGTCTCATGAAACAGGTGCAGTTTTTGAACTGATTTAAATGACGAAGGGAGAGACATTTGGTAAATATTAATTGGCAGGCACTCTGAGTAAGGAGAGCAGACAAAATGGAAAAAAATATGAGTTTGGCAGTGCCCCACAAATGGGAATTTTTTTTTTTTAGGGGATGCAGATATCATTTGATTCTGTGAAGCACTTCATAAGATTGTAGCCTCTGACTCTGGGAGCATTTGTTAACTGACTGTGTGGCACCTCACAGTCATAATCTTTTTCATCTGTATTCTTGCTTTGGATTCCTTCTGGGTCTTCTAATATTTCAAATAAGAAGCAAAAATGCTAACACAGGAAATAAACATGGAGATTTTTTTTCTCCAAGTAACATATATTGCATCAAGCTTATCTGCTAAGTATTGAACATTAAGTGAATATAGGAGTCCCAGTCCATTTTAAATGCTACCTTTGGTTTTATGATAACTGTATTACAGTTTTTGAATATATGAACCTACCTTACAAGAAATATTTGTAGATAAAACTTCAGGGGTGGTGATAAAGTAAGGAAATTGTCCCTTTATTCTCTGATGATGCTGAAGTCTAAGAAAATATTATTGCCTACATGAACAAACAGGAAAAAAAGTGTTATTTATACTAGCTGGTATGTTATTATGCATTTTTCACTGTGATTTTTGTTTATTACTGACTGAAAGGGGAACTTTGACCTTGGAAAGAAGAATTCTTTGTATTCAGACAACAAGAAGGATATGGATTGCATCAGCCTCTTTTCCCCTTGTGACTCTTCTTCATTTGTGGACTAAATCCTCTGGTATTCATGCGCTCAGAGTTTCACATGGAGCACTTCAACACAATGTGGCTGCTTGGGAGAGTGGGAGGAACAGCACACTTTTAACAAGTGTCCTTGAGGCAGAACAACAGGAAGGCACATTGCCACGCATCATCCTTTATTTATGCATATGGAGTGCAAGGTAACCCACACTGGGGTCTGCTGTGGGAGAAGGCACAGCAGTGTCACAGAGCTCTGAAAGTCCAGTAAAAACAATGAAGGACGTGCAGCTTCTCTGTATCCGCTCTGCATAATGGTGACTCTGGTTTTTACAGTGCTTGGACGATTGGTTGTCCTGGGATTTAGTGAAGGACATGGAAAACGAGTGCGTTTGCTGTGCGTACTTCATGCTGATAGTCTGGAAATGGAGCAAGTCAGAGAGAAATGTAGCTTTTGGGATCATTAAAAATCCATTTTCATTAAAAGCCAAGTATTGCAGTGACATACTTATTTATGCATTCATCCCCTATGTCTTACAGATAGAGTGAAAAGAGAGACTTTTCATAAGAATTTTAAAGCCTAAATGAAAGAAAAGCATTCTATTTACCTTGAATTACTTACATGGCGTACTTGTTTGTTTTTTCATGCTGTCTTGGATGGCAACCGCTCTGCATTCTTTCTTTACCCCCAGTTTCTTTTGTCCTATCTATCTATCTATCTATCTATCTATCTATCTATCTATCTATCTATCTATCTATCTATCTATCTTTCATTTGTTTTTATCTGTATCTTCCGCCTATCTATCTGTTTCCTCTTTATGCTTAGAATTGGTTGCAAATTATATTTGTGATGCAGGGAGCTTACAATCTGACTGTCTTGATATTATTTTATGCAACCATGACTACCATAAAAATTTGCTTTACTGCCTCTTTTGTGTTTATTGATTCAAGCCCATTTCAGAATTAACTTGTTTGGAATGATCTGGCAATGTTGTGTGCCCTAGGTTCTCTCAGGAAAAATTCATATCTCATAACTAAATGCAATAAAATGTTCAAATATATCTAAACACAGTTATATTTTGAATTTAGATGAAAACCTTATGGAGTCAATCAAATATACAAGGCATGTGCAAGTTTAGTTCTAGACTTACAAGTACTGTATTGCAGAAAAAAAGTATTCAGAGACCAACTTTTTC
The DNA here is from genome assembly GCA_035583135.1 of Lophotriccus pileatus. Taxonomy (NCBI): domain Eukaryota; kingdom Metazoa; phylum Chordata; class Aves; order Passeriformes; family Tyrannidae; genus Lophotriccus; species Lophotriccus pileatus. The sequence continues at coordinate 17,321,206 of JAWWES010000006.1, forward strand.
CTAGAGATCTGTCCCTTATGTATGCTTTATGAAATGCCTAATCACATCATTCATGTTTCCATCCTGAATTGGTTGGACGTAATTTTGACATTTTGACTGTAGAACTGTATCTGTAATTTGAGATTATTGCCTAAATTCATTCAGGGATTTGGTGTTTCAAATCTTAGTTTTACATTTATCCTCATGGTTAGGTAGAAACATTTATGTGCTGACAGTCAGTGGAAAGTGATCTACAGAAATAAATCCTTCCACATTAATGACCTGACTGGTCGATTTTGAACTTTCTGTTGGAAATGGAGAAAATTAGACGCTAGTAGAAACAGGAAAATTTATAACAGGTGTTTATTCCAACCTTAAAATGTTACAAATTGTCCGCTACATTGTCCCAGTCCTGAATGTCTTTAACTGGCTCATAAAACCAGTTGTACCCGGGAAAGCTCATCTCCAATTAGAATTTTTTTCCAGGTACACAAAAATGTGAAGTAAACTTCTAATGACCCAATAATTTTTAACCCTTTTATTTTATAGCGACCAAGACTCCTCCGCCCAGATCCCCGCCACGAAGACCACATCTTCTGAGTTGCAGATTTTGGTTTTGGTAGCCAGAAGCCAGGGAGCCTGCTGGCACCTGCCCAGCCCTGACCTGCCTCGCTGCCCGAGGCAGTGACCCAGGCCACACCGTGCTCTGCGAGCAGATCGGCTTTTTTTGGCTGGTGGAAAAGAGCTGTATGCCAGCTACCCTTCAAAATGTTTTAGTTATCCTGGAACTGGAATACAAAGTCTTCCTTTTTGTTTCCCTTCATAGCTTTTTCCCTGACTGGTCTCTCTTAGTCCTTTGCTAGTCTTCTTATTTTCTTTCAGCGTACAGTCTTTCTTGAGTGTGTATTTTAAACGTGTGGAGAGGATAAAGCTACCCAGGATGAGTACAAAAACAGATGCAAGTATATCCTGAGATGAATGCAATAGGGATAAAGAACTGTTATAATTCTTCCCACATCCGTGTTTCCACCTACTTATGAGATATATACATGTGCCTTGTTAGCAATGATGTTATAATGCAAAAGCTAAAGTTTTCATATCGGAGGAAACACATATTGTTAAATGAGCTGAGAACATTCTCCCAAGGGTTAGCATTTCTCTTGTATGTGTGAAATTCTACTGAAATAAATGGCCCTATTATTTTAATTGCATCTTTTGGTATTAGAACATCTTTCTTTGTACTGCAGTAAAGAACCTTCTTTTTCTTCCTTGCCTGAAAATGTGAAATGAACAAACACAGTCAATGCATTAAAACATTTATGACTTCAGCAGTAGACTATATCAATATACATAGGTGCACATACAGATATATTAATTAAATTTGTATTTTATGATGTATTCCTCCATTCTGTCTGAAAATATAGAAATAGGATGTCTACTTTTAAAATAGGTATAAGTAAAATTTTGGCTTGTTCTTATGACTGTTACCTTGTTTACATTGCTAATAATGACCAAGGCAGTTAAAAAACCCAACCAAAACAAACCACAAGAAAAAGGTCCCATTCTTTAAGGAGAATATAGGAAAAAGTTTTGAAAAAGAATGGTGTCTGTTTAATAAGTGAGTTAATAGTTCAGCTCTAGCACTCTTAACAGTTGTGAGTAAATTCCAGTTCTTGAAATACTTGTCCTATGTTCCTAATTTGCTGCTGTGAGTGAGGGATTGTGCAGTATAGCAGGTTAAACTTCTATGGACCATTCTAATTTGTTTTCTAGGATATCAGAGAAGGGAGGGAGGAACCCTGTTTATCATGTTGTAATCAAAAGCACAATAGAGTAGAAAATTTTCTGTGAACATAGGCTTGAAAACTAATTTGTTGGTATGTTTGTTTCCTCTCTTCTGCAGCTGTTCAATTACAAACTGTTACTGCTGGTCAGAAAACCAAATATCTGTTCTCTAGGGTAACTACATTGTACTCCAATGTTTGAAGATTTGGTTTCTTTTATAATTTGAATGAAATATTGACTTTTTTTTAAAGGAATTCTCCCTCACTTCCATCTGAATACTATACGAACAGGCTCGTGTATGTGTGCACTATGTGTTTAATATATGGATATAGTAATAATATAAACCTGAAGACAAAATTAATTGTACTTAAAGAGGCAAAACAGTTTTTAATCATAGAGAAAAGATCAAGGAATGATTTGTTAAGAGCAATATGAGAAAGTTATAGGGTTAGTGTTTATTGGATTTTCTTGTTTGCTTTTTACCAAGTCTATTTAATTTTCATAAGGACACATATAGCTTTAAGGGGAAAAACACTTGTAGACCTGGATAAACGTCCCTTTCAGAAGTCACCAAATATTGCTGTACAGCCCTCTACTAAGAGGGAATCCTGTGGGGTGTAGGATGACGACTGCTTAGCTCAGCTTTGACACCTCTAAGATAGGGTGGGGGCCTTTGGAGGCACCAGCAGCTTCAGAGGGTGACTGGTTTTAGTTATTTTTGTCGCATGTGTGTGTGACTAAATATCTGCCGGTCATCTACTTATTACCTGGCAGAAGAAAATACAGCTGCAGTGACAAGCACTGAGCTGCCTCATTTTGGAATTTTTCCCTGCAGTGGAAATGATGGATTTTGTTTTTCATCTCTTCGCACGGAATGATCTGCTATTTTGAGCAAATTAATGAGATGGCTTGCTACTTACAAAGTAGGTCAGAACTGCTCTGGCGTAAATTTCTGGGAGTTAGCGCTGCTTTTGCCCGTTCTCTTCACTGGCAACCTGTGTCAGGTGTGCAAACCTCCCGATGGGTGCTGCTGTCGCTGGGTGCCGAGGGCTGCCCAGCTCTAGCCCAGCACTGCGGGGCTGTGCTGCCAAAGCCCGGGGTGCCTCACGGTGCTGAGCCTTGGCACAGCCATTGGAGCAAACGGCGTCTTGCAGCTGTTTCCATAACAACACGCTTGTTAGAAAATAAATATTTGTTCCACTTTCACAACTGTCATTATGCTGAGAATTAATTGATATTAATGTTTTTTCCCCCTCTTTGTGCTTGAGAGCATTTTAGAAATAACCCAGAAGTGTTTACGGGACAATGCAGCCTCTGAGACTATTGCAGCTGGCTGTGCCCTACCATGGACTTGGGCCGGTGAGGAGCAGGAGCTAGTAAAAACTCTCTGGCTTGAGTTAAAAGGCAGATCAGGTCCTGTTGTGCTCTGTAGAGCAGTCTGGAGAACAGCTGTGTTGATGGGTCTGAGAGCAGGGCAGGAAGGCATTGTGTGATGGGCACAGCTTCAGATGGTCCTTTGCTGACATCCTTTCCCCAGAAAAGCCAGATCTCACGTGTCCTCCAAACTCCTACTGCCAGCCCACATAGCACAATGACCTGTGGCAGTCCCCACAAGTTAAATACCAAGAGTGGGAAACCTACTGTGGCAGTCCTAGAACTGTAAGTGTACTCTTGCCTATACGTATGCAATTTTGGGCTACTCTGAAATAGATAATGACAGATAAATGTGTAAAATATGGTTATTTCTTAGTATTTTACTTGTAGTACCTGCTCTTTTCAGTATTTAAGGTTATGAATTCCATTTTTTTTAAAAAAATCAATTACTTCAAAAATTCCTGGAATTCAACCAGTGTTAAAAAAATTCAGATTTATTAATCTTTTTGGAGTACATTTATTTGTGGTGGGGTTTTTTTGTTGTTGTTGTTTTTGTTTTTTTTAATAGAGGAAAGTTTTCTCATAGGAAATTTTTGGCTACTTGCGACTGGTTTTCTTTCTGAGGTGTAAGCCTGTGTTAATAAAGACTTGTAGAAAGCAGTCCAGAAGTTCAGCTGTGGCAGCATTAGCAGAAACTACTGTCACACGGCATATTATTAGCTCAGCCATATTTTCTTATCTTGATCTATTCTGTTAGCAGGACACACTGATTTTGCCCAAAGCCAAAATGTGTTTTTTCTGCTCTGTTTGGATTGTGTTATACTGTGCCTACCAGTATGGCATCTGTGTGCCATAAACACCATGACTAGCATCTGTCGTTTGTCACGATAAGTGAAACCGATGTTTGTCACCAATGTAAATAAGTGTCACCAAACACAATTACCAGCATGAGACCTTTTGACAGAGCAGTTGTTATTGCATCCCATTCAAAAGAGGGATTACTGAAGTGTTTGAGTCCTTGTTTAACCATGGTTCATCTTTCAGCATTATGAAAAGTCTCTTATCTGTCGGCTGTTAATTCAGAGTGACACAGTACAAGAGCAGCTCTAGAGCAAAATTTCAGCAGTAGAGGACCAGGAATGGTTGCACTGACTCTTGCTGCTGAAGGGGCAGTGGTGCTTTGCCCCTGGTTCAAGGGAAGAAAAACATGTGAACTGGAGAAAGAATTAGTGACAGTAAAACATTATGCCCATTTTAAAGAAGTGGGGCTTTACACTCTGTGTCTTTACATAGAATAGCTGATTTCTGTAAAGATCAAAGGAAAAGATTATTTCATCCCTTCTTCCTTTATTTCTTTTTTCTTTTTTTTCTTTTTTTTTTTTTCATCCTGGAAGCATGTTTAATGCTGGGGAGTAGCTGAGGAGTTCCTACTGCAGGACTTTTAATGGAAACACTATACTTCTTTTAAAAGACAAGGAATTTGGCAGGAGGACAATAGCTGCCTTTGGCAGTCCCACTGTTCATACTGTGGAAACACTTTCTGAAGATGGTCTGAGACATTCTTCTAATTTGATGTACGCCATGAGCTAAGTGAATACCTACCAACTGAGGAAGGTGAATGAAAGGGACACAGATTTGTTTGATAATTATTAATTTGCATAATGCCACTCTCGTGCCTTTAAATTTGTTAATGGAGAATTTTTCGGTTACACTGGGATTGCTGCAGGAACTAGGCATACATAAGATGTATTTGAATTGATGGACTACCTAACTTGCACAGGGAGCCATCTTTTGCTCTTATTTCTGCATTTCATATGTTTTTCCTAGGCTGAGCTGTAACTAACTTAAAAACTGCACTTGATCTGGGGGGCCTTTTTGTATAGGGTTAGAAGACGCCTGGCAAATGCTATGCAATTAGAGTGATAATCAATATGTTAATATAATATAGTGAGCTGACATAACTTTATCTTGCTAGAACCTAAATGTGGCTACTTTAGCACCTAATGGCTCTATCAACTCAACAAAGGAGTTTTTATTTCATAATTAGTTTGCTATTTGTATTATTGGTCTAACCACTAGAGAAAAACAATGCCACATACTTAAGACAGTAGTCAGTGTTGAATATTGACTTCAGTATCGACGTGGTTGGAGAGGTTTGTGGCCTTTTCTTATGTTTTTGTTTTAATTTAACAAATTGCGAAGAAAAGAATGGTTCTGTCCTTTCAGGACTTATAAACATGAAGCATGGAGTCAAACAGGAGTATCAATAAGGAGTGATGACTGCCAGCTGGGCAGCAGAATAGTGATAGGAGCTGAAGGGCTGTACAATTTACTTTGCAAAATGGAGTGGACATAAGGGGAGTAAAGAATTCCTGTGATAAAATGTTTAAATTTTGAGACCACATTTGAAATCTGTTATGCAAATATGCTGCTTCCAAAAAGTCTTCGAAAAATGACTAATGTTGGATTCCAAGACCAGTTGAAAAGATGACACTCTTCATTCTTTTCTCTATCCATGCTGGATTTTTCCTTGGGGCAGAATTGGTGTCTTTCTTTATCTGCCTTTTGATGGAGTATGTTGAAAGTTCATATGACGAATAGTGTAGCAGCCAGATAAGGTCAGAACAGGAGGAGAGAGGTATTACAGCAGGTTGTGTGTTGAATCGAGCCACAGAGTCCAAGCAGAAAGAAAACAAGCCCTAAAATGGAGAAGTACAGTCTTGATGAAGGGCCGCTTTGGGTTATCGCATACAAATGCACCCGAGTCACACAGTGTCTGAGGGTGGGAGAGCTGTGAAAGCCTCTACCCCACTCACGTATGAGCCCCAAAACATGTATTCTCAGGCACCTGGGCCCTGCCACATCTATTGCTAGTGATGCAAAAGTGCCTTAAAATCCTCACAACTCTGAAGAATTTCAGCTGTTTAAAGGCTGCCTGGTGGGGGGACTGGACTGCTGGAATACCCAGGGGAATCATTGGAGTCACAAGTACAGTTAAATACTTGGAGTCTGAAGGGGTGCCAGGCATTGAACTGCACTGGGGTCTGCCAAGGCCACATAGCTGTATTTAACTTCTGGGGAGCAAAGGGATTTGCTGCCTGTCTGTTGGTATAGCCAAGTGTACCTTTCAGGACGCTCACGGGAGGAAAGCTTGCGGAAGGTGGCTGTGTTGGGTGTCACCTGCTGGCTCGGCGTCCCTGGCTCTGACCAGGCACAAATTCTTTGTTTTCTGACAAGTTAGGGAAAAGGAGCTCAGAGGATGGAGAAAGGCACATGGTGGTTAGGTATCCACCCTGGCAGAGCAGGTAATGGGCAGCAGGACATCTGAGACCCATCTCACTGAAAACTGAAACGCAAGGAGAGAGCTCTGCAGGTACATACGATCTGCATCCCAAGCAATGACTGTGAGACTTATAAACCAAGTCCTGCTGTTGTCAAAGGGGGTTAAATACTGGACTGATTAATTCATGAACTCTCAGTGAATTTTTTAAAGAGAAATTGTTGAAACTTTTGGGTAAAGTGCATGAGAACAGCTTGCCTGGTCTCCTCAACAGTGTAGAAGAGCTGAATTGTATTCTTAGGGAATATCTGGCTTATGTGTTTTCCTTTCGAAGTCTCTTCATCTGGCTTCCAATTTTTAGTTCTGTCTACTTGTTTACTGAACTTTTTCTTTTCTTTTCATCTAATATCTAGATTAGTGATATCGTCAAGGAAAAGCAATGGAGACAGAAAATGAGATTGCTTAGGTATACATAAAATTACCTGGAGAGGAAAATTTTGGAGACTTATGAGAGCCTTGCTCTTGGCTTAAAAGGGAGCAGGATAGATTCCCAAGCACAGCATTTCAATTAAACTGAGATGATTGTGGTTCTTGATAAGCTGCTGAGGAAATAGCGGGACCTCTGCTTTTCCAGGCCTTCTCTGTACCCAGAGCTGACCCACCAGCAGCTTGCTGTATTCTTAGATGCAAAACATTCTGCACACCACACACACTTAGCTGAGAGGACTGGGGAGAAACTTGAGGGAGGCAAATTCTGAAGGAGAATGCTCCTTTTTCAGGAATCCTATCTCTGCTCCACCTGGGATGCCATGGTCTGTCAAAGCATAACAGCAGTGCAGGGGAGGTGGATTCAGTTTTCTGTGGAAATAGATAAATGGTGTACTTATTTGCTTATTTTTTCTTTTCTTAGCAGTGCCATGGCAGCATGAATATTATTAAGATTAATTTACATGTTCATATAATGTGAAAAACAAACATGAGTTCTGTGAGTCTTTTTTTGGGTCTATAGTTTTTTGTGGTTTATTTTCCTTTTGACTTTCAAAATAATAGGTACCTACTTTCAAATGGGAGCCTCCAAACTGTGCTAGATTTAGAGGTCCCAAGTTTACCCCAGAACATGGACTTTCAGTTGACTTTTGTTGATTCGAATTTATGAACGCAGAATTCTTGGTCTTCTGCTTGAAATTTCCACTTAAAATCAAACCCTTTGTGAAATAATCTTTTTATGCCCAGCATTTGTGCTTAGAAACACACCTTGATCTATCACATATAGTTAAGACCATAATTTAAGTTTAATGAGCCAGACTTTCCCTCTGAAAGCAGGAAGATACTATATCAAGTTTACTTTTTATGATATGCACGACTTGTTTTTAACTTGAAAGAGCCCACTTATAAAAATCCTTTATCTTATTTAGTAGTGATTTTGTTCCATTGTGCAGTGTCATTTTTCTCTTTCTTCCTTCTTTTCAAATCCTTTTCTTCCTCTTCCTCTTCTTTCTTTGTTGCATACCCTTTTTATATTTTGTACAGATTTTCCTCCCCTCTGACATTTTTACCATTTTGAGGCATAAAATAGGGCCTCTCTTCTTCTGCAGCTGTGACCCCAACCCCTGCTGTACCAAATTGACACTTCTGCAAGCAGCAGCTCTACTCAGTCACTCGAAGGCTGCTGCTTTCACAAGTGTTGATTTAGTGCAGCAGGGGATGATGTGCCAGCTGTAAAACTCAGATAAAAATAATAATAATAAAAATGCTTGTGAAAAGTCTTCTAATAAGAGGGAAAGATAAGATGTGGGGAGAAAAAAGGTGGGAAGGGGCCAGGTGGAGGGAGGAAGGGGAGCAGTGGTCCCTGTGGGGGGTGGTGGGGTACTTAGCTGCCCAAGCAGCAGCAGGATGGGTGGGAGAGTGGACTAGGAGTAAATCTGTCTCCTCTTCCCCCTCCGCACTCTCTCTGGTTAACAATAAACTTCTGTGACTGACAGTGCAGATGTTTTGTGTTTCTGCCAAACTGGGGAGTTATTTTGGGATAAAATCCTGGTGTTGGGAGGTGAAGGACTTGAAATATAACTAAGAGAGTGAGGGGCACCTGTGCTGTAGAGTCAATATTTGCAAATGCAACTTTTGAATGGCAAGATACTTTATATTTTACATTCTTAAGTTATATATTATATATCCATGGATGTACAGGGTGAATTTTTTTTAAAATATGCAAATAGCATGTTGTTATTTATAGCCCATAAATGGAGAGTTCCTTCTAAATCAGCCCTGATATACCCTCAGTAATGTTCCTAGAGGAAATAGTTTACAGCTTCTTGGTATCTGAGTGTTTAATAGGAGGTTGTATTTCTGCTGTAGTACTAATAGGATTCCTTAAACCTTCTGATGGGCTAATATTTTCTAATTCAGTCTCCAAGTGCTTGGAATAATGTCTGCTTATCCCTATTGATTTATTCTTGCTAAGTTTCTCAGGTCTTCTCATGAGGGAAGCCAAGCCCTGTCTTTTCTTTCAGTTGTTCACGTGTTGTGTGGCAGTGCCAGTGATTTCTGCCCAGGGCTGTGTCCATCGAGGTGCCAGCACGGCTGTGGGGATGCTCTGACATAGCACACCTGTGGGGCACAAGGTCTGTGCCCTCCTCCACTGGCACTGCCAGGCAGCATCTTTTCTTTGTAGTGCACCAGTCAATGTGGCAGACTGTAATATTCATTAACAATGTTCACAGTGTCAGGTGGATTAAACTAAGGAGGAATTAGTGCAGGAAGATGTGTGATTTTGAGCAGTGATCAAGACAGTAGCTATGAACTAACGTGACCTGTCCCTGTCAGTGGAGACTTGAAAGGTGCTAATACATAGGTAATAAATATTATTGTTGGCTTAAATTTTGTTATACATGGCAATTTCTAGGTCTGTATAGGGAGTATGGAAATTTTCAAAGAGTCTTGAGAAGCCTGTTTCTTACAAGTTTTCCCTCAGACTATAGGTTTGGGTTCTCTTGAAATTAATAGGAAATAAGGACATACTTAAAATTAAGCATGTACTTGAAAACTGGTGGATTGGGGTCATATTTGTCAGGTCTCAGGAAAAACTTCTATTATCTCAGAAGTATCTGCTTTTCACCATTTAGAGAGAGGCTTTGGAATAGGCTTTCACAATGATCCCCTTTGTAATCTTGTTGTTCATCATATTAATTGAAGTTCCTTTCTGATAACCTTTGGCTGTTGAAGATGTGTTCCCAAAGCATCAAAGGCTAAAGAAACTTAGAAAAGACATAATAGATCATCTTGTCTGGTTTTTTTCTGCCAGAGTAGGATTATTTCATTGAGAATATTTTTTAGTGTTATGTCAACTTTAGTTTTTAAAATCCCAAGTGAAAGCTTCCCTATCTCTCCTTGGGAGACTATTTCACAGGCTAATACATCTCGCTGTCAGGAAGATTTTCCCGATATTCTATTGAGCTTAAGCTTTTTCTTTCCATTATTTCTAGCTATATGCTTTTCCCCTGATGGCTTTACACACTTCAAATATTTATAGATTATTATATTTTTCCCTTAAGAAGTTGTTCTTGAAACTTTCTTCAGTTTATCAATATCTGTTTGGTTTTGTAAAACCCACCTAAGACCTTCTAGGCTGAGAACTACATTTACAATCAAACCATACCACGGCCAGATGCTCACCACAGCATCTTCAGGTTCTTTTCTCAGGGTCCAAAAACCATAGAACATTTTAGCTAAGAAAAATTGGTGAGTAGCTTATTTTCATCAATGATTTGAGAAAGGTCCCTTTGCTTTCTTTCTACTTCTAAATGCACAGTTCTTCTGACCATTGTAAATGGGGATCCCCAACTGAAATGCACAGTTCTTCTGACCATTGTAAATGGGGATCCCCAACTGCTACTTAATCTCTCACCTATTGGTGATCTGCTTTTCAGAAAGCCTGCATATTTCTTAGTCTTTGTATTTCTTCAGCTTGCACAAAATTCACTTCATTCTTGTTAGGTGTACCTGCTGTGGTCAGGGCTCAGAACATTTCCTGGGAAAGAGAAAGCAAGAGAAGGAGGGTGATGCTCTGCTCAAGTCCGAGGTCTGATTTGGAAGTCCTGGGCTGAATTTTAGCTACTTATTCAGGAGAAGTTAAAATACATCCGTGCAGAGAACTTTAGAGTTTTCAGGTGGACTTGCTAGTGTGGACAAGTCTCATATTTTCATAGTTCAGGATTGCAGAAGAGGGTGCAGCCTGTTACAGATGAGAGCACAGGCAAGTTGATGCATTACTGGCACTGAGAGACAGGCTCTGTTCTCTGTGCACCCTGCCCCTGCCACAGAAGGAAGCAGTTGCAATCTCCTGCTGCATGCTAGTGAATACTGGTGCTATATCAATGTAGGCAGCTGAAAAAATTTGCTTTGTTTTTAATGTAACTTCCATTGTTATTATTAGTGATGAGTTTTAGTTCTGGCTTGCAGAAAATGGGAATGGCTTGCATGGCATTCAACTGGTATTTCTAGCTTGGTTTTCTAAGGAAATGCTGTCTGTCAACTTCTCTAATTACTCTTGAACACAGTGAATATTTTCACAGCTGGGTCCAGTGGGGGTAGAGATCCTGTCCCACAATGGCCTTGTGTGGTGCTTTGAAATCAGTGGGGACAATTTTGAGTGTCCTAGCTGGCAAGCATGGTATGCACCTGAGGACATCATGACTAGGTAGCACTGGAGCAGCCCAGAAGGGTTTTGGGGAGGCAGGGTGGGGAAGGAGGGTATGGTAGGGAGTTTTCTCACAAGGCAGAGAATATTGGTTTTCTGCTCAAAGCACTTGAGCTTTTCCTGAGGATTTTTCAGGCTTTTAGAGACCCACTGCTTGTCTAATTGTTCTCCCAGAATCAATAGTTAAACTCACATTGATTTCTGCTGACTTCACATGCTTAAGATTCCAGCTGTACTGCTGAACTTGAGATCTCCATGTTTCACAGAGGCTTACCTGCCACAGCTGTCTGACAATTGCTGAAATGCTGAGTTTTCCTGAGAAGTGTGAAGGGTAGAAATACCATTCTGGGTGCCCTTGCAGCCTTTGTAGGTGCTACTGCCTGCCAGGCTGCTGTTTCACAGAGAAAGCCTTATGCTTATTCCCAGGTCTGCATCTCAGAATGGCCACTTTCTACTATCCTCTTCATTTTGGCAATTTCAAAACATTTTTCCTAGGTCTTTTAGCTGAGATTTTTGCCTAAGATTATTTGACTAAGAGAATTTTTATTTTATTCCTTTTTCTACATTTAATTTTTAGATGATGCTATGTATGTTTTCTGCTTTACTTATACCCACAATATTTTCCAGATTCACATTTTTCCCAGCTTTTGACAATGAGATTAATTGCCTAATAAAGACATGCTAGTGCCTTTTTTAATTGTAAAGAGATTGCTTTCTAAAACAGGTATAAAGAACAGTGTTTACTAGCGAGTTTCCCTTAACTTCTTTTCATTGAGAAATGAAATAAAAAGAGTAATGGTATTACACTTCTGCTGACTACTCTGCTTGACTGATTCACGGGGTATTTGCTCTTAACATGTTGAAGGAGTTAAAAAAAAAAGAAGTGTCAAACTTTTTTTGGCACCCAGCTACAGTAGATCCTGTTAGAAGAAACATATGGCCTCACACTAACAGTGTTAAAGCACTGCTGAAGTATTGCATGCACGACATTGACAAATTTCCTCTAGGCTTTTTGTTTTCTGTGCTATTAAGCATTCAAAGTCCAGTATTTCATTACCACTGATGATACAGAGAGCCTTATTGACATTCTATCCATCTGTTCATAACATGCATTATTAAATGTGAAGCAACTAGTAGGTAGGAGTGCACTTGCCAACTGTACAATGAATTCTGAGCAGTTTGGTGCCCTCTATAAATTTTCTAGTATTCTGCTGGTTTCTCAGCATAATTTGCAATGGGAATAATTTTTTTTTTTAATACTTCACATTGTACAGAGAAAAGTTGCTTCAAAAGAATTCTCTGTTTTGCTATCCTTAATGTGAAATCTTTAGATATAGTTTCAAAAAGCCTAAGAGTCTTTTAACATACAAGGACTGTTGCTAATATCAGATCTCACTAACCACAGTTTCTTTTTTCCTTTTTTTCTTTTTTTTTCCTAGGAGGAAATCTGCTGCATTACCTATCAACAGGACAATGGCCCCCAATGAGTCACCCTATTCATATATTTTTGGAACCCAGAGGAATTGGTTTGACTATTTACAGATTATAACAGTTGGTAGTTGAATGTTTTATTTTCATTCCCAGTTGGTACAATATGTTCACAGCTGATGCTAATGGCTTGCCCATTTGATATCACATATGGTCCACTATTTGGGTCTCCTGAAGCTTTCTTTTGTGGTCAGACTGCTTTAAAACTTTCGTATATTTAGGTTTGTTTTGTCTGCTGGAAAGGTGACTATGAAACTCTGAAACTTGGCAGCTTTAGAGTAAATCAGCAATTCTGTTGATAAAGATTCAAAGAATTTGGGTCTAAATGTCCAGTAAATAATATTTTTACATAAAAATGCCTCACAGCATCATGTGAAATTTTAAAAGAAATGTCCTTTCCTTGTCTTTGAAGCTGTGATTGACTTACACTCCGATGTATTGGCACCATTGAGTGTCATCAGGACTACTTTTTCTGGGTGTTCTGTTGCACTGGGAAACAATTTATGCATAATTTGTATTTCTTAAATCACTATTTGTATTTGAATATTAATGTTCTGGTAATGTTTTATGAAAAGAGAAGGTCTGAAAAAGCAAACCATTTTTTCCTTTGGTATCTAGAATAAGACCATAAGAAAAGTAAGCTGAAAAAAAGAGAACAAAAATTTCAAGCCTGTCTGAAGTTGCTCTCCTATGATACAGAAGTGTTTATAGTGACTCTAAAACATAACTGATAAAGGCAGAATCTCATAAAAAGATTATTTCCAAAACTATTGCATTACCCTCTGAGAGCTGAAATTCTCATTTATTTGTAGGAGTAGATCATAATAGCTCTAATTCCCTGAGAAGTGGGCATTGTATGATAATTAAGGAGGGTAGTACATTAATTGTCCTCCACTTCACCTTTAGATGTTTAACTCCTTATCTAGTCAACTAGAAAACAGTAATGCTCACTTATTTGTGCCTTACTGTTCAAATAATTTTTCTAACTGGGTAATTTATTTGAAATAAAGCAGAATAAGCATATTCATGTGAAAGGGACGATCAGATCATGCTAAATTAACATATTAAATGCCATTAGGTGGTAGGATGCGGGTTTTATGGTTGTATTTTTTCAGCCATGCAACTTTAGCTGAATAACAGCAATGTGATTTTGCATGCAGGAATATTTCTCTAACTAGTGGGACAGATTTGGCAGTTCTTGCCACATGGCTACTGCTTTCTTGTGGCCTCTCTGCCATCGATGCTTGTTAGGAGAGCAGGTATGTGTGTGCAGGAAGTAGTGCATGTGCCTGTGACATTTTGCTCAGCCACCATGGACCCAGTGTGGAAAGGTGCAGGGTGGGATGGACTTGATGAAGGCAGCCTCAACTTGAAAAAACAGTTGATTAGGAAAATAACATCAAGTTGTAATTTATCAGCTCTAGATATATTTTAGGGAATCCTCTCTCCTGAATGGGATTAAATTACATATAGTGTTAACACAGTCTTCTGCAACAATGTAAATGAGTTGTTAACATGGGACTTCATTGCAATAATAATTCAAAGCTAGTAGCAGGCTCGATGGGTCTGCAATAAATGTTTTATTATTTAGAAAAAATATACTCTACAAGTTGCAATGTGCCATGCTCATTCATGCTGTAAATCAACAAAGATCAGCAGACTGAATAGGGAAAATGAAAAGCTTATTTAGGAACTGACACAAGCTTTCAGATGAGCAGAGATGGCTGAAGTTAACTGCATTCATTTTTCTTTGCTTGTCACAGTTGCCACTTGAATTTCACTGCTAAAGATTGTGGGTAGTTTTGCTTTATGAAATTATATCTACGAAAACAGTATTTGCATTTATATAGGCTTAGTTATAATAAAGTTAAACCTAGCACACCCCCTTGTCTCTGCAAACAAACAAACCACCAGCCAACCAGAAACCTCTATGCTAAAGTAATATTTATCCCTCAGTTTTCCTGGATCTGAGTAGGATTCAGCTAAATGGTTCCTACTGGCTGCTTTAAAGGCCCAAAGCTGGTGACAAGGTGAAATGCAGGAGTGCAGAGCTGTGGCCACCCCTTCAACTTCAGCTCTCCTGTAAGGCTGCCTCTCTCCTCAGAAGCATTGGGTGAAAGGGATGGGAGCCTAGCAATTAATGTGGTCCTCATGGTGTGGTTATAAAGTGCCTGAAGTTGGCTCCATTACCATCCTTTTGTCTCCCCTAACACCTGAAGGCTCTCTTGAAGTTTGCAGCATGGAAAATGCAGGTCCTGGATGATGAATATGGGCTTGTCTGAAAACAGTACATGTTGGAACATGGAGTAAAACACTTTGCAAACTCTCTGCATTGATGTCCTTAGAGAGATGTGACTACTTTGGCTGATCAGGGAAAGGTGGAACCAGGACAAGAAGACAAGCAAGTTAAGATAATGCATCCCGTGCTTGTGCAGGCCTAAAAAAGACAGTTTTCTATGCCAGCTTCAGAAGTTATTTCCCCTGCTACTCCTACAACCCAGAAAGGAATGAAGAGAACATGGAAATACTTTTTAAAGGGTTTGTCTGATGATGCCACACCCTGGTCATGGGTCTTCAAGGGGAAGAGCTGCTTTTTGTATGGCAATTAAGCTGGACCTGCCCAATGAGGATGGCAGCAGGGACTGAGCACATGAGAAGAATACTTCTGGACCAGACTGGAATAACTTTGCACAAGCCTCTGACTGCAACACTATTCTGAGAAAGCTGCCTGTGGATGGAGGAAACAGTAGATGAAAAGCCAGCAGGTTTCTGTTCAGGTTTGTGCCCACTGATGTGTGTGTATTGGAATGTGTATTTGTATGAACATGAGCATTCATGTGTGTACATATATACACACAAACAAAGCAATTTTTTTTTCTCTGGAGTTATCTGTAGATTTCTTCCAGTTTGGCAGGTGCTTGTGTCTGCTAGTGGAAGGATGTTTTCATGGTGTCCTTGGTTGTGGAGTTACTTATCCAGCTACAAGATTCACTGACTACCTGAAATATAATTTTCAGTAGGTCAGTTTGCATCACTTAAACATACCATGATTTTGTTAGGGTGCTCTAAGTGCCTATAGGAGAGGAGACTAATCTTGTAGCCGGAAAAACTGCCTCTGTGATGGGAAGGCTGCTGAGACTTGAGTCTGAAAATGATGAAAATACACTGGTTTTGCTGCAGGGGTTGTTCTGCTGACGTGGTTTCTTGAGCCTGTTGGGCTGTTCTGATGGCAGCTCTGGTGTAAGTATTCCATGGCTAGAAACAACCTCCTTGAGGCACATCCTCTGCACTGCAGTGAGTGATGGTAAGTTGGGTATATTCCTCCAGCCTCTGGGAATACTGGTGAGGCTCTGCTGCTGGCTTTTGATGGGGTGCCACTGGCTGCTGTGACTGGGCAAAGCCAAGGCCTAGGCTTCGTGTCCTGATGAGGAGGCTTAAGGACTGTTACCCTGAATTTTTCACTTTCTTGGGTTTTAAGGATAAACATGATGCATGAGAATCCCTTGGAAGTGACGTACTACCTTCCCTAAACTATTTATTTTATCAACCAGGAAATTGAAATTACTTTACCCCTTTGGAAATGAGTGCTTTGTTTCTGAGAATAATATAGGCAAAAAAAATTAATTTGAAGAGCTGTCTTAGGCTTATTTCAAATAGAATTATCTGAAGCTTTTGTCATCACAATCATTAAAAAAAAGATCACACATAAGTCAAAGACTAAAAAAGTCACTGAGAGCATAGTGAAAGGTTTTGAGTTTGTTTCACTGAAAAAAAGTTTTGCTTCTTGAGCCAGCCATTTATATTCTTAGGAAAGTCCAATTAAGATGACTGAATTGTAAGTGTCATAAAATAGAGAAGGCAAAGGACATTTAATTATAGCTGTGCTGCTAGGCACCAATAGAACAAAAGAAAAAATGTTCACATAAAACACAAAGTACTGCCTAATACATTTCCTGTAATAAAGAGACAATATATGGTCTAAACACACACTTCTAAATAGTTCAACAAGCTGCACTTTCTGATTTCCATGAAGCTGTTTCTTTAATTATCAACACAGTTTAAGAAAAACTAGTATCCTTTTAATATTGAGACCTTCAACTTTGGTCACAGGTTGAAGAAAAAGCATCATGCAATAAGACAAAAATGTTGCCTAAGAAAATGGATTTGTGACCCAGAAGAATGTATAATTGATGTGTGTGGCTGTCTGGATGGTAGAATAACAATAGTAACCATTAGAGATGAGAGCTGGAACTAGTCAGGCAGTGAGGCAGGGTGTATTTTATAGGTCACCTGGGCTCCATTCAGATCTACAGGTTGCTATTCCTTCTCCATACTTGAAAGCATTTAATGGATTATTACAAAAGGAAAAGGATGGTATGCAATAATGGTTTAAATTGAAGCTCTGTATATATATCACCAGTGTGTGACTTCTAAATGAATGCTTCATTTTTAAAATTCTCCCATGACATACTTGAAAATTTGCCAGAGCATCAACGAATTAGAACAATGAATTGACCAGCAGCAAGAGTAAAGGCCACTGAATAACACAGTAGAAACAGTTGTTCTCTTCCGTGGTATAGACAATAAAAAATAAAAAAAATCACCAAGAGAATTTGCTCCAAATGTCCTGTCTGTCCTCTTCAAGGAAGATGAACTGCTTTTCTTCTGTGTTATTTCATAATATTAAAATAAGAAAAAATTTAGGATTTTAGGAAGAGGTTTAACTGTCAAACAATCAAAGCCAAAAGTACATAATAGTGAAGTCAAATGCAGAATCCCTGCTTGCTGGGAAATGCCTCTTTCATATCCAAATTGATACAAGTTAAAGGGTTGAGAATCTTTTGTGCTTTGTTTCAGATGAACATCAAGGTTTTATTCCTGCTTTTAATGGGTAGTATTTTACAAATGTAATGGAACATAATTTTACCAGGTTTCCCTAAGGGAAAGTCATGGCATGATTACATAGGCAGTCCTATCTCATTTAGTATAATGCTTACAATATACATGCAAATACACTTACGTAACTCAAGTTAGAGATAGATTGAATGGCATTCAGATAATCATAGAGCAGTGCAGATCCTGAAGAAAGTTTTGCAGGAGAAATATGCATTGAATGACTGGTCCCTTGCAGCCACACGTGCCCTCCAGTAATGTTTTTCCATGGTGCAGAAGATTCAAGCTGTGGCAGATAGAAGCACCTGGCACATGCAAAATTTGTCACTTCAGAATGAATATCTTAGCTTGGCCCCATTGATAGCACATCCCAGGAAGCAGTGTGAGTGCTGGATCAAGGGTATGGGGGACCCTTGTGGGTTGCAGTGTCCCCAGCAGCGGGGACAGCATGGAGGAGGAGTCATCCCCTTAGGGGCACGACTCTTGCATTGTCCCACGGGATAACTGGCTGCAGGGTGGTGAGACACAGAAGGGTTCTGTGGGCATGGAAGGAGGTTCAAGCCAGATCAGACAGAGGCACAGGATGACAGAGCTGGGAGTTTCAGGGTGACAATTTGCTCTCCAAACTCCTTGCACAGGAAATTTTTCAGCTAGAAATTAAATACATCTATAAGTTGAAAATAATAATGATTAAACACAATGCAGTGCAAACTGTAATTCTAGCATACTGTTTATAAAAAGAAAGTAAAAATCTGTGTAATAAGTTAATATGAAAGATCTTATATTTTTGGGAGTTGTAGGGGTCCTCTTTCTAGGCTGGTTGTGCACTGATTAAGCAGAGACCTGTAAGAAAATCTCTGAATCTCTTTTTTCTTGTTAAGGATGATTGAACAATTTTAAAACATTTTATTAGGACATGCAAGACTAGCATGTTCTCTAGTTCATGAACAATACATAGTCTTTTACTTCTTGTTAATTTTTTTTAACTGAATTTGTGCCAGACTCTCTTCTCAGATCTGGCTCTTCTTTAACCCGATGTAGATCAGCATACCAGCACACAGAAACTACCTACAGTGTTCATTGGTGGTGTAACAGCTTAGTGTACATGAAGCTAGTCTTGACACTGGTTGTTTGGAGATACACAAAGGAGAGGATTGTAACCCGCTTGGAGTCAAAGACACAGCAGTTTGTAGAGCTCTCCTGCAGGACCACTGGCAGTCGAGCTGCCGCTTCCACACCACGCACTGAGCTGCTGCCGTAGATGGCATCTGGATTGCAGGTGTGAGGGCAGCAGTAGGTCTGGCAGCTACTGTCTGTTTGGGTAGGCAGATTCTTTCTTGTTCTTTTTGGGGAAGGTCGAGGATTAACAAAGAAATAATAAAAAATGAAATACAGAAGCCAACACCTGTCTGTGTTAGATTTCTCTTAAACTTTCCCTCTGTCATTGTTAGTTGCTCAGATCCGTAAAGAATAGCAATAGATAAGTTAGTGCAAAATCTCATGTATATGCCTATATGTGCTGTGGAGAAAACCGGATAAAGATAATATTTTAAGGATTAGTTGCTTTTTTTATCATATTATAGTGAGTACTCTCTGATCCCTGACACATTCGAAGCCAAACTGCTTTTTAGCAGCCAAGAATCTTTGTTTAATGTTTTTGCTTTATTTTATTTGCATTTTTATTTGCCACTTTCCAATTACCTGCCAATACTCAGAAATGTGAATGGTATCAATTTCATTTTAGTCAAGTGTAAAATTTATCATTCAGACACCAGAGTCAGTATCAGACTGAGGAAGTGTTTGCTCTTCCTCGTTCATTTAGTTAGTGTTACATCTGTGAGAATGGGATAGATAAATTTCAGAGTGCATTTTTTTTAACCTCTAAAAATGTATCTTCTTGTCATGACTTAATCACAGACAGCAAATAAGTACCACTCAGTACCTGGTGGGATGGGGAGGAGAATCAGAAAAAACAGTAAACCCCATAGGTTGAGATAAGAAGAGATTAATAACTGAAGTAAAGGAACAACCCCTCAATACTTAAAGTAGTAACAATAATAGAAAAAAAAGAAGAGAGACTAAAAAGGGGACTAAACCCCAAGAAATTCAAGTGATTCACAACACACCACTCAGTAACTGATGCCCAGCCCATCCCCGAGCAGTGACTGGAGGCTCCAAGCCAACTCCTCCCAGTTTGTATACTGAGTATGACATTTTGGGGTGTAGAATATCCTTCTGGCCATTTTGGGTCAGCTGTCCCTGCTGTGCTCCCTCACAGCTTCTTGTGCTCCTGCTTGCTAGCAGAGCAGGGAAAACAGAAACCTCCTTGATTCAAGTAAGCCCTACTTAGCAGCAAGTAAAAAAATCAGTGTGTTACCAACAATATTCTCATACTAAATCCAAGACACATCACTGTATTGTACTAGGAAGAAAATTAACTCTATCACAGCTGAAATCAGGACACCTCTGTTCAGAGAAATGGGTACTCCAGTGCTGTGCCTGTCCAGCTCAGGCAGGAGGACAAAGACACCTTCCATCCCAAATTTGCCCCATGAGACTGCCTAGTTTGATGGTCTTTTCACGTCTAAGACATTTCCAGGTGGGTTGTAACACTGAACTCAAGTTTTGCTTCACTATTTGGTAGCTTTTCAAGATTAGCAACAGCTTAGTATGAGCACTGAAATCTGTGACCCTATCAGGTGTCCCAGGTTCTGCAACTGCTGCTGGTATTTTCTTCTGCACTATAAGGGGGTGGCTCTGCTTTTGCTATTTGTAAAACAACTTTAGCTGTTTTTGTAGGGCATTTGTAAAGCAAGTAAACTGCTAATGTGGTTTGATGTCAACCAGAAATACAGTAAAGAAGACTTTTGGTTAACCCAGGCTTGTTCCATTTATAGGAAAATTCAGGTAAATGAAGCATATGTGTGAAGTAAGTGCACCAAGCCTACAGTGCTTTAAGCTCCTCTGTGAATGATCTAATTCAGAGGGAAAATGTCTGTAGTTCATGGTAGCTTAATCCTCTTTACAGTAAAGTCAGACCACTTTACCTCTCAGTGAGAATATCCACACAGGGATTTAATGCATTTTGACTTACATGCATTATCATCATGGGTTTAGTTGGTTTATCTTAACTTCCCTGGATGATCTTTTGTAGAAAAACCATAGACATAGATATCTGGTACTAGCTTATTTAAAGCCTAGTGATATAGTCATGCTCTTAAATCTGATATGGGTTTTAGTGTAACCATGGTAAGTCAGAACTGCTTTGTTAAGTTGTTCATATACATTCTGATCCCACAGGATAACAAAGTTAATTCTTTATTTGTGACTGCACTGCCCAGAAGTAATTGGAAAGCCTCAAAATAAATGCTTAGCATCTGCTCACATGCTGGGCACTGTAACGCCAGTTACTCTTCAGACACAATTCCAGATTCTGGAATTTTGGCGCTGAGGCTCAACAAAAATAATTCCAGTGGTTTCTCTTTGTTCAGACTGTCCTCTGTGCTGTTTTACAGGCCAAAGATAAAGGGATACTTATTACTTTGGAGGACCTTTGCCTCACACAACTGTAATATCAGCAGAGTGCTGGAAACATTTTTTAACTTGTGTGGAGAGCTTCAATCCTGAAGGGAAGGAAGGGAAGAGGAAACACTGACTAGACCTTTCTCCAGTCTGTCCTTGGAACATTCTTTGAGAGAATGACATTTTTCGTTGCAGGCAATTGGTAATGGTCAATTGGACAAGATAGTGCTGGAGGCATTCAGTGCTGCACAGTGTCGTCAGAAACAAAGATTATGGAAGTTATCTTCTGGACAGATTACACCACAGGGGTGAACAGAACACGCCAGGGGTATCCCATGGCAATGAGAGTCCTTACTCTGGCTCAACTGATTCAGCTGGCCACTAAGTCAAATAGAATAGAAGATGCCATCGGCATGATTGTAAGTCATATGAGGAGCAGCTGAGGGAGCTCGGGTTGTTTAGTCTGGAGAAAAGGAGACTGAGAGGAGATCTTATTGCTCTCTACAACTACCTGAAAGGAGGTTGTAGTAAGGAGGGGGATCAGCCCTTTCTCCCAAGCAATGAGTGACAGGACAAGAGGAAGTGGCCTCAAGCTGTGTCAGGGGAGATTGAGGTTGAACATCAGGAAGGGTTTCTTCACTGAAAGAGTGGTCAAGCATTGGAATGGGCTGCCTAGAGAGGTGGTGGAGCCACCGTCCCTGGAAGTGTCCAAGTAATGACTGGATGTGCTGTGGTTGACTTGACAAGGTGGTGTTTTGCCAAAAGTTGGACTTGATGATCTTGAGGTCTTTTCCACCATGAACGCTTCTCTGATGCTTGTCTCCTGGATGGTAAGTACCAGCTGTCTCAGGACACCATTGATATCCTGGTGAAGCTGTTGTGGTCAGGAAGTCCCACAGCCACTTCTTGGCCTTCCACAACATGTCTTAGCAAAAGGAAGCAGATTTACACTTAAACATGTTGGGCTGGTGGACTGTTAGTGCAGGATGCTCCAGAAAGGCTGAGTACGATGGGCTTTTTCTCTCTGCAGCTTAAGAAATCCTTTACTACAAAGCTGGGAAGGAGGAGGCTGATTCAGAAACATAGTGGGTGCATGAGAAATGCTCAAGAGGCTGCTGTTTTCATGGCCACTGTTACCAGCAGAGGGGAAGCACGGACTGTGTAGGAAGCATGTCACTGTGCTGCAACACGTTGCCTTTTATCTAAGTTCCTGTTGTCATCACAGGACAGGAGATGCAAAAAGTGGTAGGAGCAGAGTTCCCCAGTACACCATAAGAGGAGTAAGGAATTCTTTGCAGATTTTTAAAAACCTTTTTTCTTTTTTCTGCAGCCTTGTTTGAGCAGTTTAGTTGATGGTGACTTTGGCTTGAAACTGAGGGCACTAATAAAGCCGTTATATAAAAACATTATTGGTATTTGAGGGATTAAGCCTATGTTTGAGGAGTTCAGGTTTGCCCTGTCTTATGTTATCTTTTATTTTAGCAGTGTTTGTGTACCATCCTTTGTGAGTTAATGCATAACAACTGAAGTCAGCTAAAAGTGTATGGCATTAATGAAACTGTGAGCCACATAAAAGACTAAATTGCCTTTTCTCTTTCTGTAATTGCCACTACAATAAAAGCTGCCCTTACTGTAAAATTTTTCAGAGTTAACCCCTGCAGAGCTCCCAGCTTGACGAAAGAGAAGTGTGATTAGAGTTGTGTAGGAGGGGGAGAACAGCTGAGTAACAGTAACTAGGGGTGCTCAAAGGCCGTAGGCAGCAGAGAGAAAAACTTGCAACCATGCACCCTAGTTCCCAGATGAATTGCAGTGTAATGAGCAAGGATCAACGGTGGTCCCTCAGCAGAGCAGCCTTGGCAACCCTGCCCTGCTTGCATTCTTCTCAGTAACCCTGCCGAACATGGCAGAGAGTGATGGGAAAGGGATAGAGTAGACAGTTGTGACTGCAAGGAAAAAGGGAATTGATTATTTTTTGTCTTCTCTCTGGCCACTACTTTGAGCAATACTAAAAATACTGTGGAATGAGAGAGCAAGTAGGTCAGTCGCCTTACACCTGTCTGTGGGCAGAAGTTTCAGCCAATAGAGAAATGGAAGGATTTGATGGATGTGCAGTATTTCCTGTGGGATAGGTATACCTCCATCCCGGTAATTATGCCATCCCTATATTAATCCTAAATATAAACAAATCTCTTTACAGAAACACCAGCAGTGTGTGCTTATCTATAATAACAACAATAAATAAGAAGGCATAATAATTCACTGCATACCAAATGTTGGTAATGTAATACATTGCTGAAAGTTAGAAAAGAGCACCCACCAAAGGTATCCAGGCATTGAATTGGTTTTACAAATCTACTTTTGTTTTTTAAATGGAATAAAAATGCCATATCCTTATCATCTGAGGAACTGTCTTTGCTAGAGAGATTGAACATACTCTTTACAGTATTCACGTGGTAAAACAATGCAAATGCTAACAAACTGGTGACGAATGCTTGCTCTGCTTTTGGGTTCCTGTATGATTTTTCCTGTTTTGTTGTTTATTTTTTCTTCCTGTTAGAACAGAATAATAATTTTGAAAGCACGGAAAATAGTATATTTAAAAAGTGTCTTAAATACCATTTTGTCTGGAGAAAGGTTTGAAATGAGTAACCTGCTGTTTTAAAAAAGGTTGCTAATTATCCAAATTTCACTGTGGTTTAATTAGCAGCATCTATGGTAGAATGTGGGAGGTGGTGCTTATCACCTGCCAAGGAAAACATTGTCTTTTGGATGAGGGTAAGTTAAGTCAACCTAGACACAGCCTGATTTTAGACCTCCAATACCATTCCCTTTTGAGTCTTTTGATGGGCAAAGGTGATTGAGCCTTAAGCAATCAGGAGAGTGGAGAACAGAGGTACTAGTGTCCTGACTATCTCCAGTCCAGAGCCTGGGCAAATCTGAGAGTCACCAGGATCCTTGCTCTTCCTCTGAAAGCAGATGGCACTCACTGAGCATTGCAAACAGCAGCTCCTTACAGTTAGAGAAGAAATTAAAACATGTGGCAGTGCCAGTTCAGGTGTATCAGACTAATAGTTTGCTATCTGTGAGCCAGATGCATCTTAGCAGAGCCAAAATATTTCTGTTAAAGTGTACTTTGTCTTAATGTTACTCTTTCATTGTTGTCCTTGTTAGCTGTTTTAATAAATTGAGCCTTTAATTCCCTTTGAATGTGTCTGATAGCTAAGGGAGTACAGGTAGTGGTCATTTGTTATGGACAGCTCTGCCTATAGCAGCTCCATGCATGGAAATGCTGGAATTGTTTTAATGAGGTGGCAGGTCTGAGCTGGAAGTCACTGAGGTCAGCAAAAAGGTGGCATTTAATGTCCACTGGATCAAACAAAACAAGGTTGAATCATTACCTTATGTTAGACTTGGTAAAGTTTCTGTAATCCAATTCAATAATTTTCTTGTCTGCTATATGAGTTTCCAGGCATTTTTTTTTTCTTCCTCCAGAGGTCAAGATGCAGAAAGCTGGCAGCCAGGATAGGTGCACTCTGCTGAAATATGCAGTAGTTATTATTTTAGCAATTATTTCACTTTCAAAAAGGTGTTCGTGGCTCTTTCTGTTTAGAAATGGCAGTGAATGTTTAAATGTATTTCTGCTTAAGAATGCAGTGATTTTGGACTTCTTTATGATGGTGTCCACAGTGATTTTGAATGTATTGGGCAAAGCAGAAAAGCTAATCTGCAGGTCATAAGAAAACTGTTTTTAATGGAGTCAGTCCATGAAAAAAGGCTTTCTACAAATTATTTTGATATTTTTGTGATAAGCACACAATTTCAATCTATGTAGTGGCACTGTGTAGTCTTTCTACAGTCCAGTTTATTTTTCCACGGCATAGACACCCTGCAAATAGGTACTAGTACTGTGGTGGGCTTTACCCAGTACACCAGATGTATCTGTGGAAATAGTGTGAGATTCAATGAGTCCCAGACGCCAAGATGAATTCCTTCAGACATTCAAGAGGTACAGAAACATCATTATCACAGGCTGAATATTTTTTTCTGAGAAAAAATACCTAATATGACATTCTGATTTTCAAAGCAGATTTACGAAACAAACTGAAGAGGAAACCTGCAAATGAAAATTCGCCATTCTAGGAGATATTAAAGATCATGGACTCAACAAAAGGGGTTGGTTTATGTAATTTTGTAATTTCCATTCCCCTCCTCTTAACTTTTCACTTTTTATTCCTGTCCAGCTATGTCTGTTTCTCTCATTGCACTCCTATCTGAGTGAGTAACTCCAGTATGGCTTGTGCTGTGGCCACTTACCAGTCCAGAGGTGCTAATTGTCCTTTCCTTTCATAATGTCTAATTGATCATATAGTAACTTCCACCCAGAGCATATCTTGTCCAGAATGCTTTTGCTGCAGTTTGAAACCTCTGGTTCAGACCTGAAGAATGGCTTCTTTGCTTGTGCATTTTTCCACCAACTCTAATAGTTAGTCTCATAAAAGATATTACTTCTCCTCATAAACCTTGACTCTCTTGTGTTCCTTGCAGCAAGCAAGACAATAACCTCCTCAAACACGGAGTATTCTTGTAGCAAAAAATTGTAGCCACTGAATTATAGTTTTAATCATTAAACTACTCCTCTGACCCAATTCCACCCAATTTGTCTTAAGACAAATTGGCTTTAAGAATGCAAGCAGAAGGATTCCTAAGACTTTCCAACTTGGTGCTGGTCTGAGTGACCATGTCCTTCCTATAGATCCAGAAGTCCCAGCAGAAAAGTACTTGAAAGCTTTGGCCGTATTTTAGTGGGAAGCTATGAGGGACACAAAAGCCCTGTTCAGAAACAGAGACCTCAACACCAGCTGGGGCAGGAGTCCCATTGTGGTGGTGCCAGCGATGTCCCAGAGAGGCCAAATACATACAGGGTGGACAGGGATGGTCCACACAGTGCTTGCGCCCAGCCCTTACCCTACTGTGTCACCTGCATGCAGATGGGAACAGAAAGCTCACCATTTATGAGAAGTATGGCTTCACCTTATATATGTGTTTTTGCATTTGGATGTATTGCAGAGCACAGAGTACCTTCCATATCTGTGTTCATGGGCATGATTTGCTAGTGGGAAATTGACTGTGGGATCATTTGCACAGCTTTTAGCCTTTGGGTGGAAATACTTGGGAGAGTAGATTTCCCATTATATAAGCTGGACAGACTATTTCTAGCTAGTCAGCCTCACTAGATGAGAAATCCCTAAGCTGTTTCTTAAACCAGACAATAAAACATGATGCAGCAAGCTAAGAGTGGGTCTGACCCCATGCTGGGGCAGCCTTCTGGGTCATTCAAATCAGTCAGACGTTATCATACTGAAACTGATGGTTTGGAATGTGCTTAATCCATCCATATTTTTTGAAAGTGACTTTATCAATTGGTTGCCTTTAACTTCTGACAAGAGATATTGATGTAAGAGATCGGTAAAGTTTATGACTCATGAAGGTATTTGCTTCACTCACTTGTAATTTCTAGTGCAAATGTGTAGTCAGCCTGGACTCAGCTGAGAAAGAAATGGCAGTGTACAGAGTAAGTAGAGCAGATTAATTAAATTGGCTGTTCTTGTTAACTCTTTCTGGTAATATAAAAGCTAGTAACATTACATAAAATTAAAAGGTGACAAGATAATGCATCATTATCTCTCATTGCCCCCATATGTTGTTATGAGACAGTATAGATTCATACTTAGTTAATTCAAAACATAATTAAACATTTATGTAAATAAGTGTTTATTATGTTAAGAAGCATTAAAACATGGTTATAAACACTCTTTTAGTAACTAGCCAGCCACCCAACAGTGTTTGGAGTGTTATTCTTTGTTAGATGGTTTTCTTTTTGGGTTTTCTAGTGATATCTTTGGAGTGGGTCGTGCTGTGTGATGTGAGATGGTGAGCAGAGAGCCCCCAGCAGTGCAGCACAGTCCCCACCTGCCTGTGCAAGGGGCAATCCTGACATCTAGCTCTGATGATACTGTTTAACATCTCCCCATATTCATGTTGTTCATGAGTATGTCCCTAATTCCTCAAATTTGCTGATTGAGACTTCTTGCAGAAACGCTTCTTGTCACCTGAGGGTGGTGAGAAAAGATGATTTAAGGCACTGGGGAAAACGTGTCCTCACTCCTAGCTGCAGTGAGATTGTTTTGCTTTCAGCTGGCCTTTGCTCATACTGGCCCCACTAAACTGCAGAGTGAAACAGAGGTATGGAGGGGCTGAATTTCACACCTATTGATACTAGGGAAATAGAAAAATAATGTAAAAGAAGGTACTATTGGTACAAGATGACTTCCTGCTTGGAGCTGGGTGGTTTCGCTGTCTAAACCTCTCGCTATGGAGCCCTGAGCTATTTGATGTTTGTGGGGTACCTCTGGGCTGCCAGTCCTTTGTGTGTCAGTATTAAAACTTAGCAGTTTCCAGACTTCTTCCTGCTTCCAGGGTTTACGCAGCAGTTCCCTGCTCCACTTTTACGCTGCTGGGGCCATGAGGGTGGAGCAGGTCCAGTGCCAGGTCTGTGTGCAGCCAGCAGGAGCAGGGATGCATGGCCATGCCCCTGCCCCAGCCCAGCTGAACTGGGGTGCAGGGCCTTGCATCTGGTGTGCTCTGGATTTACTGGGCTGCTGGAGTTTCCATTTCTGCTCTGGGAGGCAGCTTGCTCTCCTCCCTGAGCCCTGCCACCCTGCTGCTGCCTGCCCAGGGACTGCCACAAGATCCTGGTTCCCTCATTGCTTTATGGATGGCTTTGCCCCCTTGCAGGAGGTATTATTATGTAGTGCCGGATATGACTAAAGGCTCAGAAATAAGCTTTTTTTAAAAAAGCTGTATTTTTGCCATTGCCATGCCCATGGGCGTGTGCTCCTGGGGTGTGATGCTTGTTTTCATCTGCTTGGGGAATGGCCTGTCAACCTGAATTACAGGAAACCTCCCCAGTGAAGAAAGACCTTATCATGACAGAGGCCCCAGGAGGGTTGAGGAGCCAAGGGAAGCCTTGCTGCGGGATCAGGCTGGTGTAAGAGCTGGTGGCTGGCAGGTGGCACTCACTGGTAGGGACACTCACTGGTAGGGACAGCCACAGAGCCAGAAGGGGGATCATGTATGGAGTGGGAATGGTAAGGGGGATCAATACATCACACGCTGTAGTCAGCAGCACCAGCCAAAGGCAGGCAGTGTTTAAGTCATGATGGACAAACAGCAGGGCTGGAGACAAAGGGAGGAGCGGGAAAGCATGGTGAGGCGGTGAGTGGGAGGCAGCAGCAGAGAGCAGCATGGAGCTGCGCTGGCGTGGCTGTGCACCTGATGCAGGGCCAGGCCCGCAGTGGCAACGCGCTCACAGCATGGTTTGTCTGTGCTGGGAGCTCTGCTGAGCGTATGGGCACGTTTCATCGCTTGGCGGTGTGTTAGTGAGGATCCTTGGTTAGACTTGGCACGTGCAAGGTGGCATTTCAGTTCTGTGACGTGTGCGTTAGTCGCTGCGCTGTGAACTTGCCATCGCCGCCGTGCAGCGCGAGGGCAGCGCGTGTGCCGCAAGGGCTGTGGTACAGCTGCCTCCTGCCTCTTTGATGTCTGCGTTCATTTAGATGCATCGCGCTGCCGATCTACTTTGTTGGGCTTTAACCTAACCGAAGAAAAGCCTTCAAGTGCTGCTTAAAAGGAATAAAATTATAGTTGTACTTTAGGGAGCAAAAATGATCTCTTTTGGCATTGTGCTGTTATTGCAAATGTGTGCGTGTGATTTATCCTAATTAAAAAAAATATGACAGACATAAGCCACAGAAATGTCTGTAAATGACACAATCTGGTCCTGTCTTTGTTTATCACTATCATAATATATTGCTGGCCTCCTAAAATTATTAGTCTCTGTGACTTGCTATCAGCCACCGACTCTGGCTTATGAAATATAAATGTGTGCAATAGTAAAGCAGAATGTGAGCATTTCAATGTAGGATTAGTGTTTCATTGGTTACGCTCGATCCTTTCTTTGTTGCTTTTTGTAAAAAAAATTATTTATTTTCTGCTTGTTTAGTGAGCAGGACACGATTTTTCTAGCTTGTAATTGAAATACAGAAATCTGGAGTGGTGTTCAGAATTTTCCCTTTCTTGGAGTGAATTAAATGGTTATCAATTACATAAGGCTGCCTCTATCAAATTAACACCAGTAATTTCCCTATGTGTGTGGAGTGAGTTTTCAGATCAAACCAGACCTCTGAAGGGATATACACTGCTGCATTAAAGAAAGATGCTGTGATATTCTGTATCAAAAAGGTTAAACTCATTGAATTCTATGTAAACACTCATTTTACCCCAGCTAACCTGTAAAGATTTCATTTTGCTTCATTTATCTTCTCCCTTACCCTATGCTAAACCATCCCCAGCTTCGATGAAAGAATCATGTCTCCATTCATTTCCTATCTTGCTGAATTGCCTTCGCATTTCCTATCATCTGCACATAATCCTATTCTCTCCATTATTGTCTTAATACCAAGTACAGCACAAGATAATGGATAGGCACTGTAATAACAGTGTGGCCTGTAGGAGCCCCTCGAGGGAAATATCTTTGACGCCGGTAGAATATTAATGCATCCTAGGTCCCTGATCTTCCTCTTTCACTTCATCTCCTGTTTTCTAAACTACATAATGACTTTCATATACATGACAAAAGCATTAGAACAGAAAAAGACTCATTGATGAGCAGCAGGGCTGTGTGATATTAAGAAGCACTATTCTCAGTTCTTTGTACAATTTTTGACCACCATCAGAGACAGTGTATGCAGGTAATTTCTGATTTGAATAGATACAGGCATAAAGAAGCATTATTGTACTCTGTTAATCCAAATGCCCATCACAGGCACTGCGTGAAAATGAATTAAAATGTAATTCTTCAATAATGCATCTGTCTACAGGATGATTTTCAGCAGATTAAAAACAAACAACTTGATATCACTTAGAAAGGCTAGTGGACTGGTTTTGAGGAGCTTAATCATCAGCAGATTATGAATGGAACAGTAAATCAAAGCAGGGTATGTTAAACAATGTAGATTGTGTTGTAGCGGCAATTTACTGTACATAATTTTTTAATAAAAGGGAAAAATTGATTTTTGTGAGCATAAACATTGAATCCTGTGAGAATTTAGCTGCTGTTATTGACAAGGGGAATGTAAAAAATGCTATTCTTGTCATGTAGGAGCAATAACCTTTCATTCCTCTTAAAAAAACAGAAGTTCGCTCCCTTTAGGGCTGCCTTTAAGCACAACTCCTTTTCTCTTTTTTTTTTTTTTTTTTTGTGACAAACTCTACCTTTTGTTATTATATTTTTCTGATGTATTCCTGATTCACACCCCCCTTCTCCGGCCCCCACCAACCAGGGTGTGCACCCTGGTGAAGGAGGGAACCCCTAAACTTTGCTTTTGCCCTGGAAGGAGCTTGCCAAACTCACACTGTGAACTTTTGCTTTTAGATGAAGATTTGCCAATAGACAACCCCTGCTGCTTTTTTGCAGGGTCTGGCCTTCACTGCTCATGGTGTTGGGTTTCAGGTGAAACGTCGGGTTGGGCGCTCTGCAGCAGCCCCATCTCCCCCTGCTTGCTGTCAGCTGCTGTAGGAGCAAAGCAGCTACTGACCATCGATCATTACAGATAATAGCTGAGGAGGAAGGGAGAAATTATTTCAAAACAAGGGAACCAAGTTAGGAGCAGGAGCCAAGCAGCAGTCTGGGACAGGCAGTGTGCTGGAGAGGAGAAAGTCTGGAATAACCAAGGGTGAGGACTAACTTATAAAAGTCCTGATGGAATGTGGTTTTGAGATTAAAATAATTTGAAAAGTACTTGAAAACTAGTTACATATGAAATCAAAGATTATGCCAATTTACACAAAATGCACAGATATCCTGTGATTTAAAAGGGTGGCTGTTTTCCCTTGTTTCCTGCTAAGTAAATGCTAAGGAGCATCTTCTAACTTCAGTGCTCAATCCTGACCCAGGCTTGCAAGGGGCTCTGGGGAGTCTGAGGAAATGTCAGGGTGAGTGACTGAAACCATACTAAAAGAAATCTGTCCCAAGAGGAAAAAAGGAGTCAATCTGTCTATTCCTGGGTCTACTGTTGTTTTATGCTCTAATTTTATTTTCAAATAAATAATTTGATTGGTTTCACTGCTTTTAATGTTATTTCTTATGTTTTGAACTCATCTGGTACTGTGAAATAGTCTAATATTGAATTATGCTGCTTCTGCATTTTAAACTGTGCTCAGCAGGGTGGAAAAATGCATGCAAATCTAGAAGACATTTCACTGTACATCAGAAACCTGAAGTTGTCCCTTTGAAACCTGGTAAAAACTATGTTAGCAAGTTCTGTTGCTATCACTATAAATGCAATGCCTTTTCTTTCACATGTGTTTACTTGCCAAGAGAAAAAGTGACATCCTGTGTGACACTGGTAGTGTGGTATCCCAGTTTATCAGACTGTAAACAAGAAGAGGTGAGAAAGAACTCAGTTAATTTGTCTTAGTATTCACTTAAAAATTGTTATGGTCTAAATTTAGGTCTGGAATCAAAATATTAAGGTGGGGTTTTTTTCACTTGCTCTTCAAAAATGAGTCAGGTGTATGGCTTTTGTTACTCTTCCATAGCTGTCCTAAAATGAGGAGAGAAAGTACTGTAAGATCATACTCTAAAAACAATACCTCTCAAAGTCTTCTGCAGCCTTGTCAAGAGCATTTGGGGCACTGCAGCCTTGGGCAACCATTCTCTCAGTGCTCTGGGAAGGTCCTTGTGAACCTCACAAAGCAAAGTTCACTTTACATGCTGAGACCTTTTACAGCTTTCCCTGTATTTGTTGCCTTTACTGTGTCTGTCACACTCCTATGGTGTTTGGTGTAGTATAGTAAGGTAGGAATTATTACTAACATGATGAATACAGGAAAATCAATGACCCGTAGCATAGGCTGGAGACCCAGTGTTATTGGTTTTGCACAGCTTAGAGATGGAGGCAAGAAGTTTTCCTTCCTCAGAGACAAAAAACCACCCTTGAGAGAAAGGAAATAATGGTTTTGGTTATGGTTTGGCTTCTTTTTCCCCCTTGATCCTGTAAACCTGAGGACATCATGTTCCCAGTCCTCAAAAGAGCTGTATCTTATACCTTGGATCAACTTTATCGAATGAAGAAAGACTTTGAAGGTATTGAGACTACTCTATGAAAGATAAAAATTGAGCTCTTTGTTTTCAGCCTTGGTTGTAGGTGAAGCCAGGCCAGGCAGGCCTGGAGCCTTCAGCAGTCAAGAATTTGTCCAGGTCATGAGAGCTGTTTCGGAACAGAGAGTGGATCCTGTCGAGGACTTTGAGTTGGCTGGTCACGATTTGGGAGGCTGCTGAATTCTGTTTAAAGAAAACCTCATGCTGGCTTCCATGTGTGCCTTTCAGAACCCCCCACTCACTTGGCTCCTGTTTGTTGTTTCTGACTTCTGACTTTCTAAACGCTGCTAATTATGCCTATTTTTTTCCTCTTAGTTATAATCACCTTCAGGTTTTTGACCAGTGAAAACGGGCTTTCTTTGTAGGGTTGAAATACAACTTTAATGTCTTTCATATACTTTGTTCTTTTCCTGATATACAACAGAGTTGTCCCTGGCATACCCCAAAGTTATCTTTTAAATTGACTTCTAACAATTAAGCTCAATTTTATCATTAAAAATAACTTTTATGAAACAGGAAAAACTGTGTTTATGACCCTTCTAGTCTTCTTTTTTTTTTCTTGTTAAAAAAATTCTGAATTCTGAAGTTGAACTTTTCAGTTGAATTTAACTATTATACCCAGGTTCAGAGCCTGTTATGCCTCTTCTTTTAAAATGTATATTGCTAGCAAGAAATCTAAATAAATTATCATAAGCCATTTTCTCTATTCTCTATATATGTATTTCTACTCTTAAGGAAAAAAATGCCCTCCATTAGAGTGTCTTTGACACTATCATTTTTCATATTTTAAGAGGTACTGCGTGTGCTCTGTGGGAAATACACTTGAAAGGATTTTATTTGTGATAGCAGTCTGTGTTGTTTCTAATCTTAATCCAGGCATCACTAATTTTGTGTTTGCAAGTAAACATGATAATGAATGAGAATCCTCCTAGCATTGTAATTGATGTCGCTCTTTTGTATTCTGGGTTTCAAATCTGTGTGTAATTGTCAGTGCCCTATAGAAATGTTAATTGTGTTGAATAATCCTGTTTGCCTTGATCAGGCTGGAGCAGTCCTAATCAGTGAGAAGGTAGCATCCAAGAAAGTTAAAAAGAAATACGACATTAAAATGATGCAAAAAACCTGGAGCTGAATAGGTGCAGCCAGGACAGAGAATGCTATGGGACTGGAGAAAAATGAACATAGGCTGAAAAAAGTGGCATGGGATTTGTTTGGTAGAAATGGAGGAGATTACCTAAAAGAGTGTAATTTGAAGCAGCTGCAACATGGAGAGCTGGGGCTGTGGAATAACATCTTCCCACCCTGGGGCTTGAAGGGGTCATTGTCTGTTCCTCCACATGTGCACAGGCATTTTGTGATGGTGCAGAAGGGAGGAAATATGACTACTTTTGGCATGATTGCTCCTTGAGCGCTGTGTACCCTTCTCGGTGCTGTGATAACTAGGAGGCAGTGGTGTGTGGATGAGGAGGGGCAGCAAGCAGGGACTGGGGGGGGTAAGGAGCTACAGTGGCTCGTGTGGTGCTGTTCAGAAAACTGCATTTGCTGCCAGGTGCATTGCTGTTTGACTATGCAGCTTCCTTGGGCTTATTCCTGTTTTCAGTAGAAAGAGAAGGTGCTGCAGTATATCTCCCAAAGTATTTGTAAATAACAATCAGACTTCTTTTAGAAATGGTGATTGCAAGCAAGAGTAGGGTTGCTGCAGTGCAGTTGAGTCAGCATATTCAATTTGGAATATGTTGGTTCACCAGGCTCTGCTACCTGTAGGACATCCGAACATGTGTTACTGAGTAGGATATGCAATCAAGTATGGTGTAGGTTCCTAATCAAAATCTCAGCTCTTAAACTGCAAATTTAGAAGTCAATGTTTAGAAGTCAAAAGTTAACCTTGTCATAGCAGTAAAAAGGAGCAGTCTGGATAATCATACTCATGTTTGCAGAGGAATAGGGGGACTAGACAATGTGTTATCTCAATTATAGATTCCTCTGAGCTTCCTCGATGAGGAGGGGGCAGTCAGTGAATTTGGGGAATAATAAAATCTGAATGTTGTAATCTCTGAAATCATACAGAACAAGATGCTTGCTTGAAGTTTGAATCAACATTTGTAAAACTTTGAATCAGTGCATTCATGATAACAGACAGCAAACATGCTGTGCTGAGAAAAGAAAAATTACTGCTCTAGAGCACAAAAATGGCTCTAGTTTGTAACTATTTGTTTATGTAATTTTTTTGGCCAGTTGATGCATTACTAGAATGCTTTGCTCATGTCATATTCAACTTTGGACTGCAAAGGCAAAGATTTTTGTAGGAAGACCTTACATAATTAAATTTAGGAAGCTGTTGAGTAATTTGTAATGATTAATGATTACTTTGTGGTTTATCAAGCATGCATACCAGCTACTATTTTTGCTCTTTGTTATTGGTTAAGCCTAGGTTGCAGAGTTTTGTTTCTTCACGATTTCTGGGTTATTTTTTTATAATATGTTTATCATTACTACACCCTGTATGGTAGAGATTACATACTAGTTTACAACCTCTTTACTGTGGTGTCATCTTCTTGATCATCCATTTTACTTTCTGGAGACTTGGATAGCTATCTTGGATAGCAAAGTGTAGGCAGAACTGTTTCTGGTGAATTCAAGCAAACTGAAACTCTGCTGTGTAGCAACACTGGGCACATTTCAAGGACTTCAGCAGGTACCTGCCGGGGCTCTGCTTCAGTTCACTCATTTCTGGTGTTGCTCTGTCAGCATCCTTTTTTCTCAGAGGTGTAGGACTACTGCAAGCTGCCCCTCAGACACTGGTGAAGGAACATTGGTTACTGGGGTGCCTTCTAATTTCAAAACGGGAATGCTATAGTTTTCTCCTTAATGGACTTCTAGACTCTACTAAGTAGAGATTAAAGTGAATTAAAAAAACTCAGCAAGAAATCTTTTATGGACACCAAATTTTGCACTCACATTAAACCTGTTCTCAAATCACTCCCTTGACTCCCTCCTGATATTTTTTTTCAGAACATGATTGATCTGATTAAAAGGCATTAACACCTTTTTAATCCCATCATCAAATTAATCCTGTTGATATTAGTATCTTTGTAATGAAATACTGAAAAAAATAAAATGTAATTTGGCCTTTTCAGATTTCCAGTGCAGCTAAACTGACATGCTGAATTGTACCAGCCTTCATGCTGTCAAGAGATGCCCCGAAAAAGCTCTTAGCCCTGATTATCCATTGGAACAATGGCTGTGTCTCTAATTTTAGACAGCTGCAAGCAGGGTGACTCTCTGTGAAGAAGCAGGATATTTTGTGCTTCATTCCCTTCTCAGGAACATGAACTGTTCTCTGCCTGCTTAAAGCCCTGCTGTTTACAAGCCTGAGATCTTCCTGTAAACATGTGCTTCTGCATCGTGAATGGCTTCAGCCTGTAGCACTGTCCTATTCACAAACACCAGCACTGTATCCTCGCCTCTCTCAGCACTCAGTGCCCTGCTGTTCGCACCTCTTAAATTCTTTTTATGTAAAAGCTGTGGTGTCTGACTGTAAGTCGTGTACTGCTGCCCTCTCCCAGAGAATGCTTCATGCTAGCATATACGTTTTTACTGGGTAACATTTTCTTTTCTCAGAAATTTGGAATATAAATGTTCCCTGAGAGCACATCTCCTAAATCAATGGTGTATTATCGATGGGAGTTAAGTTTTCATAAAAATACCATTGTCAGGCAAGATTTTGTACAGCAGCTACTAACTAGATGGGGAAAAATTGAAACGGTGAATAATTTGTTATCTACATATCCCTTATGACTTAACTGCACACCTGTAACTGAGGGCACTTCTTGTAATACTGCTTTTAAGTGGGAAAGTTACTGAATATAGGAAAAAAAAATCCTGAAGTACCTTAATCATAGAAGTAGCAGAGTATTGATTTGGAAGAGGGGATATGTAAAATACCTATTGAAAAAAAAAAAAAGAGAGAAAAATCCTGTGTTGAAGTTTCAAAACCCAAATGAGTATTGTGTGTGGAGATAAAGCATTCCCAGAGGCAAATGCTGCAAGAATATTGTTCTTGTAATTTTCTATTCATCTACATTACCTTGATTTTAAAATTTGCTCTTATAAAATCTATACATTTCAAGCTGCAGTGTGCTTCTATATGTTGCATCATACCAGAACAGGCTGTGCTTTGCTCTCTTCCAGGTGGAAGATGGGCCGTTCCTGGCACTGTTTTAAATTCCTCTGTCCACCTAATGGAAGTGATGACAGAGTAGATGCTCATGTCTCTCAGCGACCCACTCATTGTCTTCATTGTGGTTCTTTAATTTCCAGAGAATATTTTGGGCATTGCTGTTATGCAACCATCTGGTAGCTCTTGAATTTATGGAATCTGCCAGGGGGACATGTGCTGACATTCAAAAAGAGAGTAAAAGACTGTTAACCAAAATAGTCTCCCTCTTGTTTAATAGTTAATAGTTGGCTTGTAGTTCTCACATTAGAAAGCTCTTCTTTAGAAGTAAAAATCAAACTCAAAGATGTCATAAAATCTACTGTTCTTCATCAAGCTGTGCTCCAGCTGCTGGTTGACCTGCCTTCCTATGGATACTTCTACTATCAAACCGACACACAGTAATCTTTTTTGTGCAGTAAAACCTCTCTGCTACAAATTGGTGGTGCAAACCCTTGAACTGTACATAAATGAAGCTATGCGTATGATCTATTTGCCTTTTAATACAAAGATTTTAAACACATTCCATTAGGGTTTCCATCAGATGGAGTCCTGCAGCTGGTGCTTCTACCCCCTGCACCAGATGCAGCATCTCCACCTCCCCATGTGCAGGTGCTGTGGCAGGTCTTTTCTCTTTCCCTATTGACAGCAACCTCCAGTCAACCACAAAATGTTCCGATACTCATCTCACTTATTTCCAGCCTTTAGAAGGAAGGTGAAAAGGCAGGAGAAGAAAGCAACATTATAGAAAACAGCAGCAGAAATAACTTCATGAAAATGATACCAAGAGATCTATAGAACTGGAAAGATCAAAAGGTCCTGTTCCTAATCAATAACACCTTCAAGATAAATACAATGCAAAAGACAGGGGAATTATTCACCATCTGAGATAGAGGGAAGAACGAGGGCCTGAGGCAAATGCAGAAAAAGTTTAGTATAAATATTAGACCAAGTTCTCAATAGTATGATTTGCTGATGAAATTGTGTTTGTGATGTGCAATGTTTTGGTAAAACCACAAAATTCACTTTTGAATGCTTTTCAGGAAAAGGATCATGTCACAGCAGTACACTGGGGTTCTCTCTCCATCGTCCTGTGCTCAAACTCTGCTCATAGCCTGAATATACAGGATAATGTTTCTCCTTCCAGGGTAGAAAGGAAAGCTTCTCTTTCCAGCAAAGAGCTGGATAAGTTTTGTGAGATGCAGTTGAATATGGCATATTAAACGCACAACTGAAGCTTGGAATAGTGTGTTTTTTGATACAAAGTTTGGGAATGCTCCTGCTGCGGTGATGGGCTTTGTGAAGAGTGTGATGCACCTGGTGGAAGCTGCAAGACTCCTACTGAAATACGCTGGAAAGCCATAGTTAGTCAAACAGGTTAAGTATAACCTGAAATTTTCAGGCTTAAAAGATAGGCAAAATGAAAAAAGAAAAACGTTAGTTTCAGTGTTTTCAATGAAAACCTTTCCTGTTCTCAGGTCTTTCAACCTGTTTCATCCATGCAAAAAT
The DNA here is from genome assembly GCA_035583135.1 of Lophotriccus pileatus. NCBI lineage: Eukaryota > Metazoa > Chordata > Aves > Passeriformes > Tyrannidae > Lophotriccus > Lophotriccus pileatus. The sequence goes on from JAWWES010000006.1 coordinate 17,359,169, forward strand.
TAGTGTGCATGGTATGCAGAATGGAGGATATATCTAAGAATAAAAAAATAAGGTTTTTAGCTAATATTAACAGATGCCCACATCATGTGACTTTCTGTGCCTGATGTAAAGCTCTGTGTTGAGGATCAAGGAACAATGACCTGTCCTGGAGGAATTGCTCTTTTTTCCGTAACGAACACAGTAAAGAAGTAGGGAAAATATTGGAGACTATTGGTAGGGTAATTTTCTGTTCCTCTCTTAGATATTGTCCATTGGGGATGGAAGTCCCCATGCTGCACTTCTATGGTGGTATGTGGTGGAGAGCATGGAGGTGTGAGGGGGCATCTCCTGTGCAGTAGGCTTTCATCCCATAGAGTGTCAGCCTCTGCAGTGGCTTTAATGGAGCTCTGCTTTGTGTTGCAGTGTAGCGAGTTCCCAGGAGAGGGGGGAAAATGGGGAAAAATAAAGTTAGGTTTATAAAGCAGGTTTGTCCCTTGAGTGAGGAGCAATGGTGATGTATCAGTGACTGTACCAGGCTTTGGCTGTAGGGCTGTACATCCTCAACTGCATGTTAAAGATTAAGGGAAGTTTCCAATAGCCTAAACTGCCAGACTCTCTGCTTGTATTTCTGTGAGCTCTGGCTTGTGCCACAGGTTTGGGTTATGTTGTTTCTTGTTTACACAACCACTGGCTTCTTGGAGCATCTGCCTTTTGCTCACACCATGATTGAATTGTACAGGAAGAACATGTGTTTCTCAAATCTCCCTGCAGCCCTCTGGATATGACTGTTTTAAGTTTGACAAGGGGAGGCAAGGGTGCACATGAAAGCGTGCAGTTCTGAGTTTGTTCTTTTTGGTGCTTTCATATTGCAAAGATCAATAATTTACCTCCTGTCAGGTGAAACCAGGAGATTAGTTGCATTAATTTTTGAATGCTTTCATAGCATGTGTAAATTGATCTTACCTTGCCGAAGTTGTGTTTGCAGCCCTGCCATACTTTGGTGGCAGGAGAGCTGAGCTGTGCTGGCTGAATGTACGACTTAAAAAGAACTATATGTGAATAAACATAGCTGTTATAACAGGAGGCAGGGAATCATAAACAAACTGGTGGTTTGATGGGGCTGGGCACTGTTTTGGTTTAGGATGCTTATTGGATTTTTTACTCAAGGTAATGTTTCATTGTTGTTTGTTGTTTTCTTCTCAAATACACCTTCTGCTCTTGGTTTAGCTCATCATCTGTACATGCACCGCAGAGCTTTGAGATTATTTCCAGTGCTCTCAAAATAGCCAGTCAGCCCTTAACCCAGCTTTGTATGATTGCCAGTGCTTCCTGTATATGACAGGGGTGCACAAATGCTGGGCTAATGTTTGGGGGGTGGGGGTGGGGGTGGTATGTTTTCAGCTGAACCCAGAGCAAGTGGTGCTGCTTGTCCTGGGCGTCTTGGTGCAGTGGCACCGTGGTGGTTGAGGTACTGTGTGTGTTTGACCTGGTGGGCATTCAGTGGGTCTCAGTCTCCTCTTGCTTCTGCCTTGCTGCCCAGCCCAGGGAAATGGTTTTAAGTGCCTCTGACTCCTCCCAATTGGCTGTCTGGCTCTCTGCATGTAGGTTTGGGCTCATTCAGTGGGCTCCTGGCACTGAGGAGCAGTCGCTGTAGGAGGGGAGTTATGCCTGCCCAGCAGTATCTTTGTGTGGAGCAGAAGTGCTTCACAAAAGCATTTTTGCTCCATTATCTCTCTGCAAATACTATGCCTGGTAGATATTGTAGTGCCACCTAAAATGTTGCTTACTTACATTACTCTGAAAAAACGCTGGTGATAATCACCTACCAGCAGGCAGCAGTTCCCTCTGCGTTGAGAGGCATCAATTGCCTGCTGCAGCACTGCTCCCCTCCACAGCACAGGAACTGCCCTTGGCCCACGGCACTGCTCTCTGTGCTACCGTGAATAGATGTAATTCTCTGATCACATCTCTCATTTGTGCATTGATTTTGAACTAATGATGTGTTTGTGTGTGCATACCTAGGGGGAAAAAAAAAAAAAAAAGGAAATACTAGAACTCCTCCTTCATTTTGGACTGTATAGCTCAGAGCTGCTGTGGAGGTACTGCATGTAGCACTGCTGCTGTGCCTGGGTTTTTATGAAGTCTTTGGAAAGATTTAATTAAAACTGTTTTCTCGATTTCATCTTCTGCAGAAATGGTCTTTTAAAGGTTCTACCCATGGGGTATTGTTTATCCAATTTAAGGTATTTAAATGCAGAATATTATTCTGGTGTATTTATTCTGTAGAAATCTAGGCTTAATTTTTTGCCTAAACAACTCGCTGTTATATGAAGGAGATGCAGTCCACGTTCTGCAACTGCTATGAGAGGTGAGATTGAAATGAGGTTGACTCTCTTCTGCATTTTATCTAAAGCCTGCAGGTAACTTGGCCTTGTTGTGTCTGAACATCATAAGTATATATTATTTTTCTATTAAAACATTTCACTGTCATTTATATTGTTCTGTATTTAACTAAAATATGTTTGCCTCCTTGATATTTTCTCTAGTTGTGGTCACTGTGCTTCTATTCAGTTTTTCTACACAGGCTATTCACTCAATCTGTAGTGCTTGCTTTCAGGATTTTTTTATTAATTGAATATTATGACGTTCCTAGATGTTCCCACAAGTGCAACATGAAGACATACCTGTTGCATTTCCATTGCACCAGCACTCAGATTTCCCAGGTTTCTCAAATCACAGCTGACAATTCAGCAAAACTATGAAGTAACCTGTGCTGGTGCTGTAATGAAAACACCCACTGCTGTCCTGTACTGGAAATCCCATTGACAGACTCGGTTACCCACAGCTCTTTTCCCCATACATCATCCTGATCTCACAGCCTCCTCTGCTCCAGGGAATTTCTCACCACAAACACAACTGACTTTTCTTACTGAAAATTGAGCCAGAGCAAATATCTTTCATGATCAATTATGTTCACCCACAAAATATGACTGGCCCTTTTCCTCAGATCCCAGTCAATGCCTTCTGCTTTTAATTTGTTCTGCTTTCTACCTTACACTTATTTACTTCTGCAGCCATATTCCCAGGTCATTCCCTAGCCCTGTTCAAAGAGATCAGGTTTGGATCTCTCCTGTGCAAGATATCTCCAAAGTCAGAAGCTCTTTCTTTGGATAAGATGCAGTGCTTATATCTTTGCAGACTTTTTCTCTGGCCAGAAGATCATCCTGCTCAGATGCTGTTGGCCTGGTCCAGCCTGCTCCCATCTCCATGGGACTCTTTCTGTTCTTGCCGAGCTCCAGCCCTTGGTGAGGTCCATCTCCCCTGCATCCAGCCCTCTCAGTGGGCTGGACAGGTCCCAGGCAGACCCAGCTGGAATACAACTCCCTGACCAGCTCTACACACACTGCAGGGAACTGACCAGAGAAACTCCTGGTATGTATCTGATTTTAAACTTATATCCTTTTGAGTTACACTGCACAAAACCATACAATAGCTCCTATGCTTACAGTATAATTTCCCCCTATTAGTTTTCCTTTCCTCCTGTGGCGCCAGTTCTGTATTGTTATTCATTTTATGTATCCTTTATCATATTTGTCAGTAAGTCTCCAGCAGACACAAAGCAGCAGGGTTTGTTTGCAGCAGTACAGCTAGCAGGGCTTGGCAAAATAGCAGTGTAAAATCATTTGCATTAGAGCTAATAAAGACAGCTGGAATGGGCCCCAAAATATGTTCAATAAACCAATAAGAGTGACTGCTGTTTATACTCCTACTTCAGTAAAACTAACTGGTTTTCATTCAATGTTTATAGTACTGTAATTGTGTGGTGTAGTATTTTACTGCAATTTAAAACTAATATAATGGTCAATGCCTGCCTTTAAATGCCGACAGTTTGCTAACAATTTCCGGTCTCATGCATCATGCATTTTATTTCCTCCATATAAGGGTAGGGTGAATGCCTCACCATGTAGTTCACTGTACCTCTTGGTAAATGCTGTTTCTTTTATTGTGGCCATTATAACTATCACTGTGAAGAATAAAAGCATGTTGCTTTTTTTTTTTTTTTTTTTTTAACCCCAGTTATTGTTTTCCAGAAATCTTCTGGAGGGTTAGAGAGATCATACTTTAAGAAAAGAAATAAACAAATTAACCAATTAGTAGAATTATTTTGAAGTCTAGATGCTAACATGCTCCTGTAGCTTCCCTCTGCATTCCCCTCTAGCAAGTTCAGCTTATCTATCCCATGGAAATGATTTATTTAAAATAGAAGTGTCAGACCTTGAGACAATAATATCCTACCAAATCTAAATGTCTTGAAAATATGTGCTTATTCTGAAACATGCGCATATTGGCTTCCGTAAAAGAACATGCCTATTCTTTAGCTTGTTTGATGCATGCCAGCAATTTTTTACAAAGAGGATAACTGAGAGACATTCTTAATAATAATGACAAATAAATAATATCCCTTTCCCACAACACTTGACAATGCAAGGATGCTGTACAGGATCATTACAGGCAAAAATAACAGGCAGAATTTTACCTCTACCCTGTGCCATACATGAAACAACAAATCAGTCCATACTAAGTTCATTTAGCCATATTTTACATCTTCTAGAACTGGAATTGTGTAGCCTACAAAACAATTTATATTTTATCTGTACCATCTAATTAATTAAATGGCCCCAGAGTACCAGACTCACAAATCTCGTTAATAGCTGAATACTGAAATAAAGGCTGTTCACCCCTACTAGAATAATATTTGCATATCTCCACCTGCGATGGGTAATAAGTACCTGCCACAAATCAGAATTATGAATTTTGCACGCCTAACAAAACCGCAGGGGAAATTATACCTCAGACATTCCATAATAATTGCAGCTAAGCTGTTTAGTGCCATCCACTTATTCTGCCTGAAGTGTTTAAAGCAGCAACAGTTGTAAATGAATTCAGGCACACATTCAAGAGAAAATGTTTTAAAAAGTTTTTCTGTCTTGCCATATGTAATTATCTTTATAGAAATGTTCATCTACAAGTTATAACATGCTCACATTTAAAATTGCAAATTAAAAAGTAAGCTCCTCCAATTTAAGTACCTTTTTTAAAAGCGTCTTTTAAAGTTTATTCTGATGATACAGGAAAGAGTTTGGGCCATGTTTATCCTATTGGTCTCCCAGAATTGGTGATCTGGTCTATAAACAACTGCAGCAAGGGGCCTGATTTTCCAGTGCTTCTTTTCCCAATAACTAGCAATTCCTGGGGGAGAGTTAACTTTTAAAGCTTAGACAGAAATATACAGCAATGTAGATAGTCTTTCACTGGCCAGGGAATTGGGACATTAAAGCAGACAGCATGAGTTGCCTCTGGTTTGTTTATTTTCATGACAGGAATGGAAACTGCCTATGGAGAGAGCTGGGAAGGAAGAGCAGTGAGATGCTGGTGGTCCCAGCTTCTGGATGGGAGTGTAACAGAATGATAATGCCCATAATATAGTGGTTTGACTTTGAGAAAGACCAAAAGCTCTTTATAAGCACAGGTCCTGCTCAGTTACCCTCATTAGGACAACTCTAGGAACTGGACCATGTTTTCCTTCAGGAACACAGATCGGTCTGTGGATTTGGTATGACTCCATCCTCTTTGTGTGTATCTGCTACTTGTGGCACTGTGTGACAATTCTCACTTTACCAACAGAAGCATAGAGACCAGGGCACAGGCAGTGTTTTGAAGACTTAGTAGCACATGGCATGTTCCACCTGTCTCCAAGTGAAGATACGAGGACACAGGATAGCACCTGTCCCTGTGGAATTGCTGGTCCCAGCCTGTCTCTCTGCAGGAGCTGGCAGGGGACAGGTCTTTGCTACTGCAAACATGAGGCATTAGGCAGCAGACTGGTAGTGACAGCCTTGCTGTCTCTCATGATATGCATGCATGAATCATTATATTACAGACTTTAGAGAAGGCAACAGACCAACAAAAAGAACTCCTCCTTCACTCCGGTTCTCACTCAACCCTTGGTGTTTTATAGAGCTGTGCTTTCCCTTTCTGCAGCAGAGGTGAACAGAGCCAAACCTGCTAAGTCTGAACTGTGTTTGTGATCACTGAAATCAGCTTATCGTTTTAAAGCTAGTCTTCTGATTTTGGGGTCTTTTCTCTCAGTAATGCACATCATGGGCAAGCCTGGGTATGCTCATTTAGGCTGAAGGTGGCAGTACACTGGAGAAAAGTGAGACACAGGGGAACCCCATTTGTATCAGATGAGTAGGGCAAAGACAGCCCAGAAGACGACATTTTGATGGCAGGTGCAGACGAAAATGTCCCCAAGGAAACCGTATCCTGGAAGTGGGCTGGCAGTTTGGGTAGGCATTCAAATACACACATTTGTAGACAACCAAACTCACCTGAAGGTTGGATTTATGTTATTTTAACACCAGTCACTGTATGCAAATATAACCTTGTTAAAATGCTTGCTGTCCCTCCAGAAGAGGAGCAGGAGAAGCTAGGAGAGGATTGCTCCTGCAGAAGCAATGGTACCCTCTGCCAAGCCCTGCCAGTGGCACACAGCCCCCAGGGAAGGAGGCCCTAGGGCACTGTGGCTCCTGTGCCTATAAACATCCCCATCTGTATGCCACAAGGGTAGCAGTCATTTTGCCAATGTTTTTAGTAAAGGATTAAAAAATAATTAGGGTCTATATATATTCAAAAGGAAGGGGCACAGTGCTGCAAGTCACAAGCAGATGATTAAGTCAGATTGTCTGATTCTGCCTAGAATGACAGCAGTGAGTCTGAGAGTTTAGGAAAATAGCAGATAGCCTATTACCATGATGAAGTGCAGCTTAAAACTTCATTTCATATTTTAGAGGACTAATAGATGAGGTCCCTATGGATTTTTTTTCCTATTACATAAAATGGCTATAGAAACTGAACCATAATCTTTCACTAACTTACACATTAGCCCAGGGCAATAAAGATGTTTTTATTGGAGGCAGATTTCATGAAAAGTTGTTCGGTTTTATCTCTGAATACTGAACTATGCTGAAGGCATTTAAGTATCCTGTTGGGACACTGTCCTGGAAAGCAGTTACTCTCAAAAGGACAGTGAGGTCATTGGAAAAGCTCTATTTTCTGCCAGAGGATCCTGCCCTTTCTTCTCTGCTCATCTGCCATTCTTTTGCCTGAGCTACGAACAGAGGCCAAGTCACACTCTCAGCAAGCAATCCCTGCTTGCCTTCTGATGGATTCAGATCTGGCACCAGCCAAATGTGTCTGAAAGGGAGGCCCTGGTCGTCCTGCTTGCTTTCCCGAGTTTTGCCAAGTCCTCCTTCCTCTCCTTCTGCCAGCAGTGCAGGATCCTCTGTCTCTCCAGCAAGGTTGCAGGTTTGCTTTTCAGTTCACACCTCTTGCCTGGGCCATTCCCAAAAACAGCAGGCTGGTACCCTACTGTAAATTGCCACTTTTCCCATCTTGTCTGGTAACAATTAAAATGCTTACCCCAACTTCCACTATCTTATCTTGATTTTTCACAGAATCCTTTTCTCTAACCTTGACAAATGCAGGTCTAGCTAGTTCCTGCTATCCATCCAGAGCATTGTGGCAGCCATCCCTTCTCAAACAGCTTGTGCTGTCCAGACTGCCTCCCTCTGTGCATACCTCCTTGCTAATTCCCTTGATTTCACAGATAACGTAATCTGCTTGTCGTCTTCCACCCATCATCCATCACTTGGTATCAACCTGTGACTGTCTCTTGGCTCTCACTGTCATTACAGGAGAGTTACATTTTCTATCAAGCTCTTCATGTCTTTTCCTCCTATTCCTGCACTTTCTCTCCCTTCAGTTGGCAGTGACACCTCATAAGCCTTCTAGCTGTGATTCATCATTGCATGTTTGTCTCTGTGGCTTTTATGTTTGGAGGACTGTTGCCAGTTCAGGGGTTCTGTCTTCCCCATAGGTGATCCCTGTTCCCCGCCCACCCCCCCCACCTTGCCCCGGACACTCATCTCTCTTCTGGGCTTTGTTTTCCAGTTCCACTCTTGTAGAATCTCAAATACATAGAGAAGATGGGAGAGTATCCCCTCTCTAGAGCCAAAGACTTTATAACCTGTGCTAGTAGCTAATAACATCAGAAAATGCTAATTTACTGCTATGGAAATGCAGCAGTGTTTGGTCTTAGCAGCAGTGTTACTTTGACTTAGCCCCTTTCCAGCTGTATTTGTGTCAGCTGGCCTCTGTCTGAAAGGCAGATGAGGAGTTGGTGTTAGTGGTTTCTTTCCATAAACTATTATGCAGAGAATAATCTCTGATTGATGAGGTCATGCCCCACTACCTTACAAAGAAACACATGTGTCTCTCCTAGATTTAAACCTAAGGCCATACTTGGCAATCAGTCAGCAGTTTCCCATTGATTGTGAGTGGCAGGGATTTTTATTATGCTTATTTTTTATTTTATTTCCTTCATTTATCTAAACCTACCAAATATTTCTGTTTAATCTTTCAATCTATAAAAAGTACAGATTTCATCTTATATGATGCTTTGAGTATGTACGATAAAAAATTGGTTTTCGCTTGCATTTCCCATTCATATTGTAATTTTTTGTTCAAGCTTAAGCAGTCCACGTTTCATTAAAAAACCCCACACTATTCATATTTCTTTCATCCCTTATAAGATGGTAAAAGCAATGTTGCTTTGATGAAATTTGGCAGGTAAGAGGATCTAGTTGAATCATCTCAAACCCCTGGAGTTTTGGGCCTCCAGCTATTATGGTAGAGCAGCTATGAGTATTCAAAAATTGGTCCTTTGTTTGCACTGCATTTCCAAGCCATCTGTAGCACACAAAAGCCACAGCTCTCTTTATAGTTCAGAATGAATATTTAAAAGTTTAGTTTTAGATTTTATTTGTAGCACTTCAAATCTCTCTATCCCATCTGTCTTGTGTCTCAGAGCAGTTACATTGAACTGTACTAGGCAATGTCAGTACTTGGTCTTACAACTGGAGGTAAACCCTGGTTCCTTCCCCTTTGGTATCACAGAGTATGCACATGTATGATCAGGATCTGCGTAGAGGACTCATAGCATATGGTTTTATTTATTCACATGCACTAAATTATTATGTAAGTATTAACAAGCAGCTGCAAATATCAAGCCATCCAGTCTGAAACTTGCTGTATGCTTCTGTAGGGTGACAGAAAATAAAAGCAACTGCGTGAGTGCTGCTGGCTCTGGATGGTGTAGAGTGGCACCCTGGAGTGGCCAGCAGCATCCATCCCAGACCGGGCTGCCCCTACGTTGTGAAGCTGTCCTTGGACCCGCACACTGAGCCTCGGCTTTTGTAACATGGCTGGGAAGCGACAAACGCTCCGAGGAAAAGGGAAAGCACAAGGATATGTCTCAGGGTGAGGATACTCCTGTCAGCTGGTGTGGAGGAGGGAAAGGGGTTGGAACTACTCACTTCAGCTGGTGTTGGCGTATGTATTCACATAGCTTCCCATATACATGCCTGTTTATTTCATGGAAAATTTGGCAAGAAGCACAGAGCTTCCTTAAATTACAGAAAAATAACTCATATTAATTTATCCTGTTAGAGTATCATCATCTGCTTGTATCAGATTCAGTATTCTGTATCTAAACATCAGCTGCATCTGACAACAGCATGCAATTTTTTTTCTCTTCTATGTTTAACCAGATACCTGAAGTCACCTCTTCTGAATCAGTGGTGTGAAAAGAGAAGCAACATATCTTTCACAAAAAAGGGAAAATCATCTACCTCTCATTAAGGCACTCTTCAGTTCTGGTAAATTGTTCATTCTTTCTTTTTACTCTGTGCCCTCTCCTGAGTTGTAGTGGGATGTTTGTTAGACTCTTTAGGTGTAACTGAATCATTGCCTTTAATGGAGTTCTTCTCTTTGATATTATTTAATATAGAACTACATAAATATATAAGTTTATATATATATACATATGTATGTATATCTGTGTGTATTGCCATCCCTTTCTGGAAAAAATGAGCAAAATATGTATGTTAATACGTATCACTATGAAAAACTTCTGTCTCAACAAGATTTTAAATATAGCAAACATGTTGCAATTCACCATGACAAATCTGTCCTAAGGGTTGTGTTGTCCTCATATGAAATGAAATGAGTAAATGAATGAAGACTTTGGTATCCTGAACTGAGGTCTGGGAATTAGCTGAAAAAATGGACCTTGTAAAGACAATGGTTTATGTTCTTAAGAGTATATTATGTATCATCATCTCATCAGATAAAATTAAAGTAAGAATTATTCAGGTCATTATATTGTTACTGTTTAAAAAAATTAAAAATATTTATTTTAGAATACATGCAATTCTGACATATTTGATAGTGTCACAGAATATTTTGAGTTGGAAGGGACCCACATGGATCACAGATTCTTACAGTTATTTAGACAGATCGTTAAAGAAAGCTGTGTGCAAGTCTGGTAGGCATGTGTTTTCATTCTCACTCAGGTTGTCCATGAGGCCAGATTCTTGCTTTTCCAAAGATGAGCACTTTGTATAATATCTTAATTAAATTTCTCACTGATCTGTGAAGATTTATACCACTTTAAAGAACAAATGGAGCAATGAAGAAAGTAATACATTTTTGCTGAACTGAATAAATCATAGGAAATAAACTGTTGCTTCCGGTAGCACTGCCTCTGACACAGAGCTCTGAACCTCACTGGGAGTCATAGGTGTGTTTCATGGCTGCATTCACATGAAAATAAGGGGTGTTTTAGCAGTGGTGGGTTGTACCTTTTCCTAATGAAAGGCAGCCTTACCTTCGGGCTTTGTATTTCTCTACATTTTCCTGTATGAGTTTTTTTCTTAGGCTTTAAAATAACAAACTTCTCTTTTCCACAGACCTCTGTCATCTCCTGCCAGTGCTTCCTGGAGAATAGGTGGTCACAAAAGTGAACTGTGTTTCTGATTGCTTGTGATATCCAACTCTTGAGTCCATGCACTGCCTCATGCAGCCATTACTGTTGCTTCAAATAAGTAGCCCAAAGTAAGTATGAGAATTTGTCTTTAAATGTTGTTTTGGATATTTTTCAGTTGGGCAGCCTTTGTCTGGCATGGCTTAATAAGAGACCGAAAAATGTAAAATCATATAATGTGCCTAAAGCCCTTTTTACTGAGACCAGTTCAGCTCCCATGGCTGCAGTAGTGTCACGGGCATGGGCAGGTGATACATGCTTAGAACTTCTTGGGGCTGGGAAAGGATTCTGCTGGAGTTAAGAAAGGTATGATAAAGGCATTTATTGATGGTAAATTCTTTCTTGTCAATAGTTATCTAAAAGCTCCACCTCATTGTATAGAAAAGGAAAATAAACGTTTATCTTCAGATTTTAAAATCTAAGCTATAAAGATTTTTGAGGAGAGGTGAAAAAAAATTCACCTGTTAGTTTCCTTTACTTTGGGAATGAGTGGGGAAAAAAGAATTTAGGGAAGATGGGAATCAAAGGTCTTCTGGTTGATGCTCTGAGTTAGTTTGTTAAAGACAAAGCTTGCAGAGTGTTGTTTGCTAACACAGGCTAGCTACAGTTAACTGGACACCAGGGTTCTGCAAAACTCTTCAAGTGAGGGAAATAGTCAAGAGAAGGAAAAAATGTCACTAATTTCCCTGTAATAAAATCTCTAAGTGGAAAACATAATGAAACCTCAGACCATGTCTTATGAAGGAAAAGTATTTAAAACCAAAGACAACAAAAAATCTTTCTCTGGGGAGCTCTGTACCCTTTAGTCTCCAGCTGACCTATCTTGCCCTGTTGGAAAGGCCTGAGCTCCCCAGCGAGCTGCCAGAGCTCTGGAAGCATCTGGCAGCCTTTGGTCTGACTAATACTTAGAAGTCTCTAGGGCTGCCTATAGTCTCAGGAAATATATAATTTTTTTTCATTTATTCTTTTATAAAACCTTTGTTCCTTCTACAGAGGTGTGTGCCTGATCCATTGTAAATCTTTGTTCTACATGGTGTTTTTAATCCCTTTGCTTTGTGCATATAAAAAGCTGCAACTTTCCTGTGCTTTGCCCATCTTTATCCTCAGCAGTGAGGTTCCTCCCACAGCAGAAAGTCAGCAGGGTGGAATGGCTGCTCCTGCCCAGCTGCTGCCTGTCTGTTTGTGCAGCTATCCAGACCTGTTCAACTTTTTCTGCTCCGTAGTGCATTTAAATATCAAGGTGCATTTGGTTCTAATCCAGGATTTCCTAAAATGGGAACCTGGAGTTAGGTAGTATGCTGAAGCTCTGACTGGTCTCAAAAAAGCTTTCTCACAGTCTGAATTTCACAAGAGATTGTTTTTTTGGGCATCTCAAGCATTGGTTTAGGAAGTTTTAGACATCCAGATTTTGGCTCTGGCCCCGCCAATCCTGCAGGTACATGGTGGGACTACAAGCTGTAGTCTCTCTAAGTAGAAAGATGTTCAAATAGGGTTGATCTCATCCAAGTGTATCCTGCTTCTCTCTCCTGCCTTGCACACCAGGAACAAGCAGACAATAGCAGTGTTTTGCACTGAGTTCGTGCTGTCTGATTGCATAATCCAGCTGCTTCAGTGTAAATCAGAAAAGATTTTGAAAATGTGCAGCTATCAAGTGCTTTCAGAAAAAGCATTTAAAAATACAGGAATTCTAAGATTTTAAGAGAACATATAACCTGAATTTTTCAGTTAATTGCACCCGTTTTGTCATCCCCTTCAAAAAGTGAGACCTGGGGCTGCTGTGTGGCTGTGCTAAAAAAGCCAGCACGTGTCTCCAAGGGCTTACTTGAAGTAATTTTTCTTTTAACATGAACTAGTGTAACCAAAGGACCCGTTCCGTTAGGACAGCTAATTCTGAAACATTCAGAAAACTTTCACTGTCAAATATGTTGCATTTAATGCCATTTAATATCAAGGAGTGAGACCAGTCAGGGTGGGAGGAGAAAGATGGCTGTCTGTTAAATCCCAAACCCTATGAGATAGCTGCTTTTCCTGCCCAGAAATCAGCACTGCGGTGCTTCAAGGAGGAGGAGGGATATGGAGGATGAGGTAGAACATATTTTGGCTGTTCCTCCAGCCTGGCCTGGAGCATCCCTGCCCCCAGCTTGAGGAATGTGCTCCTTGGGAAGAGGATGGGGAGGAGTGTGGGTCCAGCTGGGCTGTATCTACAGAATAGGGTTGTACTCGGCATTTTGTGAGGCTGGCATGTGCTCACGCTGAGTCTTCAATTGCACTTCCAAGCCTGGTATGGTCTGTGCTAAATGCTGGAAGAGGAGAAACTGAAATAGAGACACAAGGGCAAGGATGATAGTTCTCACTCCCTAGTATTGGTGTATGTATTTTTTTACCCACTGTAATTTGTGAATGGCCAGGTCAGGTCAGAAAGGCCCTTCTGTGGAGCACGGCTGAAGCAACAGTCTGGATCCAGCTCTCTGGTGTTGCCAGCCTACCTCCTATCCTTGTCCTCCATTAGGAAGTTCTACAGGTCACCTCAAAATGAAGAGGACAAAAAAGGTACATTTGAAGTCGCAGCATTAAGGTGTAAAATAACCAGAGGATTTTATACATTTTTAATTTTTATTAAATTTTTCCTTTCATAGGGTGATGACCATTTGGTGCCCTGTAGCTAAAGTTTAAATAAATACTTGTGTAAATTTTGAAAAAGAATAAATGGTAGACAATGGGGGTTGGTTGGTAGTGAGGATGATTAATACTGGAAACAAGAATATGCAGCTCAAACCACATGCGTGATTTTCGTAGGTCAGTTTAGGAAGTTGCAGAGAAGGAGGATATTCAAATATTCACTTGCTATTGTAAACCCAAAGGGATTTTAGATCACATATTCACTGAACTTCCAGAATTCTATCAGGCTGTATGTATGCACTTGTTAGTCCTTAAACTAGTAAGATGTCATTAAAACATTCATTGACACAGCCACTGTCTATGTTAGCTAGACCTTCAATATTACTAATTCAGGCCTTCCTGCATTTGCATGCAGCACCTCAACTACAAGGCTTTAATGCTGTTCTCTGTTTTGTTCTGCTGTCAGGTATTCAGCTCTAGTGTCTTCTTCACTGAAGAATTTCTATATTACAGCTCTGAATACAATCTGCTTTGTATGCTTGTGAACTAGCTCTAGGACTTAAAAAAAACTATTTTATATTCTGCACTGGTTAATTTTTCATTTCTCTGGCACCTTGGTGAAAAGTAGTCAACACAGTTAACAATATACATTGTGCAACAATAAATATTTTATTGGATATATAATCTACACAATTTACAAGTTTGATTTTTCTCTGGGAGTTTGAATAAATCCATAATTTTGAATATTTGGTGAAACCTCATTTTTTATAGTATACTGCTCTATAATCACTGGAAAATGTATGATTTGATTTTTAATGGGAACTATAGACATTACCTTCATTTTTCCTAACATTGCTAAACTCTAATAAAGCTATTTTATAGGGAGAGTAGACTGGAGAAAGAAATATGGAGTTTCATCCTGGGAACAGTATATAATTCACATGCTAGTAAATTATAGTGTATTCCTTACACAAGATAACATTAAGGAGTTCCTTTTTTTAAAATATGTCTAAATACTTGTATATCTAGTTTATATATGAATTTGTTGTGCAGTTATTTGGTTTTGTTGTGTTTTCTGGTTTATTCTGTTGGAATGAACAGATTTCTTTATGTATGTCTAGCTTGTGGTTCCTATCCTTGTCTTAAGTCCATTGTAATTAAGGAAAAAATCCTATTGTTTTCTGCTCTAGCATTTCCACTCTAGACGTACAGATTTATGTTTCTGTTCATGGTTTCATATACAGGAATGTAGCAGTGGAGATTGTTTGGTTTCTTTATATATTAATAGATTGGGCTTTTACTGTTGCCCACACCTAGAAACTATACTTGATCCAGGAGACAAAAAGATAAATTACTCCGTATGCAGGGTATTGAATTCCTATCACTGTATTGTGATATATTAATTCTTCTTTAATGCATTTATCCTCACTGTGTGCCTGTGAGATAGGGAGTCTAAGTCATAGTTGTCTCAAAGATTGGGGATTAAGCCACAAAAAACCCCTAAGCAACTCAACCAAGGCTGCACAGGATGTTTGTAGCAAAAGAGTGAGAGATCACAGCTCTGAGTGGCAGTGTTAAGTACGGGATCACCCCCCCGTGTTCCGAGGCTTCAGTTCTTGCCTCAGAAGCTATGCTTTCATTTTGTTTAAATGAAATTCCATTTGAAATAAACCAGCAGTTCTAAATGCAAGTACCATAGTCTACAAGACAAACAAGGGATTATAAATACCCTATTACTGAGAATGTAATTCCACCCCATTTTCCCCTGTTACTTTTGCCTTTTTGGAACTATTGACCAAGTCTCCTGATGGAGCACAACAGCATCAGTGCCTATTTGAATATAAACAAGATTATGAAAAGAAGATGTGGCAGCTGATGATTGTGGATGGGTTTCAAGCACATAGGGAGAAAAATATTTTCATGTCCTCCAAAGGATGAGCAAAAAAAGGAGAAAATAAACAATGCCTACCAGAGCGAAGTTACCCAGCATAGCTGGCCGCATTTAGGATGGTGAATACTTTCCAGAGAGGGAAAATGGAAGCTCAGGTGCTCAAACAATTTGAAATGAGACTGGCAAATGTGTTCAGAAAACAATTTGTGATTAAAGTGTGTCTGTTCTGATTCTGAAGTTTGTTTCTGTGAAAGAAACTCACGTTTGGTAACGCATTTCTTCCAAAACTGGTAGCCTAAATATTGATGCATGTTTGCAAAATTGTGCAGTAGGTGCACGGATTAGCTCAAGGTTCAGAATTCCCTCGGGTAATGGGAACTATAAGTTGTTTCTCCCAGATGAAGATAAATGTGTTTTCTGTTGACAAAATAGTCGTTTTTATTCTCATAATGGAGGACTTTAATACTGCTTCTTTTAAATGTCATCCACCTTCCCAGTATCTTTCTTTTCCACCTTATCTGCTCTCAAAAACTCAAGATGAAGAAGTAACCTTACTGAACATAAACACTTCTTGAAGTTTCATTAACCTCCTCTAGCCTCTTTGTGTGCACTTAGTGACTAGAAGATCTTTACAACCACTTTAAAAGTGATTACTGTTCTGGCAGTACCCTGCACAAGGCTTACTGTCTTGCCATTGAACTGAATGGGCTGTGCACAGGACACTATCTTGTGTTTTAGCTGGGAACAGTAAGGCACAGATAAAGGAATTCAATCATCTTGCTATGGTAAGTGTAGCAATTTCTTTGATTTTAGACCTATGGATCTTTGTGTAAAACTCCTTCTGTATTTTCTTCTTCCTTTAATATCCACCTTTTTTGTCTCTAATCATCCTTTCCCAGTTCTTCCTTTTCCTTGTTAAAGATATGGCTGTCACTGGGCTGCCCCTTGCTTATCATCAGCAAACCCACCTTTCAGAAGGATCTACCTCTTTTCCATGTCTGAAGTCAGTAAGATTTAGCCTTGTCATTCTTTATGAGAGTCCCATCATTGACTTTAACCCCATGGTTGACTGCTGTGTTATGCAGAACTAGGCAGGCTGCAAGGATGTCAGTTGTGGTATTGAGTCTGTGCTTTGACAATTGGAAAAGACACTGAGAATGAGATTTCACAATCCCTGAAGACCTTTGAGTGATCAATGAATTCTGAGTAAGTGAACTAGTAAGTGAACTTCTGCTGGTATGAGGGCAAAATCAAATTAGATCCATCAGCTGTATCTGTCTTGGATAGCCACTGTTGCCTAGAAATTATACAATAAAAAAGTAACTAAATCGGATGTATGAGACAGGGGATCAATGATGTGTTAGAATAAATGAAATGTAGCAGTAAATCAAGCACCTAAAATATCAACCATATTGTAAAAATCTTGACAATTAAGAGACAGTTTTCTATTTGCAAAATTCACAAAAATTAGGACTCAGCAGAGTGAGGAATAGATCTTGTTCAAAGTTTGCTTAATAAACTAGTAATGTTATGAGACTGAGCTTTGATCCACTCATAAGATACAGGCTCATCACATTACAAGGCAGCATTCTGATGTGAAAATGCTTGTCTCATTATTAATAATTGACAGAGCACATGATGTTATTCACTACAGGAGCCTATTAACTGAGCACTGGCAGCAGGATATAGTTGCAGGGAATAGCCTGTCCCTAAGCGTAAAATAAAAGGCATTAACTAATCTATGGAGTTTCCATTCAGCTTTTTGGACAGTGTCCACCTGCCACAGTGGGAGTAGATTACTGTGGTCAGTCTGAAGAACAACTTCTCAAGGTCTTCTACCATACTTTCAAGCTACTGTCCAAAATTTTGCGTTTAAGGAGGGAATTTTGCTGCTGAAGTGGGGCCACTGACTACAACTAGTGTTTATTAGTTTCTATGAGTATTACAGAAAACATCCACCAAGGATCAAAGCTGCTTGTGATTGGCCATATGCCTGTGTTCTGTGATGTTCACCACTTTATTCCCCCTCTGCCTGACATGCAGATGAACACGGGTCATTGAAAGAGAGCTGAGTAGGATCTGGTGATAGCTATAACTTGAGAAAGTTGAAGTAATAATTCTTCATTCAAATCTGAATTAATAGCTTCACCCACATCCTAAGTTACTATGTAGAGAGGTAAGAACCAGAAAATTCTTTTTTGTTTGTTTGGATTTTTTTGGTCACATCAGAGAAAGAAATTATATTCACAATTTATAACTCTATGGTCCTTAATTGGTTTACAATCAGTCTGCAATTTTTCTTGTTTCTTCAGGGACAAGAAAGCCTAAAATATCCTGGTTTGTCATTAAAATTATCAGATTTATAGAACCAGTATCATGTAGTCAGTACAGCCTGTTCTCCCAAGTGTCAGGCAATATTGATGACATGTCTGCCAAAGGTGGGTTAGTTGGTCCAAACTGCTGAACAGTAGCAAGGGTACTGATGTCAGGGAAACAGAGCATTCTGTGCTAGAACAGAGCTTGGAAAGTGATGTGGTCTTTTCACCAGGAGAGAGGGAGGCGAATGTTGTTTTCTCATTGAGGTTAATCTTATTTATAAACTGTAAACTTTATGTCAGTTCAGTTGCAAGATGAAATTTTTTCCTAATAATAAAGCAGCAAATGACTTGTAGATATAGTGAGTTACAGCATCCATGGCATGTCATTATGATGTAGCAAATGGTCCCTATATGATGTATTATATTCAGACTAAACCTATTCTTCTTCCCTTCTTAATTAGCAACTAAAAGATAAATAATTTTACTCTCACTGCAGCACAATAACAACCAGGGCAAGGCAATGACCAGTGAGCTTTGCCCTAAATCCTGTAGCAATAAATGTTCAAACAAAAAAATCCCCCCACCCCCACTCCTTACTTTGATTTATTAACTTGAGATGAATGATTTTGCTGTCAAAGTCTGTCAGTGCCATGCAATGAAAATAAAATCGGTGGCAGTGCCTCATGTGTGAAGCCCTCATAGTATCTAGCCTTAAATATTAGCACTGAAACTCCAACTCTAGCCTGCTCCCCACCCCCATTCATTAGCTTTCTAAATCCTCCTGTCTTTGTGGAATCACTGCAGCAAGTTGAAAATGATATATGTAATGAAAACCCCTGTCTGCCTAGCACAGAGAGGGTGGAGAAACAGCCTTTGCTTAGCAGTCACTGCTGTGCTGATTCCAGCAATGATTAGTGCAGACTTTGTTAGAGAAGCTCAAGAGCAGAATATTAAGGCACAAAAGGGAAACTCATTGTTTCTACAAATTTGTGTCTGCCTGGCTGGTTTTGTTTCCTTTTTGGGCACTATGACAAAATGCACGTAGATAATTTAGTGGGAAAGAAATGCAGACATCTTTGAGGCTTTGTTATAATTTGGGTCTATTTTCTATCTTGTGCTATAAATAACATTATCTTTTCAGTATGGGTACCTGATGAGCAAGAAACCATACAGTTTCTGCTTCGAGTGCAGACAGAGGCAAGAGGAATGACACTGCATCATATTGCAGTCCAGTTCAACTAGTAAATTATAGGTATGAGGGGGAAATATCAACAGATAAATACTTCTGAGTTTTTAACTATGTACACACAAGATGTTGGCTATTTAAAAAAATATTTCACACTTTTCTCCATGAAATACAAAAGATTTGATTTTTCAGAAACACTGGATTTCACAGTGCTGATGTAAGTCAATGACAGTGTGGGTGTTCGGCATCTCTGATGCCAAGCTATAATTGTACCTGATAAATCAGGGTAAGGAACCTGGATGTTTAATAATCCTGTGCATCATAGAGGACTCAAGCACATTCTGCCTCATAATATGAAACAAAATCTGTCTCATAACTATACAATAGTTGTTATTTTCTTGATGGGAACATAAATTTATTATAGTCCAAATGTAGCATAACCTAACAGGTCAGCAATGCAACTTTAGGGCTTGAAGCTGGATGGCCACCCCTCTGCTTTCAATGAATCTACATGCAGGTTGTTGTTTTGCAGCCACAGAAGGTTTGAGATGTTTTCATTCATGCGTACACCAGCACACTCTTTCTTCAGGTGTCTGGACAAAAGGTCATCTGTTTCTGAAGCTCTTTTATGTCACTAAACTGTAGAATATGTCTTGGAGACAGATGTTGTTCTTAACGGCTGGACTTTATAGTTAGATTGTGTTGTTAAAGATGCTTTTTAATTGACTTGGTATTTATCCCATGTACAGCATATAATTCAACTGTTGTTTGTATCCTGGTATACCTTGAGGTGCCCATGGAGATAAAAGCTTGTTTAATACCCAACATGCTGGAAATGTGTATTATGAAAAAGCCCTTGCCCTGAAGAGTTCTATAATTTTAAACTAATGCAATGTGAAAAACAGGAGGAAGGAAAATGGAAAGCATGGGGAAGTGAAACGAGTTGCCCAAGTTCTGTCAGCTGGTTTCCAGCTTGTAATCCAGTCCCTGAGCAATGAATCACACTGCTTACCAAAGGCCAATTTGTGAAGGAATGAGCTCCTACTGCGAAGCAACAGGCTAGTACATGCCTATTGACTTCCCTGCCAGATCTTCCCAGTCTTGGCTCTGTGCTGTGCTTCACTACTCAGCACAGTGTCCAAAAATGTTCACAGCATAGCTCAGAGGCAGCAACAGACTTGGAAAAAGCCACAAATTACCCTTTTGTGTGTGTGTGTGTTCTGGATGCATGCATACAAACTACTCAGGATGGCAGAATATTACAAACAGCTACAACTACATTTGATTAATGTCTTTCTCAAAATTCACTTTGAAAAACAGCCTCAGGTATTAAAATGATTGACATATAGTGCTAATCAAAATGATGCATATTTTTAGGATACAAGAACTCTGGGCTAACAGTTCTGAGACTAGAAGTGCTTACTTTTTCTCGTAATCAAAGATACACTTTTCCTTCTGCAATCTTAGCATCCGACTTCCTGAAACCATTGGGCTCCCATTGGGGTTTATGGTCATATATTACTGATGAACAGTTGTCTTCTCCTTTTGAACTGAGCAAATATGGAGATATTCTTACTTTCAAGTTCTGTGCCTTTTAAGCTATTGTGATGCTTAGTAGAGATTCCTTTAAAAAGATTCATTTTTGTTGAAGTTGCTTTCTTTCCTATTATGATTCCTTCATTGCATATATTAGATACTGCATTTGAGTGAAAACATCAAAAATGTGTTAATGCCAAATGCTCTCAGGTTCTGAATCCTATAGGATGTGCTGCTCTGTTGTTTTTTACCTTTCTCCCCCGACAATTTTATTTAAAAATAGCCAGAGAGAAACAGACGACAGCCTAACAAAAGGTCCACACTGTACCATATCCCCTCCTCCAGCCCTAAGCCCCTTGTTCTAGCAGAACTCCTTTGCTTTCCCCTTTGATTTGCACAAATCTACCTTCAGAATTTTTCAAACATTGCAGTGCATTAAACACTACAGCAGATGGTGCTTTTTGACGATGCCTTTCTACATGAAGCAACATTTTGTAGTGTATGCTGCATTATCAAAAAATCAAACATGTAATTATGCAAATATGTATGCCTTTATAATAATCAAGTTTTATTGTAAATGGTTGATGCACATCAATTTGATCCTGTAGTGCTGCTTTAAGTGCAGTTTAAGTGGCTTTTCAGTGTACCCAGAGGCAACACAAATGCATCTCTGGAATATTAATAAAATCCTGAATCTTTGAGACACCAACTGGTACAGCATTGCTCATACTGATTGAAAATAAATGCTAATCCTTTCCTTTATTTAAAAAAAAAAAAGTACCCTTTGTTATTTAAAACACTGATATTAGTGCGATATAAAGGGCCATCTTATTTTAAATTGTATTGTAATGTAGTTGTTAAAATAATGCCTAATCATACTATATTCAGATTCTACAATGTAAATTTGATGAGAGAGGAATCCAATCATTTTACAGGCATGAATACAGAGATGTATATTAATATATCCAGTTTTTTTTTTTTTTTTGTTCTGTAAATTTATTAAGGAAATATCTGTTTTTATATTTTAATTCTGAATGCTTCAGCTTGCAAGTAACCAATTTCTGAATGCTGGCTAGAGATGGCTTTGCTTGTGAAATGCAATAAGCTAGATACTTGTGGAAAAAAAAAAGTCAGCAAGGATTTTGACATCCATAATGAAGTGTAAACTTTATTACTGATCTGATCCTGGCTTTTATACATTGGTTAACTTCATTGGTCTAATGACAGCCATCTCTCTGAATGCACACATACAAATTCTGCTGTGGTTCACGTCAGCAGATGGGCTGTGGATACAGATAAACCAAGACTGTAAATTATGTTTTGCCTGTTTGTTCCTCCTGTTCCGAAAGGCAGGGCATGAAAGGAGGAGATTGCATTGCTCACTGAGAGAAGGCAATAGATATACCGTGTCCCCCTTACCCGTTCCAGTAGGCTGGGTGTTTATTTTTGGGGGTTGCTATGAACAGAGGCTCTGTTAACCCGGACTTTCCCAAAAACTAATTTCCTGTAAACTTTGTGAAGCTTTATAAGTTCAGCTTTCACTCTGTAAAATTTTTGCCTTCCTTTTGGATCTCTGTTTTCAGTTTACCTGCCTCACCATCTCTCTGCCTTGCTGTTTTGTTTTGTTGTGGGTTTTTTTTTCCAGGGTGCTGGTTGTTGTCTCTCTGCCCTTTGTCCTTCCCCTGCCTCTTTCAAAGCTATTTTTTTGGTTCCTCTCTGTGCTTGTCTGTTACTCCCCTTTGCTTTTTCCCCCTCACAGATTTTGCCTCCTCTGTCAGCCTTCTGCTCCTCAGATTTTTTTCCAAATGTTTCTCTCAGTTTCCCCATTTGGTTCCTTAGTCCTTCCACACGTGTGTATTTCCTAGCTCCCATTCTGCTTTCCACATTCCCCTTCCAGGTTTTACTCTGTCTGATTTCTGTGTTTATCTTTTTTATTTTCTCCCTGCTTTTCTCAATTCAGATTGGTTTAAAATATTGCAGGAAAAGCTGCTCCTGTGAAATTTCATCCAGATTGCTCTCGGAGCAGCTGCTGTCCTGGCACTTCCAATACTGAATCAAACCTGAGCCTAGGGGATAGGAGGTCCTTAAAGGATCAAAGCTCAGCTTCAGAATACTACCCAAAACATTGGCAAGCAGAATATGAATATAAAACCACAGCTGATAGCAACTGAAACCTCTTCCCACAGTTTTGACATGATCTGGTATTTTAAGGGGGAGCGGCTGGTTTTGGGTTTTGTTGCTTTATTTTTTTCTTTCCTGAAATAAGGGATTTCCCTCTCCCCTCATTTAGCATTCTTGTGACTCTAAAGCAGGGAACAGACATCATACATCTAGAGAAGGCCCTAGGGCCCCTGACATTTTCAGTATATTTTCACTTTTTTTTAACATATAAGCTCATATAAATACTAAGTTTTGAAAAGCTGTCACAAGAAAATTCTGCATCAATAAACTTCATGCTCTTACTGAGGCAGCAGATTACTTAAAGTAATCAGAGATGCTGAAAAACAACTGAGGGATTTTTCTAACCTGAAAAAAAGCTCTTCAAGAACTTCAAATCAATAGAAACATTTTCATAAAACTTATAAAGTTGAAATATTTAAAGAAACAAATTTGTAAAATAAATTACACCTGCCCTTAGGTGTTTTAACTTAATTCTCATGTATGCAAATGTGAAAGCAAAATTTACTCGCAACACAATGAAAATTGCTGAGTTACCATTTTTATCAGCTACGAACACTGGGAACTCTTCTTTTTAGCACTCATTATCTTAAATGACATTTATGGTAAAGTTACTTGCTCTTGAAAAAGTAGCCCTTTATATTTAAATCCTGTATGTCTGTAGCACTGAACCAGAGAAGCTACCTCAGTTAACTTATTTAATTATTCACAGAAGAAACCACCCAGGTTCCTGAAGTTCAATGAACAAAAGGTTTTTCCATAGATCTGTTTGTATATGAAAAATCTGTAAGTACTACTACCTTTGGATTGCATTTAATGTTCTGAAACCAAACAGTACCCTGCTCTGCTTCTGATTTTTATTTCAGTTGCGTGGCATTTAAATCTTAACTTAAACACAATAATAATGAGATCTACATCCAGTCTACATCCAATGTGTTGATTTAATTTGTAAAGCCATCTAGATGGCCACATGCTTTGGTACGTTTTTTCATAAAGATTCTTTGTTGGAAATGCTTCAGACGTGCTTTGCCTGGGTCTTCTGTGGGGCAAAGCCTTAATTAAAAGAGCACAGTATTTGAATGTGATTTTGTGCTGTTGAAAAAAAAAAGCCACAAACTATAATTTCATAAATGGCAGTTTGAAATATTTTATTAAAGATCTGTGGACTTGCAAAACAAATTACAAAATATCTGAAAAAATATTCTTAATGAAGTAATGCTTGATATATATGTATTTTAAAACTATGAAATGATAGGCAACATTCTGTCTTCAAAGAAAAGTTTGAAACTCATGGTCAGTTAATACAGTATTTCATAAGATGTTTGTCTTTCCAGGCTGCATCAGTAACATAACAGTGAATAAACCATGAATAAAATACAGCTCAGTGATTGCCTGGTGTTTTGTTCTAGATATGCAAACATCTGATTACTGGTGTGGCTAGCAATCCTATAGAATTCCTCATGCAAGCAAAGAAGTTTGGTTCAGGCAGAAGGGATTTGACTTCTAGCTTATATCCAGTGGTGTATAGGTTGGCAATTTCTCTTGGTTTACTTTCAAATGTGTTTCCAGACTTCGTTCTCTATTCTACTACTCTGGTGGCCTATATTAGACTGCAATGACATCTTAGGTTGTAGATCTTAAAAAGAGTGTGAACAAGATGTTAATGTTGTTAGAGATTGCAGAACCAGAACACTTGATGATTTTAAAAGAAAATCATCAAAACCAAACTGGCTCCCAAACATTTCCCAGAAATGCCAGCTGCCTGTTGCCCTGTGTATTGGCTAATGGTGTAACCCAGACATGGTCACTCCATTCACAGATGGATGTCTCTGCAGTTGGGATCCTGACTATGAGGGACAGGTCTGTCTCACTTCTGGTGGAAAGCTTCAAAAAGATGACTTTTCTTCTCAATATATCTCTGAAAGTACTGAAATTTCCTACTGAACGGTATCTCTTGCTGGTTTCAAACTAGTCCTGTGTTTTAAGTCTAGATTTTCTTCTGAACCTGAAATTCAGATAAAATTTCTACACTTGTTTGTTACTGTGTTCTTAAAAAAATGTAGGCTGATTTCAGGGACATTTCCACTGATACTTTGTTCAAGAAGGATTTATAGTCCTGAGAAGTCTTCTTACAACAGTTCTTTGGCAGACTACCTCTTTGCATCTTTAGGTTTTTACTTTGAAATTGTCAGGAGACAATTTGTCCTGTTTCCAAGCAAAATTAGACCTGCACGGCTGGGCTGCTTTTCTTTGCTTCTCTTTTTCAGTGCCTTCCCTCAAATAATTGCTGAGCCAGTTGATCAATTTCAATCAAATGTGACAGAAGGAGAGAGCTGTGAGACATGAAGTTTAGGAAGAAAACAGGTACTTTGCTATGTCCAAGAGTCCCAGATTAGTGCTTTTATCAGGGAAGAGTGATCCAAAAGCCAGGATCCAGCTCACCAGACATCTCCTAGACTTTCACCAGTCTCAGCAGAGGTTATTACCTATCCCAGTGGAGAGGTTCATGAGGGGTGCTTTGGGAACTGGCACCTCCAGGGCACCGGAGGCGCCAGGGGACAAGGGTACAGTGAGGTGTTTGTCAGGGGATTTACAGTGAGGTACTACTCAGGAGCAGCTTGTGAGCTTGTGCTCAGGTCTCTGCAGTGTGATGGCAGCTGTGTAATATACTTTACAAGAGGACCAAAGAATATACCTACCTTGGGGTGGCTAAGTTAGCCAGAACTGACAATGAAATGTTAAATAATTAAATTGTTTTAGCTATTACTTGTAAGTGAATGCTGTTTTTAATTGCACTTTAATAATGCCATGCCCTTTATAACCAAAATTAATGTTTTCTCTCTCTCTGTTTTTGAAGTACATGTCAGTTTAATTAAACTATTAATGGTAGACAGATTTTTAAGTACTTTATATTCTTCATTAAATTGTATCTGTTCAACAAGCATAAACAGGAAAATAGACTCAGTTAGAAGCAGATTCACGTTCTGCCTGATAAATCATTCATCATCAGATAAGATGAGGAGGCATGCTTGTTTTTCTGTAGGCTCACAATGATAAACAAATCCACTTTTATATTGTAATATTTATTGAGTTCATAGAAAAATAAACAAAACTCTCCACTTTTCATATCAACCACAGGCCTGAAAGCTGCTGTTTGCATTTATGACTGGTCGGTCAAGCAATATCCTGATGCTCTGAGGGTCAATCTTAGTTCATTTTGTCTGAGGTGCTTGTTAGCAGAGCATTTCTCTAGTCTAGGATATAGTTCTTTCAGGGCCATTCAACTGCGGTAATAATGAATATTTCTACTGTTCCTGCTGTGTTACCCAATTGTGTCCTGAAAGAATTAAAATATCTTTTGATTTGGCAGAAATGATATATTTACAATGCAAATGTTGAGTAAGTCTCAGTCCTTGTAGGATCCATTGCAGGAAGGCCAATGAAAACAATTTTTTTAAGATTGTACAAGACAAAATTATGGCAAAGTCATTTTTTATCCTTTGGTAAAGTCTGCAAATCCTAGTGGGCTGTTAATGGGCTAACAGGCTGAAATCAGGAAACACTGCAGCAACTGCTTGTGATACGTTCCTGTGCATATTATACAGGCAGACAAAGATGTAACTGGTTATAATAGAGACAACAAATGTCCTTCCTTTGTGTGGCAGATCAATCAATAGCCAGGCATGTGATCTTGTTCACTATTATGTTAGTAATGAAACCTTCTTGTGATGTGACAACTGTGGAATAACATTTGGTCACAAAGCTGGTGTTAACAAGCACAACTGGCACTCTGGTAATTAGACTGATTTCTGGTCTACTTTCACAGATTGTCGATAAATGCAGTAAACAACAGGCTGCTTTCTTTCAGAAGAAGTTATATGAAGTTGTCATGCATTTGATGGTATGTACTGTACACTCCTTCATCTTTTATCAGATTCTGGCAAGGTGGAGATTTACAATATATTTCTCGATAAAATAATGTTTCACAGTAGAAACTTTGTGCGCATTGTTTGACGATCACCTAATTAACCTCAACCTTTTTTTTTTTCCCTTGGGAAGAGTGTTAATTTCTCAGTTACAGGTATAGGCAGTTAGATGGAGATGTTCCTCCTCAAAGTTTCAATGCTCTCCCCTCTGATAAAGTTGTGTCTGCTGTGTACAGCCATGAATATTGTTTAAGAATAACCTGAAATCTTAAAAGCCATTGGCTTGATTTAAAGGCCAAGGATATAGATCACATAAAATTGTAGTATAATTTGTTACATTAAACAAAATAACAAAATTCAGCCACAGATGTGCTAACCAGCTATTCCATCACCAGTTTAGGACTGTTATGTCAAACCTCATAACCTCATTTGCTGTGGTTTGCTCTTTCTGTAGACCTGCAGTAGGGGAAAACTGACCTGTTGTTTGTTATTTTGACCTTCATGGCAGATCAAGAAGGAGTGAGAGCTCCTTTCCTAGACCATGTACCTCCTCCAAGCCTACAGGCTGGCTCTGCACGCAGGAAAATGAGTGAGTGCTGTTATTCTGCCTCCTCCACTTCCAAAGCAGAGGAATTGAGTCAACTGAGATTTACCTGGGGAGCTGCTCAGTTTATTTTGTATTGACTGCATGGCAAAGCTTAACTGCATGGCAAAGCTTAAGCTGGAGGCACTGCAACATGGACAGTGTAAACCAGAAGGAGTTTCTATGATTGCTCCCCTTTCACAGGGTACATTCTGAAACTTGAAACAGTGTGTAGGGTATGGCCAATAGGGACAGTGCCGTGGTATGACTGGCCACTGGTGCTACCTGGCACTTTGCCCAGATCTGTTAAGACGAGATCCATGCTGATGTCAAGATTCCTTACTGGTATGTTTTGAGAGAGAAGGATTTTTTTTCTTGTGCTGGGCCATGTTTTGACCACTTATCGTAACCTAACTCACTTTGAGAGATCGAGAGAGCAGTGAGCATCTCTTCATGGCCATTATCGATGTTTGGTAGATCCTAATTCCCTTTGCAATTGACGAAAAGCAGTAGGAAAGAGTGTTTTACAGTAGGTACCTAATTTTATGCAGGATTAAAACAGGAAGATTAGTAGTCAGTGAACATAAAAACTAAATTCACACTCATAAACCAGAGGGAGGCTTTGGACCAGTTCACTGAGCCATAGGTATCAAGAAGTTTGAGGATATAAATAACAGTGAATGCAGAATGCTAATCTGAATGGCTGGAAACAAATATCAGAGGTGTCTGCTGCTGCTCCTTTCAGAGCATTCTCTGTTCTGACAGACCTGAGCTCTGCCTACTGTGAAAACCAGTAGAAAGTAATAATCAGTGGGCCACACCAGGCTGGGAATTTTCTTGGTGATGTTTCTTGCACAGGTCCCAGTGAGACAACACAACTCCCTGTAGGTTGTGTCCAGTTAGTGTGTAAGGCCCTCCATTCCTCTCAAAGGGGATTTGTCAGTGACTACTCCTTTCTTTTTTCTTAATTGAGGAGGATGTGATGTAGGAGGTAGGCTACCTTGCCCTAGGTGATGCCTCCATATTGGAAGAAGCTCCATCTGTATTCTTCTTTCACCAGTCCTCAGGTTCCACAGCCTCATATTTATTGTATGAGGGCACCTGGGAAGGAAAGGTAAGTCAGGGCTCCAAGCAGAAAGCCATTTCCACTCCACATAGTCCTAGCTTGGTTGGAGAGGGACTACAGGAGGGCTGGGTCTGACCTCCTACTGAAAGCAAGATCAGCCATGAGGCCAGACCAGGTTGCTCAGAGTTTCATCTGGTCTGCTTCTGTGAACCTCCAAGAATGGAGATGACACAGCCTCCCTGGGATGCTGCTTCACAGCTCTTACCCTGCCTAGAAATCACACTGAAAGTAAAAATGTGTATTTTCAACAGTTTCTTCAGTTCCAACATGATATAATTCGGAATCAGTGCTTCTCAGAGCTTCATGTAGATTTCTATGTCTAAACCTCACATCTATTCATAAAAGACTCAAATCTGCTGCTGATGCAACACCAAGATTGCATTCACCTGTCAATGGGAGTCCATAATCAATGAGTATTTTTTTTTTTGCTACAGGAAGTCAGAAAATAAATTCTTAGCTGATAGAGGAGGTTGGTTTCCAGCACCACTAGCTGCACTAGATAACAAGAGTGTTCATGTCATTTAAGAAAGAAGTGGTTGGTCAAAGCACCTGTGAAAGCATCACGCGTTTGGAGAAAGAGCCTCTGTACTTACAAGGTAAGTGAAGAAATAAGACAAAGAGATGTTTTGTCATTTGTATAATTTAAGCTCTGTTGTTTTGAGGTTTTACCACACAGGTTACTTTGTCTGAGGATGACAATGCAGAGTGTTTCCAGCACGTGGCTGGAAAATCCTAGCCATAGCTTCACATATTTAGACCTTTTTGGTGCACTGTCTGTACAAAAGGTTTTTGTCAGGAAGAAGCACAGTGTTCTGCCTTCTCAAGTGTGTATTTCACATTCAAAAGTGATTTCTTTGGTAAGACTGAATAAATTCTAGTTTACTAGCTTTAATTTTAAAGAAATGTAAGGAAGAGAGTAGAAGTTGCCTTGGCATTTTGTGTTTATTTGCCATCAGTTACTTCCATATTAAATTGTTCAATTTACAAGCTAGTATAATTTTTTTCCTAAGTGCCTGCTGCTCCGTCTAGTTGTGGAAAATGAACTTAAGTTGTTTATGACCTGCTCTGTACTTCATCACTAACCTTCAGCAAATGTACAAGTTCTGGAATGAGAATAAAGCTTCACTGGTGGTAGCACAGCATGAGGCAAAGTATAATGCATATTACTGTGGTGCACCTGTGCTTGGTTTTCCCTTGCTTATTGGGATAAAAGTGTGCTTTATTAGCAGGCAAATAGGTAAAGCTTAAGAGGCCAATCTTCTCTGCTTGGCATATGAGGTTCCTATTAACATTAGTGAGTAAAATGGATATATTTTGACAAAAGAGCAGACACTTGAGGGAGCAGATAAGTGCAGAAACAAGGTGACATTTTCATAGTCACTTTTAAGACCAAAACTGAACTTTTAGAGTATATAAATGTAAAGATTGTGTAATGTGTTGGTATTACTTAATAACTAGTGAGGAAAGTGAGGTCTGGTCTTGACATTTAAGAGAACAAAGTGCCAACTCCTCCCCAGCCCATGCTTAGGCCTGCCCTCAGTAAAACACCTCTTTGATACCTTTCCCACGCTCCTAATAGTTATCTTCTAGTTGTCATCTTCCCTGTGGAAATGACTAATTAAAAATTCTTTAAGAAGGAAGCTTTGTCACTATGTAGAGGTCTCAACATTTTTTGGCCCCTTTTCACTCTGGTTTTGAAGGCTGTAGTTGCATGCAAGAAGGTTATAGAAGGATGATCACAGATTTTCTTCTGTCAATGGACAGAGGCCTTTCAACCTCCTTTTGTGACGCAGCCTATGCAGTCCAGCCGTGTTGTCAGGGAGGTGCACCGCGATGGCTGGAGGGAAAGGATCAGCCTCTCACTGAAATGGTACAGGTGGCAAGTGTTTTTCCCAGTGTTTAGTTTAAGTAAAGACAATTCTCTTGATGTCTTTCTTCACAGGTACAACATATCTGTCTTTCCAATTTCTCACTGAAAGTTAGATCCTGAATTTCTAACTTGACTGGATAAGGCAACTAGCCAGAAGAAATGAGGGTTCAGCTGAGCAGGTTTCTAAACTCGGTTTACTGGGGAGCCTCAGGCTTATTCTGGCTTTTCAGCCTGCAACAGTAGCCAAGAACATTTATTCCCATTTCCACTTGGCAAAGGAGATTTTTTTTTCCTTCTCTTTTCTTTCAGCTATGGGCTTAATTTCAGTTACTACTTTTCTGTCTTTCCAAAATTCAATTACTGAAAAGCTACTTTTTGGATGCCTTTAGCAAATACCTCGTGTGTCCATTTAAAACAGCTGGACACAGATGATGTATAACAGCTTTTTGGTTAAGTGGCAAAATTGAGCCCAATCCAGCTAAACCTGAATCAGAGAGTTTAAGAAGTTTTTTACTAAATTAACTAGAAGTTATTTATGTTCTACATCCAAAGAAAAAAAGCTTAAATATTTGATGATTCCCCCCTCTATTTTTAATAGGTATTTTTTTTCAATCATAAGGCATTTTCATTTCATAGAGATAAAATTATTTTTAGAAAAAAAAATCACTACGGAATCTCACTTTCAAAATACTAAAAAATATTTCAACATTAAAAAAAAAAAGAAAATTCCTTCTGCTTTTTCAGCCAAAGCTCTCTCCTGTACTGAGCTCAATAACAGGAATTGTCCCCATTCCCCTGTACCTCAGTTTGTGAGTGAAGGTAGCCCTGTGGGGTGGAGGGGCTGTGTGGCCCTGCCTGGACTCGGTGATCAGTGCCAGACACTGCTGTAAGTGCTGTCAGTGCTCTGCCCTGTCCTACATGTGTTACTGCTGCGCTCCGCAGACTCAACTGATTCCAGCAATTTTCCAGGCTCACCTCACTGTGCTGCATTTGTACCTATGCAGCTCCTATGATTATGTTCTAGGCAAGGCATGATTAAAGCAGAAGAGGCTACCTTTCTGCTGCCCAGCTAAGTTTCATGAACTTCTTGGTAAATTCAAAACCTTTTTACTTTTACAGTGTTTCAGCTGGGGACATAGTTTCCTGATACATCTGAGATCCTTTGTCACCTGGAAACATTGAGACAATGTAGTTAATGTTTTAATTTTTGTTGGATTTATAATTGTGGTAATGTGTCAAGAGGTCAGTTTAGACAGTTTGGTAAGCTGGAAAAGCTAGCCACAAATCGAATCAAGTGAATATCCTTTCATTTCAACACCTTTTCCTCTCCTTGTTTCAAGCCCAGAAGGAGGCCTTAAAGTTGATGAGAAAATAAATTCAATTATAGTTAAAGCTAACTTTGGCTCTTAGCTCTCATACTACCTTTCCCCATCTTTGCCATCCATCCTGTTGCAATCGTTTAGATTTGCCCCAATAGTAGTTTGCCTATTAGCTTTGCTAATGAATTTACTAGTACAGAGGACCACTTGCAAGGCTGTCCTAAACATAATGAATGTAATTATTTAGCACAGAACCAGGGCAGCATCTTTTTCTCTCTTGACAAGAATAATTCTTTATTCTCTCATTAGCTATGTCCTTGGTCTCAGTAAACTAGTTATTGACCTGCTCATTTAAGGAGCTTCACTCTAAATGCTCCTTCCCTTATTTAACTCAGACAAGTTCCTCTAATTTCCCCTCACCATGCAGTGCTAGCCAGTAAAATGTAACCATTGTTCATTTGTTGTGAAGAGAGCTGGAAGACAGGAAGCTATTCTTAGATGGATGCTCAGCCTCCTGAGCCCTGCTTGCTTGTCCCTGGTTATAATGGATACAAAACTGTATGGGGCTTAGTAGACATCGTGTAAACTCTATAGGAAATCTGAGCCAATGAATCATGGAGACAGACCCCCACTGAGCATTGTGTGTCTGAATAGACTGCAAATAGACAGAAAAGCAGCTTAAGCAAGTGGCTTTCATATGACAAGAATGCATAAATTAGAAATGAATTGAGAGTATCTGTTGTTTTAAAGCAGTTGGATTTTTACTTTCTTTACTGTTTCCCTGTTGTAAGAAACCACTAATTACTCAGACTACACTGAAGACTGCTGCAGAGTTTTTGCATGTGTGTGGTTTTTATTGCACTTTAAGCCTTCTCCATTGGATTGTGCTGCCTCAGCCTGGTGGTGCCATCCCACACTGCCTCCCTACAGCTACCCTGTCCCATCTGGCAGTGCCTGTTGGGGCATCCTTGGAAGTCTCCTACCCGGTGCATGACATAGTCCTGTTTTCCCCAGGGATCTCCAACAGTGCCAGGGTCCCCAGCCCCAGCCAGGAACACAGCACCAACTGAACTGGAGTTATCCCATGGGAGAAGTGGCAGTCTCTGATCTCACCCTTGCAGTACTCAGTGCCTGAGCAGCTGTTGATTGCCTTCTGTTCTCCTTGGGCCATGAAGTCTGTAGGACTCCCATCACGCAGGACCTGACCATCAGAGAGTGGAAGGGCAAGCATTTCCAGGCAGCCTTCTCCAGAAATCAGCCATTGCCTGACCAACAGGGACATCCCAGGGATACCAAGGAGGAATGCCTGCTTGGTCTGGATCCAAGCTGTCCTACATCAAAGGGTAGGATGTGGGTGCAGAAGCTCAGATACAAGATGAAGGCCTTGTGATGATAGAAAGTATGAGGAGAGTGCAAAATCCCAAGACCTAGCCTTTCCCCAGCCTCATGATAAAAGCCTCGCTCCAGAAGAAAATTTTTTGTGTAGAAATTCAGTAGGCTCCTCCAAGAGAGGGATACTCACTCACTGCATCCATGATCTGGGAATAGGAAACAGTCCGCACTCACAAACCCCATCTCCTGCTGATCACGCATTGCCAGTGCCTGCTCACTGACAGCAAGCCAACCACCTAAGGAGCAGCTGCCATCTACCTGGATTTCCCTGCAGCAGCATTGCAGATCAAAGGCCAGCAGTGGTAAGGTCCTTCCCTACTGCCTTTCTGGCTGGGGCCCACTGCATCTTCAGTCTTAAGCCTCTGGAGACTCTGTCTGCCACTGCAGCCCTGTGCAGTCTCTGCAGGCTGCAGCTGGCCAGAGGTGCAGAGGGTCCTCTGCCAGCGGCAGCTGCAGCATGGGAGAGGGGGCTGGAGGATGGTGATGGTGCAGGCAGATACAGGGCAGCCTGAGGAAGGGCTGGCAGCTCTGGTGCAAGCTCAGGTGCTGTCTGGGAAGAGGACATTTCACTTTGAGAGTGCCATGTGTACCATGTCTGCCTTCATGCCTCCTGCACGTGGTGAGATGGTTTCACAGGCAGGGTTATGGTGCTCTCAGGCCTCAGAGAGCACTGTCAGGTGCTTATGTTTGCAGGAGAAGGGATGCTGCTGGCACCCACTGTGGTCTCAGAAGCAGCAGCAGTCATCTCCCCTCTGAAGCAGCTGATGTGGTGGTGGTGGGTCCAGGAGCTGCTGGGTTCAAGGGCTGGCAAAAGGGGCTCTGTGCAGTGGCTGACTGCCATTTTGTTGCTTGCTTTTTTTGTCGTTTTCTGGCTTTTTTTTTCTGTGCCTTTTTTGTTAATTTTGCTATTTTCTAAAATGAAATATCCTGTCTCTAATTGTTCACAGATTGTGTTAATAGACTGCGGGCAGATGGCCCGTAGTTTGTAGTCCAGCAATCATATGAGAGAGACAGCAGACCTCGGTTGTGTTTATAAATACTGGTGCTGCAGCGTCGCTCTTTCTCATGGCCCAGTATGGGCCATATTCCCTCCTGCTGTAATGATCTGGGTTTCTCACTGTGTCTTTTATGCCAGAGGCCCACATGAAGTCCCTGGCCATCTATAATCTGTGTGGCCTCTGGTGGGTCTCCAGATGGGCTTTGGGGGCAGCATCACTTCGCCTTTGTCTAGTGAGGCAAAGGGGTCTGTGTCTTTCCAGGTGGGAAGAAGGTGAAACCTGAGTGACTCACCTAAAAACAGGGGAATAGACAAGACAGTGGAGAGACCCAGGCTGGGGGCTGATGCACTTTGGTGAGGGCAGGCTGGGAAATGAAGGTACCATGCCTGTGGGCAACCTGTCAGATTGTGTCCCACAGACACCTCTCCTTGTTCAGCTCCTCTGCTGGTGGTATTTCGAAAGCCAGCACCATGCCTGCCGTTGCCCCACCTGAAACACAGTTCAGCTTCACGTGAAGTCCTTCAGTTCCCAGCCCCTGTGGTCCAGGATGCTGCTTCAGAGCGGTAGTCAGGAGCATGAACCACCCCATGTACACATCTGCTGGCTGTGGTGTGACTACGTTGTGCCAACTGCAACAAATCTATAGAAATGTGGCCTGCACAGCACAGTGTAAAAACCCATCAGATTTTGTATTAGAAATGAAAATAGATTCCAAACTTACACACTGCAGAAAGTCGCTGCAAGGTATTTTACATGGGCATGTAATGATAGGACAAAGGGTAATTGCTTTAAACTGAAAGAGCATAGATTTAGATCAGATATTAGAAAGAAGTTCTATACTGTGAGGGTGGTGAGAAACTGCAACAGGTTGCCCAGAGAAGTTATGGGTATGCCCTAACTCTGGGAGTGTTCAAGGCCAGGCTGAGCAACCTGGTCTAGTGGAAGGTTCCCTGCCAACAGCAGAGAGGTTGGAATGAAACGATCTTTAAGATTCTTTCCAATCCAAAACATTCTATAAATCTGTGGTTTATACTGAAGAAGGGAAAATTAAGCACTGGAATTTAGCTGCCAGGTTTTCTCAAAATTATTCTTAAAATTCTAATATTTTTAATAGTAAAGCTTTTAGGCTAAGTATTAGATATGAGGCAGCTTATTTTCGAGGTGTTTTTTCCATTTCTCCTAGGTAGATTAAAAAAATAAATGCTTTATTTTAAGCTAGCATTTGTCTGCTTGAATGTAATTGTGGCACAAAAACTTAGCAATAAACATGTTCACCTTATAGGGAAAGCTGTTTAACCGTTTTGTTGCATTTTTAAGTCTGAATAATGATGCTTGAATACATCTTTTTCTTGACTGTAATTCCAGCTGTCTTTATAAGAGTAACTTGGCTTGTCAGTGTATGAATTCTGAGATAAAAATTAGACAAATTAGGAAGAAATCTATTGGCAGCAGAGATCAGGCAGCAGGGCAAGATGGCATGACTAAAAAGCATTGTTCTGAGCAGTCTTCAGCCTGAAATTTGGAAGGTTGTATATCCTAATTCTGTTCAAAACTGTTTCATTACATGTTCTATGGGGCTTATTGCTGTGTGTGACTGCAGGGCCAGGTCTTGTTTCCCTAGTCATGACTCACGGAGCTGCCCATCACTGTGTGGCTCTGCATAATATGGGAGATGTGCAAATGTAAAACTGGTGTGCAAGGCACTGAACTGGTGCCTGATGCTCTGCAGTGTCTGAAAAGAGTTTTCTTTGGGTCTTGCTGAGGACGTTGCAGGGAGTTCTCACTTATTCTTGATTTCCTGTACTCCGAAAGGCAGAATAAGTTTGAATGACAGCATTTTTCTAATGGCCTCAAGTTTCATTTGTAATGGCAATAGCAGACAGGAAGGTAGTACGTATGTAATACAAACCCTTCTCAGCCCTCAGCAGAGGGAGTATGGTCCTCTGGCATCATGTTTTTCCAACTGGTCAGTAAATTTCTTGCTCTGATAGCTCCTCTTTGAAAAATCCTCATTAGTTCATGTGAAACATCAGTAAGGAAAGAAAACAGGGTGATTGCAGTCACTTAATTCTACACAGATCTTCCTATTTCATAACAGTCATAATTTTTCTGTGAAAAATGGTTTGGCACTGAAATATTAGACTGTGAATTGCAAGAAGGAGATTAATATGTCTTCTGCCTTGTCAAGTTTTCCCATTATATCATTAGTACCGAGACCTTAAGTTTAGCTTGTTTTTAGAGGTTTTATATAACTCACAGAAACTTTGATTTGATGCATATAATCATATTGTCTCTCTTCTACTACTAGACTAGTCTTTAATGCAGGCTCAATTAGATTTATTTATCTTCATTTTAACAGAATCAACTATGTATCAAGTTATTATCTACAATATACTTACAGCACTCCCACAATTAAGTAATTGTTAAAATAAGGAGCAGGACGAAACATGATGAGCGTGTGTTAAGGAACAGTGCTGAGTTATGAGTTCTGCCTCTACAAGACTGAATCGCATAAAGGCATGGGGAAAATGTATTCCCAAGATTTATATTTGAAAATGTGAGCACAAAAGATGAAGGGTTTAGGATCATTTTTACTTTTAGAGAGAATGTCCTTTTGAGGGTTAAGGTGCAAGCTGTTCCTTCATCTCTAGCAGTGGGCTTTGCCTCCCACCCACTAAGAGAAGAAAGTGCCCTGCGACACTGTGCAGACCTTTGGTGAAGTTACCTTTTTTAGTTGCTCTTCAGGAAGCCTTTTCTTGTTTCAGCTTGTGAGACTCTCAGGTAGTCTTGTCAGAGCTGTTATTTCCAGTCTCATTGTCCACTTGTTGTATGGTATCTGAGTCCAGGACTCTCCTGTACAGTGGGGAACACATGTCTCCCATCACAGACATCTTACTGTTTAGCAGAGAGTGGAACAGGAGACAGAAAGCCCTGTAATCACAAAGGCTTTTGCTGTGTGATAACCCTTGAATCCATGGTTTATTTTTCTTCTCTGCAGATACATATTTGTAGCTAAACCCATCCTTTCAAGCTTTCTCTCACGAGACTGATCATTTCTTGGCATTCCAAGAGAAGGGGGTCACTGGTGTTCAGAGGAGCAGCTGAAGTAGCAGCATTATACAAAGCATAAACACTTCCAGAGTCAGTAAATGAAAGCGATGTACTTTGCTCCAATACTCATCAAACAGAAAGAAGAATCTGTCTCAGCATGCTGTAGGATGATCATTAATTTTTAATAGTGTTAATGTTTATTAGTGACAGATGATTGACTTTAAGTGCCTTATGAATAAAAAATAAATTATGTGGATTTTGGGCATCTGCCTTAGATTTGTATGCAAAGCCGGTGGGACTAACCTTTACAATTTCAGAGAAGTGTAGCTTTGATTCCTCAATGTATGCCATAACACAGGCTGTAAGACTTGGGGTTTAGCTCTGATAAACCTGGAAGGCCTTTCTGTTCCCTTTCTTAGGGCACACTGACTGTTTGGGGGATTCAGCGTGAGAGGGGAGCTCACTGCAGCTCTTTTGGCTAAGGCAGAACTGCTGGAAGGGGCATTATTCACTCTGAGACTCTGCTGGATTTCATAACACTTAAACACCTGTGTCCATCAAACAGAATACACAGGATCGCAGCTAGAGCTGCTCTTGACTTTGTAATTTCATTGACTGACAGTTTAATATCTATTTATTTTCACATCTGACTCCGGTAGAGACAGGCTGGCATCCTGAATGTCAGGATATTATGCTGACAACTGTGTTTTTTCATTACTATAGAGAAAAAAATAAAAAAGGATTCTTCATAAGTAAAGAGGTTCTTTTCAAGCACAGCAACTGTAATGAAAACCAAATTATACTTCATATAAATTTGGTAGTAACCATTGGTAGGTTATGTGTACATATTTATATAGAACAAGGGCACACAGTTTTCAACTTTCTAGTAATCTGTCTCTTTTATCCTGTGAAATGCCATGTAATCATATTGTTTAAATAGCTGGAACAACTGCCTTTACCACGAACTCTCATAAGCAGCACAATCATTGCTTAAATTAAATGTTTAAAATGGCCCTCTTATTTTGATTCAATTTTGTTTGCTTTCTAAACAGAAACAAGTGGCTTATCCCATCTAAATTCTACAATATTTGAAACTGCTTAGGGGAACATTTTGAGAAAAGAGAAATACGTGTGTTTTGACGAGGCTGTGGTGATGTTTAGAGAAAAGAGGGTAAAACTGCTTCCATATTGGGCACTGGCCAAATGGCTGATGACTCTGAATAATGTTCTCCAGATGTTAGGCAGTTAAACTAGACCAAAATGCTGTTTCTAACTTACTGTCATTCAGCTTTTACTATATAAACAGAAAATTTGTATTTAATTCCACTTTAGTTCAATGGATTGTGATTAATATTGTAATTACCCCAATTCAGAGAACTTTTTAGACCAGACTCTTCTGGGTTTTCTCAGAGCTTAGCACCATACATCAGCCCTAATTACATGTTGTATCTGACTGGGATCTGCCCTGTAATCACATGTCCTAATGTTCCCTGAACTACTGGGTGTTGTGTCAGCAAGGAGGAGACACAACAGCGCTCCGTAAAACATTTCAAGACGCTGAAATTAAATTGCATCTTATCTGGAGAAAATAAAGAACTGCTCTCAAAACTGACAGCTTTTAATTTCTCATTGGGTGACTTGTCTGATTTCTCAGCAATCACAATGTTAATTACTTTCACTAATGCAACACCTTGCTTATGATTTTTGAAATTTTTTTGTTATGCCTTGGTGCCTTATCTCTCTTTCAGGGTGTAGTTGGAGCATCACAGTGTTGCACCCATGTGGCCAGGGTATGTGACACTCTGCTGACAGGAACAGTTTTGGGGTGTGCAGTTTTAGGCGTCCCGATACTCCCACAGTCATGCCTCGTACTGCACCACATCTGGCCCCCCTTGCCCAGCCCTGGCTTGCTCCATGCACCATCTTCAGCCTGTCTGGCTCCTCTTGAGTTCTCACGTAGAGTTCTGTAGGCTGGGTTGTTTTTACAGGTGGAAATACTGGCTCCTCCTGTTCATGGAGTGGCACATCAGTGCCCACAGAAGGTTTTTGCATTGCACTTTAGGAAATAATCACACAAGTTGCACCCTCAGAGAGCCTGGGGTATCACACATCCCTTCAGGAACCTGATGTAGAGTGACAGCACGTCACGCTTTTCCCCAGTGGGTACCTGGGACTAGACACCTCCCTGCTGTTAGCCCCTTAAAAACCCTCAAAAACCAGTCTTCTCCTAGATGTTGGATGGTTTGCAATTGTCACACTGTAAAAATACAGGTGCACAGAGACCCACCTTGGTGGTAAAAGGCAAAGAGAAACACAGTGTTTGTACCTTTTTGAGTAGGTAACCACTGGGGTCAGATTTTGCATGATAAAAGCAAAACCAATTTCTGTGCAGCTAATCAAAGGGGCAGTATTTTAAGCCTGGGCAAGGGCTTAGTGCTCTGCTTCCATTTACAGCAGTGTCAAGAGTATAGCAAGGACAAATGGGAATCATGCATGATCATAATGTTCCTATTTATATACACATAAAATAGAACAGGGTTTTAAAAGCGAATACAATTTTCTATTATAATGATACCCTTAATAACATTATGGTTTCACTGCGAAGATATAAACAAATATAATAGAAAATGAGATAATGCCATAAAATGGATGCATTATTTTTGGAATTTGAAGGACACTTGCCAGAAAACATTTACCAACTTGTGCAATCTGCAGCAAATGAAATACAAACTTACCTTCTGCTGTTGCCTGGATATAATGTATTTACTGTGCAGTTTCCTTATCAGTGTGGATTGCTAAGATAATTAGTTGTTCCTGTTGTCAAGCGGATAATATCTGACCCAGAATTTACCAAAACTCACTAAACAAATGGTGAATAAGAAAAGAGATAATACTTTTTAAAAATTCACTGGAAGATGCAAAACCAATAAATAATGTGTTTCCACAGTAGAGCTCTACATGAGCTAGATATGGTATGATTATCTCAAGCATTTTAGATGCTTAGATTTTGCATATACTTTGCTGCTAGCTCAATTGAAATTAACTGTAATATCAAAGTAAAAATTAGGTTTGTCTCCTTTAA
Organism: Lophotriccus pileatus; assembly: GCA_035583135.1. Classification (NCBI taxonomy): domain Eukaryota; kingdom Metazoa; phylum Chordata; class Aves; order Passeriformes; family Tyrannidae; genus Lophotriccus; species Lophotriccus pileatus. The sequence goes on from JAWWES010000006.1 coordinate 17,399,168, forward strand.
ATTATAATGTTAAAAATATTGTGGATGAGGTAAAAGCCCACCTGAACCAAAACAAATCCTATGAGCATTGTATCTATATTATTTTTTAGAAATTTTTATTTATGAAATTAATCTTATTCTTTTTATTATATAATTTGTCCCTTCTATCTTTGCTTCTTTATTTTTTTTGCCAGAACCATGGAATACTAAAATTCTCATAAGAGGTTGATTTTCTTTGTGGCTTCCACTTCAGTTCTTTGCTGATTGTGTGTGTGTTTCTTTTAATCTTTTAAGCCTTTTGTCACATAAATGACCAGTCCTTTCTCTTGTATTATGAAATACCATAACCAGGAGTGCCAAAGCAGATTGCTGGATGATGTTTATTACCATGCATTACTTTACCATGTCTTTACTTATCCACAGTCTTGGCACATTTGGCAATCTGCTGATTTTCCCTTCTCTTGGAGCTGAAGGATGCCCAGGGAAAGGGACCCATCTCTCACCAGATGCTGAGGTAGCTGGGCTATAACATAGTAGCCTGGGTCAGGAAGGCCCCTGGAGTGGAAAATGCTGCAGGGTAAGAAAATGGAGAATGAAAAGAAATCAAGGATGGCTTGTGCCTTTGCTGTTGCTGGGTGACTTCTCTTGCTTTCTGCCCCCTTTAAGGGTGTCAGAAGGTGAACTTCTCCCTCTTGTGGGTGACTGAACTGAGAAGGAAGAAGAAATGTTTGTTTCTTGTTTTCTCAAGCATGGTTTGTGATGCCCAACACATTTGGAGGTGGGCTTAGAGTATCTAGCAAGAGAGGGAGGACCTGGGGGCTAGAGCTATCTCGCCAGTGCGGCAAAATTGGGAGTGTGGCTCTGCAAAAGAGCTGTAAGGGGAGGAGTGCTGAGGTGCTGACACAGGGAGTGGTGAGTCAGGGCACAAGGCTGCACACCCACCCCCCGGGGCAGCAGCTGGGGCTCCAGCACATCAACACACGGTGCTGCCCTAAGCAATGCCCTGCTTGTGCCTGGCCACGTCTGAAGCAGGCCCTGGGAAATGATTGCACTACAGGCAGAATCAATATGTCTACCTTTACTCGAGTTCCACTGCCTTTCTCCGCCTAACACAACGGATTTTTTTTTTCTGGTGCTCCCAGTTGTCTTGATTTCACCGATTATTAAGGCAATATACCACAGATGGTCTCATTATTATAAAGACACAGTTAGGTATCTAAAACGTCACTCTAAATGCTTCCTTTGCCCGTGCAATGCAGGTTTAAATCTTGAGCAGGGCATGTGATTTCAGCTTGCCTTGAGTGTAATAAGGAAGTAATTACTCAGCTATTGAGAAAGGTCCTAATATCATTACAGATAGCCTGGATGTCCAGGCAGTATCTGCCTATTATTTGAAATTATTTCAAAATACTTGAAAAAAAAACACAAAGAAACCCCCTTGCATTCAAGTCACATGGGAAGATACGAGTTATCATAAAAAAAGTGTTATGAGATAATTCTAAATGTCAGTTTAGCATATTTTAGCCTATTGGATCTTTAAACAGAGTTGAATAACATCTTTCATGAAGTAAATGTCTTTTTGGTAAACTGAAAGGCACAATAATATTTAAAGGTCACTTAACATGGAGAGTTGGTTCTAGTTATTATTATTAAAGATCCAGCTGTATTACCTTTACACAACATTACCCCACAAATCCTTATTAAAACTGCAAAAGCAAACCACATCTTTCCTTCTTTTTCTCCATCCCTCCTTCCTGCCATGATCCTGAGATCTTTGATTCTGCCTTCTCTTTATGTGTAACTATCTCTCTAGTGAATAGCACTGGATGATCCTCACCCTGATTCTGCCACACTGCATCTGAAAGAGTCATACATTATAGTTGCTGTCAATGCTGCCAACGAGAAAAAACCCTCTCATTTCTACATTACATTTCAGCCTCCCACGTATGACATGAGCTACCCTGCAAACAGTTGTTTAATAGTTTTCAGCTGCTTAGGAAATGGTAGTTGATATAAATTTTGGGGGTTTATTTTTTGGTTGCTTTGTTTTTTGGCTTTTTTTTTTTTTTAAGAAGTTGCAGTAGCATGTTGTGTGATTGCTACTATGTTTAATTGGAAGCAGGCAGGCTGTCTGTCTGCCCATCGCACTGCCCACCCAGCCGTGACCAATTGGCATGAATAGTCTGTGCAGTGCGATGATTCATTTACACACAGGCACCCTCCACTCAGAAAACTTGCCTGGGAAGGACTCTCTCACAGGGCGTATGTCTCCCCAGGGCTGAGGACATATTTGGGGGGGTGTGCTGCAGGCTGCCAGCACAGGGCTGGCAAGGTGAGGGCTCTGTGCCCCTGCACACCACGGGGTGACAGCCAGCGAGGCATGGCTGTGGGGCCTGAAGGAGAACTTCTCCCCACAGCCCTCTGCCAGTGCTCAGATTGTTCTCTGCTTCAGTAGGTTTCCCCTCGTCTTTTAGCCCCCTAATCACAAATGTGAATACGTGGAAAGGAATAGCAATTACAGAGCAGCTTTTGAAGCCTGCAGAAGCCAGTGTGAGCTGTAAGGGAGGTCTGGTGCACGGGATGGAAGAGTTTGCTCTGCATCGTGTCTGCATCTGGACACTGTGCTGGGCTGTGCTCACAGCCCTTTCGTTACTAAGCCAGCCTTAAAAGAGGCAATTAGTTGGTTTTGCTGAGGATCCCTGAGGGGTATTTGCTGCCAGGGTCTGGTGCTGCTGAGAAGGGTGTTAGCATGCGTGAGGTGACTGGCCAGGGAGTGAAACGGAGCTGGTGAGTGTAGAGAAACCACAGTTACTTGAGAACCCCTTCAGTCAAGGTGAACATAGAGCAGGGCTGTAACAGGCTGCTACCCTGCTCTTGGGCACCTGGAGGATGAGCAGGGACATATGTGCCAGGCCCTGTTCCTGATGGGCGATTCACATGTAACCCTCCTATTTTAACATATATAGAGGGTTTAGGTAAAGAAATGTGAATTGTGCTGTGTCTGGTGGAGCTAGTGCTGGGGGCAGCCTGGGGATCCTTTCCTTCAGTAGTGGAGATGTATCCTCTGTGCCCAGAAATAGCGTAGTGAGTGCTTCTCTGTGCTGAATGACTCTACTGAATGTGGTGTGCTGTTTGTAAAATGGCTTCCATGGAGAGACTGCAAAAGCTGACTGTCAGATTTTTTGTCCTAAGAAACCTCAAAAAATAAGTCATGGCTTCTATTTTTCCAAAAGCAGAAATGTGATCTTATGCAAACGGAATGGTTTGCCACAAGCTGTGGTTTGATGAGATATACCAGCTCCAGTACCAATCTCTCGTTACTGCTAATGTGAACATGAGGATTTGGTGGGTAGTGCTCCTCTACCCATGGACTCCAGGGAGAGGTGATGGTCAAGGCAGAACAACTCTTTGCCTGTAAACTATGTCTGTCCAGAATCAGGACACATCCTTGGATGCAACTTAATTACCCAAATTACTTGGTGCCAGTCAGGAAAATCACCCACTTGGAAAAGGACCCTGCAGAGACCTAGCATGACTGCTTCAATACAGTGTTGTCCAGCAGCAGGTCATCGCTTTGGGGTAGGGAGGAGGCCTTGAGAGTTTCCAGGCTTTGCCTCTGCTTCAGCAGGTGCCTTGGTTCCCCTAGAGCTGCCTTCACATCTTAGAGCACCCTGAAAGGTTTGGTCTCCTGGACATAATAGCTTTTGAATATCAGAGGAGCACAGACAGACCACTGTCTGGGCCACACAAGGGGTTCAGTGCTTGGGTAGCTAATAACTTCTTGTGCCGTATCTCCAGCCAGCTCTGGCTCAGTGCAGCTCAGCAGCTGGTTCCCCTGGCCTGAGCACATGCTGCTATTAGGGCAGTCAGGTTAGCACAAGTGTGCAGGTAACAACAGCACAGGTGGCTGGAGAGGCTGGAGGGCAGCTGTGTTGGGAAGTTGTTTGCTCTTGGCTCTTTTATGCAACCCATTAGGCTTGAGGCTGCAGAGATCCAGAACTAACACTAGTGGGACACTGCAGAAATCTCCCCTTTCCATCATCATGGGAAGCTCCAGAGTGCCAAGCCCGGTGATGCTATTTTAGTAAATTGTGAAAACACACAGAAGCATTCAGCCTTCTGGCTTTTAGTGTTGTGGGTTCCTTCAAGAGCCTCTATATCTGTAGTTACACTCTTATCAGAAAATGAGCCTTCCTGTATGAGTTTTACAGGGCTATTTCCAAAGCATCCTAACTTCCTTTCTTTGCCTGTTTCTTTTCTGGATTAAAATCCAAACCCACACAAGCAGGTATACTCAGAATTTTTATTTCCCTGCTTCTGATCTCCTTGGCTCCCTCTAAGTGAAAGATTTTAAAAGTGCCACTTTCCCAGCTTAGAGTTCTCCCCCCTCTTGTGTTGGTTCACTGACGACCTCGCTGGTCTAAATATAGTCTCACCTCCTCCAGGCGCAGGAGAGCAGGACTGCACTGCAGCTGTGGAGATGATGGAGGTCTTGCCTTTCCTTTTAGCAGCTACACTGGCTTTCATGATCGAAGCCTCATCTTCTGCAGCCCTGGTGCAGCCAGGGTTTGGTGCTGCAGAGGAGGGTGTCTTCAGCAGTGCCCTTGTCCAGCCTTAATGGTCTTACTCAGGGCCTGCAGAGGTGTAGCTTTGGACCTGGCCATAAAGGATGGATAGGGTGGGAAGGCAGGGCTGAGGGCTGGGACACCTCCACCTGCTGGGGAGGAAGGCTGGCTACTGCACAGCTCCTGCAGGAGGAGGTTTGTGGTGGGGAAGGAAGTGAGGACAGCGTCTCTGGGGCCATGGAGGGCTCCTATTCCTGACGAAACACGGAAAGCTGAAAGATGCTCCATCTGTCCTCTGCGCCTCTGATAAGTATTCTGCCCTGTGCCCTCTAGATGTTAGAAAGAAAATATGATTAAAAAGGTGAAATGCTTTTATTTGTGAAATATTAACTTTATGTAGTATATATTCAAAAGCAGATACTCATTTAAAGGTTATATTTAATATAGCTCTGCCCCAGTTTTTCTTTTTTATTATTTTCTTATACATCTTTTCACTTTCTAAGGCAATGCTCCAGTGACTACTGCAATATAATAGCTGCTTTCTCTCTCAGTACACAATTTGACAGCATTTATTCTTTCCTTCAGTGAACATAATTACTTCACATATGGAACCTGTGATAGCCTACAGGCATCTGAGAGAAACCAGAATCATACAATCTGTCCCCTTTGTGAGCTTAATTTACATTCACAAGTGTCATTTTAATAGTGCTGGCAACATGTAGGATAAAAATTACAGGTCAGCTGCAGCATGTCACAGGGAACTGTGCTTAAGTCAATAACATGGTATTATTACATTCTGGATAATTTTACAAGGTAGATCTCACAGAAGGAATTTGACCCCTATTTCTTTAGTTTTCTGCCTTTTGGTTTCCTCCATAAGATATTTCATTTAGAAATGGATGTTGCAAAACTGCAAATGTGTTGACAAAGAGGTTAGGCTGTAGTAGGCATTTCCAAATCTAAAAGCAACACCTTTCTCTTGCTCCAACTTGTAACAGCATTTAGAATTACTACTCTTTGGCATATTTAAAAATTTGCACTGTTAATTCTTGAAATTTGTTTTCCTGATCCATGTAATCAAAATACTGAGGGGCATGGCCTTCTGCCTTCTCATTTCATACAGTTGACAGAAGTTTGAGCTTTCTGCAACTGATTATTTTTTAGCCAGCTAAAGCAGTCTCATGCTAGGCAGTTTACAGGCATTTTATACAAGAGAAATAGTGATTGTCACAGGAACATGTTATATAGAGAGTTATGTACAATTAATGATTTAATTTATATATTTATAAGACCTAAAAATAATAGCTAATTTCTCATACTGGAATCTGTAATATAGATAAAGATGCAATAAATAATCTAAGAAACATCAGGTGATTGGTTTTAACAAAAATTTGGTTTGGGTTAGAGCACTCCATTCAAATATAAAATCAATCTCAGTTACCATTACTGATTATTTTCAGTTTTTGCAAAACCCATAATTTACTGCATTTTAAGTTTTCAAAGTTTGCTTAGGGGAATACACAAGGGCTTGTACAGTTTGCCCATAGTTCTATGATATTATTTATGCTCAGACAAGGCAAATACACCCCCAGGTGACCCCTTGGTGCACACATACCCACACATATCCATTCTCTGAACCACGCATTCATTCCCTCCCCCTGAAATTTGTATCCCTCTCTTGCTGTAAGCTCTTTTACACATTCAAGCAACACAAAGGGGAAAAAAAAAATCTTTAATCTGATGATTCATTTTCATATCACTGACAGTGTTTGAGTTTGAGTGGGGTTTTTTAATTAAAAAAAAATAGCAAAAAAAAGAGCTTTTTTTTCCTCTGAGGAGGCTAGATAGAACATACTTAAATGTTTAATAAAAAACTAGCAGCAAGGAACTTGATGCGTAAGTACCTAGGTATAGTGAAGATTCCCACTACCTGAAGACTTGTAACTGAGGATGTATCAAAATACATATAAATATATATAAACCCCCTCAAATAATTGAGTTTAAAGCCAGGAAAATGACAACTTGAGCACATTTTTGAGAGTGGAGGTAATTAGGCATTGGAAAGGATTCCTGTTGAGACTGGTGGAATACCTACCAAAACTTTGTGGCTTTTTAAAGGATGTGTCCCACTCAACTGGTGGTCTGATGCTGGAAGTCAGTTCTGTTTCACTGACCATGTTTAAATCCACTCAGGCCTTAAATTCTCCTGAAACTACACAGCCAACCTCTAAAGTCCTAGGTCAGCCTTTACTTGGGAAAATGTCCTTTTGGGTCAATGACAGATTTTTCTGTTTAAGGAGAGTGTCTGTTGGGTCATGTTCTTCAGAGTCTGGCATAAGAAAATGTTTGCATTTCAGATATTCTTTACCCTAGGAGGAGGCTCTGGTTTTGTTTTCAGATCTCAGTTGCTCAAGGATAAAGGCTGGAAAACAAGAGGTACAAAGGGCAGACTGGAGGGGTTCATGCCACCTCTGGAGCTCCCCCACACACCCATCTGAGTACAAAAACTTCTGTCACTGATATATACATCAGTATATATGAAAATATTAATATTTTATGTTCCTGATGACCTACTGACCAACTCTTTTACCAGTAAAATACTTGAAACATGACAATTTTCATTCTTTGGGAGGACCTTGTATGAGACACCATTCAGTTGCAGAAAAGTCTCATTTATTCCTCAGGAGACATGTTGGAGTGTCTCGTCTGCCTCTCCTCAGCTTCTGTCTTCTCCCTCAGCTGACATTAAGTTTATTACTTGCTTGATGAATGGTTGCCATATCTGGTTTTCCTATTTTAGAGAAGAAAAAATAAAAGAAGAAAAAAGGTTGTACAGGGGAGACTTTACGGACAAGAGCAAGCTGGGTACGAGGCCCTGTCTATGAATGGGGATTAGTTCTGTGTCTTAAAAGGTAAGGGACATGATAAAATTTTTGTCACAACATCCTCGTTTCACCAGTAGAATACAAATATGCTAATAACTTTTGTAAGAAGAGGCTGAACATGCAATGGATGAATTATATTATTTGGCCTAGGACTTGAGCCTTTGAGCTCTCTCTTTTTGTCAGCTTTTGATGCTGGGCTTTCTAGAAGTCCTTTCCCTGTTATCAGCTGTTGAACAGTTATTTATTGGTGGGAGAAATTAAGAGCTGTTTGGAAAAAAGTTTTGTGTTTTGTCAGTAATAGTTCTGAACAAAAGTAAAATCTCTGTGGGCTGGTTTCAGGGAGGTTGCCAGATAGCTCTGGGGTTGTGATGGCTTGTAGTCACACCTGGTGGCCTGTGAACAAAATCAGTTGGTTTTGCTTTATCAAAGTAAATTAAGGAATTACTATGGTGAGATTGCCCAAAATGGAGTTTTTCCTATGCTAGGGAGGAGTTCTGTACTTGGCTGGGATGATTGTGCTTGGTTGTGCTTGGCTGCTGGCACCTGGGACACTGGGGTACTCTGTGCATTGCAGGCAGCACACTGTACCCCAGTTCAGCCCCTCTACCCCTGCGTGTAGCATTATGATGGATGTAGGAGCCTGGATTAGTGCAGGCAGTCTTTCATACTGTATTTTCCAAGTGATGGATAAAAAACCAAATCTACAGATTGCATGTGTGCTGTTTTAATTTATCACTTAGAGGATGAAGCTGAACAGAGTCTGTGGTTAATATAAATTTTAAAAAGATAATGAGATGTTTTTTCTCTCAAGCTGGCATACAATCTTATTTCCCTTACTCCTCCTCCTCCAAAAAAGCCCCCCACCAGGCTCTTGTCTCCGATTTGTTCACAAATACAATATCAAACACCTCCTCTGTGCCTCTGATGTATGCTTGAATCTGTGTGCCACTGTGTTGATTCATCTGGAGGATGCCCTGCATGTGAGTGGTTTGGCACAGTGTGGTACAGGAGAGGAATCTGATAGTGAGAAAGGCAGAGGCAACAGCATAATTATGAAGGATTTCTTTCCCTCATACTGCTTCTTGTTATTTAGTCTTCTCTCCATGTTTCCCCTGGTTATTTCTCTTCCTGAAATGAAAATAACCTGGCAAGAAAACCATGTTTCCACTCCCATCATTTTTGGGCAAGGAACACCACGCATGTTTTTTTTTAACGTGCTAACTGACGGATAATTATTCACCAATATTTTTTGTTGAAGCAAGCAGGCTTGTTAACTGTGGTGACATTTTTAGTGATGCTATGATATCTCTGTGTCGTTGTTGCTTGATTTATCGGTGTCTAAAGGATTATTTTGTTGAAAAACTTACAATGGATCTGGTGTTTAAGGCTGACTTTATATGCGTATGAGTTCATGTGTGTGAATTTGTATGAAAATAAGGGACAGAACTGTTAAGATGCTTCTTCTGTTTTGGTCTTTTGGCTCTGTGTTGTAAAATACAAACTGGAGCCTTGAATTCAATGCTTTAAAAGGGTATAGTTAAAGAGAGAAATATTGTAACTGAGAGCAGCTCAGCCACAGCCATCCTACGGTTTTCATCTATTTACTCCCCCTTTTCTCTAGATTCCTGACTCACCTGCTCTCATTCCTATACTTCTCCAGGACTGCTGCTTAAAACCTCTGCCTCCCCACCTACTCTCTGGCTACAGACACGGGCCATCCTTGCCCTCCCCAAATTGTTCACCACCAGCTGCTAACCAGGCACCTGCACCTGGGCAGGCACACTTTGATCTGATGCTGGAACTCTGGCGTTTGCACATGGCTATCATGAGTCTTTGAAGGGTTAAAACCAGTGTGCCAGTTTGTAGGGAGGAATGGGATGGTAGTCATTGGAGAGTCTGTGGGGTTACTCTGGCTATGAACAGGACAAATAGGGATCACATTCCCTTCAAGAGAGATATCAACTTGCTGAGAAATGCCTTTGAGAAAAGCACTGTTGAAAGGTTAGGGATGAGAAGCCCAGGAACACTGCCCCGTTTCAAGCATTCCTTGCACAGCAATGCAAGGTGTGTCTGCAGATGCAGCTCGGTGCAATTCTGGCACCCAGAGACTGAAGCAGTAGGTGGGATAATGTGAATGTGACCTTCATCCTTTTTATACTCAGTGGAAGCAAATGTGCTTAGATTTCCTGGGAAAAAGATGCTATTGAAAATTCTGTGCAAGTGTAAATATATGCAAGCCAAAGGAGGTAAAGTTTTTTCTTAAATAGGATAAATAAAAAGAAAATCAGTCTGTAAATTGAATGCCAGACCCAGAGCACCATAACTCCTTTGCTATAGCAGGGACAGATTTAGTCATGGGGTGACATGTCCTGTTCCTCTGCTTTCCTCCAGCACCCAGGTTGCCTTGCCTGGGTGAAACATTTGCACTCCAGGCTGTATGATCCAGCTTGGGCTGTATGGCCTTGCTGGTCCAGCCAGTGCGGTATTTCTTCCCTACCCCTTGTCCCCCATTTTTAATGTGACAAAGGCATGTGGTTCTAGCAGTCTTACAGCAGCTCAGCTCACCCATCATCTCTAATTCCTTCAAAAACTCTGGGAAATTCGGGTGCTTTCCATCTCTCTGAATCAGTTCCACAGGATTTGTTGCATTAAATCCAGACTACAAGGTTAAAGTTACATAGATAGAAGGGACAAGGTGCCTTATTCCAGGTAGGCTCTCAAAATCAGATCAGCTGTCAAAAAACTGTTTTGTCCGGAGGAGAAAGGTGGTGGAAAGGGAAGGCAGAGCACATTTTAGGGCTACTCAGGAGCCCTTTATGTGGGTTATGGCCATTTAGTCTTCAATAAAACATGAATGCTTACCATAGCAACCACATTAGCCCCCTTTGAGATAGTCATTGCTTTAATAGAGACGAAAATACACTGAAGAAAGTCTAACAAACATGTGTAGGCCTTTTACAGTGCTGTACAAGAAAACAATCTCACTTGAGAAGCAGATGTGTTTTCCCAGGAAGTGTGTAAGAATTAATGCAATAGGCTGCCAGCTTTCCCTGCTTCTGCTGAGTGCTTGCTCCTGGGAATTGCTGTTATTTGGGTGGCAGAAGGCAGGGGACCACAACAGTGATGGGGTGGGTGTTCCACATGGCCCTGCTACCTGTGCTGCTGGGGGAGCTCGCTGCCTGGGATATTTTGGATCATTTCCCATTAAAGATTCTCTCAAGCTCCCAACATTCACATCAAGTCACTGGTTTCCTGAGATCTTGCCTGGTAGGTACTTTCCTAAAATTCACCCTTTTGCTTTAATCCTGCTTAATCTTACAGAAAGATGCAAACAATTTTGAAACATCTCTTTGCCTTGGGAAGTCTCAGGAGTGTTCAACAAACTCTTCTGTGTCTTTTTATTTGCATGCCCCAAGAGCATGCTGTGATCCCTCCCAGTAAACAGGTTTGGATATGAAATACTACTGGATCAACCTCCTGGAAAGAGGATGCTTTGATTTGTAAAATTGGAAAGAAAATGTTTATCCAGGAAGTATTAGATTAGTCACAGATTAATTACGATTGTCAAGTATTATTCATCTGTAATAAGAGTGAATTCTTCACTCAAGATTCATAGCAAAATAACATTATTTTTCAAATAGAAGTAATTTAAATTGAAGTAAGACCTTCTAATACCACCATCTGTACAAGTAAATTACTTTCAGAGTAATTAAATATGCATATCTGGGCTGTGTACTGTACTGATGAACCAAGTTTTATGGAAGCAATATGCTTGAAAATCCCTTAGGTATTAAAGATGAAGAATTCATGGCATTTTGCATTCATATAACCATGAACAAGGAAAAAAAATTTTTTTCTGTTGCATAATTTTGGGGAATATATTTTTATTAACTTTTCCAGGTTAATTAATATTTTTGCCAAATAGCAAATATGATCATCATATTTATTAGTCTGACATTTCACAGGGACTTAAAGCTCCATAAGAAATTTTAGCATTGTATGTGTCTGAATTTATGACTGAGACACAGTCGCTCATCTTCTGCAGGTTCCCAGGAAGCAGAGCAGTGCGGTGAAACCGAAATCATTACGTTGACTGAATTCATTACCGCTGGACTCGCCCTCCATGAAATAGCACTGCTCAGCCAATTGGGATTCATGGTCACAGCCTTTCATGGGATCATCAGGGTTTATAGTCCATAACAAATACAAATACAGACAGGAACAATAACAGTACAATACATCTGATCTATGATCCCACCTTGTGAGACTTTATCACGAATACCAGAACAGCGACTGGCCACGTGTTTCTGCTGTGCGGATGAACAGGACAGTTGCGCAGGAAGGAGAAGCCACACCTCAGAACACAGAGCTGCTGGCATAGTCTTTGGTGACTAAAAGGCATCTTTGTGCTTGCAGCATATTGTTCATGACTTATGTAAAGCATTGGTGCATAGGGTAGCTTCGGAGGTTTGCTGGAAGAATCTGAACACTGCAGAAATGTTCGGTTAAAAAAATACCTGAAGTCAGCTCTGTGGAGCACACCAGAAGAAGTCTGAAATTCCAGCAGGTCAGCCCTTTCAAAGCAGCAAACACAGCAGTCTACATGCTACCAAAATGCAAGAGTGAACTCAAACAGAGACACACAGGCAGCACAATCTCTGTTTGCAAGTCAGCCACTGCATGCTGCGCAACGTGACTGATCCTTAGATATATTATGTCAATGTAATGTTGCTAATGAAACATGTAGGGGTTCCTTGTCATCAAGAGATTTAGTCTGCCTGCAGCGCTTTCACAGTTATCTCCTCAGATTAACTGCAGAAGGCTGGCAACGCATGTAGGACGATAGATCAATTCTTTCTGCACCCCAAATGTGAAATAAGAAATGGTGGCCTGAAACACAGATAAAGAGGAGAGGATGAGAGCTTCATTTCTCTACTCTGTGCCCTGTACTAGCATGTGCAAACCAGCATGTTGTGTCACTCCTTTGGGACCTGATTATGATCTTAGATCTTACTTTGTGAGAGATGGGAAGTGGATGTTTATGTAGCCAAGAGGAAGACCAATAGAAATGCGTGATAATTGACAATCTGGGAGGTATGGAAGTTTGAATAATTTCTGACCTAGTATGAGATAGTAGTTTGGGGAGAGGTTCAGCTACATCTAGTCTAATAATGCACATATATTATGCTGGAGGTATCCTGTGTGAACTTTCTTTATTTTACTTCTTTGAGTGTCTCATCACCTTTGTCTCTGTTCTGTTCCTAAACTTCAGTTCGTACCCAGCACGCAGACCCTGGCATCTGCACATGCCCTGCTTCCAGCAGTTCATTTTCTGAAGCTAACACTGGAAGACTTAACACTTTTTTTTAGCAGATTTTATGTGAGGAATGAGGCTTGAACAAAAACAAAGGTGGGAATTTGGGTGCGGATATGCTGGATGAATCCCTGACAAACAGGCTTTGGCAGGTAGCTGTGTGGGATTGCTCCTAAGAGAGCTGTGTATAAAGGACTTCTATAGTACTCCTGAGGAGACCTGATTTTCAGGTCAAGGTCTGACCTGTAATAGACAATATGTACATAATACTTAGCGCTTTTGGGCAGCGAAGTACAAGTTGGAATTTAGGACAGCCCTATAGCCACAACCCAGAGACATATGCAAAAGAAAATCTACATAGTCAAAAAACAAAAAGTGAAATGTGACTGTTCAGCTTCTGAATGTTTGCATGTTTGTGACCACTTTGCCATGTTTAAGTCCAGGTTTATGCTAAAAATTCGCAGACCAGCATTATTAGCATAATGTAGCAGAATTCCTAATGCTTTGAAAGCGAATCTTCCATGAGTTTGGAAATGACAAGGTAGGACAATGACATTAAAATCCTCCTTTCTTCCTGTGTAACAGTGTCTTGTGCTCAGGATGTCTGCAATTCTCACAGAGGCTGGAGCATTATTTTCCATACCCTTCCCCCCCCATTTAGCTTCCAGTTACTCAGACAAAATTGAGGGAACTTTTTTACTTGCCGTGCTTTTAAAGCTTTAAAAGCTTTTGCTGAAAAGGTACCTATTTTCTTATCACTTTTTTTTTTTTCCCTCCTTACTCTAGAAAAGGGCTTAATTTGAAGTTCTTTTTTGGCAGCTGTATTTCATTGTGATACATTATGTCAGGGCACATCAGTCACATGAAGATTTTATGGAAAAAACATACTCTTTTTAGATGTCCCTCTCTGCAACCCCCTTCAAAACATGGTGGGTTTTTTTTTCAAGAAATTCAACTATCAACAGCATCATGATTCTCAAAACATCGTGGGTGTAATGGCTTCATCTTACTCAATTATATAAATGTTACTTAAAACAGTGCTATAGAATTTAACATGCTGAACTTAGTAATTCTAAAAAAAAAAATTGACCACTTTCACCTTTTACTGATGTTTACTTTCAGTCTTGAGCAAGGGCTTATCTTCTTTGTAACCAAGCTAATCCTGTGCCGTTCCTTATTTTACCGTTAAATGAGATACATTCTGAATTCAGATGAAAATGAGGTACCTTGATGAAAGTGGGCTTCAGGTGTCTCACACTAAGCATTGTACATTTCTCTTTGCTCTGATCCTCCAGCACACATAAGATTTCACCTCTTCACCTTTGAACAAGATTGCACTAACTTTGATCTTTTCTATTTTGTTCAACTCCAGGGAAGGAGCAGCTACTTGAAAAATGTTATCATTTAGACGTTCAGAGGTTCTTTTTTTTTTTTTTTAAAAAAAAAAAAGGAGGGAAAAGGAAAAAAAACTTGAAAGCATGAACTAAAAGCTGTAGATTTTTAACCTATCAGCTTTTGTAGCTAGTACTCTATGGTTTAACATCAAAACCTGTCACTATGTAGAACAAAACAAAACGTAGATTTTAAAAGCACACAGAATTATTTAATACAAATTTTTTTTTTAGGTAAGCATTTTTCTGCAGTAGTGTTGTGCCTATCCTTTCCCAGGTCAAAGCATAAGGTTTGTGTTCTTGCTCCTTTGCTTATGGCCTAAGCCTATTACTTGAGCCTCTGTATTTTTGTGATATTAATTCGTGATACTGACAGTTAATCTATTTTTATAACTGTTCTTATCTGAGCAAAATAACAAAGTAGGTTCTTCATTGTCCTGAAGTCTGAGAGCATGTAACAATGGGGAGCAAAGGTAAAAGTATGGTATTTTCAATATCTTACATGGTTTAGCAATATTCTTTTAATGATTATCACCATGTGCCAGTATGGTGCAGTTTTTGGGTATTATTTGTTTTTGGATTTGGTGGGCTTTTTGCTGTTACAAGACAGTTTTTCACCCAAATACTTAAGAATTTTAAATCACAGAGGACTGTTGGGGCTGTATCAGCCCCAATGTGGCTCTAAAGTCCTAGGAAGTGTAATCAAAATTCTTATCTTAATGATTTACATTTTTTTCCATTGGTTCCTTTTTCTTCTTGCCTAGTTTACTCAGGCTTGTGTTTTTTCATCTCTGTCTTCTCTGCTGAGACTGCAATTGTTCAGGGATGCTCAGGGATGCTTGTGGTAAGTAGCTCTTCCTTTTTCTTTGAGGTTTGCTTTGCACAACAGTACAAATGGGGACAGTTTCCCCCTTTTTGGATGTGATGCTTATTGCATTCACTTCTATTAACAAGCTGTTGGAAGCAAGTTAATATCACATTAATTTACTCTTACATCTGATTTTTCCTCTCTGTTCTAAGGGTTGCTTAGATCCTCTCCTAAATATTATCTCATAAAAGGTCTGAAGTCCTCTCCCCCCAAAAGTGGAATTATGATTATTAATTCAAAAGAATTATTTACTGAAATACTAGCAACAAAGAAGATGTTGGTGTACATGTAAAATTATTGACAGAGCTAATCTTTACGGCGATCCTTGACATGGTTACTTACAGGGACCAAGTAATATATTATTATTCATCAGCTGTTTATTCACCCTTCTTTTTCTTTGTGGTTTTCTAGGTGTCAGGCAATCCTGGAACCAGGGACCTCAAGTAACATTTCATTCTCTAATTTCCCTGAAAACTTTCATTTACATGTTGAAATTACTGGATGTATGTTCTGTTAAAGGTATTTGCCTGCACAGTCTTCCTTAGAAGCCTTTGATCTTTTGTGGAGTGAAGGTTCATTGTGATTTTAGTTTGTTAATTTTCTTAACTCCTTTGGGCCTAATTTTTTGAGGCTAACCAGGTAATTTGTTTTGAAATGTACTTGATTTTCTAGCCTTACCATCATGTACACCTTTTGCAGGTAAGCCCCACTTTACAAGCAACTTCTACAGTAGCCGGTGTCTCATGTCACCAGACTGCCACCTACTCTAACATCTCTGTGGGAGAGTTGTGATAAAGCCATCTGGACTCTTCGGTAATACAGAACATTGGCAGCTGTAGCAGAAAACTTCAGGTTCTCTAATGACTTTGGGGTTAGTGCCAGTGTAAAATCAAAGTGGAAATGGCCTAAACTAGAAGCACTGAAAGAAAGATTAGTCACTGCCACTTTGAGGGAGAAAATATGACACCCTGTGAGAGCTGATCCTTTTAGTGTTGCCCAGGCACCCAGTACTGCACTGTGTGGCCAAAAATTACCTGTGAGCAAGACACAGGCTATTGCTTGCAGACTGCAGGGCCAAGAAAATCCTCTCATATCTTGGTGTCTGCTGGCTGTAGTTCCAGGCTCTGTCAGTGCCATAGGAGCAAGCTGTCCAGATTCCTTGTCCAGAAAGTTTGCAGCTGCTGGCAAGCACCCCCAAGAAGCACTGGCATCCCCAAGGCACTCAAGCAATGAGCACTGGTGGCAAACTCATAGATTTGTGTTGGTTTCAGGTTGATGTCCCTATCTAGGTTTAATGACATCATTCCACTCCACTTAAATGCTTCCATTTTACTAATTTTTCCAAGAAAAATTGCAAACCCAAGTTTTCAGTCTGCAAATCAAAGATTGCTCATTGCAGCACAACACAGAATTTTTAAAGTAATACATTATGATTTTTATTTTCCTGAGTATATGCAAAACAGCGTGGTTGTAGTATATAGGACAATACCTATCTTAAAGGAACTATTGTCTAGATATATTTTCTTTAGAGTAGTTGGTAGTTAAAAGCTGTCCTTATTGCACCAAGGAAGTAAAATCCACACTTGTTAGGCTCTTATTTCATCCTCTTTCCTATAGCCTCACCTTTCTGGCCCTGCTAACTTTCATGTCCATAATGAACTCCATTTAGCTTCCCTGCAGCAGGACCTTGTCTTTGTAAATCACTGACCCAGCGGCATGAAGCTGCATAGGAGAGCAGGTTATTTTTTTTCTGGATTTTCTCTACTTCCTTCAGCAGTTGTAGCTTCTAAGAAACTGCAGAACAAACAAGTATAAAAGATCAGGAAGATGGCCTGAAAAAATAATGTTTAAAAGAGATCTCATTGTGCTCAGTTCTCCACTAGCTGCCAACTAAAGACTGAAGGCTGAAATCTTAGGAGTTAATGAGATTAGGTCTTTGGTGACTGATTGCTTAATACTGTCTTCTCATTCAGTGGTGTAATTTTTCTTTCCTCTTTCCAGTAACTATAAATAAACTTCTCATGGAGATCAGCTGGGACTTTATAGCAGAAATCTCCTTTAAAACAACTGGAAATTACTTCACCTGGTCTTAAGCCACAGCGTAACAGATACCTTCTCCTCCTTGAGCCCTGCTGTGAGTCAAAGCATTTTCCGGGCTATTACTTTCCTGTGTCATTACTTTCCTGAACTTTGCTGAACAACCTTGAGCCCCTTCTTGTTGCCCCGTCTTTGCTTGGCTCAGCGTGCGCATCCCTTGCTCTTTGTAAATATCCCTGCACTTTCACCTTTGCTGTACTCCCTTTTCTCCACAGCTGAATGTATTGGTCCTTTGTCAGGCATTGAGACTCACGTATTTTAATTCATAGATGCCTGTAGTAATTTTCCATGCTCCTGATAGTGAAGATTTTTTTTCACCTTATTAAAAAATTGTTGGTATTGTCAGATGCGCGGTACTTGGCTACCAATGTGTTTCTCAGGGCTAATTCCTTTCTGCCTGTGCTTGCAGGGTGAGGGCAAATTAGGTGAAAGGGTAGAGCAGTAGCATTTCATAGTTGTTTTTCTGGGACAATGTTTCCATGTTCATGAAGCAGGGGAGAATCAGCCCACCGTGACTCACAGCACAGTTGGAAGAACCCAGCTTGGGTTGTGTCTATCTGTACTAACAGGGAAAGCTGAAATGCTAATGATGTTGTGACCTGCTTTAGGTCAGGTAAAAGTCATCAGACCCCTGAAAATGCTTAATCCTTCCCACAGAATCTTTGTGAGATTCCCCAACATCCTACCAACACGACTTGTATGTTTGGTTATGTGGAGAATCTCTGTAGGAAGCAGAGAGCTGGCAGAGTGGTGGTAGAGAGGAATGGAGATGGCAGTGGTGTCAGAGGGGCAGTGAGGCTGCGATACCTTCTAGGGCAGAGTCATGACCTTTTGTGCTTTTTTTTTCATGTTAAACACCATGTAAATACTGCTGTGAAACAAAGCTGCTACTTTTTGCTACCAATCATCTTCCCAATATTCAGCCTCCTCTAAAAGGCTGCATCAGCCTTTCCCGATGCTGACCACTATGAAAGATTTGAGCACAAGCTAAAAGGAACGGGGTATTAGATGGGGTAGACACACAGAACACCGTGCAATTTTCAGCTGATGTGGTGAACACAGTTCATACATTCGACAAGGTAGTCTAGCACATACATAACCTAAAAGCACGTCTTGCTAAAATATAGGGACTACCTGTGTATACAAATGCACATACATGCTAAAGTGCTCTTCTGGGTCAAGGCCAGGATGTTCAGCAGTGTGCAGGCTTCTCCCTTACAGATGTCTCCAAAGATAAAATGGAAAGAAAGCAACAGTCAGTCCCAGTTACATGGAACACAATCCAGCTTTTAAAAGGCTACTTTTGATAATTAGGTATTTTGTGTACTGTGGCAATATGTGAATTACAAAGCCACCAATAATAATGTAGATCAGTCAGGGTAGCTTTGAAATTAGACCCCTAGCAGAGAGGTTGCACTGTATAACGATAGTACAGTACCATTTGTTTCAACACATTTAGCGCTTCAGAATGGGATTTTTTTGTTAAACACCAGATGTTCTAGTGACCTGAGTGCTGACTTTCAAAGAAGACACAATAGAATAGTGTGTCAAGGTCAACAGCACAAATTAATCTGTATTATCATGCTGTCATATTATACCGTATGTCCCATATGAGAAAGATCTATGGCTAGTGCTTCCCTTACATGCAACTGTATGGGGTGTTTCAGTACACAGATTTTGAGTTCCCCAAGCCCTCACACCCCCCCCCCCCCCGAAATAAATCTGATTCTTGCTTCAGTACTTTAAACTGTAAATGTAACATTCTTACAACGGGTGAGGAATGTGTGGGAATGTGACTGTAATCTCACAGAATGAGAGAGAGACGTGCAGCAGATCAGTGAGAATTATGTCTGTTAATTGTAAACTCTGCAATTAAGGACTTCAGAATAATAATCTGGGTGGCTTGGTTGTCTGCATTTTTCTCTTGACTTAAAAACGTGGTAGGGCACAAATGAATAATCATTTACAAACATTTTAAATAATGGTTTGCCTGAAATAAATGCTTTTGTCTCCATGAGTCCCCTGTATCCCTCCTCTTCCCTGCCCTGTGACTTCTAAGCTATTGCTGCAAGATGGCAGGATGTCAATGCCCCCCAAATTGAACCTGTGATTTGTTTTTCTTTGATTTATGGGCTTGTAGTCAATAAACTTTATAAAGGAAAGTATCAGACTGAGCAATCAATCAAAGATAAGCAGATTCTTGTCCTTTAAAAGCATTTCACCCCAGTAAGCAAGGGCCTCATTCATCTTTTACAACCACTCTTGCAGCTTTCAGCTGAGAAAGGACTTGCTACTGACTACATTCCCTTCTGCTGAAAAGTCCCCTGTTCTTGCATCTGAGCTGAGATTTTTAAAATTCGTTGCAGCAGTACGTTTCCCGTCCGTGTTATTTGCTATCTCTAAAAGGGCAGATTGTTTGTGTGTTTTTACTAAAGGTAAATCTCCTTGCTGTGTAGAGTGGAAAAGGCTTATGTTTTAAAGTGTCAGAGGCATGGACTATTGTTTTGCAGAAACAGTATTAATTTTCTTTGTTGCCTTGCAAAACAAAACATAAAAAAGGGTTCCCATTTGTTTTTTCAGTAGTATCTGAATTTCCTTTGGAGTAAGGCAAATGTTATCCTGCATGTTTTGCTTCTCTGAAGCACAGATGGTGTGCATATGCAGATTGGTGATTTTTTAATCAAAACAGTGACACTTGGGAATATATGTAAGTATTGTAATAATGCATTAGTCAGGAGTGATGTTGTAACACACTGAGATCATACACATAAATCTAAGACACCATGTCTAGACACCCCAGGGAAGATGGCATGCCATGGGTTAGAGCAAGCATTAAGGAAGTGCAATATTTCAAATATGATGGGAAAATAATGTAATTTGCAGACTTTAATAAAACCATTGGGGAATTAATTTCACTATGGATACACTCTCTCCCAAAACATCCACGTTTCTACATTTGCTTCGTAGATAATCAGAACGTGAGGCACTGTACCTGCTATCTCAGGCATGAACACAGTACGATATCTATGAATTGTGCTGTATCTTTAATATGCTGAATATGAAAATAATCCCTTTATAGTGCTTTAGTAGTATAAAACTGCATTATGCAAACAATGCACAGACAGCATAAACCTTGGAGATTCAGAATTTGAAGAGCTTATAAATTAATCTCATAAGTGTTGATTTGGGCATGCTCAGGGAGTGCGCTCAGCTGTAAAACTTGACCAACCTAACCCTCCCAGTTTTAATTATTAGCTTTTTGATTACAAAATACTAAATGAAGATGTGCGATTTATGACTTTTGCATGTATAATTTTCCTTTCTCTGAAAAGATTTTGTTTGTTTGTTTTTTCTTTAAAGAATCCTTGCTGCCTTTGGCTGCTTTTGGTTATTTTGTTGTCTCTATGTAGCTCTTAGTATATAATTTTAATCAGCCAACATCCCTTTAAATTTTTGCCAGCTGATAACTACTCACAAGCAAGTAACTTGCAGTACCATGCCAGGAGTGTTGTGATAAAAATGTCAGTTTAAACCTGGCCAAGGATGACAATCATAACTATTTCCAAGTGAGAAACTTGAACAGAATACATAACACAATAGTACTTTTTTCTTTCTACCAGTGAAATATGTGCAGGAACCTGAGAGGTTCCCATAACAATAACCCTTGCAGTCAAAACTCCACTTAAAATTTGGCTGCACTGGTAGCTCCATCAACTTCATCATCTCTTGTCATCTAAAAGACTGATGGTAGAAAATCTTCAATACAACTGAACATTTTCAACTAAAGTATCATCGAGTCAAATGCTAGCCATAAGCAGTCCTATTAATTCTGCAGCTATAAGAATTAGTGAGGGAACTCAGGTTTTGCAAGTAGTGACATTGGTTTATAACCTGACCAACTGAACTCTGTTTCAAAAAAATAGGTGCATATGTTAGCACAGAGTAAACCAAGCAATTCTGTATTTGCCTCTCTCCTCATCTCTCTGTTTGTCTCTGGGTTATAAATATATTGTTCCAGAATTCTCTGTTACTACAATAATCTAACATGAAGATCCTTTGAAACCAAGCCTGGAACATGATGGGTTGAGACATAAGTGATACCTTAAATTCTCAGGAAATTGTTGGACAAGATGGGTTCGCAGAGCTGGGACCATGGTGTGGTAGCAGGGCTGTGATGCCACTCCACATACAGATCTGTAAACAGCCCACATCCTCTTTCAGAAAATTGTAAACCCTCACTTACATTTAGCTCTTCCCATATCCAAGTTAGATTTCATGTTCAAGGTTGTTTGGGAAATGTGAATGGGCCTCAGGGCTTGTGCAGGGCTAGAAATATCTCCTCAAAATAATAATAAGGAACAGCTTTCATGAATCTCTATGGAGATTTCTTCCCTCTGAGCATCTTCCAAGGTCTTTGCCACAGTCGGGGCAGAATGTCTCTATTCTTAGACCGGTCTTCCTGCTGTCCTCTGCCTCTTTGCATCAAGCTGGTGCTACACAACTATTATTAGTATATATTGCATTTATTATATATTTATTTGCACAGTCCTCATTATAAATGTGGAGCATCAGTAACACATTAATGACCAACTTTTAACCTTTGCCCTCAAGAAATATCTTCTAGTGTATTCCGCTTTCCTTCACTTTCTCTTATTCTGATCTTTGTCAAATTCCTGCTGTGTTTCTACCAGCACTTCATCTGTGTTAATTATTGTCATCCTTCATATTATGGTATCCAAAGTCTACACACTTTAAACAGTATCACATAGAAATGAACTAATGTTTTAATTTGGGGATTGTTTTGTTAATATCAGTTCCTGTAAATGAAATGTATTACACTCAGGTTCAATAAATACAATCCTCACCATTTGCTAGAACAGAAACCAAATCCTGGATTCTTCTATTCTATGGAAGCTATTGTAATTTACCTTTAACATTTTCCCCTATTAAATGGAGCTTTGCTCTATTTCCTGGTATGCACAGAGAAGTTCCATGCAGCAGCTCTGCGTTGTATACATTTTTGATTATAACTCCTGGCTTCAACCCACTATGTCTGCTCTTCAGCAGCACACTTGCACTCCTCCTTCTTGTGGAGATCCACAGCAGAGAGAACGGGGTGAGGAAGCTGCGTTTACCTTGTGTCCTAGTTATGTATCCATGTGTGGTTTAGATCAAAACATCCTATAGATCCAGCTCTCTAGATATGAGGGTGTAAATGATGGCACTGTCATTAGACTGGGGACAGCCATGGTTGGGGATAGGGTGTGATAGAGGCTCTTGGTGCCTCCTTCTTCAGCACCTCAGCCCCCTGAGCTAACAATCTTCACTGGACTGTTGGAGATAGTCATTAAACCTGGTCATAAAGAGTAACTTGTCAACCTGCAGGAATATCAGACTCTAGACAGAGCCCTTTAACCTTGCTTGACCTTTCATTGTGCTCCTTGACTAATGAGATGAATGGGAGTTTTACTGGTGTTTCTTGACCTAGATCTTTTACGTGACAGTTCTGTGTATCTGAGCAGCCTAATACCTTATGTTTTGTAAATCAATATAGCTTTATCTATTTTTTGAAAGCTAGAAATGTTTTTTTCAATCCTACTATCACATCCTATAAATAATATTGATTTTGTTTAGCCTGAAAAACTGTTTAATTTTGAATTGGCTCACGTTGTTAGTCAAATACAGTTCTTAGGTAAGTCCAGGCATGGTTCTCATGCATCACATTATATTTATCCCTATGGTATATGCAAACCTGGTGTCAATAATTTGAGAACGGGATCTCCTGTGCATAAACCACATCTAAATTTTCAGTTTTTGGAAGTTTTTCAGACTCCAGGATTTAATGGGCATATGCAAGAAAGCAGTTACAGGAGATTGCATAGCTTCATGTTACTTTGGATAATGCAAATGTTATGGGACAGCGATGGGAATGTGCAACATTAAACAAGCCTTTACATACTGCTTTATGAATTGCACTGGCTTGGCTAAAAAGAAAAACTTAAAAATTGATTTTATATTTACATCTTCAGTATACAGTTTTCCTAATCATTATTTTCCTTCTATCTTTCCATCCTTGCCATCCTTCCATTGATGGAAGTACAAATACTCTCATTGCCATTCGTGATGTTCTGAAAGGAAGATTTCAAGACAAGAGAGCAAAATAATAGTATTCAAGGTTTGTGTCATTGCTCCAACTGTTGTCTGCTGTGTTTGACACAACTGGTATTATACTTCAAGTACAATTGGAAAGGACCAGTACAGTAATATTCCTTACAGGTGTTTCAGACATTTCTAAAGGCACTTTTGAACATAACTTCTGCAATTTCCTTGCCATGCATTCAAGACTTCTGTACCTGTATTTTCTCAGTTTCTTTACGAAATAAAACAAATTCCTATTTACTTACATGCATGATGTAAGTGAATCCAATTTTCAAGACAAAGTCCAATGAGACAGTATTTTAAAATGAATTTCTCATTGTCTAATTTTGTGATAAGATTCTTATACAAGCCTTTGGACTGTATGGTAAATAGATACCCATTTAATCTGTTCACATATAAGACATAAAATCCTGATTCGATTATCCTCTCATAGCAAATGTTTGACCCTTTAGGTATCAAATAGGTTACACAAAGATTGACTCTATGTAAGTACAGAATCAATTCATATACAAATGCAGGTATGATAGTGATTTTCAGCCTCATTTTTTATATTAACGTCATACAAATGCAACCAAGAAAGTGATTGGTATGTTTCTCTGTTGGACTTCTGAGGTGTTTGTGTATCATTACTCACAACTAGCTTTTCAATTCTACTGTTATTTGCCTTTCTCTGCTGGTCAAGACAAAATATCAAATTGCTGAGTTACATCTTACATGGGGGAAAAAATTAGGAATTGCAAGAAAGTCAGTCTGTGAATTTTTAAAGAAACAACAGAGAAGCCAAACAACTTTATATCTTAGTTCCAGAAATCAACATATAATATTGTCCTCCAAAAATACAGCATCATCTCATGGCTTTAAAAAGCACTGTGTGAAAAGCACATAGGTCTATTTTGTATAAAAACTAAAGAGAAAGTATTAATTTCTGCTTGTCAGGGGGATGCCCATAAGAATTTGTGATAGGCGTCTAAATGCGGAGGTAAGTAATAAGCAGGTATTGACTTCTATTGAGATCAGTATCGAGATTTGTTGACCCAAAGAGGTTACAATTGACTGAAGAGTGGGGCAGTAAATCTTGTTATTGAACAAAAAGCTAAAGTCAATATATGTATTATTATAAGCATTTTTCTTTTGGAAGAGATAATAAGGGCGGAGCGGTTTAAGACTTTAGATTTATATGGCCATGATAGCACACAGTTCTTCTATTAGTTAGTCAAAGGATAGAGAATGCCTGTATGGGGTTTTTTAAAATATATTTATTTTTAATGCAGCTTCACCAATCATGCCAAAGCAGTAAAGCCTGCATCAACTTTCACATCATAAACCCTTATTCTCATTGTTTTATAACTCAGCTATAAAGGTTATTTTCAGATTGAAATTTCGTCTGCAAGCTCTTTGCCTAAGAATCATTTTTTCCCCAGAAGAGTGAAAGGAATAAAGATGATCTATTGAACTATTTATTGAATTTTAGAGGAGCACAGAAAAAACGTGTTGTGATTTTTTTATTATAATTCAAGATTTAGATTGTATTCCTTATTGAATATTATTTTCTGCATAAAGCTAGGATTTACTTGATCATAAAGGTGGGGGCTGCAAATGTTCTTTCAGTGCTTTCAAACACTTGCTAATACTAATCCATGCCTTGTACTGTAAACAAGTATTTTTATGATTCTTATATTTTAGTCCACTCCATTACGCTCTGGACAGTACATTATATTTTAGGTTATTGCTTGGAAAAATAAAGAGGAGACAGAGCACAGAAGAAAACAGAAATCCATCCAGTTGAAGATATTAAGCTTATTAATTAAAATCAGATACATCCCATAGTGAGAGTGACTGAAGAAATAACTGCTGAATTGTATTTTATAATGTTTATAGCTGTTAGTATCTTGGCTGCCAGTAGAAATGATCCTTCAGTAACTCCAAAATCCTCTAACAAAAATAATTTGCTGTTTTCCATTGCAGAAACTGTCTGCCTTCTTCCTTCCTTCCTTCACAAGACCCTCCTATGTTTCTTTAGGATTCAGGAGCTTGTACTAATTTAGGAGACTCACTGAATCTCTTTAGCAGCACAGGCTATGATAAATGCATCAGATATATTCTCTGCTCTTTGCACTGTCTTGCTGTGAATTCAAAAACAAACTCCAGCTTGCTTTCCTTATCTCAGAGACGCTCTGTGGCCTGGTCTCAGTGCAGAGAGGGCAGCACAAAGCTTGCAGTGGAGCCCCTGGCTGTGCCGCGGTGCCTGCGCAGTGCCCGGCACAGCTCCACTGCCAGCGCGGGGCAGGAGCAGAGCTTTCTTCTGCAGAGGGCAGAGAGGAATAATCACCCCATCCAAACCAGGGGGCCAAGCTGTGCTCTGCTCCCTGGTGAGGTGCTCTCTGGTGGTGACATTTGATTCATTTTCCTTCTGCACTTCCACATTGTTGGCATTGCTTGCAGTGGCATTCCGAGCTGTGAATTACCACACTGAGGCCAATGGCCAGAACCTTTGCCCTCCTTGGAGAAGTTCTCCTCCTGTCTCTGTATAACCTCATGGAAATATCATCATGGAAATTATCTACTGTTCTGTCAGCTCTCAGCATGTTGAAAGAGAGCTTGAGACTTGCATCTCCTGCAAGAGCAGGATCTTCCGATTCCTTACAAAAAAAAAGACTTATGCTATTTCCTCTCTCTGTTTATGCAGTTTCTGTTCTGGAAATGTACAAGAGGGAAGGACAACTGTGTCATCCCCAGTTTTGGCCTGTTGAAGATACGTTTGCAGGTAAACACTCTTTTTCTGGCTAAAACTGTATGGCTTGGAGGCCTTACCTTTCCACAAGGCTGACCATTGTTTCAGGTCATTTGACTTTGATTCTTCAAACAGGAGAGAAACCACAGAAAAAAAAACATTTTGCAATCATTAAAAATGTCATAGCTACATTTTTCTCTTAATATGGAGTGATCATTGATACCTGTAGCATGTCAATAGTGCATCTGGCTGGGGGTGCTGGTGTTGGCAGACAGTGCAGTAGGCTCCCTTCCAAACATGAATGAGAAGCTCAGCTTTCACTCTTACCCAACATGGACAAGCAGACTTGGATGCATTTGCTTGTTTCACCACCAATATATAAATGACTCTGTTGCTGTTTAGCCAGAAAAGGGCTCTATGAAGAAGTTTGGCTTAGAGTATCTTGGGCTCCAACCATAGTCAACTAAAACTATCTTGCTATCTCTGAGTCTTTCCATTCACTACAAGATAATGTACTTCAACTTCATCTGCTAAAGTATACAGAGGAATAATTTCTTTTCAAAAGCATGCATCTCCCTGGGAGCACACTAGGTTTTCAGAAATCACAGCATCTGGTTGTGTTTTGCCCACCTTATTGCAGTTTCTGTCTGTTGATGCTGGTGTGTTTAAATTAGTTCCCTTTTCAAAACTGTTATAAAGGCTGTTGATGAAAATCTTCTGTAGCAACACAGAGCCCACAGATTCATTGAAACGTACTGAAACTTCATTAATTTGCATTCCCAAGAAAATTTCCAGCCTTCCCCTATGGATATGCATGTTATTTAATGGCACACAAATTAGCATGTCTACTTGTTGGCACCAATGTGGTTATGGTGGCAGTTGCTGATAAAGTCATTAGATGGAAATAAAGGATCCAAATAAGTTAATGGTGAAAGACATCTGAGTTTAGTAGGAGCAGGTCTGACAATATAAAATGAATCTCTAATTTATTGAGCTTCAGCGAGGTCAGGTTCTGGCTTGTGGCTTCTTGGTGGGGGGAGATTTTTTAAAATTCTGGATTTATGTTTGGTTTTTTTTTTAAATTTACCTGCTTTTTGGTGTATGAGCTGTCTAAATGACTTCATGTCTGCTAGTCTCTATTTAAAATGTGCTTATAGCAAGTGAATTGTAAGCTGGATTTGTGAAGTAGAAGGGAAAATCTACTTATGATGATATCCTTTTCCTGAAGCTCAAGCAAGCCAACCCTGTTGCTTCTAGAGGAGATACACCTTTTTGAATATATAAAATTTAAGCACAGTTTTAACAGAAAATAAAAAAATACTTATTGAACTGATAAATATTGGGCTGAATGTCCCATCTGAAAATGACAACTTCTTTTGTAGTTTGAAAATAGTGCTTCTGCACTCATTTTCTTATGAGTAGAAAACATTATACACTTTGGTCATAATGAACTGTGTTTTGTTTGCAACACAAGGTAATATGGTGTCAGAGTAGTGCCATGCAGATCTATAATGTGGTTTCTAGAAGTAATACGTTACGATTATTTATATGGGGTTTATTAGTTTTCACAAAGGCAGCCTGATCATGATTGATTTGATCATAATTTGCTCTTCCTGATTTTCCACTGATCAAAAATTACTGTGTTTAAGCTAGAGATGAGTTGCTCTCCTCTTTGTTTGCCAGACTGGGACTAAGAGTGAAATAATGTCCAGCCAAACAAACTTAAACTGGTAAAGTTACCTACTTTTTTTAAAAGAGATGGGCATAGTGGATTATGTGGGTGAAAATTTTTCCATCACAAGCCTTATAAGCCCAAAGAACATTTTTATTATAGTCAGTGGGGGATGTTCAAACAACGAGAAGTTGAAGAGCAAAAATGTGATTCTAGCTGATTCTTGATCTTGCTGGGGGAGGCTGTGCTTTGGTTGCTTTCAGGAAAGCACGGTGCACACCTGTGGTATTATATAAAACATTACATAATTATGAGAGTAACACCCTGAATTTTCTTCCTTCAGCTCTGGCCCTATCCACCTCTAATGAAGCAGCAAGTGTGTGGTGAATTTAATTCAGATTTGTCTTTGTGGCTTGGCTTGCAAGTGTGTGAATCTATACTTGTGGCCCTTGGCATATATTTTCTGGTGTTGCTTTTGGTTGTATCAGGGAGAAAGCCTAATAATGTTCCATTAAAAGAAGTTTACTATTCAGACCAGATTTTTAACTTTTCTTTCCTTCCACACTTGCAGCCTAATTGTATTTAATATCACAGTTCAGAGCTTTCTTCTCTCTGCTCCTTGTCACTCAAAGGTATTTAAAAGAGGATTTAAACCAGCTATTTTTTGCGCTTAATCCTTGATCCCTTCTGCCCGCGCCCCGCCCAAGCTTGCTTATTGACTGGAAATAGCAACCTGTGTCCACATTTTACAGCTCTAGTTTGTAGTAATTTTGTCTTATGCCTTCAGAGTATAAATGATTGTTCAATTCAGACATTCAAAATGAAAGTGAAGTTGCCAGTGGAAACGGGTGGCTCATTATACAATGAGTGACTACAAATAAAAAGGTGCCTGAGTATAATAATCAGAAGATATTGACTTTTGTTGAGGTCAGGATCACAATTTATTAACCCAAGAGGTAAATATTGACTGAAACTTTGGGCAGCTTTTTTTTTCTTCGTTCCTTGTAGCCCAGAGAGGACAGTAGAGGATTCGCTAAATAACTCCATCTGCCTGCACAGTGAGATGGAGACTTTTGCATTTTGCCTGCAGTTTTATGCTCGTCTTTTGTTCTGGCTCTCCCAAGGGCAAAACGATTTATAGTGTATTTTAGAGGAATATTTAAAATCATGCTAATTGGTGTTTCTTTGTAATTAATTCTGCTCTTGACAAGCCAGAATCTTCTCCTGAAACAGGTTTTGCTTCTAAGTGCTTCATCAGATGATCCCAGCCCCAGACTGGCTGTCTGCATTTTCTCTTCTGCCCTGGCCATCACCCTATCTGATGTCTCAGGGACCGTTTTCTTTTTGTGTGTCTAAAAACACTGGGGTATTGTAGCAGCCATCAGAAAGATGCCCTTGGGAATGATGACTCCTTGTGCTGCTGACATTCTGTTCACTCTCCAGAAAGGGCTTTAGAATCAAATTGTTTGCCAGCTGCAGAGCCCCTCATTTGGCTAAAATGAGCTATTCTGCTATCTTACTTGGAAAACCAGGCTTTGCCGGCTTTCCTCCATCTTTGGCTGTTCCATCCTTCCAAGGGGCCACAATGTACTCTCCATCCTCAGATGCTGATAAATGTGCAATTGACATAGGGTGACAAGTTCCTTAGTACACTTCCCCCTACTCTCCTATGACAGTTTGTGCTAAAATATATGTTTTGAATTCCTGGGGCTGTTATGAACCTTTTCAGAGCAGGGCACTTGCCTGCTTTAAATTCAGACACGTTTTTTCTGTACTTACCTGTCGTCTTTTTTGTTACTAGTAATTTATGGGATGACAGTAATGTGACTGGCATCTTGCAGGAGGGTCTGGTCCCTGCCTCAGGAGCAGAGCTCATGGGTGCAGAGCTACAGCAGAGCTGGCTGGGGACCAAGGGGTGATGGTTGCCAGATGCCAGCTCACAGCCACCGCATCCTGCCACCACATCTGTGTAACATTTGTAGCCCATCACCTTGCTGTCTTCCAGGCTAAAAGAGATGATGCAGTGAGAATCAGTATGACTTTCTTCTCTTACAGGCTATTTTCTAGATTTGCTTCTTTCCTGTCCTCCCTTTCCTCCTTCTCCTTCCTCCGTTTTCCATTTTGTCAAATATTCTGCTGCTTCTTTATCAGTGTCCTCGTTGCCCACTGTCTTGTTTCATTGCTCCTGCTTCCCCCTCAGAGTAAGATTTTTTTGTTATTCAGAGTTTGATTTACATGAAGCAATGCCAGACAGAATTGGGTTTTCACACAATTTTAGACATTACAAAATAACTCCAGGGAGTTTTTAGCAGGTGAGGACTGCTTAGTAAGCATTGGAAATGTGTTCTGAACCTGCTGAAAAAAATCCATCTGTGAATAAGGATCTGAAAAGTATTAGTATCAAATTGTTATATATTACAGCAAAGTCTTAAATCAAGCTTTGTCATCTGTGGATTTTGGTGGAGGTGTGGACATCAGCATAGCAAACAAAAGCCTGATGAAACTAAGCTTTTTCTCTCTAACTCTGCAGAGCCTTCAGAATGGATCCACAGATTCCTGAGCATTCATGGACCCCCGACTGGAAGCCACAGCCACAAACCGGCTTAATGCTCTGTGAGGTCTGGGAGAATCTTTCCTGCTGAAGCCCAGATTACAGCTTTGCTGAGCTGAGTAACCTGCCCCGAATGGTAACACCGGCTGATTTAGACATTGCTCAAATCACTCTGTAGGGTTAGAGAGTCTAATGGATCTGTTGCATCTTGGAGACTTCAAGTCTGTTTTGCACTGTTCTACATGTCTGACTTGTGTCTGGTGTAATGCAGCCTGCATGACCTGATCCAGAGAAACCCATTACCTCTACCGATGAGGCTCATAAAACACTTCTGGTCTCAGACCAAAGTAAAAGGGCCAGAGGAAATGAGTTTAAAAGCTTGAGCACATCTCCCCATGGACATAACAGTCCACATCACAAAATTTATACACATAATTTGAAATAATTGGCAACTTTAGGAAGTAAAGCAAAGAGCAAAACGGAGTTACTTCAGCCAATTATTTATGATCACCTTTTTTCTCAGAGGCTTCTGTAAGGAAAATCTTGCCTGTTTGGTAGTTCAAATCATTAATGCCGCAGCTGAAATACTCAGTTCTCTACTCTAAATGAGAATCACACATTCACTGTCTATTTAACAAGCACATTTGCTATATTTTTAAATTTAAATGATTTGTCTCCCTGTATTTCCCTATGCTTAGGTGAAGACTCCCTCCCCAGACTCTGCTACCTCCTAGTTGCCCTCTAAGTACTTCATATGAAAGGTCATGAGCTCACAATACTGACTCCTTGCAAAGTTCAACTGGCTTTCTTTTGTAGAATAAAGCCATTCCCCATCTCTGTAGCAGGGGAGGTCCCCTGGCAGCAAAACAAATGTGGTTAGTTATGTGTGGCATGAACCTCAGCTGCACTGGGAGCTGAGCTCCGGATAACGTGTAATGGTAATGTATTGAGAATTACAAGGCTAACCCATCAGCCTCTTGCAAGAAATTTAACTCTGAAATGTTTTATTTTGCCTAGGGAAAGTCTATTTGGGTCTATCATCTAGGTTAGAGGAAGGTCCAGCACTCCCCCCCTCCCCTGCTCCTTAGCAGGACAGATGGCATATAAAGAGGTCAAAGAGACTACCAGTGTCATGCCACAAATCAGTGGATCAGCTTAGAGGAGAGCCCAAAAGGCTCCTGCTCATCTGGTGTAAACTGACTCATTCTGCTGTAGTCAACAGAGGATCTGACAGCAGAAGATTTGCCCCAAGAGCTTCCGAATTCCCACTTTAGATTTATCTAACTGGTATTTCAGATACTCTGTCTCTGCTGTCAATGGCAGAGATTTTATTAAAATCATCCTAATAAATATATTTCAACTACAGCTTCATAGGATATCCATACTTCCCTCTCTGCCCGCAAATAATACATTATGAATATGTGATTATAAAAATACCAGTAGCTAATTTAGTTTAATTTAAATTTAGATTTTGCCCTAAACAAATACTGATGTGCCCTGTATATTTTTACTGCCAGATCATGATTTACTAACTCCATTTTGAGGGTTAAAGAGAGCATGACCTTGCCCCATATTAATATTTAAAGATTACCCTGCACATGAAATCAGATGCTGACACAAGTCTCAAAGGACTAAAAGGTTTTTAATCTTTTGAAGAAGCAGTGCCACACTGAAATATGTATTACTACATTCAAAACACAGCATGTAACAACTGTCCCACTAGCAGGCATCAGAGACTGCAAATTTCATTCAGTGTAATATGGTCCACAAATATCAACTTTTTTCTAAAAGGGAAATTGCAATGCCACAAAGGCCGAGGCTTTGACATAGCAAAGGCAAGCAGCAGCATCTCAGATATTGCATTAAGAGAAGTTTTCTATCCAGTCCTAAATGCAGGAGCTGTTTAGTGCCCTTCTCAAGGCAATATATAAATTTTTGTCTTTCCAGAAGGTGAAAGTTTACTTACATTTCTGTACAAATGTAATTTAGAACAGTTTAGGAACCATGTGATTCTTTGTTTTTACCACAAGATAAGCCTAAAATATGAAAATTTCCTGATTTTCTTTTAATACAGTTTAAAGGAAAGCCAGAGCTGTTTTAATAGAAAACAGAAACAGCTGATGTTTAACATAAATGAATAATTTTACAACTGTTTTTTTAGAGCATAGTTATTTTCTTTAAAAAAAAATCACGCTTAGCCTATCAGCATTTTTAACTCATGCCTTTCCACTACACCTAAGCTTCAAACAAAAATACGAGCTAGTAAGCTGTAGAAAAGATTAGTTATTTTCTCATTGCATTTTGGGGGTACTCAGTTTGTATGAAAATGCTATAGATGAGGTCTCTAAGTACAGTAGTTCCTGTGTTTTGATAGCATCACGGAGGTGTTACAGGAAAATTATTACTTTATCATTTACCCAGTCTCATTTCAAGTAGGTGACAGAGGTGGCAGCCTACCACTCTCGGTCTCTTGTGTTGTATTTCTGACAGGTAATTGCAGACTGGTGCCTCTGGAAGCTTGCTATGGTGCTGTCAGAAAGCACTAGTATAGTTTGGAGGTAGGGCAACCAAACTTTAGATTGATATAGAGGAATTTGAGTACGAGAGGATTCCAGCTTGAGCAATTAGCCTGAACGTGCATGTTCATTTCCAAATCATCAGCTGAGAGTCACCACTTTATTTGCCAATAGATTGATATTCAATTGCAATAGACATTAAAATGAAAAGGAGCTAGATCTGCTGTTTGGGAGTTATGGAGGTAGTGCTGGAAAAGTCGGTACAAGGAGAATAAGAGCATCCCTTCTTGGAGATGCAGCTCTCCTTGCCATGGGGCACTGAAGGCTCCCACCTGACCGTACTCTGGGTGCTGGCTGTGCTGTTGAAGGTCTGCATTGTTGTAACCTAACCCTCACCTGGCCATTTCACAA
This sequence comes from Lophotriccus pileatus, assembly GCA_035583135.1. Lineage (NCBI taxonomy): Eukaryota > Metazoa > Chordata > Aves > Passeriformes > Tyrannidae > Lophotriccus > Lophotriccus pileatus. Next base: position 17,432,307 of record JAWWES010000006.1, read on the forward strand.
GCAGGGTGCACCTTCTTTGTTTCCTTTATAACCACTAAGGACCTTTAATATTCCTTTTCCCTTAGCATGTCTGCCCCAGACCCATCTTTCTTCCATCTGTCCTTTCCCTCACCAAGGTAATGAGAAATGGGAGCAGATGCCAGAGAAACACATGCACCTTCTAATTGAGTGAGGACATAAAAAGGGACAATAAAAACTGTGTGGAGACTTTAGCTTTCAGTGCCTTCCAAACATTTGGTCTTGGTTCAGCACATTTGCCAGTCAGCTAATCTATTTCCCTCTAAATTTGGTTATCTTGACAGATTTTTGTGGAGGCAATGTTTATTAGAAGTTTTTTGGTCACCATAACACAATTTGATCTATTTTACCCAAAGCAACTGTTTTTCTCAGCATGACTTACTTAGAACTTCATCCTGCTAAGTCTCCAAAGAAGAATTTTAGTGAGTCACAAGCAGGATGGCATGATGCCCTTCTCAGAAATAACAACTATAGATGCATAAAAAAATTAGAATTTAAGAATCTGAAGTTCTTCGCAAAATCTGCAACACTTTTTATTATCAACACTGCTTATAGTACAAGTGGGAATGAAGCAACTGATAAGTGTTCTGGTCCAATGAATTCACCTACTGCTTATGATCCTTCCAGTCATATTTTTAACTGTTTTGGCATTCCCTATTAAATCTCCCTAAATAGTCTTCTTGCTGGTTCAGTGCTCTCGACCAGGAAGCTTGTGAGTTCGTGAGGATCTGTACTTGATCATGAATGATTCATGAAATGAGCTTAGAAAACTAAGTTTAACATCTTATTCAATGCTGAGGAAAAAAAGAGCATCTTCTCCCATACTTGTAACAACTTGGCTAAAAAGGAAGAGTCTCAATGTCTCATTTTAAACACTGAAATTCAGAGCATCTGTTGCCTTTCCAGCTAAACATCATATCTACTAAGAAGCAAGAGGAAGCATTTTAATTTACTACTGTAGTCAGTTTTGTTTTTCACTCTGCTAATACATTTGACCACATACCAGCAGCACACCCCAGCCAGGCTATTGGGGCGCAGCTGACAGCCGCTGGCAGCCCCTGCTGCCGTTTCTCACTCACATTTAATCAGGTGTTAGATTTTTCTCTAAAAGCTGTGTCTGAAGTCAGTTGATCCTGTTTTTATTTGCTTATGACTGATTCTTTCTCTCTCTTAGGACAACAGAAAGCATATAACCTGGGGTGTTAGGTTCTGGTGCCTCTCCTTCCTTCTTCCTCTCCCTTGATCTCTCTGTCCATGGCAGACAGGAGTGTTCCATTTCTGATGCATACGTATGTATGGCATTCATAGCCTGGGAACTTACAGCATTATTTCCCTGCTGTGCATATTCCATACAGATGATGTTTGAGTCTTGGTTTTCTCACCAGTGAAATGGGGATAATTATGTTGCTTTGATGTACTGATAAAAGTGCTTTGTAAAAGCTAAATATTTCTTTGTGGAACATGCCATAGCAGGTTTGGAAGCTCTGTATAGCAAGGGGTAGGACGATGACAGAGACATGGATCTGATGCAAAAAAATCAGGACAAAACAGAGAAGGAGGTCCATGGTTATTCCCTTGCTGTTCTTTGTCTCCTATTGTAAGAGGATGAGGATATTGCTATGTAAGAGCATGAGGATTTTTTTCCTCTTCCTTTGCTGAGTGAAAAGACGACAACACAGAATACATCTAGGGACACCTGCTGAGAGAATAAAACACAATAAACATGAGCATGCTATGGTGAGAGACATATTTTGCTTGTAGAAGAGACATTTTGATCCAGAGTTATAGAAAGTTTAAACATAACCTGTAAATTAAAATCAATTCCAATGCTTTTGTTATTCAACCTCAGGTTTTTCTGTTGTGCTTTGAATTTTTTTTAAGCTGGAAAAATTTTGATCTCATGGTTAAGAGAATGATGAAAAAAAAAAGAAAGTACTTCCAAACAAGGTCTTCTAAGGTGTCCCCTAGGACTACGATTTTAAGCTGGTCTTGCATTAATTGCAGTTTCTCTGGCTGTTTGTTAGGCCATTGCCATGCTGTGTTAAGGTCTCAATGCTTTTATCTAGCCCTTCCCTATTCTCTGTTTGTTCTTCAGCAAGGATGAGAGGAACCCTTACAGTATGCAAATACATAATGCTTTCTATGCTTCTTTCTTTAGAGACATAAAAGGATTTTTTTAAAAAGGCAAGTTGAATACATAGCAATAAAGATGTAAATCTTCAGAAGCAGGCAAGCTACACTCCCTCTGCACTTCACAAATGAAGCACGGTTTTTGCAAAGAAAGAGTTTGTTAGGAGAACCAGAGGAAGCAGGATTTCCATAATGATTTGCAAGAAAAAATTCTGTAACACATGGCACCGTATTTCCTTCAGAACTGCAATCCCCTTGGGACCAAATTCTTTACTACTTAATCACTGCAGTAATTAGAGATGATGTTGGCAAGTGTTCATTGAACGTTGTGTCATTTTACATCTTAAAACCTTTTGGCGTTACTTTCCATTCCCTTTATTCGGTGTGTTCTGGCCCATCCCTGGGTGATTAGACACAGCTGGCCTCTGCTTTGGGACCAGGTCAGTTTTGCAATTAAGAGCTGTGTTGGTCTGCACAGATAAAAACAGGAACTAAATAATTCTATTTATGGTTTATAAATTACTTTTCCACCAAACATTTTTTATAATGACTTGTATACAAGCGACATGATGTGAAACAAATCTCTGAGTGAAACAGAGGATTCCAGCCACAAAAAAATGGCTTTGTCCTGCAGTGAGCCTCAAAATGTGGAAATCTGCAGTACCAAAGTATGAATAAACATCAGTCTGGATGAAGCAGAGCTGTGTAGATGGAGAATAATGTTGTAGCATCAAACCTACGTGCAGAAGGTGGCCATGATTATGAGGAGTGCCCTGGGGAGCTCGGGTGGCAAGTGGGACCACAAGCAGCATCTGCCTAAAGCTGTTCCTTCCCCTCTCTGCTGTTCTGTATAGGTTGGCCCATGTGATGTCAGATGAAGAGAAAGGATAAAATGAAAGGACTGTTCAACACCTTTATCTGTCATTTGAAACATCAGTTGGTAAAGTTGGGGGGGGGCTGCTGTTGTGGTTTTTGTAATAGCCTGGTTTCTCTGCATTGCAGGTCTGCATCTGTAGCTGTTACTTCAGAAAAGTAGAAAAGATTCTTCTCACAAAATAGCATAACAGGTGAAAACTACATGTATACCATTCCGTTTCCTAAAATCCAAGTATCATTACCTATGGTGACTGACTTACCAAGACAGCAGTGCACAGTGGAAGATCCCTGCACTATTAATGTAGGCTTCATTTGTCCTTTTACACTCTAGATCTTAATCTTCATTTTTCAAAATATTCATATGTGTGTGTATGTTACTTTTTTGGATAGGCTTTGATGAGGCACTGAAGCCTTTCAAAGGTCAGATGTGGAGGGTGCAGCAATGGCATGTCTGTGATGCGCACTTCTCCCTGACACCACGTATTTAAATATCCTTTCAGCTGGGCAGACATTGTGGTGTCCCTCATAATTTGCTTTGGTCTTGGACAAAGGGTTCTAATTTCTGCTTTCAGTCTCATTTCTCACAGGCTGAAACAGAAAATTCATCAAATTTAAAGTTCAACTTAAATGACAATTTTTGTGAATAACAACCTTTTAAAAGACAAGGTGGTATATCATAATGTCTTTTGAAATACTTTCAGAGGAGAAAAACACACAGTAAAAATTATATGACAAAAATAAAAAAGGGAAAACAAACTTAGTAACATAAGCAGCCATTATGCTTTTAAATTATCTCTCCACAGCCTACAAATCTTTACTTTACTCACACACACCATACATCTAGCAAAGAGAGAAATAATATTTTTTGTTACCACTCAATTATAATTGATATACTACTGCATCATTTTAAAATGTGTGAAAGCTGAAAAGTACACACAAAAAAATTAAAATGGCAGGCAAGGAACAGCATATACAAAGTGATAGAACTTTCTAAGGTAGTTTTATATACATCCCCCTCTCCCCCTATACGTATGTTCTAGGGACAGACAAGAAGTGCTAATGAAAATTGGTAATGCGTAATAGCTCAAAACCGATTAAAGAAAATTACCTCTCCTTTTAATTCTGCTTACAAGCCTTTTCTGCAATATTGATTATTTTTCAGAGGTAAGTGATAGTATCTATTCTTTCTGCAATTAATCCATATGTTCATTTTGCATAGTGGTTTTAAAAATCCATTGAGGTCCGGAATTAACAGTAGGCTGGTAACTCTAAAATAAAGCTAGTTCTGTGAAAGTTTCGAAGAAAAAAATCTGACCTAAGGCTGATTGCTCTGCTGCTGTGATAAAGACATCTATTAATGTATTAATTGTCTGATATACCAGAGGACAGGTTCTGGAATCATTTGAAACTAGAATTCAGATTGCACCCAGCCAATTTCTTCCTTTCTTCAACACTAGTGCTTAAAATTCCAGAGCCGTGGCTAAACAGCAAATGTGCATGACAAATCCACTATTTATGATTTTGTTTGCTACTCTTAAATAATGTTGATATTTCTTTTTTCTTTCATTTCACAGTCTGTCCCTTGTGTATATCTTCCAAGAGGTGATGCTAGTTTTGTGCTGAAAGTTGCATCTCTCAGTCTTTGTTACAGTTATCACATATGCTATACTGATACCAAAAGGGAGTACATTTTTGAGCATTTTTATGAAGACAATTCAAGCATTACTTTCTTTTCTGTTTTTCCAGTGCAAATGCTCCTAAATTACCACAGGGCAGAAGCTGTTATGGGATGCACCTTAAACAAAATGCTGAACACAGACTGAGTGGCTGCAAGGCCAAATACCTTGCTAGTGTGAATGGGATTATAAGAGTATTAGAAGTTTCCAAATTCTGTTGCACTAGTAAAATATAGACAAGTTTCTGTATCTTAATTTTTTGTTTCCATTCCTTTTAGTGTCTTTACGTCCATTTAATGGGTTAATAACAACAAACAGGATGTGCCAATCCCTGCTGTTCACCCCCTCCAGGATGACCAGCCCTCCTTTTGCTTTAAAAAAGACTTTGAAAAGTGTAAGAATGAATGTTTACAGCTTGGCTCAGTCCTACATCCCATGCTGATGGACAAACCATACATTAGGCATGATTTTGCAACCTCGGGGGCACAGGTTTTGTCTGAGCCTTGCTCCCTTGATCTCACCAGAAGCTGGGATCCAGATGAATCCAGAGGCAGTGTGGGCAACTGCCCAGTCCTTTCATCTAGGGAGAATGGTAGACTCTACTTTCTCCAGCGCTCTGTCATGCTGTGTGCTGGTTTTTTTTGGTTTTGTTTTTGATTCTTGTTTGTTTTTTGTTGTTTTGGTTTGGTTTGGTTTTGGTTTTGGTTTTGTTTTTTCTTTTCGTAATAATAAGAATCTCCTTAAAAATAAGAATCCTCCTCCATTTGAAGGCTGAGTTAAAAATCAGCCTGGAAAGGTAAATGGCAGAAATACAGCAGACCTCACTAGGTTTTCTGCTTTTAAGTTCAGGATGCAGTTTGTGGGAAAACAAAACAAGCCAAAATGCATCCTTTTCTCATTGAAATAGACAACCTCTTTTCTCTTTCGAGGCTCACAGACACCTGCTTCCGCCCTCCCCAAAGAAGAATTTGGGTTCTATAACAAAGAGAATTATATGCTAGCCTCTGCTTTTGGCCACTTTAAATCCACATGGTATTTTGCACACTATCTTTGTTCTGTCAGATGTACAGGAATTCTACTGTGTTACTTTTTAAGTCATGTCACAGTAAATTGCCTTTGAGTGTATTATAAAAATTGCCGTACTTCCTGCGAGAAACGTTTCCTATACTATTTTTTTAAATTTCTATCTGTTGTTTCAGAAGAAAGAAAATCTGCAAAATTTTAAATTATGCTTACCTACAAAAGCAGTAAATTTGGAAGTGTTCTCTGTATTTTATGCTACAGCAGTGGCACAATTTCTAGATGTGTTTCATATAAATATAGATTAAGATAAATGTAGCAGGCTGAGCTAAAACTACCAACCAAAATCCTTATACTTTTGATTATGCAGTTTCTGAATAACAGCTCAAGTGATGTATGCTTTTAAGAGTTACATCCTGAAAGGAGGGATATATATGCCTTCCAGCCAGGAGACCAAGCACAGCATGGGTGAAAATCAGTAGCAATTGTGCAGAGGGTTATGTCTATGTAAGAGTTATTTATGTCCCCATCATACGGTCACAAGGAGTGCCCCTCTGGTTGGGAGCCTTAGCAGAGAGGTCACGGGCTCTAGGTGGAGGTAGACTGAGTTTTCTTCTCAGGCTTTGATGGACTTTACCAGGTCTGTCTCTGTTACCATAGTTTCCATTTTGTTCTCTAGATAAGAAATGGAAGTGTGTAGTTCACAGAGGCCTTGATCAGTTGGTTGACATAGGGTCTCTGCCTGCGGTGACGTTTAAGGGAATGAGAAGTAACTATACAGAGTCCTGTTGTGTGTAGGTAAAAATCAGTCTTTTTTTCTTTTTTATTTTTTTTCCCTTTTTTTTTTTCTTTCCTTGTTTGCTTGCTTTAGCCATATCCCTGTTCTCAGAAACTTGGTGTGACATCTGAATCACCAGCTAGATAAAAGGATATCTTCAGCATAGTTTTATAAGAAGTATTGTCTAATGACTGCATGTTCCAGAAACTCAGCTGTTTGTGACCCCTCCAGTGAAATTGTTGAGCTCCACCCCTTTTGACTATGGACACTCTTATTGGGTGTCCTACTCACATCACTCTTTTTGTGCTACTGTTCCCTTTCTGTTCTTGGGCTTCCTGCACTTGCAAGACCACTCTGAAATTTCAGACCAGCAAGGCCAGTGCCTGTACTGAAGCACTAAGAAGTTAAAAAAGCAGCGACTCTGCAGTTAATCACCACTAATAAAACTTCTTTCACAAAAACAATAATTGCCTTCAAATATCCTCTCCCTCCCTAAAATCACTGTTCCTTCCAGCACAAGAAAGGCTATGAGAAGGCTAGGGACAAGCCTTCACTGCCCATCATTCTCTCTATTTTAGTGTCAGCAGCAATCTCTGATCACTTTATTCCTATGCCAGCATCATTCCCTCTACTTTCTCCATCTCTGGGCATTGGCCAGTACTTTAGAGTTAATGTAAGTATTGTTGTGCAGAAGCAGTACTTTCTATCACTGTTCCTTTTACCTTAATAAATAGACACTATCTGCAAGTGAAGAAAGGCAGTATGCATTTTCTTTTAATTTATTATGCAGGCACTGTTAAAAGGTAGGAAACTCATTATGTTCCAGCCAGACAGGAAGTTTTATTTACAATTTCTTAACTCAATGCAGCCATGGTAAATTATATCAGCCCCTCAATTCGTGCATTATCATTACTTCCTTACTTTCATACCCTTTCCAGAATTACACTACCACTGACCTGATGAACCCATTTTCTTTTAAAATCACTCCTATTTTATGTTTAGAGATTGCTTGGGAAAACTCAATGGCAGCAGCTAAAAGAGCAGGCAAGTTGGCTATGTATAATCAAAAGGTCAGTCTATTTTCAGATGCTTGTTTGGGGCCACTGCTGAAGAAAGCAGGGAGCCATCTGTACCCATACAGGTGTCAAAAGTTTGTTCTCACATATACTGCAGAGGGCAATGCCAGGGAAAACAGCCCTGACTCCCCTGGTGCCTCCTGTTTGATCATGGAGGCTGCAGAGGGCCCAAGATGATTCTCATCCCAGAACACAACTGATTCACCTCACACCTGCCCAGAAGCAGTGATTCAATTTTTGTGCTGAAGCTTTGAAGGAAGGGGACTCTCACACTTTCCCAAGCACTGACAGCTAGACTGATAGATACAGCTGAAGTGAGTGGGTGACAGTTTGATAGATATCAGTGACTCTTTGAGGTTTACTTACTTTTTCTGCAGGGATCAAAACTTTCGGTGTGAACTGCTAACACAGCTGTTTGCAGTTTTCTCTTCAACTGTCCCTGTCAACCACATCATTATCATGGAACAGGAGCCAACATACTGTTGGGACTATAACCCCAGCCCCCAATTCTGTATTTTTGGGATACATCTATAGACTTGAGCTCTAGCAGCACAGGATCCCTTCCCTTTTCTTGAGACTCCTTACCCTGCTTTTGCCTCTATCTGGAAAACAAGCTTTAACCCTATAAATACTACACCTCTAATTATCCAATTGACCAAGGCAGCATAGCAGGAAGAAAAGCTTTGTCTTCTCCTGAGTTTTCAATAGCTTTCACTTTCCAGCCCAAGCACCTGTCTGGCTCCCCGCATCTCCATCACACATTTTGTATTCTTATTTGTTCTTGCATCTCTTCCCTTACTTCTGCTTCTCCATAGTTCCTTAGCCTTTCCTTCTGCAGTACAGCAAACAGTATCCCGAAGACTACTCTAACTACATGTTTAGCTTTATCATGCATGCGGACAAGGAGTGCTGACTGCTGCCACCACATTAACAGGACATCTTAGCACTCATCCCTATTACCTGGATTAACAGGGTGGCACTGAAAGCTATCTCATACCTGCCTTTTTTGTCCTAGAAAAATGACTAGGAACTTGATTTGTTAATCTTAATTTTCTACTACTAACTAAGCATGCTGCCAATAAGGAAATAGGCTGCTATTGCACAGCAACTAATATGGTACAATATTAGAAAGTATACTGAAGAAATGTACTTTTTTATTGAGTACACTCTGAATTGCTGCTGCTCAATTTGCTATGAGTTGTAAATTTGCTCTGAGTTATTTTTACCACTGAGAATTGCCAGGTTTTATACTATGTTTTGCACGGGAACTCAGGTGCCTTTTCACTGTTTTGTTTGTAGTTCCCTTCCAAGGAAGCTGCCTGCTGTTCCCAGGTTTCTCTTTCTCTCTCCTTTTTCGTATCTTCTTTAGAAACAAGAAATGTAAATAACTGATTTAAATTCTGCATTTTGTAGGGAAACTTCCTTCTGGGGCTTGACTCAGACCAACTGATGTCTTCTCCCTGCCTGGAGAAAACCTTTGTCCTCCAGGCTGAAGACAGGCACTTGAAAGTAAACCTGCCTGGTCTGTGCCTATGAACCAGCAGTGTTGAAGGTTAACTAGAAGTGCTGAAGGAGAAAATCACTTTTTCCACGTGTTCACCACTTGAGAATCACAGGATTGGGACTGTTTATTCAGATTGCTTTAGTCTTTGTTATCATCCAGTGGGACAGGCTGAGTTCCGTTTCTCTTCCACACAAAGACTTCAGTTCCCTTGGACTACCGTAATTCCTAAGCAATGATCCTGTTTGTTTTTTTTCCCTGACAGCAACTACCATGAGAGTTTACTTTGGACTTCCTGGAGAGGTGGTCAGAGAGACTATTCTCATGGACTCTGCCATCCTTCTCTGCTCAGAATGGTGGGGAGAAGCATTAACACAGGCTGGCACACAGCACCATCTGGGAGATCTTATGTTACTCATTGTGCCGCCCTTCTCTCAACAGGGCATGTCCTCGGTGCAGATAAGGATGTATTAAGTGACTGAAAGACATGCAGTTGTTCCCCAAAAGGTGTCAGTTCAATGTTGCTGCAGATGAGAGAACTGTTCCATTTCTGTCCTTAACCTGAAATAATTTTCAGATTGCTTGCTGATGGTCCTTTTTTGCTGAATGGGACCTCTGCATAATGCTAGAAGGAATACTCTGTTTAATGTTCTGTTTTTCAACCTTTTGTCTTTCCTTCACCCATGATAACTGCCAGCACATTTGTGAGTTTTTCATTTGAATGAAATTTTGTTCTAGCTGGGGGCAGAATATAGGAAAAAATCAATAGCTATTAAGATACGTGATACTGCGGGATATGGGATCCTACCGGTCGAAAAAGTGAGGACCATTTATTTATGCACATACCCGAGTGCCTGCATTCGTAATCTGACCTCACTGCCCAGGTCCTGATCTTCCCCCAGGTTTTCAGTGGGGTTTTTTGTTGCCAAATGCTGAGCAGAGAATGTTCTGCCCATTGCATTCTGCTGTGTGCTGTGCTAGGTTCCTGTGAAAGTGCCTTCAGGTGCTTTCTCAGAGCTCACATTTATTTGTTCAAGAACAAGTTAAGAAAAAAGAGTGACTGGAGGTTTTAAAACCCATTTTCTTTTTATCTACTGTTCTGTTAAAGCTTTCCTTCTAAGCAGCTTACAATAATATAAACAACCTGCAGAAAAAACTTCCTGTCAATCTACTGCTATAAATTCCTACAGGTCCAGGGGCTTCAGGAGCTGGATATTGCACCTACAGGCCCTAGAGTCAGAGATAACTATCAGATAATTCACTCCTCCAAAAAATACTCCCTTATATTCAGAGTGAGTAGGAAGAAGGACGGGGGAACAGAAGGTGGGAGGAGGTGTGCTGAAAGCAGAGGCAGGAGCGGGATACCTGGTGTGTGGGATGAGGATGGAGACCATGGGACACCAGTGTGGCAGCTGAGCGAGCACTCACCTCTCCTTGGTGCCTCTGGCTGTGTGATTTACTGAGCTCCTCAGCTGCACACCTCCTTCCTCAGAGTAAAACACACTTTTATTTTTTTTTTCAGCTTGTGTGGGTGCAAACCAGAATCCCAGCCCCTGGGGCTGCTTTGGCAGAGAGAGCAGCCATGTCGGCAGCACACTGTGCTGCTTCGCCTTTTGGAGGTGCTCAGGAATAACAAGCAAAATCTAATTAAGAAAAGTGAAATACAGTACGTTAAGTCAGCTGCATCGGGGTGTGAAATGGAGCCATTATAAAACAAAACACTGTACAGCGGCAACTCAGGAGCTCTGCAGCCTTACAGGGATGCTGACAGACTTCCCTGGAATCAGAGAGGGAACGCACCGGTGAGAGCTATTAATGTGTTGGACTGTCACTGGTCATTGCAGGGTTCTGCTGGTCAGCACAGCCCTACTCAAAATGGGGAGCAGGACAGGGGAGGATGTCGTGGGCATTAGGGCAGCACACCTGCCTGGCCACACTGGGAGAGGAGGAACAGGAAAGGGGGTGATGAGAAAGCACGAGTGCAATAGAAAGAGGAGGGAAGGGAAAAAAGCTGGGAAGTGAGGGGCGAGCATGAAGGGCAGGTATGGAGTAAAGCTGAGCCTTTCTCACCTGAAGACAAAAAAAAAAAACCTCTGCAGCTGTCAGAGTTCACGTTTACCATCCGAAAGCTGAGCTTGCCCTTGCACACTGGTGATGGCTGTGAGAGCTGATCTAGTGGGTGGCAGAGGACAAACCAACAAAAGCAACAAACCACCACCAAAACAATGCTGCCCCCTCCCCCACCACCTTTTTAAGATTTCAGTGTTCTGAGATCAACAAGTAAAACTTCAAAATATGGAAATTGTATTTGTTCTTCATGATGCTACAGTTTATGAAAGGTTAGAATTAATTCTACTATTTGAATTGAATTTAAAAAATTGGAAAAAAATTATTTAATCTTGCTGGAAAAACATCTTTTGAAACAGGAAGAAATAGTTTCAATACCCTTAAAATATTTTTAATTGTAATTGTTTGCAGTTGCCTCTCTCTAAAAGTTCTAGAAGGAGCATCTTGAATGCATTACAGTAAGTTCAGCACAAGTGAATCTGCTTTCAAATATGCTAGAAAGGATATCCACTGTAATAGGATTAGTACAGAAAACATGTGGTTTTCTATTTAAAATCTTAAGGCTAATATGCCTTGGTTCCACTCCTCCAAAAAAATTTATAACAAACTAGTTTTGCCAGTCATTATTTAATGATGTTTCACTGTTAAATGCTCACAAGAAATATCTAACACCTGCTGGGAAAACTATCTGTAAAGGTTATCTCAGTAAGGCTTGGATGTAAAATGTCAAAGGACAACTTCATCTCTTTCCTCTTCTTCACCTCTTTCCTCTTCTTCACCCTCCCACCCCTACTACAGGCAGGAAAACTGGGTGAACGTTCACAAAGCAGTCAGAGAGGCAGGAGCCTGCTTCCTTCCAGCATCATTCTGTTCTCAAGAGGGCCTTGGGATGTACTTTATTTAAGCTAACAGGTTGTCCAAAGGCAGAAAACTGTAACAGGGAAAGTTAATAATTTACTAAAGCTTTGCTGGAGAACAGCAGACCTCAACCTCTGCCACTGTCACCCAAAGGAGAAGTGAATAGCGAGGCCAAGGGGCACCTGCTGCCTGTGTGGTGTGGACTCTGCAGCTGCAGGGGCACAGGAACACGGAAGAATTACCCCTGGCTTCAGGATAGGAGCATGTCAGCTACAGTCCCCTTTGCTTCAGGTGTCAACATTCTGTTATTCCCTTACTCTGGCAAAAAACGTGGCTAACCATTTAATGTTGCGACCCCCACAAAACCCAGTGTATTCAATACATTAGCTTTAGTTTTAGTTGTATCTAGTAGGCTTTCTGGTCCTGTCGCCCAAAACCAAGACACTGCAAAGCAGCTTTAAGATTCATATTCAAATAGGTAGTGGTGGGGGAGTGCTGTTTTTCTTTTTTTGTTTGTTTGTTTGTTTTTTGGTTGGTTGGTTTTTGTTTGGTTTTTTTTCTACTCTGAGGATGTTCCTTTGGAACAGATGCAACACAGATGTATTGAGATTTTTTTTGTGCTTGATAGCTGCAAATATTTGTGAATGCAGCTGTTGGTGTAGATGAGAGACCTATGCATGAGTACAAAGTCGCTCACAGAAAAGTTTTTCCAGGATCAAGTCCATAATCAAGGAAGAAAATCTCTTCATGCTTCTGAGGTCAGCATTCATTCTCCAGATTAGTCTACATGCTCACAACTTGCTGTGCTTTTTTTAGTGCAAGCTGATTAAACAAAAACATTCTGGAAACCACAAAATCTGGGAGTCTGATGAAGGGCTGGGATTTTTTCATTGGTAACTGCAGCCCATGGTGGGACAAGGTCAAGGACAGAACTTCATCTTTTTTATTTTCTTTCCTGATGTTTTTCAGATGAGTGAGTCTGGTTTTGGCTTTTCTGTTATTTGGGTTTCGTTTATTTGTTTACTTTGTCTCCTGTAGCCAGTGAACAGCCACAAGCGTCAGATTATCAGAGGTCTGATCGGATTCAGTGGGTGAGTATTACAGTCAATGCTCTCCACTCCTCCTCTTGAGTGTGCTGAGCTATGTATTGATGCAACTGGGTGAAATACCTCTTGTGTATCTGTTGGAATCAGGCCAAGGTAGTTTTGCCAACACAGTATCTCCCTGTCAGTACCATCTTTCCTATCATCATGTTTCTGTGACAAGATTTTTTTTTTCCTGCATGGTATCTTGCTAATGAGGCTTATTGACTTTACCTGATACAGACATTTTGCACATATAGTAAAGAATTTTGAAGAAAGAAAGTCTTTATAAGCCCCCAAAAAACCCTGTCCATGTAAAGTTTGATGTATGACACATGTATACATGTTCTTACTCATTGTGGGTTTAGATAACTGTGTTCACAATTGGTAACAAAAGCATAGAAATACCTTGGGAGTAAGAAGGGACTGTTTCTGTTCCTTAAGCTTTGATAACATGTTGACATCCTTAGTGAAAATACAGAAAGGGTCAACATCCTTTGCTGTCTTTTCCAGTGACATGTTTTGGAATATCTCTCTTTTTATTCACATGCCCTCTCTGTTCTCAAATGAATACAGCTGTAGCTCTCTCTTATGGACAGCTCCTTTCCGTTTTGTGCTGTGTCACACAGGTACAGATTTCTGACAGCTGCAAAACATACCTCAGATAATTCACTGAATCCTGGTGGTGTGACAAGCAAAACCCTTGAAAATCCCCACTGCTTTTGTAACTGCATAACAGGAAACCTGTGATGTTGGGTTCATAAAGGATGGCTTTGCAGGACTATGAGAAAATCCTCAGTGTGGTTTTGGAGATTTAAAAAAAAAAAAAAACAAACCCAAACTCTGCTATTATTTTTGTGACAAACAAAGTTTGCATCACTTTCCAAGTTTATGACCTTGACAACATAAATGCATACGAAACTTCATCACTGGGATGATATCTTTTGCATTTTTTTCTTAAACAGTTGTTTTCCCCTGGAGATATCCTTGTCCCTTATGCCAGTCTTCCCTGCTTCTTTTTTGCAATATGTGAAAACGTTGGCCCCAGCTGTTCTGTTGTTTGGAAAGACCTTAACACAGCTGGTGATTATAAGGAGAAATGTTGTCTAATGGGCACAAAAGGACCTGATGGCCGCTAGCAGATTCCTGGTCTGTGGGTAGCACTGCTGCTAGCCTGCAGGGAGAGGCCACGTGCCAGTGTCCTCTCTGGGTCTGCCTAAGAGCACAGCCTGTGCACTGTGCACTGTGGCACTGATGTCTGCCGCCTTCCCTCAGCTCCGAAGTACGAGCTCTTCCCAGTCTCAGTGAGTCACTTCACTCTTCTATTCAATGTGTTTCTCCAGGGGTGAGGTAAATCTGTTCATGCTATGTGGTGTTCAGCAGTCAACTAAATGGGCTACATACAAACCTACCAAAACCGGCAGATTATTATTCTGGATCCTCTTTATCAGAGTGAGTGTTGAGAAGAGAAAACAAGGTGTAAGCACAGCCTTTCCTCCAGGTGGGATCACAGTGAGCACCATGGTTTCTGACTTGGCATGTTGTTTCCCTTTTCTGGATTAATCCCCAAAATAGAGAAACGTTTCTGATAAGGCTGGTTGTGTATCAGATATCTTGTGGTTACAGAAGCATGAGCTGTGGCATGCACATCTGTACCACACCCACCCCTCCCACGCCCCCCCAATGGCTCTACTGCAAAGGAAGTTTCTCAGTTTATTCTTAAATAATAAACCTTTTCCAACCACTCCCATATTGTCAACACTCATCAGGGAAGGACACTGGCTAAATAAAGAGTCAACAACAGAATCCACAGAAAGATTTTATACATGGTCACACAAAGCAGAATTAGAGTTGGGGCACTGTGTATGTCCCATAGATGTCTCCTGAATTTGTGCCTTGAGGCCCTGAAAGGTAGGGATGTTAACGGTGATTCTTGTGCACCAAACGAACCCAAGCGTGGATTCTCTGTTGCTCACCCACAACTTTCAGGTGGTCATTACCTTTTTTGCTCTTGATCTGCATGTGTTTGGACCTACTGACTTGGAGGGGTAGGATGTGGCTTGCCAAGGAGCCAGCTTGCAGCATGCTGTGGCACTGCAAACAGTTCCTCTTTCTGAGTGTTTTCTGTAACAGATAATCAAGCCTTCAAAACAAACAGAAGCAAAAACCCAACCCTCAAACCATACCTCAGAATTTTAGGCATGGCTATTTTCAACCTCCTTTGACAATGTTTAAGTGAGCTGGGACTTCTCTGACAGCAGAAGTAGTAGGTGGAAAAATTTCACAAAAAAAAATCCAACAGAAAACACCCCCCTGCCAAACCCCCCCAAAAAATAGCAGTGCTAGAAGACAATTTTTAAAGGTCAGAATTATTATAAGACATTAATTAGCAGACAGAAAATGCTCAAATTGCCTTAGAAAATTTAGAGACAGTGTAAGGGCAAACGCTGCAAGGGGTGCAACCACCTGAAAAGAATTTGGACACTGACAGAAAATATGCCCTGCTTAGAACGGAGTTAGAAAAGCAAAATGACAAAACAATATGACTTCCCTGAAGTAATTAAGAGATGGTAGTGGGAGTAAATAAAGTTTTGCATAACACAGTATTAGTGAACTAAATGAGAGCAAATAAACCATGAGTCAGGTTTTCTTCAAGTGCAGGAAAGAGAAGGTAGCTAATCCTGGTTTTTAGCAGGGGTACTTGAGATGTTAGCAAAAAGCAGAAGTGTCTTTGCAAAGAGGAGAAGTTACAGAACGGACTGAATATATTTATCAGTTCTTGATCCCAAATATTCCAAAACCATCAAAAATCTTTCCCATGGCATCACTGACATCTTCACTTGGCCCCTAGAGAGCTCAGGTAGGTTACATAGATTTCAGGGACAGGAGATGCCATGCATTTCCATTTCTAAAAGAAGTGGGGGAAAAAAAGACATTCTGAAACATTATATTTATTTTTTTTCATGCTCTTAAATTCAAAGTAGATCAAGGCTGGACATGTATTCCTTCCAATTCGGGAGTTATTTTACTTCTTTTGATAATGTGATGTTGGCTAAAGAAATACTTAGATACTGATTTATGGGAGTTATCCACTTATCTGGTAATTCTATGCATATTTTAACAGAATAGTAGCTGTTGGAGGAGAGTGACAATCAAGTTCTACGTTTTCTTCCTTTTTGTGGGATGCTGAACTGCAGAATCAAAACTGAATTTTGAAGATGTTTATATTTAGGGAATTGGCTTCATTCATTGTAGATAGAGTATTTCTGAAACTTGGATAGCATTTGTTTTCCATTTCTAGCCTTTCAGCTTGCAAAAGTGCACAATGTAGGGTAAGTGAGTGGATATCTCTGTACTCAACCTACATATAAATATATAGGCTTTATAGGCTTTGTATATAATATATATTTATGTAAAGACATGTATGTATATCTACATATGCATATATAAATATAATCTTGTAGTATTTGCCAAGAAATGCTTGTAGTACTGCAACATTATCTTAAGCTACCTGTTCCAGGTAGTTGTGCAAACTACAGCTAATTTGTCTTCTTAGCTGTGTGAAGAAAATTCTAGTTAATATTTTATGTGAATTCTGTGATAGGGTATAAAAAGAGTTGGAAAGAGGATACATCTTCTAAAACATGGAACAGGGAGTTCGAATTTAACTGTGTCTAATACTTTTCCATTACGAATTTCCACTGAATTGGCTCAACAGTCTGCGACAGAAACAGCTGAAGATTTCTTTTATTTTTTTCCTTCATTTTTGATGGGGAGACGTAGATTGAGGTTAGAACTCTCCAAAGATTATCCGCTGAGTGCCAGCTTTTAATGAATCCCATTTGTTTTCTTGATTAAGTCTGCTATTACCCCTGTTTAGTCTTGTCACGAGCCTATTAGCTAGAATTTTCATATCATGGTTTAGAAGAGAAATTAGCCTAGAAAAGCAGCACTCATCATCAGTTAATTTTTAGTGTATTTAGTATAGTTTACAATTTATGAATTCAGGAACCTGTAGCCTCATACATAGCTATATAAAAAAAACCCAAACAACCGTTCTTTGTGGTGAAATTCATAGGCCACTAAGGGTCGAAGTCAAATATCAGTTTGTGGTGATAACATTGTGTATCACTAATGTACACAGAGTCACAAGGTCTCTTTGGTGAACCTGCATCTGACGGGCTATGTCAGGTCTATGATTTGTGCAGCAGAAGCTTCTGTAGGAAGAATTGACTCTCAAAAGGTTTGACCTCTTATTTTCAAAAGATAAGCATCCAGGAGGCTTACTGAGCCTTGTGGTCACAAAGTATTCAAGAGCTTTGGAAGTGCTTAAAAGCCATGTGATGAGTACAGTAAAAAGTACACACAGGTGTAGCAGGATTTTAGAAATTCTTGACTGTCTTGAAAATGTTGGAAGAATAGCCCTTTGGGAATTTAAATATCTCCTTCCCTTTTCAGACTCTCTAAATGAAAAGAGCGGTGTAGGGTGAAATGCACTTTTTAAAAGACATTTCTCAGATTTCAAGAGATGCCATTTCAGTGTCTCCTGGAAGTGAAGACTTGGACAGTGGAATTTGCAGAGCTGCCACAGAAGTATTTCAATGGTGAAAAGAGCCAGAGGGGACTGCAGATGAATCATGGGGTTGTGGCTTGGCATTATTCTGTAATGGGAAACATGACTTTACCGTGTACATGGAAGCAAACGTTGCAAATATTTAAACATCATGCCATTACTTAATACTACCCATTCAATGCCCTCTTTCTCTTTTCTTGTTTTCTTTGTGCCACTCTAAATGATTAGGCTGGCCTGCTGGCATTTCCCTTTTTTCTTCTGCTTTTCTTCTTTTTTTTGCCTCCTTTTCTGTAATTTCTGAAACAGTGTGGGATGTTGATCACTGTTTGCTTAGAGCTCCCACATCACTTTGTATTTGATGAACAGCGTGAGAAACATCTAATAATCAAAGTGAAAACAATTCCAATCATATCACTGTTCCACAGGAGCTCCTGAAGATGCCTGGAAGAATTTGCTGCATTTCAGGGCCCAGAGGCTGTTATGGAGAACATCAGTTGGTAATCACAGTTTTTTTATTATTATTATTCTCATTTTTCTTAAACTACATGAATGAAAATCCCTTCCTATATCCTTACCAGAGCTGGATTGAGACAGAATGACCCATTTCATTACTAACCAAGTCTAAGTTGCTTAATTTCTTGCCTGGATGGAAAAGAAACATCATTACAAATTGGTAAATGACCATGGCTACCTCTCCATAGAATTATCTGCTAAGAATAATTCAGATGCTGTAAGAGAAATGTACTCTCACAAAAAGCAGCTTTTCCAAACCCCTGTAGTTTCCCTGCACAGTATTCTCTCTAGCTGCGAGTCTGTCTTCCTTCAGTAAATGTATTATAACCCTTTCAGTCTGTTCTGCTTTACATACTCGACACCATGAATCTCTAACAAGGTTAGGGGTGAGTAACAATTTAAATTACTTTCAAATACAGCTGAAAAGCCTATTATAGATGCAACCTTGAACTTTAATTGTATAAAGACAGCCACTTCCTTAGCATTCCCCCCAAGTGATAGAGTTTCTTGCTTGTAAGTCTGCTGAGACTTTCTGGCTGTGTTAGCAGCTATTTATTCTGCCTCTAGATTTTGAAAAAAGAAATGCATAAGTTTAAACACTATAACATTACAATATCTACTGAAATTTGTAATGATGAAGGTTGTAACATATTTGAGTTGGGGAAGTCAATCTCTTTAATTATATGTTACTCTTCCTGCTATTTTACTAGGCTACACAAGAGGTTGCTGAAATCCAGCATTTGTTTTCAGATATACAGTCATGCTTTTTAAGGAAATGATTGCAAAGAGTAAGAGAACCTTTGAAATGATGTTGCTCAAAGATTTCCCAGCGTTGGCACAAACAAAGCAAATAAGGGTAAGCTCAAAGGATCCATGAAAGGTAAACAAAGACTCTCTTTAAAGCTGGCTTATAGTAGGTAATGGAAAAATCTGGGAGTGCTTTTGTGGTCTCATACTTTCAAACCTTTCTGGTACTTCTAATTGAAAAAATCACCACCAAAATAAGGAAAAAACCCAAACAGAAAACACCCAACACCCCAAAAAACACCAAAGTCAGTGTATCTGGCTGGAAAACTTACGATATGAAAGCTCTCTTCACAGGAACCATAGCCAGGGACTTGATGGGAGGATCACTTTCAGTGCTTCATACCCAAGAAATTTCCATTACACTTTACAGTGAGGGTAGCTGCAGCAAAGGTGTTAACATCCTTATGGAGGAGGAGATGAGGCTGCTGCTTGTTCAATGCAAACATCTTAGAAACACATCTCAGTCACTGATAGCACTAGGGTTCTGCTTGATGCTGGAGTAGCTACGTAAAAGACCAAGTGAGGTATTCTTTGTTTTGTTTTTACTGCCAGTGAGCTATGCTATCCCAGGGTTGTTAAGCATAGATACAAAAATTTTGCCTTGAATACATGTGATCATTTAATTCATCTCTTGTTTAGATAAGAATATATTTAACAGTCTCATTAGTTTTCATTAAATCAAGGATAATGTTGTATGAGTGGACCTGTAGCTCCAAGAGAGCTACAAGATGGAAAGGAGAGCCCTGTAATCCTTCCACTGCCTGCCATAACACTTGAACCTCTGAGACACAAAGCAATACTCTGAGCCACCGATCACTCTGTGGGAGCACATTTGCTCTGCCTTAGCTGAAACTTTTAAAGACACTTGTAGGCTTTAGAGTTTGATAGTAACTGTCAATTTTGGCCAAGATATTCTAATTCAGACTTATTAGAAAACATAGAGTAACACCTGAAAAAACAAAATGGCATTCAGAGTTGCACTGAAATTTTGCGGTCCCTAGACAGAGATTTGAGATTTCTGCATTTCCTCTTCATTCAGAGAACAAAACACAAATATTAAAAATGAGACACATTTTGGAAGATTATTATTTAATTTTAGAATTCTGCTAATGAAATGCAGCTAAATGAATACAGCACATGATATTAATTAGCACCAAGATGTATGTCCTCTTTAGGACACTTATCAACAACATTGGTGAGGAGATGTCAGCAGGAGCACTGTGGTGTTAGTACTGGAAATATGATGTAATGTTGCATGCACCAATCCTGAATAATATTGACTTATGGAACTCCTAAATTGGCTCAACCCTTTCCTCTTATCCAAAGCCTTCCCATCTGGAAAGTAGATTAATTTTTAGGAAGAATGTAAGGAGACAGTCCACATGCTATGGCTTTTGACTGATTAAACAATCATATGCCAAATCCCTCTATGGTGCTACAGAAAGAAGAGGAATTAATAAGCAAATTACCATTAATATGCTACATTGAACATAAACAGTGTAGCTTTTCAGCTACATATCAAGTTACCAGAAACTTCTAAAAATGCAAAGAAACATTTTACTTCCTTAAATGTTTTTTCTTTTGAGTATTGAGCAATTATATATCTTCAGAGGTGGTTAATTTTGCAAGCAGAATATTAATAATTCATAAGTGTGTTAAAGGTATTGATCATATAAGGGTTAGAAGCATTATGCTTGAGTTCCTTTTGTAATCCATTAGAAAAGGAAGGAAATTGCTTCAGTTTTGTTTTAAAATATGAGACTAACAGGCTGTAGTTTAAAACACATGTAAAGCTGTTTTCCTGTTTAAACTGCAGTCATCCATTGTTGGTTGGGTGGTAACACACAAGGATTTATGAGACTCCGTCACAGGAATTCAAACCGAGGCTCTTCCTCCTTCCCCCAGTGCCAGCCCTGTGCCCCCTCCTCCTGCCCTGCCTGCATGACCAGCCTGAGTGCCCACTGCCCGCTCTGGGCATGGCTCTGCTGAGATTATCTGTGAATCTTTAGGGGCTGACTTCAGCAGACATGGCAGTAGGGCTCAATTTCTTGTATTTGTGGCTTGTTTCTTGACTTGGGACACTACACTTGGAGGCCAACAGGTGCTGTGCAAATTCTTCTGGAGAAATGGGGGGGATATCTGCTGTGGAACCAGCTCTATATCTTGTCTTCATTGTTTTTGACCAGCCCTGATTATTTTCTCATGGCTGAGCACAGAGACCATAAACATTGTATTTATGCAAGGTGAGTACTTGCAGCAAAGTCTGTAAGGCTTCTATGGTTCCAGGAATCTACCTGCATGTGACTTTTTGCTGCATCAGGGACTTAGGGGTTTCTTGACTTTGAATTGCTCCCCCAGTTTGTCATGGTTGCATGCATAAAGCTTTAATTTTCAGCTCAGAATTGTAGGAGGTTTGTGACAGAAAGGAACATATGCATTGAAACCAATCACTGCAATCCCTCTCTCCTATTCCTGCTATAAGGCAGAAGGAAGAATGATATAAACCACAGGAAATAAATAATTGGTGAATAGTTTTATTAATCAAATTCCTTCTGGACCACCGATCTCATTATTTGTTTATCAGCTAGGCTTCTACTAAATCTATTCACAATTAAAAAAAAAATTACCAAGTGAACAGTATCGAACCGATCCTTAATTAGGGCAGCTGAGATGTCTTGTATAATTAACTGGACTTTGTTCATAATTATTTCCTGATAGTTGGAATTGTTTTCCACAAGTAACAGAGAAATAGTAATGGTAACACTAAAAAATCTTTGATTTTTCAGAATAGAATAATGGCCAGGCTTACTGTGCTTAAGTTGTGTAAGACCTATTTGTTCCCACTGATAGCTAAGAGTAATCATGTCAGTTTGACCGTGCCACATAGGGAAGGGAAGTTTTGCAAAATCAGTAGAAACAGGTATGCATCCAGATTTTTAAAATGTGACTTTTCTAAGGTGTTTTACAATGGTCAGTCTGAGGTGACTCCTCAGGCAGCCACCCATGAATCCTGGCACATCAATGTAAGTTTCCTTAACCAGAAACTGAGAGCTTAAAGCTGGTGCCTGCCCGTGGCTACACTGAGTCCTGTTCAGGGAAATAACCAAAATCAGCTATTGCTCGTACAACAAGGGTGAAAAAGCTGCAACTTGACAAAGATCTGGACCTCCTAACCAGCAAGACCACTGGTGGGGGCAGCAGAGCTGTAGCCCCATGAATGGGCTGTTCTCCTGGAGGTGTGTCCCACGCCCGAGGCCATGCTGTCAGCACCACGCACCCAGCCAGCAGACACAGTGCTCTCCATGGAGTTACAGCAGGGAGCACGTACTGGTTGGTAGCTCTAGAAACCTGCCCTGATTTCTTAAGTTTAGCAAGACCTCACTAATATAAGCAATTATTTGAGAGAAGCTGGGAAAGACATAATGCTGGAAACAAGGTAAACAGTTTTGATTTGCAGTTTATCTCTACTCCTTTTGTCCTTCCTTTTGATGCCGGTTTAGGCCACAGCTTCAGAAAGCTGGAGAAAAGCTGCTGGAGTGCCATACATAGCCATTCTTAGCCTGGAGTACACCTATCACTCTGAGGGAAAGTTGTAGCAGATTTCAATGCATGGACCCCTTGGAAAGAGGTGTTTGCTAGAACACTGCCTCTGATTTCAAAGAATGAGTATCTGCTCTAATCTGGGAACATAGTAGTCATGTTACAACCCAAGGTTGTTTGGAATTCATTATAAAGCTGCATGAAAGAGCATGTGGGTTAAACAGGTTCACTGCTAATTAATACCTTTACTCCTGACGAAGTAGCTCCTTGCTCCTGGGGTTAGGCAGAATGTGAGAAGAAAAACAAACAGGAAGTTGTCTGCAGGCTCTTTCAGGACTGAAACAGCAAATGAGTATGCGTAAAATTTAGGGAGACAAGCACCAGCACCAGGTGTAACTCACAACAGCAGTCGAGCACCCGAGTCACAGCAGCACCAAGGCAGTGGGACTGAACTTGTATGATGAAAATTGTTTCTAAAACTCCAAAGCCCAGAAAACCAACAGGGGTTTTCTTTGTGTAGTTTTCTGTGAGATTTGTTTAATGTAAGTAGTCATCCCTGGAGAGATCTTGGACAGCGCTATGTTGCGTTCAGGCTAGAAAACGCAGAATGAAACTTATGAGAATTATTCATCTGCCTCTACTCTCTCTTCCTGGCAAAGATTCTTCTAATCTGCTCATTTATAAGGAACCTGGTGAATTTGGCTCATTGCTTTTGGATCACCCTTTTGCCAACAGTGCAGCAAAGTCCATAAGCAGTAGAACCCTCTCAGAGTGTCAAGAGGATGTGAGCAATGTAACTTCTTACTCCCAGACGGTAGAAAGCATGGTGTGCTGTGGTGCCCTGGCAAACATTCCCCGTCACATCCTGTTCATTAATCAGCTGACCCATTACCTATGCATTTTATGTTACTAACTAATGTGTAATTATTTTTTTCACTGTTGAATTCCTTGCAGCTCTCTTTAAAGTTTAGTAGGTAAGAAGATTAAAACATAAATGCCATTAAATACGCTTTAAATATCAGTCCTATTGAAATATTTCCAGGTTCTGTATCCTCTTAAAAAATAATCCCCATTCAAAACAGAGAGGAAATGTCATCTGCATGAGCATCTTCTGAGTTTAAGATTGGATTATACAGGGAATTATGTAGAGTAGCTGTGGAAATCTGATAATTAAAAAAAAACTTTAGACTCTTTTATTTATGACATTTTAAACCCTGTAACATTTGAGGAAGTTGTCTGTGTTGTACATGTGCTGTTAAGCTCACGTGTAAAATTTGCTTGCATAACTTCATGTGAATCAATAGTTGTAGAGCCTGAATTCAGACTCAGTCAAGCTGGATTTGCTGGGATTTTAAGGTGATTCCTGGGCCTAAAGTTAGGGTGTGGGCAGATAAGGGTGTTGCTCCCAGCCATCTCATGGGATGTACTCTGTCTTCATAGGGAAGCCAGAGGTTAATAGTAGCTCTTATGAATGTCCTTTCATAACATCCCCAAACAGTAATCTTCAACATTTCAGAGCCCATTTATTAAAAAGCACAGTGAGTCTTGTGAGTCCCTCTGAAAAGGGCCAAATAAAGTCCCATTACAACCATTCCAGTTCACATATTTAAGTGTTGCAGAAAAAGGCTTGCAAAGGGTCAGGATGGGGTTTCTTGGCTGCCCCAAGCCCTGCAGCTTGTGTCCATCAGGGAATGCCAAAACATGCGTAGGCTGCTTTCCACAGGTGTGCTACCAGAGCAGGGTAACAATGGGGTCCTTGAAGCAGTGTGTCATGCCAGGAAACAGCGTTCATTTCCAGGAACAGCAGACAGCATTTCTCTCCAAGGTCAGCAGAAATTCTGCTTTGTGGGGCAGAGATAGAAACCTTCACACTTTTTGCATCAATGCATACAAAGCACAAGCTTTGGCAAAATGTCACAGGACATGGAGGAGATTACCGAGATTGACCCTGGAGCCTGGGTGTGGGCTTGCCATCTAGCCCTTCTCAGCACGGACCAGACCTGGACCACAAAAACCATGATGACTCTTTCTCTGTAGTCACGTCTCCTGCTGGTGTTCATCGGGGCGTGCTGGTGTGTGACTCCCCGTGCCTTTCCCCTCACAGCAGCTGAGCTGGAAGACATGTCTGCTTATGTAGAAATGCTCCTGAAAAATAGTGACCAGAGAATTTAGCATAAATACGCAATGAATCTATGAGCTGGTGGGAAATATTACAGCAAATATGTTTAGGACACAAGCTTTCAAAAATTCTTATTCCAGGAGGAGGTGGCATGCGCCTATTCTTTCTTCAGCTGGCTAAGCAACAGCAGGAGTGTTTCCTACTAAACAGCCTCATTAGCATAAGAATAACTACAGGGTAAATTTTCAAGCTCATTCCAAGTGAATTCAAAGGGAGGGGGAAAATATTCTTTTAATATGTGCAACTCATGCAAACAATGATATGAAACTAATTCATTTCATCATATTATCACCATATCATATTAACTTAAAAGAAATAATAATGCAACATGGAAATGTTTGCATATTAGAGAGAACTCTCATTGTACCCTATTAGCACCATATCGTATTAGTATTAGTATTGCATTAGGCTATTATGCTCCAGTGCTAAAATGATGAAATCCCACTGTGAAAACTGATATTGAATTCTTGTAATGTTTCAGAACCATTTTTAGCACTGCATATAAATAATTCATGCAAGCAGATCTAATGAATTGATGAAACTCCCCCCATCCCTTGACATTGTGAGAGTATTTATGAATGTAAAGTCATGAACAGGAATTATTTTTTTTAAAACAGAGATGGGCTGGGAAATATCTGGCTTATCACTAGACCCAGCTTGCCCATGTCACGCAGAGCATCAGGTTGGGTAGCTACATTTCTCTCTTAACATGGCAAAGGTGATGGCTAAGAAGTGGCTTCCTGAGTTGGTAAGATCTGAGACTAATGGCTAATTGCTAATGAGAAAATATGTATTTAACTTCAAGGCTTTTATGGAACTGGCCTTTCACTTACCCAGCATTTGGTGCTATGATGTGATTGTGATGGTAGTTATTAACACAGGCTGTGCTGAACTTTGTTTTATACAGAGGTTTTACTGGCAAACTGGATCCCATGACTCTTTAGGAGAGCAGAGACTTGTATGATGAACTAGTGAGAATTAACTCAGCCCTTATGAGAATTAACTCAGCGTTTAAGGGCCCCATGACAAACAGCTGAAGCAAGCAGCATTGCCCATCCCTCTGCCTGCGAAAAGAGGGACCTGCGCTGGCACAGGGAATGGGTGAATTGTTACCTGAGCTAGTCACTTATTTACAGTCTGCATTACCATTACCTCATTCCTCTCTTGCTGCTCTCCAGCATCTCTTGGCTTATACTGCAGGTCTCTCCTACCTCTCCTCTGGTAGCCTGCTTTTGTGTCTGTTCCCATGCAGCACTAGGGACCCTGGATCCAAACCATGCTGCTGCACAAGCTATAGGAGAATTGGTAACACAGGACCCCTTCATAAATCCCTTCACATCAGCTTCCTTCTCACTGAGGTGTAAACTGAGAGTAGGAGATGCAGGGAAAGCAAACCTGGATTATTTTTTCCTTTGCTTTCCAAAAGGGACATGAGAATGCTGGCATGTGGTGTACTCTGCATGCCAGACTCAGAGAGAGGAGCCCTTCTGAGCCCATGTATGCCATGTCTTGGAAGTTTATTGTGCTCTTCAGGCTTGTCCTTTCTTCACCAGTCTGGGATGCATCTGCTGTGCTTGCAGCGGGAAACATAAATTAGGTGGGGGGAATGACTCACTGGTTTCAGTGCAAGAGGCAGCGATGTGGGGGAAGTTTCTCTAAAGGTCATCAGGAGTCACGCACTCTCAATACTTTCCCCTAGTCTTGGATATTTCAAGGCAAAAAATACAATGGAAAGTTAGGGGATGCTTTTGGTTTGCAGGATACAAGGTCAGTGCGTTTTGACCTTGTCCAGAGCAGAGAAGGAGCTGATAGGGAGTGACATCGCAGGAACAGCATTATGCAGAGCAAAGTAGGTGAAGAAATATGAGCTGTATCTTGTAACTCTTGACAGACATGCTGTGTACACGGCTGTTTGCTTTATGACTGCGCTGAGAAATGGATCCATTCAAGAGAAGTTTTATAGTAGGGTAGTGGGGGAGTGTTTGTTTTCTCTCTGCTCATTTTTTTCCCCCATGCACTGTTTTAGTTTTCCATTCTTTCCTCCAGAAAATACTGCTGTGATCATTGCAGAGATGCTGAAAGAGTTCTGCTTAGCTCCCATTTTTTGTGTTCAAAACTTGAAAAATTACAAGTGCTTGGAGTTTATCCTGGCCAGTTGGGCTGCTTCTAGTTTTCACTGGTGATATTAAATTACACATACGTTCCTAGTGAAAATAATTTCAATTCTTCCTGTAGTCAGTATATAAAGTGGATAAATAACATGCTAGAGAGTTGCCTTTTTTTTTTTTTTTTTTTTTTTTTTGGGGGTGTATTTTTGTGGTAAATTGAATACCAGACTTCACATTTATTTGTAAGGTACATAGAAGAGAATTTTCGTCTGGAAGTTTCAGAGTTGCAGAGATGGTTGAGTATTCACCTAATTAATACTAAAAAGTAGTAGATTTTTTTTGTGTTGGTGTATGAACCACAGTAGCAGCACATGCCATCTCTACACCAGCAACTAAAAACATGTGCTTGTTTCAACAGAATAGTTTTTGCACATATATAGATAGATAGGAAATGGACCCTAAGTTAACTAACCAGTCAGTATTTTTTTTCTGTGCTGCCAAAGTAGTATTTTAAATAGATTCAAGCAGCTTGTTGTGGCTTACAGAATTTGTTTATGTGGGTCAGTATGGTCTAATTTTTCCTGTGGGAGTTCTTTTCCAATTATAATCTAGAATCTTTTAGGTGAATGTGACAATTCATGAATTTTTCCATAGCTATAAATATCAGATATTTAGAAAACACACCTTCATTTCCAAACATTTACTGCTATAACTACCACCAAATGTTGTGGTAAGCTGGGAACAACTGTTTCTAGTGAAAATGCCGTATTTTATTGGAAAAGTGAGCCAGAACTTGGTGGAGATGCTCCCTGTGCCCTGGGAGGACCTTGGAAGAGATGAGGTGAGGAAATGGAAATCTGTGCTTTTGCACACACAGAAGGGGGACGGGGTTGTGCTCAGTGCTGGCAGCCCCGGGCTTGGGGAACAAACAACCCCCAGGGATGGAGCCCAGGAGGTGGTTTGCAGTCTCTGCCACTGGGGCTTGCTCTGAGCACTGCAGAGGCTACACCCTGAGCTGCTCTCCCACCTGTCCTCGATGGTGGCACCTACCAGGCTGCAAAGGGGTGAGCTCCAATTCCAGAAAAACATGATGTCCTCTGCCCACAAGGTAATCTGCCTCTTGTGAGCTGTTTACCAGTCAACAGATATGGCATATCCTAAATTTAAGAAATGCTTTTTACATTAGTAAATAAAAATTGCCATATGCTTTATTAAAATTCTTGATGTTGCAGTGAGATATCTAATAGGAAATACAATTGCAGATTGGACTGTTTCAGTGCTGGAATTATTTTTGACATTCATGCATAGCTCTTTCAGTGGCATATTGGATTTCCCACAGAGAGATTGGTATTCAGGCAGCCTACTGTTTTCTGGCACAGGTGTTCATGTCTATTTCCCACTCTAAAAACCTTCTTTAATCATGAGTTTGGAGCTTAGATTTTGTGTCTGCTCCTTGTGAATGAATAAGACTGGTGCGATTCTGCTTTTGCAGTCCCTTGAATTTGGCTGCTGTGGGGATGGTAGTGGTTGCCGTGTAAGTTAGCAGCTCCAAGACGTGTTTGCTATTTCAGTATCTCCACAGCTCTATGCTTCCCATCATCCCCCATAAACGAGGACTGCAGAACTCCTCCCTGCTGCTGCAAGTTTCGGTCCCAGTGCAGGTGAGGGATACACGTCTGCATAGCACATTGCAGTAGGGTATCAGGAATAGCCTAGTGAGCCTGTGAAAGAGCCATCAGATTTGCAGATTCCCCTTCTTTTTGGGCAGGCTGAATCTCTGTACATTTCCCTGAAGTGCAGACACACTCCAGTGATAACTGTGTTGTATTGCTCTAGGAAAAATTCTTCTTGTGTATGCTGTAACTCCTTCATCTGAGAGACCAGGGCAGGGGGCAGTGTCCCAGACTGTTCCCCTGGATATCTGTCCAACCTTTTTTCTTCCTTATCTCTGATACATCTCTCCCATACATCTCCTACAGTCTTTTTTTCCCTGCTCATTCATGTTTCTGATGCCAAAAATCTAAAGCTGGACCCCCAGTAGTATTGACCTCCTTGTGCCTGTCTGTGTTTCTAAATAGCAGGGGGGAGAATTTCTATCAGAATCAGAAAGTACACAGGTTGAAGATGTCCGTAGCTGTGTGTGAGCTGGATTGAAAACAGCTCAGCTTCTTAAAAATTCAGTTGGGTTTATCATGGTGAACAGAGCCAACTTGTCTTGTTTTCCAGAGCATCTCTCAAAGAAGTCTGCAGTCAGCCATGAAGACAGGCCTCAACCTGCACTCTCAAGCTGGACCTGTGGGCTGAGGTCTCCAGGAGCTGGGAAAGCCTGAATCCAAGGTGGCATTTGTGCTTCTGTCCATCTGTCCAAGGTGCAGCAGGAGGGAGATGGTGTAGCAATGAGATGGGAGACAACCTGTCTTCTCAGCACCTGGCAGGACCATGGTGGTGAGCCCCTCCACTGCGCGCAGACAAATGTAAAAGTACCGTTTCTGTGCTCTGAGGGGTAAAAATAATGAGTCTCCACAAGCTGCCTTTGGTTTTTGGGAAATAAAAGGCACAATTTTAAGAGGCTACAGGAATCTGAGCATTTCTTCAGAGCATTTGCTTTAAATGAGGAGGAGTCATCAGCATCATCTATTTTTTGTGTTAAGTTTTACAAGTGCTTATCTGAAGAAATGCTAAATGAGCTATGCCATGTCAGTGCTGGAAAGATTTCATTATATTGAAGAATTTTGGGTACTCATTTACTGCACATAAAAATGAAATATTTCTCAGAACAGCGACTCTCTTCAGCATCTCTGTTATTTGAAAGAAACACCAAGACTGATGCTGTGATAGGGACAAGCATACATTTGTGAACTGGTGGTGAATGGCAAGGCTATCTTAGGGAAGGTAAGGAAAAGGGTATAAGATAGAAGAAGACACCAGGATGACAATGAATTGGGTACAGGAGATGCTAGGAAGTGCTCTTAGTGAGAGTAGCAGAAATGCCCTTTATCTGTTGTGTGTATTATGGGTTTCTCTTCCTTTAGGTGAGCAACAGTAATGGAAGTGATTGTGAGGGGAAAAAACTGTGCACGTGAAATGGGTCTTAGGCAGATGCTGAAGTGGTTCTGAAAACAGAGTCGATAAGCTGCGAGGTTAGACTTTTAGAGGGATGGTATGATTGTGTTGGTGCCCAGTTCATAAAGGGAAGAGCAAGGAGGGAGTTGCATCCATGGATCAGTGTGTGTATGGGTGGACTCTGTATTACTGCTGGATTTACATTCAGTCGTGCCTGGACAGAATTTTTGGGCACTGTGGAAGGGGGCTGATACGTGGAAAGAAAGCAATGGCTTGGGAAAGCAGACCCAAAGTTGTCATTGGGAGCATAGCCCAAATCATGGCCTGGCCCTGCTTTTGGTGAATTCCCAGGAAAGGCTTATGCTGATTTGAGAGCAGGTTTAACCCTAGCTCCGAGGACAGGACTCACCTGGCAATGCAGAGGGACAGCCCAAGCCATAGCAGGATACTGGCAAGCAAAAGATGCTTTACACCTTCTCCAGCACAAGCCTCTGCCAAGTAACCCAGCAAAGTCAATGGTAGCATGCCTATGGATTTCATATGGATTTCATGCAGCTTTAATAGGCTTCTGCACAGAGAAAACATCTTGCATTTGGCAGAACAATAGCTGAATTGCTCAAAGTCCAATTACAATCAAATCTTGCTAATTTGTGCCCATAACTGGAGATTCAGTGAGAATGACAAAACTTTTGCAAGTTATGGAGTAAGTGGTACACACGCTTTAAGAAGTGTGGCTAATGCATTACAGAATTCATTATCACCTTACAAACTTCTTCGCACTCTGGAAAAGGATGAATGCTCTTAATTCATTTATTTTGACAAGGTTTGTTTCTTAAACATCTTTTGTTACAGCTGACAAGTTTGTGCTGTTAAAAAAAGAAGTAATGAATCGTAATGAAGGAGACATTATAATAGACCTTTTTAGCAAGCCTGTACCATTTTTTCGGTTACAGCTTGTGGCAGGCATGGATAGAAGTGATCATGTGGCACTTCACCCTGCTCACAAAAGCTGCTGATGTAGCTGGTGCCTGGGAAGTCCTTTCTGCAAAACAGCAATAGCAGTGACTCCATTTGTCTTTCTATTGGGGAACTGCTGCTTTAAAAAAAAACAAAAACAAACCCAAAAAAACCCAGACAACAAAGTAAACAAACAAAATAGCTCTCATTTGACATAATATCTTTGGCAGGGAAAAAAAATAAGTTAAAAATGGATCATTTCTATCAAGGGGAGGGTATCTCTGCCACTCTGAGAATGTGCACACGGAAGAAGTTCAACTGAATGTTACTACTCTTAAAAATCTTAACGTTTTGTTCACTGCTAACGTATCTCATTGAATAAGAAATAGAGTTTGGAGGAAAATAGATCAAATTTGCAGGTCAGAGGCTCTGCAAAAATGGGATTTGAACCTAAGCGCAGCAACCTTGAGGCAAGGCTGCCCTTCCTTGAATGCCAGATGTGCAGTGAGGGTAATTACCATGGCCCGCGCCAGCGCTCTGAGTCGCGTGGAGAGCGAGGCAAAGGTCAGCTCCTGGCATGAATCTTCATGCGGATACCTGGGCTGCCCCGGGCTGCAGACTGGCGTCTGTCTTTCTTGCCAGCAGCACAGTGGTCTCAGGTACCTGTATCTGCCTGTGTAGTGCTTGTAAATCTATAATTAATTACCATAGGTTAAACAGACTGAGGAAATAACCAGAGCCTTTTTGAGGAAATGTAATTGTCAATATAGCAAGACCCCTGAATTACGGATTCAGCAATGATTGCTATTACAGGGATGGCGTTAGATGAGTATCATTTTGTCAATTAACCTTTTACAATTCATAGTTTATTATAGCCCAGAACAATCCATTTTTAAATACTTTTTTTTTAAACTCTTGCTGCTTTAAACACTTACTACCTGCTCTTTAGCCTTTGAACATAGACTGCTATACTTGCTTAGCATAATGTATAACCCTAGGTCACAAAGCTAAAGCAAACCCTTTTAATTTATGGAGGATTTCATTTTAGTAGAATATTTTTAAGAATTTCCTAACTTTCTGATGGCACATCAGACTGGCCAAGGATACAAATGTATCTGTTCCTAGGTCCAAACACTTTACCCTAGTATAATTTAAGCTTTTAATTTCATAACCTACAGTGCCTGGCTACTTAGTAAGAGAAGAAAGCATTCTTAGTCTAGACCGTGTAATAGAGAATTCTGCTACAGCTGATAAAATGACAATGACAAAGTAATTATCATAAAAATTATTCTTTTCTAAAAATACTTTTAAAATAAAATTTCTGTTGTAGGAAGGGGAACAGTAGTTTTGATGATAAACACTTGAAAAATGGTGATATGGTTTCTTTGCTACATAAACACTATTATTTTTCTGCTAGAAATAGTGCTGCTGTAGCTGCAATGGTAAAAGGATAGGAGAGAGGAAAGGTTTGCAGAGAGAGGTAATATTTTTTATTAGAACAATTGATATAGTTGGAAAAAAAAGCAGAAACGCTTTCAGAGAGCTTGTGTGCCTGAGAGCTTGTCTGTTTGGGTTTTTTTTAACCCCAACTATATCAGGTGGTCTAATAAAAGATATTCTTTCTGCCTGCAAACCTTGCTATTTTTTGTATATTGCTGTTTCTGTGCACGTAATTTGTCCACTAAGAGGACAAAGAATTCTACAATTCTTAAAACTGGTATAATTCAGTAAAAATGGATTATGAAATACTAAAAAAATTAAAATGCTTCCTTCAAATGCTGAGAACTTGGAATTGGCTTTGTGTTTGAAAGAGAATAATTACAACACATGAAGGAACTACACATACGATAAAATGTGGTCAACTCTTCTTTTCAGCAGCTTTGAAGCAGCAGTAATCTAACAAAGCACCTTGCTCTTGCTGTGCTGACAATGAGTCCAGTGTACAAAAAAAAGAAATTAAACAAAAAAAGACATTTTAATTTCAAGGTTCACTGGAAAAAACATGAAAAAAAAAATCAATGTTTGCCAAAGAGAAAGACAAACTCTGAAGGGAAATGAAAAAATGTATTTACAAGATTCAAAGAGAACTTTATAAATAATGGGACAATAAAAAAAGGAAATAAAATATTTGTCCCTCTTAACTCTAAATATGCAGGTAATATTCTCAATAAATCTAGCACATGAAATGGCTTTAAGGAATCATCCAATTATATTGTTATCAAGCAATTATTACAAAAAGCAAAATAACCCTCAGTCAAAAAGTGTTTGGAGCAGTTACGTCTCCACTGCTGCTGCATCACCCTGGGTCTGGAAGGGGGCTTGGAAACGTCCTCAGGTTGCCCTCAGGACAGGCAGGGCTCCTACGCAGCTCCAATGCCCTGGGAGCAGTGGCCCTGGACCCGTGGAGCATGTCTGCACAGGTATGTGCTTGTGACTTTGGGATATGCTCAAGCCATTCTTCTTGGGGCTCCCAGCTCTTGTGCTGTGCCCTTGGCCACGTCTGAGCTCTGTGGTACCTCAAGTCTGGCCGTGGGGGCTGCAGCCACCCCTGCTGCAGCAAGAACGAGGTCCTCCACAGTGGGCAGCCCCATCCGTGCTCACCCAGCCGCTCACCCCAGGGTCTTGGCGTGGTGCCTGTGCACACCCAGCCGTGGCAGAGGGTGCTGCCTGATGGGTGCCTGCCCAGGGCGGGCTGTGCTGTCAGGCTGGGCTGGCTGCCACTGCACAGCTACTGTACATGGAGCCTGTAGAGAGAGCTACAGCTTCAGCTATGCATCAGCACAGCCCCACTGCTCCTCGGCTTCCAACTAACAACAGCCGGTAGAACTGAACGCTTTAGCATTTAACATTTTATCCAAATTAGTACCCTTGTTGCCGTTGTGTGTTCCTGGAGCTGGGAGGTGAGAGGTGAGAGGGTTGCGGGCGATGGAGGGGAGCAGAGGTGGGGCAGCAGCAGCTCCTCACCACTATGGGTGGAGGCATTTGGGACAGGCTGTGGAACACCTGCATCCCTGATGCCGTGCTGTGCCCCAACAATGCCTGTGAGCACAGGCCAGGCCTGCACGCTATGCAGGACTGGCTAATTAACTGCAAATGGGTTTTGATTAGATCCCCCCCCCAACACATGGCCTTCTCCAGTGGGTAATTCAGGGATGAGCAGGGTCAGCCTTGGGACTGCAGCAAGGGGCATCAGGGTAACAACTTCCCTGCCTGCACCTCCCAAGGCTGCTTTCCTCTGAGATTAAATTGATTTTTCACAACACTAGCAACCAGGATCAGACCCAACCTCTTTACCAGGTCTGTAATGTCTTTCTCCATATTAGTTTTCTGATATTCAGCTATCAGAGCTCTCAGTAAGAATGTCTGGGTCTTATATATACTTTGTCTGACATACAAAACACTTCATAAACTTTATCCATTTAATTCTCCTACAGTGTGCAGTGTGCTGCGGTGACATTATCTTCACTTTACTGATAAGAAGATTTACATTCACACAAAGCCAGACTGCAAGTGGGGCAAGGACTGATCTCAGAGCTCCAGATGTAATGATAACCAGCTGTCTGCTTATGGTGGTAGCTTGTACAGATCTATCTTGCCCCAGAGTGACACTGCAGGTCAGGCTGTGTATTTCCTTCTTACAGGCACTTTTTTGCTTCAGCTTTGGCTAAACCTCACTGAATGTGTGGGGTTTTACTTACTTAATCACAGAATATTCAGAGTTGGAAGGACCCACAAGGATCACCAAAGTCCAACTCTTAAATGAATGGCTCATAGAGGGATTGAAATCACAGGCTTGGTGTTATTCGCACCAAGCTCAAGTATGGGCCCTCACTAAAGGCTACCCTTCACTTCAGAAATTATAAGAGGTAACCTTCTTCAGGAAACCAAAGGGGCTCCAAACTGAAAAGGAGGCATGTATCACCAGCTGCAACAACTGCATCTGTAAAATTATTCAGAAATTATCTGCCAGGTACATGTACAGAGTGATGCACTGTATGTGAGAGAGAGAAGGGAAAAGGGGAAGGGGAAGCACAAGGGCTCTGGGAGGGAACAGTGCAAAGTGCTGTCCCATAAATGTTCCCATGGCTGTGGCCCTGAGGAATGTGACAGGAATAAGATTTTTTGGTTAACTGCTGACTTGCGGTAAAGAACTGTAGGAAAGGCTTCATCTCGGATGCTTAGGGAGGTACATGGGAATTCATCCTGAGCCGCAAAACCAAACAACTTCGTTTGATTTTCCTAACCAAAATAACCCAACATTTTTTGTTCTCCTTTTTTGTTTTTTTTTTTTTCCCCTGGATAATTCCATGTGTCAGAAGTGATCATAGTACTTAACATACAGCCATTAAGTTGGACTGCCTGATCAGCATCAAAATGATTTACAAACTTGGGGTTCACCTAAGCACATCAACTATGCTGTGCCATCCTCAGCCCTCCAGAGCACGCATTGATGCTCTTGGGTTTGGAAATGGTGTCAGTGCTGCTTGGCTGGTTTGCGTCTTACTCCAAGAAGGTTTTAAAGAGTTCGGCTCCTGAGATAGACAGAAGTTTAATGATTTAAGTGAAGCAATGTCTTGTCAGCCAAAGAGTTGGTTCAGGGTTGATAAATATGAATTCACTGAATGCAGTTGAGGCTGGATTCCCAACTTCGGGAGGAGAAATCTGCTCTTACTGGACAAGGGGATTTTATACCAAATAATTAGGCTAAATGAAGCTGTTACACAGAATGGTGGCAAAGAGCTTCATTTTGTTGGCATGATAGAACATCACATAATACATGAACATGTAGCGGTAGGTGCTGCTTTCTCCTTCCAAAATTTTTATTACAGCTCTAACTATTGACACTTTGTTCCCTGCCAATTCCTCTGCTCCCTTCTCTCATGCTGGCAAAAATATAGCAGGAGACCTAAAGCTGTAGGCCTTGGCAGGATCATGTGAATCTGTTGAACACTACATGCTGATTAATTCACTGCCTTAGCAACTGGAAAGTCTCAGATTATTCTGCCTTGTTTATTGGCCCTTTCAGAGCTAATGTGAGCAGTAAAGATCATGCATGGGTGAAATAGAGCATCTATTAACTGACAGCACCTGCAAGAGCCAAAATACTCCTTTTATCTCAAAAGGAGATTTACCTGTTTCACATAAGCGGGCAGGCGTTCTTTGAAATGCCAGCCCAGCAGCCACACCTACACATACCAACTATTCATGCCACCAGCTCAATTTTCCGTGGAGCACCAGTGTCCATGTGCAACAGTTTGCTTTTGCTTTGTGGGCATACAGATGACTGTTCAATGTGCAAGGGAGGAGGGAATCTGGCTTTTGGAAACCAGAGTGTGCAGGTGGAGCCCTTGATTGTGCAATGTCACCTTGGTTTCTTCTCAGAAAGATGATAGACCTATAGAGAAAGAGATGTGCAGGGTGTTACTGTAAGCAGGGTGCTTGGGGGCCTCTCTGGGTTTATTCAACATTAGCAGCAGCCTCACGAATCCCATACCATTTGTAACATGGTGATGCACAGCTCTGTGCAGCATGGGCCCCGTGGCTGCCCAGCACATGGCACCTGTGCAGTCTTGGCTGCAGTGCTGCTGAGAGCAGGCTGTGCCGAGCAGCACTGTGCTCACATGGAAGTGGCTACGAAGGAAGTGCAAATGGCCTTGCTGGGTATTGAGCAAACAGCCCAAAAGGACCTGGTTCAATAGATGGGGATGGTTTATTCAAGAGAAAACATTATATTCATGTTTCATTATTTTGATTCAGCTTTTGTAGTGCTTATGAAAAATCCCCTTGTTGGCTGAATCCTTGCTGCCTAGTGAGTGTGTTCCTTGACTCAAAGTTTAGGAATTACAACCTCTCCAGCTCTGCCATAATGGACCGTGGCAGCTACAGACCACTTTTCATAGTCTTTTGGAATTTCTGCATGGTTTTTCACTCTAGAGTGACCCACTGTCCCTCATTCAGGCCCATTTGTTCCCTGAGGACATCTAGGAGTAACAGGACTGCCTGCTTCTGCAGTCTGTCCTCCATCTTGATCCAAAGATTGTCACACAGGCATCTACACATGCATCAGTCCTAACAAAAGCCCTGTCCATTTCTTCTGGAAGACTTTCTAAAAGGTCTCCTTTTCTCTGACAATCTGTGATCATGGGCTCCCCAAGCAGCTGTCCTCAGACATTGCACAGTGCCTTAAGACCCTGAAAATGCACAGGGAAAAAAGCACTCCTTGCTTTTTGCTCTGGCATCTTTCAAAGTCTGCCAGCCCTGTGGCAAGTCCTGCAGCCTTTTTTGGGGAGCCCACACCAGCAAAGGGTTCTGTCTCTCCCAGAAAGGAGAGGAAGGTCCCAGTGTTTATGTTGCTTTCTCTACAAGACCTACAACAATTTCACCACCTCTAAAGTAGCTGCTTTTCTGTTTTTCTATTTCTGTGCAAACACAATCTGCCCATTGGTAAACTCTGGGCTTAAACATCTTAGTGCTGTCAGGAGGAATCTACATTGGCTTCAAGGCAATTAGGTGACTCATCCATGTGTCCCTTTGGCTACATGGAGCAAAGTCAAATCCCCCCATAGCTAGGATGAAGCCAGTTCCCAGCCACCCTTCTATGAATAAGCCCTTCTGTGAATACAAACGCCTGTAGTCGTTTCACAGACTGAACTCAGAAACGTTCTCCTTGACACAGAGCCACCGTATTAAAGGTGTTGAAGCACAAGTTGTGTAAGCCTGAGGGAATGTACAGAATTAATGAAAGGAGTGCTGCATACTCCAGGCTTTTTAGACCATAACATGAAATAACATCTGGATTTCTTTACAGACTTTTTTTTTCATGTGTGTGAAAATCCTGATTCCAT
Source organism: Lophotriccus pileatus (assembly GCA_035583135.1). Lineage (NCBI taxonomy): Eukaryota > Metazoa > Chordata > Aves > Passeriformes > Tyrannidae > Lophotriccus > Lophotriccus pileatus. The sequence goes on from JAWWES010000006.1 coordinate 17,469,974, forward strand.
ATACACTAATAAATAACTAAGGAACAGCCCTCTGACCCTGGTGAGACAATTCCATACTGGAAGATTTTCTTCAGATTTGCAACTGCTGGCTATTAGAAATGGTTTGAGGGTATCAGCTTTGAAAGCAGGTATTTTTCCCTACATACTACTACTACTTCTCCTCTAAAAAGACACACTATTTCATGTGAGTTTTGGAGGGGGGGAGGGAGGGGTGGAGAACAAACAAACAACCACAAAAACCCAACAAAGAATATTTGAGTTTTGAGCTACTACTTTTATGAAAAGAATATAATGCATCCTAAAGCTCAGGGACCACTGGGGTTGTATTAATTGATATCCAGAGTTGAGCAAGTCTTAAATCAGTCTTCCTTCTGCAAGAAGCATGGAATTATAAGAGGGGCTGTCAGCAGGTAAATGTTGCCATGGGCCAAAGCTCTCTCCCTTTCCCTAGAGCTCTTTTTGAAAACAAGCAAGTGACTATCAAATAAAAACACATTTGCTTGATGCAAGCAGTTGTGAAAAGACTGATGCCACAGTACGAACAACAAATTTTGCTTCCAATAGACTGGTTTCCTCCAAATATATTTTAACATTTCTTCAGTGGTTGGCTTATGGGGAGGGAAAAATGCCAATGTTTTAGAAGCTCTCCTCAGCCAGAAAAAGGTGAAGAATTAATGCTACTTCAACTCAGTGTTCTTTAAACAGAACTCTGATAACAGTAGTTAGTTAATCTTTTTGTGTCTGTGTGTTTGTGGGAGGTCATGTTGGTTTTGTCTTTGGCCTGGTTTGCTTGGACAGCACAGAAAATCCAGCTCAAATACTTATTTTGGTCAAGCAGTACTTCAGAAAATTACTGGTGCTGCCTTTAAAAGCCCTGCCTATTTTACAAAAGAGGAAGAGGGAGGATACTTAAAACTCAATGATATGAAACTAACTAGATATATTTGAAATATTGATTACATATATCTTCTGAAATAGGGTAATGGGATATTCCTGGATGCTATATGCATGTTTATACGTCTCTGAAATGTTTGATTAATGTACACCTAATCTTTCTTTCTGTTAATAGACCATCATATTTCTTACTAAGAAATTAATTATTTGACCACTGGTAAAAGTGGCTGAGAGAAGACCATTTATAATGCTGCATCTTCAGCTAGTGTTTCTTCAGCAAGTAATCCTTGACCTGGAAAGCTGTTTCACTGCAAATGACTAATTTTGCCAATTTTATTTTTTGCTTTGAATATGTTTTTCTGGTGGCAGTCTAATCTATCCTAAAAGACTTATTTTATACTTTGCAATATTGGTAAAACACAAGTAGAAAATAGATGAAGGAAAACCTTCATGAAGCAAAACTTCAATTCCATTTGTGGAGATGTAATTCCAGAACTTTGAATTTGGAAGTGCAAAGTGATGTACTGGTATGCAGAAAGGTAAAAAACCCCAAACAAAAACAACCATGAAACAAACAAAACAAACAAACAACCCAGAACTGACTAACCTGTGTGTTGCTTTGTTCATAAAACATATTGCCATTATATGCTGGTTTTGAGTTTGCTTTCCATTTTTATTTTAAGATTATCTCACATTTGAGTACTTTCATCATTTTCTATACCACTTGTTTCAAGCAACACCACTTTTCACATCTCTCAGAATTGCTTAGTTAAGAGATTCAACGAATCACAGGTACTGGTAACAACAGTTTCTGTCTGCTAGCCTTGTCTATATCAGCTCCAGTCCTGCCATTAAGACACTATAAACAGCCCTTCTATATATGCAGTAGTTTTCAGAATTACAGTCTAAACTGGGATGTTCATTACTTTTGCACACTCGGTCACAGGCTCAGCTGGGAAAACCGAGCATTACACCATCAAACAAACCATGACAACCTACAGTTGTGGGACTTGCTGAATTTTGTGGAAAAGCTGGTGAAGGTTAGTTTGCTCCTTGGCAACTTCTATAAGAGAAACTGAGCATTTGCATTTGTATTTTTGTGAGCTCAATAAAGATCAATGGATAATGTAATTCTACGTCACTGATGCAAAGGTCCAAGCATTGTGAGTGCTATTGTGAGGAGTAACAGACACCTTCCAGCAGAGGCAAGTTTTATTTCCCTGCAATAAGTTTGCCACGATTTTTCTCTTCTACAGATTCTTGTTCTCTTCCATCCATATTGATCTGTTCCACTTGGTTTGGTTTTAGAAATACCTTCTTTATGCATGCAGCTTGTCACAGTCAGGTCCCTTATTGTCACTCCTCAACAGCCAAGGAAGGGCATGCCAGGGCAGCATCCTGGCCTGTTTAGATACAAAGACACCTCTTGCACTGATGCTGTTGGGAACACTCTACAGAGAACAAAAAAATAAAGCTTGTAAGGGGATAGTTACGCTTAGAATAGTGAATATCAGCTATTCCAAAGGGAAACTAAACTGGGTACTTAGGTACCTTGTCAGATATTTAAATGATCTTAATTTTCCTTAATTAACTTCTGATACCTCCCTTTCTTCTCCAGTGGGGCTACTAGCAGAAAAGAGATGGGGCCCTGTATAGAACCCTATAGAAAACCTCCTGTAAGGCCTTCACATGTCACAAATCAAGTTTTTTGTCCCATGCTCCCTCAGGAAGAAGCTGTTTCAAATGACAGTGAAACGGTAGAAATAGGGAAGGATAGGGTTTTTTCCCTTCCTTTCTGGTTTCTGAAAAGCATGATTTATAAGTGTCAGTCATTTCCAATGATCTCAGTCCACTGTTTATTCAAAAATCACGTTTGGTGTAGCTGAAATTGTTGTTACTAACTGATGAGCAAGTCTGAATGCTGAGATTGAGAAATGATTGACATTCTTCAAGGTAAAGGGGGAGACTCTTCATCCAGCAGAAGCTGCCACTGCAACAGATGCTGTTATAGCTTCTGACACTAATCGTGATGAGTGGTGTGTAATGTCAGTAAAAGATGAGAGGCTACAACAACAAAGTGAAAAAGAAGCCTCTGAACACGAATCCCATGGTACCCTGGTAGCAGTTAATAGCCATGACTTTCCTGGCTAGAAATATGACTTAAAAAGGTCAGGCATATATTGGTTAACTTATCACCTATTCAGTAAATAAGTACAAGGGGTTGCTAATTAGTGCTCTAATATTATTTGACTCTAGGTTAATTTTTTTTTGTATTTTTTTTTTCCATTTTCCCTATGGCTTTTGGCAAATATGTTGCCTGATTCCCTTTTTTATTTCAGGTTCTCCTTTTGGTTAAATATAGTAGATATTTACAGAGAATAATTCATAGCAGAGCTGCACATGGTCCTGAATACTGTGATGTACTCAGGGGTAATGCTGCATTTTGGGCATCTTGCTAGCAATATCAAACAGCAAGTTTCTACATGCAGTTATAAACTTTCTCCCTAAGCAGGAGCAGTTTTAGGTTTCATAGCCCCTACTCATTTTACTGCAGAGAATCCCTTGCCAGGTGTACTGGAGCAGCATGAGCCTGATAAATGCCCCCAGGGAGCAGTTTGGGAGCTGTGACCATGACTCCCAGTATCAAGGAAATCTCTCCTGAGCAAGGGACCTTGAGATAACAAGGATGAGGACCCCTTTGAGGAGCAGCCTTTCATTAAACCCCAAAATTGCTGATAGAGTTCATTTAAGATGGGTGTGCTTTTTTTGTTCTCTCTCTTCCTAGAGGGATATTCAGCTTTAAGCCACAGTCTAACTCTCATCCTTCGAGTTTTATTCTTACAAGGGGAATTAAAGTCCTTAAATTGTTCTGTAAGTTGTACAAATATTTACACTGCTGCAATGTGTAAATCAGTGTCTTGTATACATTAGTAGTAAAATTGGATCTGTTTTTATACAGGTCTCTTGACATGTGTGCATGTGATAAGAGTGAAGCAAGTGGAGATCTAGGACTGAGAAGTGAAACCCCTTGACAGCCTACAGTGCTGTGACCACGTGTTCTGTCCCTAAGTGGGGATGTGGTCCTGGCTCCTGTGACAGGGTATATGTTGCTCTGTTTGCTGTCTCCAGTGAGCTAGCCCCATGGGTCCCCATCCTGTCTGCCTCAGAGGGACAGAGCCCCCTGCCTTCAGTGGGGCTTGGCTGGTGGCCAGGCATCTGAGACAACTCCAGCCCTCGCCTCTGCTCCCAGCAGGGAAATGCTACAAGGCAAAACAGAGCCGCCTCCAATTCTGCCCTTCATTTCTCATCCTCCTCTTTTTGTTTCTTTGTGCTTTAACTTCTTTAATTGCTGAACTCACTGTTGAACTCTGGAATATCATAATTCTGTTTTCTTTAAATGCAAGAACTCTCCATGTTGCCCATTTGCGGATGGAGTGTTCAACAATGCAGATTTTCATCATAGGAGTGCTTTCTCTCACATGAAGAATTTACATGTGTTCCTCCAGGAGCAACAGCAAATCCAATTTGAGGGTACACGTTTTCATATTTTCAGAGTTTTGAAAAACTCACTATTTTCTTCCTTATTTTCCTCTTTCCCCATTTTACTTGCTTTGGTCTCTGTGGGATTTGTGCCTGTATCTATCTACACCCCAGGGGTGCTGGAGATCCAGACACCTTCTGAAGAGCGGTATTACTTATTCCCACTGTTACAGTGCCATATGAAAGTAGCTATGAAGCTGAGTGCTAGGATCTGGGTATTTTTTAAGTGCTTAATACCTGTAATCAACAATACAATTTTCTTCTTCCAGTAGTGTAGAGGGTTTGTTGCAGTGAGGATGTTTGAAAGGCTATGTGTAGGCACAGATTGCTTGGATGTCCAGGAGTGAGCCAAGCAACCTAATCTATTTTCTTGCCCTCTCATTTTGGGGTGTTTGCTTTAAGAGGTAGGTAAGCTCAGCATTCTGCTCCCCAAGGACCATGCTGTGAATTGTAAAGCACCTTCACCTGGATGGTAGGAATTGGTGCAAGGAGGCTTTCACAAAGATCCCAGTCTGCTGGGGATGTGTTGGCCACTCTCATGTTTCACATGCCATTAGCTTTGAGCTTTGAAAGCTACCTGCTGCACAGTGCCTGGAGTTTACAGTTATTTTAGCTCATAAATTCCAGAGTGCTTCCAGCCTTCTGCACTGGAGCTGATGTTGTACCTCCTGCTTCTCAGCAGGAGACAGGGAGGACTACCTTTTAGTTATTTGTTTGTGAAACACAGATAAAATTTTGCAAAAGCCTGGTAAGGCATCATTTCCCTCCTCGTACATGGGATCACTGCAAGGTGCCGTGTCTTTCTGGAGTTTCTGTTGCTTTCTGCACACCAAACAAGGCTTCCCTTCCTACTCCAGCCTTCCCCTCGGGAACTGTGCCTAGTTCAAAGACTCCTCTGTAGGACCATGGGCCTTCAAAGGAGACCTTTCCTTTGTATGGTGGCTTTGATACAAATGAACCTCGAAGTTTAACTGCAGGATAAAAGTGGAGTGCATTAACCCCCACAATTGCTCTAATGAAGCCAGGGTGAAGTTGTGAAGTCTGGGTCACAACTAATGGATGAGCCATTAACACCACCCAGGCATAACAGCACTTAAAAATATCAAACACAAAATGCATTTAGTGACTTTCAGGTGCAGAGCTGGTCACAGTGTTTTGAGAGCAAGTTGTCATGAAAAGATTGCAATTTCATTGCCTCTCCCCTTCTTTGCTTCCTGCCCTTTGTGTATTTACATTTCAGGTCAGCTCTGCTCAGGAAGGTTTTTGCCGTCATGAAGCTGCCAGATGGCAGGTAACTTTTTTTGTTTAAGTGCTTAACACTTCAAGAACTTGTGTTGCTCCATAAACTTTATTTCAAAACTTCAGGTCTGATCAGCAGTTCTGTAGAAGCAGGTATTTTTGCTGGCTTATTCACTTAATTTATATCAGAAAGGTTTGAGGTCTTACTCTTTATCAGAAAGGATTTCCTAGTAGATAAAGTAATTTTTTCCTCTGACACCAAGAGACTGGATTAAGATAACTTGCTTTCTCCCATGATGCTGAGTGCCTGGGTGAACAAGCAGGGGGATCTTTTCCCAGCAGAGAGTAAGAGTTGTAGATGTTTTGCTGCAAAAGTTCTTGCTCACCCTCAGTCTACTTTCAGAGACCTAGGAGCCTGTTTAAATAACATATGTTGTTGAACAATGAAGAATGTTTCAGAGGGCTGGCAGGGGTTTGTTGCCTCAGACTGGGATGCAAGTGCCAAACATGGCTTTGTGGAGGTGAAAACCTGAAAAAAAAAAGGCTCTTCAAAATTATTTGAATCTGCTTCTTCTGACAGAAACTTTTACAGAAAGCCTGGTCATGCTGTAGGCCTTGTCCTGGGCCTTTGGCACTGACTGCACCCTGGATTATGTTCTCCATAAACAGTAGTTGCACTGCTTTGTTTTGTTTGTTTGTTTTTTTCCTGTTCTGGCAAAAAGTTACTTGAGCTGCAGCTGACCCGCATGCTGACCCTCTGTGTTGCCATGGCTGAGCCTCTTGGTGCTTGCACACCCAATGTGTGGGGAGAGCCTTGGCCACGTGTGTTTGGGATCTCCTGTCATCTCCAGAGCAGCTGCTGCTCGGGGCACTGCTGGGGTGGTCCTCCTGGTGATCCCACACTCAACCCTTAAGGCTGCTGTTCCCTTGCTAGCTTCTGGGATGTTTTTGTCCCAGGCACTCCAGAAAGGCATTTCTATTGCATTTGGCAAACACTTTCCGTCTGAGGTTGAGCGCATGTCTTACACCTGTGGCCTTGTTGCAGCTCTGAGTTAATTTTACCCACCTGGGAGAGGATGTGGTTCACTGGGAAAGCTGAGGGGAGCAGAGAGCTAAATGGGAGAAGTCTGGGAAACTGCATCCATCCATGCCAAATGCATCAGCCCCTGTGTTTGCCTCAAGAGCTGGATGATTGTATAAGGCGGTAAATGAGGAGTTCCCTTTTAGCTCAGCAGTGCTGTGATAAACTGTGTCACAAGCGTGTTTAAGCTTTCACCTGCATGTGAAGAACCTCCCTTCCCCAGCTGTGCATCTTTTGCTTCTGCCTGGCACAGACAGCCTGATGCACAGCCCTGTGAAACCTGGTTTTGCTGTGCTGGTGTCTCCTGGAGCTGCAGACAAAGGTATGTTTGCACAAAATGCTCTCTGCTCCTCCCTCAGAGTACTGGAGCGTACAGGTGGGCTTATGGAGTTGTAAAGGGGAGATGTATGTCTTAGTTTCCTGCCAGCAGTTTGTTAATCTGTCAAACTGAAATATGCAATTGTTATTTAAGCCTTCTTTGTTTGATTGTTTTCGTACTGAGCAAATACTGCCTACTAAAATGACAAGGTGGGATGAGAACAGTCACTCACTAGCATTCTTGTTAAAACCTCCCCCTGCCCAGTGAGAAGGTGTATCTCCTGTGTAATTCTTCACTTGCATGTTAAACTTGTACCACTATCCATAAGCAGAAGAAGGAACTGCTGCTGTAAAACTACAAAGCCTTTAGACTTCCTGATGAATCCTTAGGGCATAATTTAAGGAAACAGGGTCATGTGTTGGACACTGTGTCTTGCACGATGGTGTCATTATCTCTTATGTATTAGCAGGCTACTAATGCTGACATCTAATTAGCACCAAGAAACTGATTAACTCTCAATAGGGTCAAGAGAAAGAAGAAAAATAGATCTCAGGCAAGCAATTAGGTCATTTATTTAATAAATTAAAATACTTGTGGTTATAAGCTCACTCTGTCTTTTTTTTTCTGTACTGCACAGCTGATGGCAGAAACAATGATAAAATAGTAATGTAACACCATGTTAATGGCAGCTTATTCAAAACACAGAAAGCAAAAAAGCCCACTTGATTTTTCTCTAATGGACAATTTATCATCCAAAACAGATGCATTTATTAGGGGAAAAGTTGCATTCAAATACCAGTAAAATAAATGGGGTCTGTTCAGATTTCTTATTCTGGTGATTGGGCTGTTCCACACTGTGGAGGCCAAGCAGATAAACGATGCTTCAATTCACACTTGTTAAAAGGCAGACATTTATGTTTATTGTATACATTTTACAAAGTAATTTGAATGCTCAGAAATGGCAAGTCAAATAAATATTGTTATAGGCTGCATTCACCATCTTTTTATACGACACCCTTGCCAATTAATCTTAATTTTTTTAAATGAGGCAAGATTATTTTTTGTTTGTTTGTTTCTGTGACAAAGAAGTAAAATGCGTCTATCTGTGCTACCAGGCAGTGCATTCCACCCACAGAATCTGCTGTTTACTGCCCTGGCTACAGTGTCCCAAAAGGGTTTGGCTTTTCATGCCGGAGTAGCACTAGAGAGCTTTCTAATAGACAAGTTGCCCATACTCCCTTCTTGCATACTCAGTTGAAAGCATTTCTTAATTGGGTTCATTTAAATGCTAATTTTATTGAATTCAGAGTCCTCTAAATCACTGAGGTGAGTTCTTGTCAGATTCCTCCAGTAATAATAATATTTCAAAAGGTTTGAAGTTCAGATTAAGTTTGGACAAGCACTGAAAGGTCTGTTTGCATGTCCAATTTTGACTGCAAACCATGAGGTTTCTCGTGCCTTGGTTTCTGTGCAAGATTTCTTCTTCCCTGCTGCAGGTTCAGCTCCTTTGTCTTCTGCTTTGAAACTCTATTACTTGCATTTAAAGACAACTTTAGTTATTAATAAAATAAAATCTATATATCTGCCTGATGTATATATGTAGTACAAGAAAACACCTGAATTCTTATTAATTGAGAACTTTGCAGCCCTTCACAACCATTTTTACAATTTGATGACAAAAACTTTTGGCATGAGAACTGCATTTTAGTGCACAGCTGATGGCACTGTGTAGTTACCCAGTGCGTGTCACACAGCATTTAGCACGCTCGTGCAGGTATTTGTGGAGGCTTCAGGCTGCACTGGAGACTTAGAGAAGTGTGGTTTTCTGTTAGACAGTAAAGGCTGTGATGCCTGCAGTAAATGTGTCTGCTGGAGGGAGCAGCTGATGGCACACTTTCTCCCCTTGCCTTTCCTTCCTGGGCTCTAGCCATGTGAAGTGCAGGTTCTGCCCTTCCTGGAAATGAGAGCTCCCCTACCTTGCTTTCAAAGGTACCTTTAGAGAATCAGAAGGACAGTGAGACCTTTACTAAGGCTCAAGATCAGTTTGAAGCTGTTAGTGACAGTTTTAGAAGAGCTTGCTGCTTCTTCCCAGTTTGCTTCAGTTGCAGTGGGGACAGTGGCTGGGAAGGAACCCCATGGAATCCTGCTCATGCCTGCATGAGCAGCCTCCAGCTGCTGCCCTCTTCCCACTGCTGCCCCTGGATGAGCTCACCTGACTACCAATGTCACTGTGGGCACAACAGTGTCCTGGCTCTCGGTTAAAGGTGCTCAGAGGCAGGGGAAATGCCTGGGGTGAGTGAGGCTGAGTTACTGCTGTGCTCCCACTAGTGTTGATCCTCCAAGAAACAGTCTCGTGAGTCTGTGGAAGGAGCAGCATGCTCTGAATGCCTCTGGCAGGTCCAGAGTTAATTCAGGGCTTATACAACTCTTTCTAAATGTAAAAATCTGCACAACAAAAGTAATTTAAAAGAAAGGAAAATAACCTCTCAAAAGGTTTTTCTTCCCTTAATGTTCTTCTCTTGTTATTAAAACAAATATATTGAGGGTGAAGTATAGTAAGTAGCATCAAGCAGTGAGAAATTCATCATTGGTACCTGGTCTTAAACAGTTGTGGGTTTTGTTTTTTTTTTTCTGAGAATGTCTTGAAAAAGTTGTCATAAACACCAACAAATGCAAAACAGCTTTCAAGATGACTTTTTGTTATAGGCATATTCCTGAACTATTCATCTGTGTTAAATGCATTTTGCCTTGAATCATATGTCATGTTGCCAGAAAAGAGTTGTTTCCATGCCAACTCATTTGCAACATGGGGGAAAAAAAGTCAAAGCTACTAACATCTGCAAGATGTCATTACTGATATAAGCCACTTGCAATGAAAAACACAGAACTGCAGGAGGGTTTGCCAAATAGGCACTATATATAGGGTAGAATGTCATAAACTAATCGCCAAACAGTGCATTTCCATTCCTTTTTTGGCTGTATGCTTGATCTAATCCCTTCGCCAGAGAAGGCTTGCAGCAAAAGGAGCATCAGCGTCTTCCACATGCATTTCTCTTGTACAGAAGGAATTACTTGAATTTGTTTTTTTGACTCAAGCCTCCACAAAAGCCACTTGATTTAAAACATATAGGAACTTATACAAGAAACTACTGCTTCACTTTCCATACTATTTCCTTTCAATTCTCTCGGCTGCAGGGTCTCCTTTTATAAAAGTCCTATTCATCAGCAAGATTAATGAGAGCTGGTGTCTGAAACTGTGGATTCCATTTCACAGCTACTATTTCCTCTGCATTCTCCCCCCCTCCACCACCCATTTTTTTTTTATTAAAAAAGATTGTTCGTTTATTATCTAAGTATTATGAAATGCCAGAGGCTGAGGCTCTGAAGCCTGAGCAGTTCAAATATCAAGGTATATTTAATTTTGAGATGATCCAGGCATTGCTGTATTTGGAGAGACATCGGAGGTGGCATTACTTTTTTTTTTTTCTTCCCTCCTTTCTGAAGGTATTAAAACACTTCTAATTTTCAAAAGTCATCTTTAATACGTTGTTGCAAATCCATTCTTTTTATATCTGGAGGGTATATAGCAGGTGTTTAAGTCACCTGTTTCTCGTGTTACTGTGTCCATTGTCCACCTCTTGTGTTTCTGTGTTGGGGGGTTGGCTTGTCGCAATCCCTGTGGTTTGGTTTGCGGGGCGGTGCGTGTTGGGACAAGACTGAGGGCAGCCCACACCCACAGAAAGGGCTCCCCAAACAGATGCCCTGGGGAACACGTTGAGTTGGGGTGCCCTATGCATCCCTGCTCCAGTTCCATGCCTGCCCTCTGTTAGTCTTGTGCATGAGCAAACGTGAAGATGGTTTCCTGACTGGACAGGCTGCCCGCCGGCACCCTCCGTGTGCGGGGAGGCCAGGCTGGAGCAGGGAGGTGCTTCTTATGGCTGCTTGCAAAGCCCGTCCCTGTGGTGTGGCGCTGGGGATCGTGTTCCACAAGCTTTCCAGTTAGGTGTAATTGCTAAATTTCACAAAGGAATATTCATGCTTTCTGAGTATTGCTTACCCCATGAAAGCAATTACTGGAGTTGTCACGCCGGCGGTGAACAGAAAGGAGTTAATTTCATGGGAGTCATCTTTGCATAAGAGAGATTTGAAATATCAAATTGAAACACTTATGGCAAAAACTTATGTAAAGAGAAGGTCCTGACTAGCTGTACTTGCTAGTAAGGTAGAGGAGGATGAGAAATAACTGATCTGCTGTATTTCAGATATTTCCATAATTTCACATCTACTATTTTTAGAATGATAAAATTGTCATAGAGATCATTTTTATACTTCATAAAGATCTCAGTCCAATTTCATACAACTTTGCTTTATTAAAATGCTTCTGCTGAGGCTTTTTAATAGAAGATTATCACAGGCAAGCAAAATTGAGAGCAAATATAGGAATTTATTCCTATACAACATTATTTATTTCACTGAGTTTTGAAAGTTAAACCTCAAGTAAAACTACTTAAGCATATAAAAGATTTTTAAAATTTGTTTGAATGCAAATGAAATGCTGTGAGCTTTGTTGTTCCTGAGCAGAAATTAAGGTTATATCACCAAAAGCATACAGCATGCACCTCATAATGTTGTTTTTCCATGCAACTTTAGCGTGTGTATGTATTGATATGTATATACATTTCTTGCATTTATGTTAATATGCATATTCATACATGTAATAGGCTGCGTTAACAATGTGAAATTGGCTTCCATCTGAAATACTTTATAGTTAAAATTCTGAGACAACTGTAATTGAAAAAGATTAGAAGGTATTCACTTCTGCTTCTTAAAATGTACAGTGACAATAGCATCCTTTTATCTAAGAAGTTTCTTTTTTTTTCCTGTGTGTGTACTAACTCAGCAGAGCAGGAAAACATCTTTAGAGAAGGAAAATATGACTGTAAAATGATTTTTAAGAGTTCATTTGAAATCAGTCAGGCACAACACCTAGAAATACTTTAAATTGGATTTTTTCTTAAATCAGATTCGAGGTTGACAATGTCCTATGCTGTTATACTTAGAATTATAACCTGGAATTCTGTTGCACTTTGCCTATCACCACTCTCAAACAAGTGCTGCATCTCCTTCCCTTTGCACAAACATTAATGCAACGAGAATAGCTCACTTTGAGTACACTGAGCCTTGAAGAATATTGAGTATATTTTTAAAAGGGTTTCAGCTTCTAGAAAATTACATGACGAGACAATCTTTATAAAGAAGGGCTGTGCAGTGCCTTAGTTCAAAAGGAGGATGGGCTCAGGGGGTCTGTTGGAAAAGCCTGCAAACCCCTGCCTTGCTAGTTACCCCCCAAGCAGGAGGAAACCAGCCCTTCATCTTCTCACCTTTTTGCCCCTCACTAATGATGGTGCGGGAGAGGCGAGGTCGTGGTCCTACAAGAACAGCATTGGCCTTTCTGTGGCAGGGCTCAAAGTGCTCCTTGTGGGATAATTGATGCAGTTCTGTAATTATGGACACTTAGCAGGAGGTTGGACATGCTCTTGACCAAAGAGGTTGATCATGTCATGCAGTGCTCATAATAAATATTCAGTACTGCTTAGCTACACTTTTGAGAGAAAATGGCCAGCTGTAGGAACCTGAAGATATAAGTTTCCAGATTAGAATCCTGCCTGGGCACAAAATGTAGAGAAACACATGGTCCTTAGAGACCCCAGCCTGTGCTGTAGCTTATGACGCTTGCTACCATTCCTGCAGCATCCTTCATTCTTGTTCCAGGTTGGGCTACAAATGAAGTTGACCCAAAGGATAAGTTACAGGATTAAAGCAAGTCATGCCCTAACAGACTATTCTGGTAGTTAAGATTTCTTAAGGTGAAACTCTTTATTTTTCAGAGAGATGAATAACGGCAGATGAAGCAAATCTGCTGCTGCCTGTCTCTAGCCTTTTGCTTCATCTGAACTCCTGTGGCTTCCCCTCTCTGAATGTCAGGCAGTGCCATTGCCCAGGTCCTGCTCTAACTTCATGCTGAGCCTTTACCCACCATCTGATTCATCACAGTGATTTTTCATCTGAATTTGATGTGTGAGCTGCTGGCTCCACTGCTGTGTCACGGCTGTCGCTAATTTGGTGTGACTTGTATTGTGGTAGGTTATTCACTCTGTATTTTTTCCTTTTAAGAGTTTTGAACCTGTGTCTGTCTCCTAGGTAGGGCATTGTCCTCACTTAACACAAGCACTTCACTGATTTTGCTGTGTTTTGATCACAGAGTTAGTTTTAAAATAACATTTGTGTCTACTAGCTGCATTTTCTAAGGCAGTGGGTATTTGATGAAATCAAGGATCGCTGCTAGGCTCTTCTACTGGAACTGCCTTCCTTGCTTTTGCCTGTAGCAGGGAAAAACTAAAAGGGTTCACTTCACTTAAAAAAATAAATCCAAGATAACCCTGATAAAAATCAAGCTTTGTTTCTATGAATCAGTTGTTCAAAAGATCCATCAGTAAGAGATGTTATTGAGCTTTTGAGGTTTCCTGTGTGATGAGCTCATGACAAGGGGGTCAGTAGGTGATGTGTGCTTTGCTCCTGGTGGGCTCCAGTGGGAGAAAATTCCTGCTGTAGGCTTCAGGGGGTTGCATAGGGCACTTCCTTAGGAAGCCATTAAGATCTCTCTCTTATTTATGTTCCAGTACTGATCTTAGTATTTTAAAAAAAGGCAGTAAGTCAGGTTGTCATTAGCGATATACATTTCCAAGGAGACTGTAGTGAGGTTTCTGCACATGTAATTTTTCAATTAAAATTTAGTTTAAGAATGAAATAATCAAGTAACTTGTTTTCTTGCAACTTTTTATCACTGTCCTGGTAGTTTTGAATGAGCTCACCTATTATTTTGGTCTTTTATATATAAATGTATATAATTTTATACAATAAGAGCCTTGGAACTATTTTTTGGACCAGCTTCTTTTCAAGTGCTCAGTTACATTTAAGCTACATGAGGTTCATGAGGAGATATATAGTTTCAAAGAGAAAGTGAGCTTTGAAGCATTTCTTGTCTGTAGAAAGATTTGTCTGTATGAATTTTGAACTCAATCTAGCCACTTCTGTTAGGGATAACAAGAAGTGCTTCTACAAATACATCAGTAGCAAACTGAGAGGCAGAGAAAACCTCCATTCTTTGTAGGACATAGGGGGGAACATAGTCATCAAAGATGAGGAAAAGGCTAAGGTACTTAACACCTTCTTTGCCTCAGTTTTCAGCAGTAAGACAGGACAACTGGACTCTCGAGCTGGTAGACAGAGACAGGAAGCTGAATAGCTCCTGTAATCCAGGAGGAAAAAGTTAGAGACCTGCTGAGCCACCTGGATCCTCACAAGTCTATGGGACCAGATGGGATCCATCCCAGGGTGATGAGGGAGTGGGCAAAAGAGCTTGCCAAGCCGCTCTCCATCATTTACTAACAGTCCTGGCTCACTGAGGAGGTCCCAGATGATTGGAAGTTGGCAAATGTCACGCTGATCCACAAAAAGGGCCAGAAGGAGGACCTGGGAAACTCCAGGCCTGTCAGCCTGACCTCAGTGCCTGGCGAGGTTATGGAGCAGATAATTCTGAGTGCAATCACACAAGACCTACAGGATGGACAAGGGATCAGACCCAGCCAGCACGGGTTTAGGAGGGGCAGGTCCTGTCTGACCAACCTGATC